>CM062812.1:91385656-91985656 GCA_031772625.1 Pinus tabuliformis
GGTAAGTCTGTGTACTATGTATCATTTATAGATGACTTCTCAAGGAATACATGGATATATTTCCTTAAGAAGAAATTTGAAGTCTTTGACAGGTTTAAAGAATTCAAGGCTCTGGTGGAAAACCAGACAGAGAAGAAGATAAAGGTGTTGAGGACAGATAATGGTGGAGAGTTTTGCAGTAAGGAATTTGAAGAATTCTGTAAGAAGTGTGGTATAACACGACAGAAGACTACTCCATATACACCTCAGCAAAATGGAGTTGCAGAAAGAATGAACAAGATGTTGATGGAAAGGGCAAGAAGCATGCTCAGTGGTGCTGGGTTGGGATAGGAATTCTGCGCAGAGGCGATGGAGATAGCATGTTACCTGGTCAACAGATCACCTTCATCATTGTTGGAGGATAAAACTGCACAAGAGGTATGGACTGGTAAGAAACCCTCTCTTTCACATCTGAGGGTATTTGGATGTGATGCATATGTACATGTTCCAAAGGAGAAACGAACCAAGTTGGATAGTAAATCTGAAAAGTGCATCTTTATTGGGTATAAGGATGGTTTAAAAGGTTATAAGCTTTGGAACCTAGTAACAAGGAAGGTTGTGTACAGCCCAGATGTGGTGTTCAGAGAGGTGAAAGATGTTATTAAACATGAAGTCCAACCAAAGGAACCTGAGAAGATAAAGTTTGAGCTAAAGGAGGAAGAATGAGACTCTATAGCAGAGGTGAAACCAGAAGATGAAGAGCCACAAACTCTGGGTGTGAGAAGATCAGTTTGAGAAAGAAGGTAGCCAGAAAGGTATAGTCCATCTGCTTTCTTTTCAAATTTTTCTTTATCTATTACTGATGATGATCCCAGAACCGTGAACGAAGCAGTAGATTCAGAGGATGGAAAACTCTGTAAAGAGGCAGTGGTTGATGAAATGGCATCTTTGCAAAAAAATGAGGCTTGGGATCTAGTGGAGTTGCTAGCTAGAAGGAAACCCGTTGGCAACAAATGGGTGTTCAAGAAGAAGACAAATGCAAAAGGAAAGTTGGAGAAGTACAAAGCTCGGTTTGTAGCAATAGGTTATTCCCAGGTGTCGGCAATTGATTTTGGTGATATTTTTTCTCCTGTTGCCAAGGTAACTTCTATTAGATTTTTACTTTTATCTGTTGCTTCTATTTTTGATTTTGAGGTAGAACAGATGGATGTGAAGACATCATTTCTTCACGAGGATCTGGAAGAGGAAATCTACATGAAGCAACCTGAAGGCTTTGCGGTGAAGGGTAAGAAATAATTGGTATGCAAGTTAAAGAAGTCTCTATATGGGTTAAAACAATCACCAAGGATGTGGTATTAGAAATTTGATACATTTATATGGGGACTTGGCTTCACCAGAAGCAAAGCAGATCACTGTGTGTATTTTAAATTAATTGGTGACCGTGTTATTTATTTGGTCTTCTATGTGGATGATATGTTGCTGGTTGGAAATGACAAAGAAATTATCCAGGATTTTAAGACCCAATTGTCCTCCAAATTCGACATGAAAGATCTTGGTGCTGCAAATTATATTTTGGGCATGGAAATTTAAAGAGATCAGGCAAAGAGGAAGCTCTGGTTAAACCAGAGGAAGTATGTCGAGACAATATTGCAGATATTTAGTATGCAGGATAGTAAACTGGTGAAGGTTCCTATTCCTGTAGGTGTAAAGTTATCTGTTGAACAGTGTCCCAAGACACAAGAAGAGGAAGAGGACATGTTCCATGTTCCATATGAAAGTGCAGTCGGCAGCTTGATGTATGCAATGGTCTGTACTAGACCAGAAATTCCACATTTGAGTGGGAGTATTGAGAAGGTTTATGTCAAAACCAGGAAAGGAGCATTGGACGACAGTGAAGCGGGTTTTCAGGTATTTGCGTGGCACTAATGATTATGGTTTGTGCTACCAAGGAAGACCAAGATTGGACAAAGTGTTGGATATTCGTGGCTTTGTTGATGTAGACTGGGCTGGAGATCTCGATCAGAGAAGATCTACAAGTGGATATGTGTTTAACCTATTTGGAGGTGTAGTGAGTTGGATGAGTAAAAAACAATCTGTAGTGGCACTATCAACTATAGAGGCAGAATACATGGTAGCCACTCATGCAAGCAAGGAAGCAGTTTGGTTGCAGAGATTGTGTTCAAGTATGGGGTTAGTACAGGGAGCTATAAGGATAGACTGCGACAGCCAAAGTTCAATTTTCTTGGCAAAGAACCCTGCATATCATTCAAAGACAAAGCACATTGATGTTTAGTATCACTTTGTGAGGGATATGATAGAAGAAAAGAAGGTATCGTTGGTAAAGGTGGACACTTTGAAGAATACTGCAGATGCATTGACAAAATCTGTGAGCTCTGAGAAGTTCTCTTGGTGTAGAGAAAATAAAAAGTGGGAGAGTATGAAGCTGATCACTGAAGTCAAGAAACAACAAGTGGGAGAGTATGAAGCTGATCACTGAAGTCAAGAAACTAATCCAAATAGTACCAAGTGAACATGATGGAATAAATGGTACTACACTGTAACTCGGGTGCCAACATATAAGATATCGTTGTAATGAACTGCAATATATAAGGTGGATGGGGTCAACTAGTAGAAATATGAGAAACTGACAAGTGAACCAAGACATGTTGATGCAAACCTAAGGTCTTCATCGATTGTCGTGGTACATTTCTACACAATGGGAATAAATGATCTGAAGTCAACCATGTGAGAAATCGTTTGATTATGGTTCATTGATGTATACCATTAACAAATGCGAGGCTACTCACCAATAATGATGATGAGAGTCAAGGTACCCAGTACAATCTAACAAGTGCGAATAAATGAGTTGTAGTTGAACACTTGGAAGAATCTATCAATCAGGAGACAATGATGTTTTCCCACTATCGATAGTGAAGGAATCTACCACTAATGACTGCAAACCCTAAGGTACTGCTAAATGGATTCTAGATCTCTTTCCTAGAGCAATGAGCTGAAGTTGATGGGAAAAGATCCGCTAGAAGGAAGGCATTAAGGCATCCTTCATCAATCTAGCGCGAGTGTAACCCGTAGGCCAATAATGTGGAAGGAATCGGACGAAAAAAGATGTAGTAACGCAATCGAAGCATGTTCCCGACATACATAAGATGTGACTAGCGCACGATATAAACCCTCTGAACCAAACAATAATGAAAGCTGACACAGAGGTGAGGAATCCACCAATAAGGTCAAATGGAAACCAAGGCACTGCACGAATCCTAATGTGTGATAATGAAAGTTGATGTCGAACACAAGGGAAACCACTCAGTCAAAGACCCATGATACTGATTGATGCTGAGCACAAGGTGACCTATCAATAATGAAAATAGGGCCAGGGTGCGGCTCTAGATCTGCCCTCAGAGAAATTTGTCGTAGTCGATAAGAGCAAGATCCACCAGAAAGAAGTCAATGGAGACCTTCTCAAACCGACACGAGCAAAGGACCAATATAGCTAATGTGATAACGAACATGACGCTGGCAACTAGGGATGGCCAACTGAAAAATAGGTCAAGAGACACCGCAAAGAGGCCGACTCAGGTTTACTTCCCTTGAAAAAAGGCACGAATCAGTTGTGACTACATGGCAGCATATGATAACTTTGTATAAGTTCGTCATGCAGGAGGGATAAGCAAACCCTCCATATGATTGGAGTAGGTAACCAATCGGAGGAGTATTGACTCAATAACAAGGTTAAGGCTCCCCCTAACCTATATGGTTATCACCCACGTTTCATTGATAACCAAGTAGCATTTACCAGTCTTGGTAGATTTGATGCTCTGATTATGGCCTAGGGAAACCCTTCCTTCTAGACTTGGTCCAGATTTTAAAAAACATTGTTTTATTCTCTATACGCTACTTTTCTCTGTGATAAACGTGTGTAAACGCGGGTCATCATATACCCAACTTGATAGTCATATAGGTTAGGGAGAGCCTTAACCTTGTTATTGAGTCAATACTCCTCTCATTAGTTACCTATTCCAATCATATGGAGAGTTTTCTTATGCCTCCTGCATGATGAACTTATACAAAGTTATCATATGCTTCCATGTAGTCACAATTGAGTCGTGCTTTTGTTCAAGGGAAGTAAACCTGAGTCGGCCTCTCTGCAGTGTCTCTTGACCTATTTTTTAGTCGGCCATCCCTAGTTGTCAGCATCATGTTCGTTATCACATCAACTATATTGGTCCTTTTCTCGTGCCAGTTTGAGAAGGTCTCCATTGAATTCTTGTTGGTGGATCTTGCTCTTATCGACTACGACAAATTGCTCTGAGGGAAGATCTAGAGCTGCACCCTGGCCCTATTTTCATTATTGATAGGTCATTTTATGCTCAACATAGATCATATCATTGGTCTTTGACTGAGTGGTTTCCCTTGTGTTCGACATCAACTTTCATTATCACACATTGGGATTCGTGCAATGCCTTGGTTTCCATTTGACCCTATTGGTGGATTCCTCGCCTCTGTGTCAACTTTCATTATTGGTTGGTTCAGAGGGTTTCTATCGTGCACTAGCCACATCTTGTGTATGCCAGAAACGTGCTTCGGTTGGGTTACTACATCTTTGTTCGTCTGATTCCTTCCACATTATTGGCCTACAGGTTACACTCGCACTAGATTGATGAAGGATGCCTTAATGCCTTCCTTCTAGCAGATATTTTCCCATCGAATTCAACTCATTGCTCTGGGAAAGAGATCTAGAGTCCATTTAGCAGTACCTTAGGGTTTGCAGTCATTAGTGGTAGATTCCTTCGCTATCGATAGTGGGAAAACATCATTGTCTCTTGATTGATAGATTCTTCCAAGTGTTTGACTACAACTCATTTATTCGCACTTGTTAGATTGTACTAGGTACCTTGACTCTCATCATCATTATCGCTGAGTAGCCTCGCGTTTGCTAATGATATACATCAATGACCAGTAATCAAATGATTTCTTACATGGTCAACTTCAGATCATTTATTCCCAATGTGTAGAAATGTATCACGGCGGTCGGTGAAGACCTCGGGTTTGCATCAACATGTCTTGGTTCACTTGTCAGTTGTCCCTGTTTCTGCTAGTTGACACCATCCACCTTATATATTACAGTTCAATACAACGATATCTTATATGTTGGCACCTGAGTTGCAGTGTAGTACCATTTATTCCATCATGTTCACTTGGTACTATTTGGATCAGTTTCTTGATTTCAGTGATCAACTTCATACTTTAACATCATTGATCAACTCTTTATATGTGATATTTAGACATGTACTTTCTTGATTATGATCAGATGATCCATTATGTATTTCCAGTTCCTTTATACTTGTATGCATATTGGATATGCTTTTGTACTTGATATGTGGACATGATTTATTATTTCCAAGCATGGGTATGCTCGCCTCAGACAACAATTTCTTTCTGATCTCTTTCGCTGGTTTGGCAAGTTGAATTCTGGTGAACTCCTCCTCGGTCTCAGCATGATTCCTTCTATACACTTAATACATTTTGGCCATCATGTACCCCTTCTGACCTCATATATTAGGGGGCATCTGTTATAGCACCATTTACCACTCTTGGTAGATCTGATGCTCTGATTATGGCCTAGGGCTACCCTTCCTTCCAAACTTGGTCCAAAATTTAAAAAACAGTGTTTTATTCCCTATATGCTACTTTTATCTATGATAAAAGCGTGTAGACATGGGTCAGCATATACCCAACCCACGTACATATGTTAAAACACTTAAAAAATTAAATTTTCCTAATTTCGGGTGGATTTCATGGGTTTTAACTATTACTCACCTCCTATTTCCCATGGCCCAACTATTTGCCAACAACAAAAAAAAAAACTAATTTGGAGAAGTATAAATAAACCTCCATGGGAAGGCCTTAAGGGAGCAGATATGAGATATTGATATTATAGTGAGATTATCACTGATCGAGTTTGATGAAATCCCCGTGCCTCCTGCACTCCACAAAGCTTCAAGAAACCCATGTTTCCTTGTTGGAGATATCCTTCATCTTTCTCGAGATATCCTTGTGTTGGTGATGGAGGAAGATTGCTGAGGTCGGGAAAGGACAGATCCAGAGGACGGTTTTGCTTGGAGCCGGAAAAGGAATCAGGTCGTATTTCTCCACTTTACTTGTAGCTAACTTCAATAAAGGAATGTTGTTATGTTTCTAATATTAAATGTGTTTATGCATCTATTTATATTGTAATTCGTTTATGAATCTTACATTGATGTGTAATTGTTCATTCATTTATATGATTTAAAGTTAATATCATGAACATGCTTTATGTTTCTACTACTGTATATGTTTCATTTGAATAATTTTCAGGTTTTGAAGACATCAAGAGAAGCTGAGGGTTTGCACCCTACGGGATCTACTCAAACGTAGGACTTCCGGGTAAGGACACTCTTACACAGTTCAGTAGAATAAGCATTTAGGTTGATTGCCTGAGAATTTCTTGTTGTGGTTTGCCCTCTGCTCTGTTGGGGTTCTCAACCCAAGACCCTAGGGTGTTCTCACCCACAACAGAATTGGCGACTCCACTAGGGATAACATTCTTGTTATTCCTGGTTTGGGTTGTTTGTTCTCAATCAGGGTTCAATTTCTTGATTTCTTGCTTTTACAGTGTTGTTTGATCCATTAGTGTCCCAGGCATCAAGTCTGATCTTCTTGATCAGACTTTGATTTTTGTTTTTTCCTAATTAAGCTTTGTATACACTATTTTCTTGGGTTACAATCATGTATACACACAGGTTTCTTCAAGAAGACTCACGTATACGTGAGTTTCTTGTATTAGAAATGTGTGTGCACGCTTCTATGTCTTTACATAGTCGCATATGCAATTTTTTGAATTGTTTTTTCAAATCTTCTTGCCCAGTTTGGTCTACTGCTTGGTGATTTATTCTATTGTATTGTCATCTATTGTCTGGAGAACTCAGTTTTCCTACAAGCTTTCTTTTTCAAAAACTCCTTCTCACTGAAAAGTCTTGGTTGGCATAGGATTGCTTCTTAAGCATTTATGTCTTGGGTTCAAGGCTTTGTTTTGAAGTTCTTGGATGTTCTGGTTTTTCAGAACAAGAAATTGATTTTGATTTTGTTTTCAGCCCATATTTCAAATTCCCTTGCTTTTCTTTTCCTTGTTTCACGACCTTGTTGATTTTCGTGCTTTTTTGAGAGTCTTTTTGGCAAGTTTGAAAGTATTTCTTTCTTGACATTTTGTTAGTTTGCTGAAATCTTTTGCTGCTGTTTGGATCAGTTTGTGCAAGTTTGTAGTCTTTCTTGTTTCAAGTTTCATTTATTTATGAGTTTTATAACTTGCAATATAAAGACTCCTTGTACTTATTTCTTGATCTTTTGAATTTTAGTAGTACTTCTGTGACCTCAAAAAGTTGCTTTTGTTTCCTTAAAATAAAAAACACAAAAACATCATTTTTGTTTTTCTTTTTCCAAGCTTTTGGTTTACGGTTTTTTTTTGTTTTGTTTTGTTGTTGAGAAGCGAATTGTGATCTTTGCAATTTGTTCTACTTTCTTTGGAGAGAGAATTGTTTTTAATTTTTCTCTCTTTATTTTCCAGTTGGCTTATTGTCTCTATAAAGAACCGCATTTACTGATGAGTGTTGTTTAGGATCTTGCAATCATCATTTTGACTTGAATTAGGTTAGTTTGCATTTAAGCATTCTTAGTCTTTTTAGATTTTGGGTGTGTGTGGATTGTTTCAGAAAAGAAAATAAAACCATTTTGCTTATGTATAGGTTTTCGTAGAACCCAAGTAGAAATTTCTCTTCATCGAAGAAAATGACTGCATCCATATAGTTAGTTTTCTATTGGTTTCTTTTGCATCATAAAACATCATCAGTTTCACTCTTGTTATTCCCTCTGACTTAACGAACAACTATATAAAATCAAGCAATCTAATAAAATGAACTACAACTTTTATTGTTGTCATTAATAAACACCAACAAGTTTAGGTTCATTAGGGCCTTGGAATAGGTGAGTGGAGAGTTAACTCTCCAAGGCCGCTCAATTTACAAAACTTAGAAGTTGAATAAAGAGCGAAACCCAGTATAGTTAGAAAGGCCGAGAAAGCTTCGTGACTGGGAGTTAAGCATGAGGGAGATTGAAGACAAGGAAGAGATATACCCCCTCTCCTACTTGTTGGAGCCTGCCTCACGACTGTTTCGCCCGACTTTTGATACGAGTTGGTATCCATAGTTGCCTTTCCTAGGGATCACACAGGTGGCTGCGTAGGGGAATCCAATGGAACCTGAGGCTGACATTGCATCATGTTTAGTAGTACTTCTGGAGGGTATCCTTGCACTGGCAAAGGCTGTTTTCTGCAGGTTAGCGTAACTGCTTCTGATACCTTCACTAGTAGGCCTGGGGCGTAATTACCCCAGACTATTTTCGGAAGGCCCTTGATTTTGACTTTCTTGTATTTTGGTGTGCGGTCCTAATCACTCAGAGTGGAAATACTTGAAAGTTGTTTGATTTCTTGTATCTTTAGCGACTTTTAGAGAGTGCTCTTTTCTCCTTGTTGGCCTATCTTTACAATTTTTTGAGTCTTTAAGTATCTCTCTATAAAATAATTCAAAGTGGCTAATCGACCGGCTCCTCGGTTCAGGAGACTTCGTGGGCTATCACCTACGAAACCTGAACCTTCTTCTCGAAGGCGTAGGAGAAATCCTTCTAGTGGTTTTCAACCAGTGGCAACAGGTGCATCGAAGATTGATCCTCCGTTTGGAGTTTTTGATTCACAAGATAGACCTGGTACAAGTAGAGAGTTAAAGAGGAACACACCAGTTCTTTCTCGAGTCCTCTTCCAGTCGAAAGACAATATTGAGGTTCAAGAGCTTTCTTAGTCTATTGTGGCTCCTAATTCTCCTCTTCCTCCTGATTATCCAGACGTTTTATTATATGTCAGGACTCCGACCAATAGGCCTTCGAGCCCAGGTTTATATCGATCTTTTCCTTCGATGATCACTGTTGGAAGCATGGCATCCACGACCAGTGCTACCAGTATGCAAACTCTAGTATCCATACAAGGAGGAGGAATCATTTCTATACCTTCCGTTACTCCTAGCACTGCTATATTTGGTTCTACTTCCATTCCATCATCGAGTGGAAGTTCTCAAGCTGTTGCCTCTCACATTGGCTTTTTCTGTTTTGGAATGCTAACTAATGTGATTCCTTCAGTTCCTTTAAGTATTGCATCAGCTACCTACACATCCATGGCAAGTGGATCAACTTCTTTCCAGGGTTTCCCGTTTAGGGGTGGTCATATACCACATTCTAATCCAACTTTGGGATCAATTCCTTTTTCCTCTATGGGTCAAAGTTATAATCTGTTTCAAAGTTGGACAAACCTTGCGGTTAGTGGGTTAGGAGCCAGGAATCAATCTTATTTTGGCCAACAAGGGAATATGTCGTATTCTTCTATCAGTTCTTTCTAGAAATTTTCTCCCTATGCTAATGCATGGAACACTTACCAAGGGCTCTCTGCTCCTTTTAACACTTCTCTAGGGGGCAACTTTACAAGTTAGGGAGGTTTTTCAGCAAGAATTGGTCAAACTCTAGTTTTTTCTGGACCATAAGGAGCTCCTTATGGTTCAGTTGGGTTTATGAGTTACTTCAGGAAACCTGGTGCCTTCACAAATCCATGCCATTCTTTTAAGAATGTTGGGAGTGCTACCCACACTAGGTGGAATCCTCAGTGTCCATCACGACTCCCTTTTCTGGAAATGTTAAACTTGCCAGATCTCTCTAAATTGACTAATGATCCGATTAGGTATAACCCGGTTTGGCCTCCGGTCCCAACCAAACTTCCCTCAGATATACCAAAATTCGAGGGGAAGACTGGTGAAGATCCGGGTGACCACGTAACCACTTTCCACTTATGATGTTCGTCCAAATCCTTGATAGATGATTCAATCACGTTGAGATTATTTCAATGTACCCTAACTGGAAATGTAGCTAAGTGGTACATAGAACTACCAGGGGACACGTTCACTTCTTTCGGTGATTTGGCTACTATTTTTTTGAACCATTTTCAATTGCTTGTCCGATTTGATGCTAGAACTGAGGTTCTCACTAATTTCTAACAGGATCAGGCAACTCACATTTAAGATCATATCCAGGAATGGAAGAGAAGGAAGAGGCTCATTAAAGCCGATATTCCACAAGAATTCCTTCTTGAATGGTTTCTTCAATCGTTACAGCCTGATATCTCTAAGGACGTGTCTCTCTAGTGTTTTCATCGAAGAGCAGGCTATTTTCAGAGCCTAGCAGTTGGAACTTATATATTCTCAGTCTGGGGTTCTTCAAAAAATTCTACCCGATGCTCCTAGATCCAAGGTGGATATAGCCAAACCAAATCTAGGTCCCCATGTCAACGGGCTAGTCGGATCAATTGATGCTAACACGGCTAACCTACTGAATCAATTGCATCAATTGTCTTTACAAACTGCTTCTTCTATGCAGGCATCACCATCTATATCTACACCTTCCAAACCGACGTCTACAAACGTCGTCCAAACTTCTAACCCAGAAGGAAACCAACAATCTGATGAGAAGAATAAAGGACGAGGTAAGAAAAAGAGCAGGATGGGAATGGCAATGCCAACAAACTCGAGAATGATGCCACAGGGGGTAGGAAAGAGTCCAAGAAAAAAGTAAACTTTCCATGCAAGTTATTTCATGGGGATCATTTGACTCATCTCTGCCCTAATATCCAAGATGCTCAGCACTTTTTAGTGCAGGAGGGGTCCTCTAGCTCCTAGGTTGTCCTCGCTAACCCTTTTCCATAAGGGCAACAATTACTTGTTGGAGAAAACTCCAATGCTGGTACCCTCGCAGGGGGCAACCAGGAAGGGGATAATTCGTCAAATGTCTACATGATGAGTTCACATATTGACGTCGCTACATGATCACGTGATTACAGTGAATCAAAATCATCTAAGGCTAAGTCTGCTTCTGATGCCTTAGAGCCGCTCCATATTGAGAGGCCCTCTATTGAGTCTATACCTCGGATGCCGAAAGGCTCCGCAAAGCACTCAACCATTAACCCTAATGCTAGGGCAGCCCATAACTACTCAATTGTAGAAGATCTGGCTCAGAGTCCTTGTGCTATGTCAGCATTAGAGGTACTCCAGTCATGCCTTGCTCAGAGGAGTGCATTACTCTCGACAATCAGAGCAATAGATCCAACATATTCTCTTGTGCTCACTTTTGATATTTCAAACGTCAAAAAGAGACTCCCCATAATATGGCTTTTCATACAAAGTCTACATATAGAAAGACCAACATCTTTCGAACCATTATTGATGAGGGAGATTCCACATGTGTGATGTCCATGTCATGTTGGAAGGCCATTGGATCACCTCAAGTTGTTCCTTCACCGACTCTATTGATGGCATTTAATGGACATTCTCATAGGTTGCAAAGGATTATTCCATCCTTTCCCATCTGTGTTGGGGGAAGGGTGGTAAATATTGAAGTAGAAATAGTAAATGCGAATATGGATTACAACCTCCTCTTAGGCAGGAATTGGATTTACGAGATGGATGCCATAGTTTCATCATTATTTCACATCCTTTGTTTTCCTCATGAGGGGAGGATTGTAAAAGTTGATTAGATGGACTATTCTCCGGGTGACTCCCACACATCTTTTGATTCTATTGTTCCATTAGTGGAAAATCCCAGGCAACCTATAGAGAATTTAGGAGTTGGGATGTACTCTTCTTTAATGGGTATTTTTGATCTTCCTGCTCCTTCAGCTAGAATCAACGTTATTTCATCCTCCAAGGGACCTTCTCGAAGAGAGTTCTTTCGAACTCAGTATTTTTTCGAACCCTTGGCCTTTACCTTCATCTAATACTACGTTAGATGGAGGGAAGGTAGGTGGAATGACATGTCCTATGTCTGCAGCATAAATTTATTATCAGTCTATTGTAAATTATCCAGACTTCCATCCTATTCCTTTCTCACCATAGGAGTTATATGGAGATGTGGCTCCGGCCTGGACCCTCAATTCAACTTCAGCTCAGGATTTCTTAGATATAGTCTTACCATCTAAGGAAGAAATCCTAGAAGTAATGATGGGTGTTGATAGACCATGGGACGATCCACATCATCATTCATATTTCCTCCCTGATTTGCAAGAAATTGAGTCAAGTTTGTCCAGTCCTTCTACTAGTGATGTTCATACAATTTTAAACCCTTTGGCCCCAGCATAGTTTTTTGCCGAAGGTAACATGTCTGTTATCTCACAAACTGTACCAGTGAACATCTCTAGGAATCCTAACATAATCGAAAATGTCTTCATTGGAGCTGATTGTTCCCCTGAAGAAATTCAAACTTATACTAATCTCTTCAAAGAGTTTCGTGATGTGTTCGCTTGGTCTTATGAGGAAATGCCTAGAATAGATCCATCTATTATCGAACATGAGATCAAGACATACGAAAATGCTAAACCTATTCGTTAAAAAATTTGACTGGTTAATCCTAGAAAAGCAACAACTATCAAAGTTGAAGTCGAAAAGCTGCTAAAGGCAGGTTTCATATACCCCGTTCCTCTAACTGAGTGGGTCTCTAATCCAGTCCCCGTAGACAAAAAGCAAGGAACAATTCAAGTATGTATTGACTTTAGGGACCTAAATAAGGCTTGTCTGAAAGACAATTACCCCACGCCCTTTATTGATCAAATTATTGATGAATGTGCGGGTAATGAAATTTTTTCGTTCATGGATGGATTCTCTGGTTACAATCAAATTACTATCCGTCCAGAAGATCAGCACAAGACAACCTTTATTTTTCCTTGGGGTACGTTTGCGTACAAAAAGATGCCTTTTGGCCTCAAAAATGCTGGAGCCACTTTTTAGCGGGCCATGTCTTATGCTTTTCATGACATATCTGGATGATTTAGCTGCTCGTTATCGAAATAGAATTGATCATCCTAAGCACCTTCAATTGATATTTGAGCGGTGTCCTTTTTATAAAATCCATTTGAATCCGAATAAGTATGTTTTCGCAGTCACATTCAGATAGTTGTTAGGATTCATCATGTCAACAGAGGGGATTCGTGTTGATCCCTTCAAGGTTGAGGCAATACTTTAGTTGCCTGCCCTGTCTTCCGTACGTCAACTTCAAAGCCTCCAAAGAAAAGAAAATTTGTTGAGGAGATTTATAGCCAATTATGCCGAGATCACAAAAGGATTTATGCATTTTCTTAAGAAAGAGATCCCTTTTTTATGGGATGATTTCCCGCAATGATATTTTGATGCTTTGAGAAAATCATTAACCTCTACTCCATTGTTGAGTCCACCTGATTATAGTAGAGATTTCCTCTTATATCTCGCTGCAGTAGAATCAACCATTGGTATGGTTTTGGTTCAGGAAGATGATGCCTTATGTGAGCATGTAATCTACTATCTAAGTCAAGGCTTGGTAGGTCCTGAACTACGCTATTCTTCCATCAAGAAATTAGCTTTGGTAGCTGTCCATGTTGTCTAGTGGCTTCGACATTACATTCTGCTTCAAAAAACATTTGTCTTAGTAGTCGTCAATCCATTTCAGTTTGTTCTCAATAGGCGAGTGATTGGGGGAAAATATAATAGATGGATTGTGATTTTGCAAGAATTCGATCTTGAATTCATGTCGGATAAAATCTAAGAAATATTTAGTATTTGCAGAGTTGATATCAGAGCTTCCTTGTGAGGAAGAAATTATTCATGAGGAAATTTCTCTTGATGAACATTTATTTCTTATTTCTTCACAAGATCCTTGGTATGGGGATATATTATATATCTCCAGACTTCGAAGTTTCTGCTCGCTTTTTCCAAAGATGAGCATAGAAAGTTGCGTCACCTAGCTAAGAGATATGTTATTATAGGTGACACATTATATCGTTGCGGGATTGATTGAATCCTTAGGCGTTGTTTAACCTTGGAAGAACCCAAGTCAATTCTTAATGATTGCCACAATGGAGCTTGTGGTTGTCATCTATCCAGGCTTGCAACAACCCAAAAATTTTTGCAAGCAAGCTACTTTTGGCCTTCGATCTTCAAAGATTGTATTGAAGTGGTCAAAAGATACCATCCTTGTCAGGTCTATACTCAGAAAATGTGCACACATCCAGCTCCACTTTTCCCTGTTATCCAGCTCCACTTTGTCCTTTCACGAAGTGGGGCATTTATTTTACTACTTGTAATCTGCCTTCAGAAGGAAATCACAAGTACATCATAGTGGTTGTAGACTACTTTACGAAGTGGGTTGAGGCCATGCCTACTTTTAAGAATGACAGTGAAAAAACGGCCTTGTTTTTCTTCAATCAAGTTATTTCCTGGCATGGTATCCCTAAAGATATTGTCACTGATCATGGTAGCCATTTCCAAATTCAACTGATGTCTGAATTGGCTCTCAAGTTGGGTTTCCGGTAGGAGCATTCATCTTCGTATTATCTCCAGCAGAGTCATTGATTCTGTTGCACGTGAGAATGCCCTAGGGTCTTGGGTTGAGAACCCCAACAGAGCGGAGGGAAAACCACAACAAGAAATGCTTAGGCAATCAACCTAAATGCTTATTCTACTGAACCATGTAGGAGTGTCCTTACCCGGAAGTCCTACGTTTGAGTAGATCCTGCAGGGTGTAAACCCTCACCTTCTCTTGATGTCTTCAAAACCTGAAAATTATTCAAATGAAACATATACAATAGTAGAAACATAAAGCATGTTCATGATATTAACATTAAATCATATAAATGAATGAACAATTACACATCAATGTAAGATTCATACACAAATTACAATATAAATAGATGCATAAACACATTTAATATCGAAAACAGAACAACATTCCTTTATTGAAGTTAGCTACAAGTAAAGTGGAGATATACGACCTGATTCCTTCTTCAGCTCCAAGAGAAACCATCCTCCAGATCTGTCCTTTCCTCGCCTTAGCAATCTTCCTCCATCACCAACACAAGGATATCTCCAACAAGGAAACAAGGGTTTCCTGAAGCTTTGGGGAGTGCAGGAGGCACATGGATTTCGTCAAACTCGATCAGGGATAATATCACTATAGTATCAATATCTCATATCTCCTCCCTTAAGGCCTTCCCATGGAGGTTTATTTATAATTCTCCAAATCAGTTTTTTTTTAGTTGGGAAATAGTTGGGCCATGGGAAATAGAAGGTGAGTAATAGGTAAAACCCGTGAACTCCGCCCGAAATTAAGGAATTTTTTTTTTTTAAGTGTTTTAACATATGTACGCGGGTTAGGTATATGCTGACCTGTGTGTACACATTTTTATCATAGAGAAAAGTAGCGTATAGAGAATAAAACACTATTTTTTAAATTTTGGACCAAGTCTGGAAGGAAGGTTTGCCCTAGGCCATAATCAGAGCATTGGATCTACCAAGAGTGGTAAATGGTGGTATAACATTGTTCCCATGTAGTCCCCATATTGTTATTATTGTGCCTCATAGAAGCCCACTATTGTTATTATTGTGCCCTTACATTATTATTGTTATGTAGGCTCTAATTATATTGTGAACCCTTAGACTCCTGTATATAGAAAGGACGTCTTGTCATTTGTATCAGCCAAGAATTGTTCATTTATGTGATGTAAAGGAGATTACCCCCTCGAAGAGGCTATTTCTCAAGTCGTTGATCTATATTTTCTCTATTCTATGAGCTGGTAACGTAGCATATTTTATATTTTTGGAATTTTGGAAACCAGCGCGGGTATTTTTTGAATGCCCTAGCGTTGTTATGATTTGAACACATTGGTGTAATTTGTCCTGATAAGTGAAAAAATAGGATTTAGAAGCTATCTAAAATTTTATTTTCACATAAAATTTTAATCTCAAATTATGCTTTAAGATGAATGCACATTAATTACATTAGTTCATAGTATACATTTTCCACTTAAAGTCATCTTATTCTTGAAAAATGGGTTGAAAACTACATTGAAATTCAGATTGTGGTTATATGGTTCTCGAAATTAATTTTAGATATGCACAAAAAAATTTATTTTTGATTTTTCTCAAATGCAGGGACAAAATATCAATAATATCAAATGGCCAATTCTTCAAATTCTAGCTCGTTCCATATTGTTGATCAAATTCCTTCACGGATTTCTCCCTTTCCATCTCCAGTAAGTTCAGATTTTATTTATATTTTGATTATCTATTTTTTCTTTTCAATCCATGTCAATTAGAATAGAAATGTATCCAAATTTGTAGGATCTTGATTCATAATCGAGTTCATATGCAGAAAATATTCCTCCATTTCAAAAACGTTGGAAGCTTTTATAAGGAGAAGAATATTGCAATCAATTGGTAGATGAAAATGGACAACTTCTTCACCCTGCCAATTGCAACATGGCTTCTTCTAGCTGCAATCTTGGATAAATGATGGTAATAATTGTTTGGTATAATGTAATTTCAACAAACCAATTGCATTGACATGCTTACTATTATAATTGATATTGTACTAATGACGTTAAATACATTTTGAAATTAGGATTTTAGTGATGATGAGTATTTACCATCTTCTGGTGCACCTCACTACAACATCAACTCAAGAGAATCTTGCATTAAGAACCAGACTTGGAGAGGAAGAATACAAAGAATGGTTGAATCAACCACCTATTAAATTCCCACTACGTCCAGATTCAAAAATTAGGAATGCCTATAATAATACTAGTTCTTCATCACAAGTTGGAAATGGAGGCAATCAAATAGTGGTTGGTATGGATGATTACTTACGGGATATGACTTCCATGAAGGCAATGTTGTTAGATGCATTCTATAATGATGAGATAGGGGATGATTCTCATATCACTAATACCTTATTCGAAAACCTGAAATATGCTTCTGCCACCCCTGTTTGGACTTGGCGGCAAGTAAAAGTCTACTCAGTTGGGGACAACGATGTTGTTGTAAAACTTGAAAGAAACGTTTGGCATTTCAAATGCATATTTCTCAGCAATATTGAGGTAATTCACCTACGTGATCGATGAACTCCCTTATATTTTGAGAAGTCTTGTCACACAATCAACATTAAAAATAGTCAATTTTATGAACATTAAATATTGGCACTGTACAATTATATTCCCCACCAACTATGGTTTATTAAAAGATAAGGTTCTTCCAAGTGATAATGTCTTGTCGGGTAGCTGCAAAGAGGCAAAGAAGTTGTTGAAAATGTTGGGTGTTGAGTACATATGATATCATGCATCTCTAAATGACTGTTCTATATATAGAGGATAATATGGAAACAATGAGATATGTCCGAAATGGGGGCATGATAGGTACCATAATTAAAAAAAATTGGTAAATCACATGGTCCTCCTCTTAAGATATTGAGGCACATGTCTATAATCCCAAGGATTCAAAGGCTCCTTCATTGCAAATAATTAACTATGTTGCAGGGATGACATGCCTCACACAAAAGTGAGTCAAGATTTATGTGAATCCCAACAAATTCAATAGACATAAAGCATATAGAGGATACATGGTCTGGAAAATTCAAGGATGAAGTAAGAAGTCTATGACTTAGCATAGCCATGGATGGCATCAACCCATATTCCCACCAAACATCAACTATTATGTTTGGCCTGTAGTAGTGATCAATAACAATATCCCCCCATGGTTTTCCGTGAAGAATGAACATCTTGTGTTGGATTTCATAGTCCCTAGTAGAAGACAAGTGAAGAATATGGATGTCTACTTACAACCATTGGTATATGAATTGAAGGAATCATGGGAAGTGATACATGTGTACGATGTATAAATACCCATCGCAATAGAGAGGAGTTTTACATTGTATGGCATATGTGCTTACACCATACATGATTATCCAGGCTTAGGAGTTTTCTTTGGTAAATTACATTTTTATTGATTTCTTTATATACATAATAATATTGTTTTTCATATTAATTTAATTCATTGCAATTTTTCTAATCTTCATGGTCGCTAACACGTTGATCTGTATACAATAATTTTGCAGGTATTGTAATAAAAGGGTATGATGGATGTAAATGTTGTGGACCTTCTCTGAAGGCTAGGTGCTTCGACCACCTATGAAAACCAATGTATGATTACTCCAGGGTATTCCTCCCAGAAGAACACCCTTGCAGAAGAGCAACGTCTGATTTCAATGGTAAACCAAAGAGAACCCAAAATCCTACAATAATGACACCAACTAAATGACTTAGAGCATATGAGAGAGAGAAGGAGAAGTAATTTGTAGAAATTTTTGATTAAAATGGGGAGCCTATGTTTGATGATCCATAATTCTTCGACACCTATGTTGAGAAATTTCCCATTGGGATGAAAATGAAATATATCTTTTATGAGCTCCCATATTGGGAGCATCTTAAGATTTCCCACTTACTAGATCCTATGCATATATTTAAAAATAGTTCATCTTCTTTATGGAGGCACATATCATCAAAAGAAAATTCTTTATTGGTTGTTAGGAGGTATCTTAGTTCTTCAAAAACTAAAAAGCAACATTGGCCAAGACAAGAAACTATAGGAGACGTTGGTCCATCCTGGTCTTTAAAAGAAGGTGATGTCCCATGGATTTCAAAGAAAGATGATCATTATTTGGCAAAGGAAGTTATAATGAGTGTGATGGTGCCTTATTTATATGGGTCTTCACTAGGACATTGTTTCACTATGGAGGATTGTTTGTCAGGGTTGAAATCACATGACCATTTGAACCTTCTAAGAGTACATATTTCAAAAACATGCTTTTATTATTTATTTATTTTCTATGCAATGGGATATTTTATAAATAATTTTTGTATAATGTACTATTTACTATGTAGTATCATTATCATTTTCTTATGCATGGGTGTGTGAACCATGACTTCCCCTGAGACCTATGATGTGCCATATCTAAATTATCTACATTTTTATGTTGGATCACATCAAAGGACATTCATATGGCCAACGTTCCACAATGGCATAGTTGAGATTATTTGTATGTTTGAGAAGGAATTGCCGATGAGTTTCATGGACTTGCAGGTTCATCCTCTAATTCACCTAGTAGATGAGGTTGGATTAGTTGGGGTAGTTTCTTTTCATTGGATGTTCTTCGTAGAGAGGTACATGAAGAAATTGAAAGGTTTTGTTTGACAAAGGGAAAAACCCAAGGTGTCTATCGCAGAGGGGAATATATTGTATGAGTCTTTATATTATGCTAGTGAGTACATCAAGCAGATCGACAACACACCATGTGCAACAATTTGCGATGAAAAAAGAGATGGGGAAATTCTTGAAATGAATGGAAAGAGGCGCATGATAAAGAGTAAGTGGCTTATCATTTGTCAAATTTCTACACAATAACTATTCACACTAAACTTCATATTAATGCATATTTTGATCTCATATGTATTATATATGTTGGTTTGATTTCATCAGCGAATTTAGAAATTGAATCCATAAATTCATTCTTTACAATATGGAAGTGATACAAACGTGGGTCGTGTTGTATGAGAATAAGAGGAGGAAATGGGATAGTGATAGGAAATAATTCAAATAGTTGAATGGTAGAAGCGTGCTTTATCCTGATCATTTAAAAGAAAATATGCCAATGACATGCCCTAACAATTGGGTTGATGATCAAGTCATAGAGAAATATAGTGCATTTGGTCATTCCATTCATATGAAGGGGATGCAGTAAACATAGGGATTGGGTGCAACAACTCTTTAATAAATTTTTTCTATACATTTTTAACTTCATACTGCAATTTTGAATTGTAACATCTACATATGTTTTATATTTCTAATCATGTTTGGGTTATTAGGTGCATGGCACTATGATTTTTTCACTTTTTTTATAGGTGCATTTGTTCCCATCTATGTGGGCATATGGACATCATTTTTGTACAGAGGATGTTGATGATGGATGCATTACACAAGATTGTGCAGCGGAAGTCAAGTTCGACCAAACTAGTCGTGTTATCCACCACAATCAAAACCATATGCAGGGGACATTAGGTTACAATGAAAAGATACAAGAGATCATTCAAGTGGACTTCTCTTTATTCCAATGTGTTATTTTTAGGTGCAAATGGTGGGGCACCTTTGATCATAATAATGTAAAGCAAGTTCTTGATAGTGGGCTGATATCTATCAACTCTACAAAGATGTGGCATGAAGTTAGGGAGCCTTATGTTTTCCCAAAACACTACAACCACGTGTTTTTTAACCAAATGTGTTGTACATGGATTGGTAGTTCATATTAATATTAAAACATGACCCTATATCAAAACATATTTTTGATAACAATAGTGTTATCATGCCAAGTGAGGAAGATAATCAAGGTGATGACAATGAAGATTGATATGTACTTGTGTTATTTCATCATTTATACTATTGTTGTATGTTTTTGTTTTCTTTATTTCACTAATCATATTGTTTTTTTATTTTTCTTGTTGGCATTTTATATAATTGGTAAGATTCATAAACGTTTTTACACTTAAAACTAAGTATTTCCAATTGTGTACAATATCTATGATAATAAGGATTCAAGGTCACAATCCTTCTCAAATAGGAAAATGAGAAGAATATAACCAAACTGAGAAAATAGTGAATTTAGAAACAACCGTTGAAGATTGATTCTCAATTTAGATACTTTTTGGTTTATTAAGGAGTTGTCTTTAGTGCGACATTTTGGACTTTCCGGTGTTGGAATTTGGTGGAAAAATTTGAGTTGAAATCTTGATTTCTGTTATTTAAAATGGTTTTTTTTACTATATATATGGATTCAACACCCTAAAAAACCCCTAGGGAACTTCAATTTTGTAGGGGTTACCCATCAAGCTTATTATTTCAATAAATTCCTTCCAGATTTTAGAGAAATTAAACCGGAAAAAACCCATCGAAAAAGCTTCCAAAAACTCACACTAAAGACAACTCTGTTTATTAATTAGTTAACATGTTTTTTCTTCTTGTTTAATTAAAAATCAATATAAATCATGTAGTGACAACTCTATGAGGACTTTAACAATGAAAAAATTGTGTATTAATATGTAAGATTAAATTCTTGACATGAGAGGTAAAGTCATGTTACTATATTTAAATTACAGTTCTTGCAACATTTTTTAAACTAAAAGGAGGTCTTATGCATGTATAAAATGTTGATTACATCATTTTATGGGTCATAAGATAAACAAATGGGCTTACATGAATGCATGGGAGGTTTTAAATTTTTCTTCATTAATGATGGAACAATTTCGACTTTTTTTTCAATGGTAATTTTTTTTTTCTAAGTAATACTAATTCTATTAATGAAACAGTAAATTTACAGTGAGGCTCCAGCCTCTACAGTGCTGGAACAGAGTTATAACAAGTTTAGACATCCAAAAGACTAATTCAAGACTGCCCACTAAGGGTAAACCAGTCCGAAAAACCGATGGAAAATGTTGCCCGCGTAGGGGTTACAGCTCAAAATCCAAGAGAAACAATTATGGTAAATTACCAAAATTGACGACATAATTTGAAAAAACATTAAAAAAGTCCCCTAAGAATAGTAGCGGGGAATCGAAACCTGGCTACATTGACCCTCTAGGTGTCGTTTGGTGGAGGAGGCTCTTCCACAACTAGACACCAGTATTCATCCCAATCATCCTTACCTGCTTGCGTGCTACCAAGAATGCCATCACCATGCTTAGCACTGCCCTGGCCGCCTTTGCGTTTGTGAGAACCAGAGCTGCTGCCCGAGGCCTTCTATTTGCTGGTGGCCGGCTTCTTCTGAGCCACCTTCTGTTTGCTGGTGTCTGGATTCTCCTGAATAGTGGTGGGTTGCTCAGTGACAAGATGTTTTGCAGTGGTGTGAGTCTGTTCATTCTGTAGGCGAGTCTCCTCTCTGAACGCCACAAAGACGGTAGTGATGATGGCAGGGCGATTCATGGTGCAGTGGAAGTGGAATTGGGCTGTTTGATGTGGCTGGTGAGGGGACACAGAGAGGTTGGGCGTCTGGGTTGCAGCATTGACACAACGAGCTTTGATGAGTTGGACCCAGCCTCTTCCACTGCATGTGGCGGGATATTTGCTGGAGAATTGGGTTGTCGACAGAGTGGAGGAAGGGGAGGATGAAGGGTTGTCAGCTCAGAGGGGGGCGGAGAGGGGGGGTGAATGCCTTTGCCTCGGCTTCTACCCCACCTGCAACGCATTTGGTGGCGAAGTCGTGGCATGGTCCTGCAGGTGGGGTGGAGCTAACTGGTGTGCGCCGAAATGACGAAGGTGCTAATAGTGTGCGCAGAGGAAGAGGCAGACTCAGCGCGGGAATTCATAGGGCAATTCAAGCGAGAGACAGAGACCAAAACCGAGGCTTCATTTTACAAAGTGCAGAGAACATTCTGGGAAAAATGGATTCCATCCCCCAAATCTATACAGCTCAGGAGTCGACAGCGCCTCCCTGTTGTCGTGCGAGAGCTCGACTTCGCAGCATCAGGGAGGTAGGAGCAATTCAAAGGGGGCGGGGCAGAGGTATGCAGGCTTGCCGAAGCCATGGACTTAAACTTGCAGAGGAGTCCTTGACCTGTGCACCAGAGTAATGGCGCCTGCAGGTTGACGGTGGCTCGCCATAAATCATCTTGGGTGGGAACGCGGGTGGCCATGTGGCTAAGCCACCTGCCATCCCACTGTCTAATCTGCAT
The DNA here is from genome assembly GCA_031772625.1 of Pinus tabuliformis. Classification (NCBI taxonomy): domain Eukaryota; kingdom Viridiplantae; phylum Streptophyta; class Pinopsida; order Pinales; family Pinaceae; genus Pinus; species Pinus tabuliformis. Next base: position 91,408,350 of record CM062812.1, read on the forward strand.
TAACGCGTCTTTAACCACCCGCATCCGAGGAATTTCGACTTTTTTTCAATGATAATTATAAATAAAAGTTGAATTAATAAATATTTTATGGCTAAGAACTAAATGATAAATAATGTGATGGTGATTAAGAGGCATTTGTTTGACTTTCTAATAGACTTGGTGATGCATTTTTCTTTCCTATTTAGATGATGTAAAACAAATATCTATTTTTATGTATTTATAAGTAAATGATTTAAATTAGACATGTCTTTATCATTGTAAACATGATGTAATATTAGCTAGGAGAAATGTGAAAACATGAATTTTAGTAACTATCTCATGATAAGTATGTGGGAAAATAATATTTCTTCAGTTGTTCATTAAGAAATAATCAAATATATTATTTGTCAAAAGTTTAAATATAATATAGTATGATTTTTGTATTATTTAACTCATATTTATTATTAAAAAGAGTTAAATTTAAACCAATAGAATAGAAAATAAAGAACAAAAATGTTATATCTTTATTACTAGAAAAAAGTTCACTTGCCTCTTTAAGGGAGAACTTCTAATAGAGAAAATCCCCAACTACAAGTAACTTCACAAGCCTTATTTTACATTTCTTGATCCTCATCTTTAGAGAGAGAAATTTCTAATTTAAATTGGTAAGAGTTGCTATAAATATTAAATTTAAATTGCTTGAAAATCTCATAACTTTAGTGATAAATTAAATTTTATTAAAATATAAAATTTTAAGTTATATTAAATCTAAATTAATTATAAAAATTATGACTTAAGTTTTTTAAATTTAACAATAGATTGAATTTTATAAACCAATATAGATCCATCTTAACAACGGATCTACCAAGAGCCGAGAGGGATCAAATCTCATTATATGAAAATCTCTTTTTAGAATGTAAAACTTGAAAAATATGTACATGTCAAAAGATTTAATTTGTTTTAGTGATTGATAAATCTGTGATTAAAATGGATCTATAGTACTAGTTTTATATCTCTATATATAGATCGACCATAGTGTAATTTTTCATGGATTAAATTATATTTTTGAATAATTTATTAGTATTATTATTATTAGTTTATATTAAAAATTGAATGAGTTACACATTTTCATCTTATTAAGAACTAACTAAATTATTTTACCTTTAATTATTTTTTCCTTGTGAGTATTGAAATATTTTACTAATTAGGTTAGAATGAATATGAATGAACTATCTAAGGAATAGAAAAATATTTATCGTAATTTTACAATCATAGTTTCAACCATACTAAATCTTGTAATTTATAAAAATATCTTCGCATTTTTTTAAAGTAAGTCGTTTTGCAAGCAATTTCATATATACAATTTTTATATAAGCTCACCAATTCATAATTTCTAATAAATAGTATTTCATAAAAATAAACAACATGATGATAACCATCTAACAAACATGAACATTGTCTAATATACACATTCAAATTCACTACCATTATCTAATTATATACACCTCTAGCACATATAAACGCCATGAGCTAGAATACAAATCTAATAATCTAATAGGGCATCATCATCGTGATCATATCTAACAAAACACAAGCATTGTAATCTAACATCATCACCACACACATCCTCAAATTAATATACATCTCATATCAAATAACTGTTATCACATACACATCTATCTGTAAGCACATTAAATGAACATATCTAACATTACATAAAAATATACACATCAACATCAACATATAAATTAAGTGCATAAACATGAAAAAAAAAATGCACCATACACACACACACACACACACACACACACAAACAAGTCAAGTAACTACTATCAAATATCTTAACAATAGAAGTAGTAGTGGTAGCCTGGTCTACAGCAAAAGACGATGGATGGTCAACTACTACCTAAATTATCAAGCTCTGAGATGGAAGAAGGGGTGGCTAGTCTTCTCTCTCATGAGAAACATGAGGCACAATCTCTAGATCTGGCATGTGATCATTAGGCGAATGACAAGGAGGTGTACTACCATAAGGATCACTGACACCCTGACCATGATCCAATGGGGTAGTACTACTAGAAGCATGACACCACCGTCATCATCATGATCTGACGGGGCAGCACTATGCAAAGGCTTATTTGACGTATCTGGAATTTCCTTCCCTACATCTCTCCTTGCTAGCAGTAACCTACTACCTCTGACGATATGACACATAAGAGTCATCATCTCATGAAGACAGCCCCTCAAGAGATCCACAGACCCAGGATCTGCACTAATGTCTTGAGCCTTCGCAGGGAAGGCTCCATCCTTAACCAAAACTATATCTAATATTTCATAGTAGTCTATCCTAAATCTTAGATTAACAGTACGGGCATGGATGACATGCCCCCTTGGGATGTGGCTCACCCTCTTAGACCTCACCCATCTCCTCATTTTCTCCCTTTGGTGAGGGAGGAGGCATGTCCCCAAGGAATGTGTTGATGTTTACAAAATATATAGTACACAACAATAATTACACAATTTCATTAAAAAATTTAATAAAAAAAGTTAAATAACGTGCTAGAATAAATTTTATTCTAATTAATTAAGACAATAAAATGAAACTAGATTAATTTAAAGAAAACATTAATATTAACTCTATCATATGCAGACTCATCTGGTGTGAAGAAGATTTTGGGACACTGTCTTCAATCAATACCCGTGTACAGAAAAAATAGCAAGATAAAAGCTTGGTCATCCTCACTGGCCAATAGCGCTAGTGCCTAGTTGGAAATCCTAGCCAGATACTCCTACAGGCCCCTCTTGGTAGTCATCTAGCCCCACATGCACATCTGCACCTTAGTCATTGGCGTAGAAGGGCTATGGTCAAATGTACGCCTTGTATCTAGAAGCCGCTCAAAAAATAAACAAAAAATCTCTTAAGTGAAAGGGAACCGCTTCCTACAATGTATCATCGCACGACATATATCTAAACCCATACAAAACTGCCTCAAAAAATGGAAAACCATCATATACATCATGGCACATAAATCAAAGAGTCAACATAATGCAAAAGAGGGTAACTAATGTGTTTCCCATTACTAGTATAGTGTGCAATGTTGTTCACTAATAATGAGAGGCACCTAACCTCCTGTGTAATAAAATAAACAATTTGTAGTTGTCCACCATGGACCTAAAAATATGTTGGACAAACTACATGAGCCCCAATATATCTCTAAGAGTAGACAAGATGACTCTCTACTGCAAGCCTGTGGGGGACATCAGGGAACTGGGGATAATACTCCCTTCTCTGTTGAAATTGCAACAAAAAATTCCTAATTTAATTTTCTCCTTGAATTAAATTGGGAATAAAATTGTAATTCCACATCTCATGACAACTTGTATTAGTTAACTAAGTTAATTTGACTTAGTTGGCTCAGTTAATTCGAGTTGAGGGTCTAACTTGATTCATGTAGAGTGTATCCTACTTTATAGGAGCCCTGGTTGAGTTTATTTTGAGTTGTAATTAATTAATTCAGTTTAACTGAGTTAAAGTCAGTTAAACTAGTTCCAATTGTTGGAGGAACTAGTGGGAGGTCTAGTAGTGTGGTGTTTCATGTAGTGATCAACCAGTAAACTAATGATTCACTCATAAATAACTCATGTATGTCAGATATGAGAGTTACCCAATTGAGATTGGAGTTAAAGGGAAGTGTACTATCAATTGTATAATTATCTAAATTGTATAGATGGTGCATGCAGTTAGAGGAAGAGCCTAAAGGGTTTGCGCAATTCCAGTTGAGGAATTTCCATAATTAATAAGGGGCTACTTCGAAAAGGAAACAACGAAAGGAAAAAGGGACTTGGATAAGCAGAAAATTGGTTAAGGATTGGCCTGGGCTTGCCTAGGAAGTTGTGAGACAGATGGAGATAGTGCAGAGGTTGCTCAGGCTTGAGCAAAGCATTGTAATATTCTCATATTTTTTTACTAATGCAATATACATATAGAAGGGGTTTCTTAGCTCTGGCTTTCCCCAAGAAATCATTGTGTAATGTGTTGATTTAATTATTTCTCTTGTATGCTTCGTGATTTCACAATCGTTTAATTGTTTCTGCTGATGAGTAGAGTAGATTCAAGTCTATTGTTTTAGTAAATTACATAAGCAGTTTGAATCTACAAGGAATCCATATCAGAGTAGGATTCACATTAGATAAGGAATTTAGAATTGCATATTGATGGAGATCTAGTTCAGGGAAGATCTAGAAGACCCTATGTGCAAACTTCTTAATGGAGTTGGAAGGCTACTAGTGGGCAGATCAGTGAGCCAATGTTTACTTACACAAAAAGGAGTTGTAATCATTGCCATTGGTAGATTGAGGAGTAGAGAGATTCCCCATAGGGAGATTGAGGCTCAGAGGTAGTCTAGTTTCAGAGGGAGCAACCTATGGAAGCTAGCACTTCAGAATATTGGGAGATCAAACTCATGATTGTATTAATTGTAGCATCAGTGTTGGTGTTATAGTTGTTGAAGAGGATCCAATTAGCCTAGCACTTCTAGGCCTTCCCAAGAGCTGGCACAACTACCAGGACTCAATAAATGGGAGGGAGAAGCTACCAGAGTGGGAGAATTTGTGGTCTGACTTAGTGCAAGAAGAGATTCAAAAGAACACCAGAGATGGATCTCCATCAAAGCATGATGATGAGGAGAATTGTGCCTTAGTTGGAAATGTGAAGAAAGAGAAAGGGAAGTCATCCCATTCCAAATCAGATTCCAGTTGGGGCAGAAAGAAGAAGGAAATGTCGAAGATTGAGTGTTGTCACTGTCACGAGCTAGGACATTATGCCATGATTTTTTCGCACAATAAGGTCGGCAAGAAGTCGTTAGGAGGAGAAGAAGGTGAAGCTCTTTCTTCACAATTCAAGTTGGATTTCACCCTCATTGCTTGCATGGTGATATCGATGATGGGTAGTGTTACACAGTAATTTGTCACCATCCCTGTTACTCCTCTTGTCGTACTTTGGAGGACTCGTCCCGGGAGTTATAAGAAGTGACAAAGTCTAAAAACACTTGCATTATGTTCCCTTGAGTATGTACTTCATGTTCCCTGAAGACACCTTCTACAGATTACCCCTGAAAAGTGCTCTTTTTCCATTGGCGCAGGTCCACAGTATCTTACCCGCGCCAATCATGGAGATCCTCAAAAGAGGGCGCGACCATTGGCGCTCTGTCTTAGAGCAGCAGTCGCGCCAACCAAGTTTGGTCATGCTTTTTGCCTTAACGCACGTCCGACTGTTGTTTCCTTCATTACATGGAGATTTTTGAGGATAAAAAATCAGTCTTATGTCGAGCTCTATCCTATCTCCATCTTTAATGGCTTTTGGGGATAATGTTAATCCACAATAGGTGTCCCGGTTCATCGTATCCTCCTCCCTTCTTCATCTATATAAGCTTGTCCTTATGCATTTGACAAGCTAGTGATAATCGTTAGTCATGGAGTGCTAGATGTTGAGTTCTTGAGTTCTTGGAGGAATGCTAGTGAATGCTAGAGAGGTTATGCTGCCGGAGAGGAGATGCATTGCAAGACACATATAGTTACTCACCCAGCCAGGAGAGGTTCAACGTCAGAACCTTGGTTGTAACTTTTCCTGTTTATTATTAATTAATGAGCGACTGCTATTATAGTTCCAATCTCATTGTCTATTATGGTGATGTGTTGATTTATTTCCTTTCTGACTGAAATATAGTTATGCCTTGGTAGATTTTATGTTGGTATCTGTCTCTTCCTTTGCATGTGCAGGTGTTCGTTTATGATCTGCTGGAGCGAGGGAGCGGGAATATCAACTCTGCTAGAGCGAGGGAGCGGGAACATCAACTCTGCTTCAACCATAGCATTGGATTCCAGGTTGGTCTTCTTAATTCACCTTTAATGCATAACTAGGAACTTGCGTGGCAGCGTGGTTTGATTGTGGCTAGTTCTGTTTTAGGCTAGTGGGATCGCCTCTGTCCGCAGAGGGGATTTACCTATCCAACAATTTGGCGACTCCGCTGGGGAGAAGCTAGTTTGTCTTGCATGTTAATTTTCTCTTGCTTCCTTGAGTGCATGAGCTTCCTGGGTCAGTTTTGAGTTTATTCTTTACTGTTTGCGTCATCTGAGCACTGTCAACCCGACCTGAGGTCGTATTATTTATTTTTCTAGCCGGCAAGCTTCATTGGCGCGGTTATTACTCTGACAGTCGCGCCAGTTGGCGCATGTTGCTCAAAGGCAACTCGCGCCAATCCTTTGGTAGCGCAAGTTGCAGGCTGACAGTCGCGCCAGCCCTGTAAATTTTGCCTTTGTGTGGGTGGAAAGCTCTTTCAGTCTCTTTTTATATCTCTTACAGCCTCTGGAAGTGTGTTGAACCTCTGCTTGACTGGTCTTAGCCTTTATCCTTCAGCTGTTTGCTTACTTCTATTGATTTTCGTCTCAGCCCTAGGATATCTAGTGACTTTGCATGTCTAGCCTTCTGTGGGAAGTTTTGGTCTTTGATTATCCAGTCAACTTGTTGGTTGTGTTCTGCACCTATCCAGTGATTTGTTAAAGCTTGATCTTATATACTCTGAGTGATTCACTTCTAACCTCTTTGGATTTCACTTGACTTCATTCGAACTTAGATTACATGGTTCAGTGAAAGTCTTTGTGTTTTTCCTTGCTTGCATAGTTCATTTTGGTATTTCAGAATTGGTTCTATTTCATTGAGTGAACTTGGATTGTGCATATCTCTTAAGATTTGTTTAAATGCATCATGCCATCTTAAAGGAAAGAAAAACAAAATATCTTTTGCATCATATTAGTTAGCATTTATTGTTATTTGTTGCTATTAAAAAGAAAAAGAAAAAATTTCATTTCTTGTTATTAGCTGCATTAGGATCTTTGTTGTTTGTTGAGTGATCACTTCGTTTGTGTAAAGATCTCAACCCTCCTGTAGATAGAATTCATCGAATCAAATGATATAGTCTTGGCATATAGTTTGCATTAAGAAGTTTTTGAGATATCACATACGGTAGGACCAAAAAACTGAAACATAATCAAAGATAAACTTTAAAATAAACTCAATGAACATAACAACGCATTGGAACATAACGCAAATACTCTAGAGGTCTAGGTTAGAGACGTGTTCCGGCGTCTTTAAACCTGGTAGTTTATCGTCGAGTGGTTGGGTGATTCCTCCACGGTGAAACGATAGGTTCCAATACGGACTGTGCTCCCACGTACCGTCGCGTATATATTGGGAGACCCCTATAGGAATAAAGCCTTTATCCATAGGAAGCTGTGTCAGCCGTCCTACGATTCGCAATGCAGTGAACACAGCATTCACGAAGATCGACCACCCGTACCCTAAAAAGTATTCTGTGGTTTTGCGAAAAGTCTGGCACACCCTCTACCTAGAATTCCAGAGCAGTCACTTTTGATCCTTTTCGGACTCCTTAAACGAAAAGGTGCCTGTGAGCATCTTGTCACTTCATGCTCATTAAATATTCGAAGGAGACTAGAGTCATCTTTTATCCTTTTCTCGACTCTTAAAAAATGAAAAGGTTAAGTTCAGTGTCTTAAAATTTATTGGCCACGATAACATCTACCCAATTAGATTTTGTTTGCGTTAGCTTGAGTAGGATTATTTCTCGTTCAATGGCAGCCTTCCCGGCGCCCACCGGCCAAGGTTTTCCTCCTGATGGGAACCCTCGTCCATTTCCTTCTGTTGGAAATGTCGGTGTTCAGTATATCGCAACGTTGTCTTTGCTTGGGTTAACCATCGGTTTGCCCGTATGGTTGTTTTCAAACACGGTGGTCTCGAGTGCGATAACTTCGAATGTTACTTCCGAGGTAATACCCACCTCCCAGGTAATACCCACTTCGAATGTTACTTCCGAGGTCAATGCCGTCCAAACCACCACGGCAAACAAAGCCTCGAAAGCAAAGAAGAAAGGGAAACCGAAGAATAAGCCAGATCAACCTAAACAGGAAGCCCCAAAACCTCAACCCGAGGACGGCACTAAACGCAAACCCAAGTATCCTTGTTTTATCTGCGATGAGGATCACTATACCAAGGATTGCCCGAGGCGGTCCGAAGTTAGTCGTTTGTTAAAAGGCACCCCTGGGACTCCTGCGGTGCTCAAAGAGCCCTTTCCCACCCAACACACTCAAAAAACTCAAATGGTGGCTGACCCATCTCAGCCTCCCTCTTCCTTTGGTTCTCAAGTGTTTATGGCTGGAACGATACCCATTAATATCAGTACTCGAACAAAAGATTACCTGCCATCTACCAGGAAGGAGCCTGAGATACCCTCTAGTACTCCTCTGTTCAGTTCGGGGCCACCACCACCTCCTCCACCCGAACAACGTCTTGTTGATTCCAAGGTGGACCCTTCCCCTTCTTCGCCTACTGCTGCGTCCTCATCTTCTTCTTCGCCTAGTAACCATGTGGCTAAGAGGAAGAAGAAGAAGACAAAGAAGAAGAAGGCCCCTAAACCAAAGGTTAAAGGTATAACCCAAGTCGAGCCACCTTGTGCTCCTCCGCGGAAGGTCAAATTTCCTTGTAAGTTGTGCAAGGAAGACCACCTTCTCCGCGATTGTCCTGGCATTCCCAGGGTTTTAGAAGTATGGTCTCATGATCCGGACTGCCCTGCATCGTCCTCTGTAGATCATGGCGATGTCACCTTATCACCTGGAAATGGTAAGGGAAAAGAGAAGATTCGAATCCCTTGTAAACTTTGTGAAGGCAATCATCCCCTTCACCTTTGTCCATTCATGGATAGAGCCACTATTGTATTGGAAAGTCTTACAACTCCCTCAACCCAACTTCCTACTGGTTATCAACGTCTTTCTGCAACTGCAAAACGTTCCCCTGCTGACAAAGAAATCAACCAACATTCCTCTCTTGTCCAGCCTCCTCTTCCTGAATCTGGCTCTGCCAAGCCTATTCCCGACCAACCATTGGTCGGAAAGAGTGTCGACTCGAGTTCACCACCCGTCGACCACTCTATTTCGGAAGCGCATCATTCTCCTGTTCTTCTCGTCTCCTCAGATTCTCCTACATCTCGAAATACCCCTACACTTGAGAGTCCTACTGCGCTCTCTCTCGAGCAGGGGGGCAATCATACGATTCCCCCACCAAGTAGTTCTGTCGCTTCCTTCGACTGGAGACGTTTGACTACCTTCTGCCTCCCATCTCATGTGCCTTTTTGGGTCACGGTACACACCTATGACAAGGCAATACTTGGCACTGTCTTGGATGAGGGCGCATCTGTTAGTCTTCTGTCTGCCACTATTTGGCAAGCTTTGGGTTCCCCACAGCTTGTGCCCGTAGCATCGAATCTGACTGCTTTTAACGAAAGAACTAGCCAACCATTAGGGCTCCTTCCAAAGTTCCCTATTACTTTGGGAGGCAAGACCGTCTGTCTAGACGTATGGGTTACCCAAGGTGCTTTAGACTTCAATCTTCTCCTTGGTCGTGACTATGTTTATGCCATGGGGGCCCTTGTCTCTTCACTTTTCCGTGTGGTTTGCCTTCCACACGATGGAAGAATTGTGACTATCGATCAATTATCGTTCGTTCGTCCATGGGTCCCTCCTGCGCAGTCGTCATCCCCTCCTGGTTGTCATCCACCAGTTGCATCTGCCCCACCGCAGGTCAACTACGTGGCCACCTATCCCATGCCTGTATCCAGCGATGTCGCCGTCGTACATAGTGTCCTGGGGGCATTGGGTCCTGACTTCCGAGATGTTGACCTCCCACCGGGAGAGGCACTCTTAGAAGCCCCGACTTCCTGTTCATTATGATGAAGGTCTGCGGAGCATAGTTCGTTTTCCTATGTCAAGCTCCTTAAAAAATGAAACTAGGTCTAGTGGAGCATAGTTCCTTGTCTTGTGTCAAGCTCGTTAAAAAATGAAACAAGGGTTATGAGGATAGTTCTTTTACTGTGTCAACCTCATTAAAAAATGAAACAACTCCCTTTCCAAATCGAGTCTTTCACAGATCTCGAGAGTGAACCTTCATTCCATCCACTCCGTGAATGCCATGAAGCTTGGGGGGCATGTACCTCAATTTTGCATTATCATGCTAGGGGCATGCAACAAAAAAAAATTTAACAAGAAAAGTTCTCCATGGTTCAAGCTTGTGTAAAAATGAACCCATACCTGATTTACATCCCATGATTGCCTTTTATCTGCTAAATTCTACTAGATGAGCCTTGGTTGTTTCATTCCATCGCCACCATCTCTTTGGCTGATCATATGCTTTCACTTGGTTGTTTCTCCTTTCCTGAGGAACCGCAACGATGAGTGGTTTTATTAGCCAGCCTCTTAACCTTTACATGTTTCGAGCAAGTTCCACCATTACCGGAACCAGTCGCTACCCTTTATACCACTCGTTCCTTCAGGACGAGTCGCCTTTACGCTCTTTTCTAACTCGTAAAATATGAAAAGATTGCCGAGTATTTTTCCTTTTTGACTCGTTAAAGAAAATAAAAATGGAGGTCTGCTTTCAGCTCTTTTCTGACCATTTAAAGAGGAAAAGATTGCCGAGTCGCTCCTCTTGACTCGTTAAATGTTAATAAGGGGCGATCGTTTTAAGTTCTTTTTGTCGACCGTTAAAACATAAAAAGATTACCGGGTTTTTGTCGTCTCAAACTCGTTAATGGTTACGAAACGACGTGGTTTTGACCGCTTTTTTACTTTTTCAGGTCGAAATCACTAATTATGAAAAGTACTCCTCGATCGTAATGGTCGGGCGGTTCTTTCGGGTATTATTTTATACTTTTTCGGGCCCGAGAGACACAACTTTACGAAAAAGGACATCCCTGGAGTTTCCTTTTTTGCTGTCTTTTCAAACTCTCTAAACATGAAAAGATGCCGAGTTCTTCCTTTGTCAGACTCGTTAAAACTTCATGACATTGGATTTTGTCACACCACAAGCATATGCTATCCCCATCAAGCTTGTCAAAAATAACTGGGGTACTCGCCAGAAATGGCGGGGGGGAAAAGAAAATTTTTGAACCATAATTATTACCGTGACGGCAGTATGTCACTCCTGAACATGGCACTTTTCTGCTTTCGTGTCCAGGGTGGGGATATCTCATCTCATATCTTTCACTTGCTTCCATGGACTTGGGTACCTTATTTGACCTCTCATCCACTCATTGCCTCGTCATTATGACCTTTGATACATTGATGTCAAATACTGCCGATTCCATTAATGTGCCGTCGATATGTTCAAGAGAAGTTGACCTCTGCAAAGAAACAACCTCCTTCTGATAGTTCGCACAATCTTGATTCACAACATTATCTCTCTGTCTCATGTCGATGATGTGGGAAACATTATGGCCCACCTTCGATCAAGGTCACTTCCTGTCGACTTCAACTCATTATCCAGGAAGTTGATCTAGAGACTCCTTTCCGGTGCCTTGGAGCCTGCATGCCTCAATGGCAGGTTCTTCGTGTTCGACGTGAGGTTTTCATCATTGGCCTCCGATCGAATGATTCTACGGGTGTTCGACTTCAGATCATTGATTCACACGCCGTAGATTGTACCTATAGTACCTTGAGGGCCATTGTCATTATTGGTGGTACCTCTCGCGTCTGTTAACAGTTTCCACTATTGACTGGTAATCAGACGATGTTCATGCATGTTCGACTTCAGCTCATATATTCACATGCTTGAACTTGTACTCTTGTTCGAGTCGAGATGGAGCGCAAGACCCTGGATTGTGTCTGTTGTAATCTAGGCGTGATTCTTGATACTTGACTCATTCACTGGATGGCTGCGCCCATACCCGAGTCAATTCATTGATCCTAACCAGATGGCTGCGTCCATACTATGGATCTAGATTATTTATGTACTCTCTTATGGATGGCTGTGACCATACCAAGTACATCATGTAATTGAACTATCAGTCATGTCTCTTAACACAGATCCTCGGCGGCAGCAACTATATGTGTTCTTGTGTGTTCTTGTAAAGCATTTCACCCCTCTCCACCTCTCAGACTTCATGCTTTAGGGGGCATCTGTTACACAATAATTTGTCACCATCCCTGTTACTCCTCTTGTCGTACTTTGGAGGACTCGTCCCGGGAGTTATAAGAAGTGACAAAGTCTAAAAACACTTGCATTATGTTCCCCTGAGTATGTACTTCATGTTCCCTGAAGACACCTTCTACAGATTATCCCTGAAAAGTGCTCTTTTTCCATTGGCGCAGGTCCACAGTATCTTACCCGCGCCAATCATGGAGATCCTCAAAAGAGGGCGCGACCATTGGCGCTCTGTCTTAGAGCAGCAGTCGCGCCAACCAAGTTTGGTCATGCTTTTTGCCTTAACGCACGTCCGACTGTTGTTTCCTTCATTACATGGAGCTTTTTGAGGATAAAAAATCAGTCTTATGTCGAGCTCTATCCTATCTCCATCTTTAATGGCTTTTGGGGATAATGTTAATCCACAATAGGTGTCCCGGTTCATCGTATCCTCCTCCCTTCTTCATCTATATAAGCTTATCCTTATGCATTTGACTAGCTAGTGATAATCGTTAGTCATGGAGTGCTAGATGTTGAGTTCTTGAGTTCTTGGAGGAATGCTAGTGAATGCTAGAGAGGTTATGCTGCCGGAGAGGAGATGCATTGCAAGACACATATAGTTACTCACCCAGCCAGGAGAGGTTCAACGTCAGAACCTTGGTTGTAACTTTTCCTGTTTATTATTAATTAATGAGCGACTGCTATTATAGTTCCAATCTCATTGTCTATTATGGTGATGTGTTGATTTATTTCCTTTCTGACTGAAATATAGTTATGCCTTGGTAGATTTTATGTTGGTATCTATCTCTTCCTTTGCATGTGCAGGTGTTCGTTTATGATCTGCTGGAGCGAGGGAGCGGGAATATCAACTCTGCTGGAGCGAGGGAGTAGGAACATCAACTCTGCTTCAACCATAGCATTGGATTCCAGGTTGGTCTTCTTAATTCACCTTTAATGTATAACTAGGAACTTGCGTGGCAGCGTGGTTTGATTGTGGCTAGTTCTGTTTTAGGCTAGTGGGATCGCCTCTGTCCGCAGAGGGGATTTACCTATCCAACAGGTAGTGTGTGGTATCTGCATAGTGGATCCTCATTCCATATGATCAAAAACAAAGAATTCTTCAGTGACTTGGAGGACAAGGACCTCCAGATTGACATCAAAATTGGAGATGATGGGAGGTATAGCGCGACCGACATCGATACTGTTACGTTTCAGAGGGAGTATGGTTCTCCTCTCATATTAAAATATGTCATGTATGTTCCAGGTTTGAAGAAGAATTTTGTTTTAGTTTCCATGTTGGAGGATCATGGCTACGATGTGATATTTAGAAAAGGAAAGGCTTTTGTTTGTCACATAGCCTCAGGACAAGTGAAGCGAATCAGGTTCAGCTTAAGAACCTCTACAAATTGGATGTAGAAGATTGTGCTTCTTTGAGCACAAAAGCAGAGAAGGTGTAGAACCGAGACATCAATGAGTTGTGGCATAGAAGATTGGGTCACTTGCACCATGGAGCTTTGAAGATCATGCAAGATATTTCTACATGACTTCCTAAGGGTGCACTAGAGCAGAGAGATACATGAAAAGGGTGTACGTTGGGTAAGTACACCAAAGCCACCTTTCATGCTAAGGGTAGTCGAGCACAAGTGATCCTTGAAAGAGTTCACTCATATGTGTGTGGACCGTTCTCAATAGCCTCCACGACCAAGCACAGGTATTATGTAATATTTGTAGATGATTTTTCTTAGAAGTGTTGGATTTTATTCATGCATAAGAAAGATCAGATGTTCGCTAAATTTTGTGAATTTAAAGCACTTGTTGATAAAGACATTAGTAGGAAAGTTAAAGCTCTTAGGACCGATAACAGTGGATAATGTGTCGAATGAATTCAATAAATTATGTGCATCAGAAGGCATTCAACGGGAGTTAATAGCACCCCATAACCCACAACAGAATGGGGTGGATGAAAGGAAAAACATAAGTATTTTTGGAGTTGCACGGGCGATGTTCCTACTGTTGCACTTGTGGGTTGAAGCATGCAACACAGTTGTATATGTGAAAAACTGGAGTTATCATCATATTCTTGGGATGAGTACACTAGAAGAAGATTTTTCAGGTAAGAAACCAGATGTGGCACACTTCAGGATCTTTGGTTCATCAATTTACTGCCATGTTAGCAAGGATGCAAGGAAAAAGCTAGAACCAACAACTGATTTGGGCATATTTGTGGGGTATGTTGATACACCTCACAACTATCAGGTGTACCGTCCATCTCACAAGATGACAATGGTTCGTAGAGATGTGAATTTCGATGAAGAGAAGGCCATGAGATGTTCCCTTGAGAGGGGGCTTAAATTGCATGGAGATGGGGAGATTTTAGCTCAAAAGGAAGAAACTCATGATGATGTGGAGAAGCCACATGCAAAGGAGAAGAGAGTGGAAGAACCCACTCATGTAGAGACTTCTAGAGATGGAAGGAAGTGCACCAGAGAGGCTGATAGATTGATGCATGATGCTAGAGAGAATGTGGGAGCACCCACACGATAGTGCAGGTAGAGGATGTCACTAGATTTGTACACTGGATACATGGCTCTGACGATCGAGAGTGTAGATATTGAGCCATCCTCATTCGGGGAAGCAATGCAGAAACTAGTATGGTTTGATGCCATGGTTGAGGAGTATGACTTCGTTATCAGAAACAATGTTTAGGAATTGGTTCGAAGACCAACAGACGAGTCAGTGGTGAATTTCAGATGGATTTACAAGGTAAAACAAGCAGCGGATGGGAGTGTGGAGAAACACAAGGCCAAATTTGTGGCTAGAGGGTTCTCTCAATTGGAGAGAATTGATTACGAGGAGACCTTTGCTCTAGTAGCAATGTACTCTTAAATCAGATCTATTCTAGCACTTTCAACATAGATGGGATGGAAGATACATCAAATGGATGTGAAGACAACATTCCTCAATGGTGTGATTGAGGAAGAGGTGTACATTGAGCAACTAGAAGGATTTGAGACCTTCAATAGAGAGTTGCATGTGTGCAGACTCAAGCGAGTGTTGTATGGATTGAAACAAGCACCCCGTGCTTGGTACACTAGGATTGACAACTATTTCCAGGGTTGGGCTTCAACAAAAGTGAATATGATGCAAACCTTTACCATATTGTGGTTGAAGGTAAATTGTTTATTATAGTATTATATGTCGATGATTTAATTCTAACAGGTGATGAGAAGCTGGTAAAATATTGCAAAGAGGATCTTGCAAGAGAATTCGAGATGAACGACATCAAACTCATGCATTATTTCCTTGGTATGGAAGTATGGCAAGGAGATGAGGAAATTTTTTTCTCTCAGGGAAAGTAAGCTAATGCGGTACAGAAGAACTTCCACATGGAGAGCAGCAAACCCATGGAGACTCCTCTAGCATGGAATTGGAGGAAGGAAGATGCTACTTAAGGTGAAGTAGTGGAGGCTACTATTTACAGGCATATTGTGGTTCATTTATGTATTTGGTGAACACACGACCGAACATATGTTTTGAAGTTAACCAACTTAGTCAAGAAATGGTTTATGCAACCAAACTTTATTGGAAGGCAGCTAAACATGTGTTGAGGTACCTCATAGGAACCACTCAGTTTGGTATTTGATATAGACAGACAAAGGGAGTGAAGCTTCAAGGATTCACAGATGAATATTGGGCATGGAGTCCATCTGACAGGAAGAGCACATTAGGGGAAATCTTCAGTATTGGGTCAGTGACAATTTCTTGGTACAGTAGGAAGCAAAGATTAGTTGCATTCAGTTTAGTAGAAACAAAGTACATGGATGCTAGTGAAGAAGCTTGTGAGGTTATATGGATGAGGAAGATCCTTGTTGGGTTATTTGGTCAACAGATGGATCCTATAGTGATTTATTGTGATAATAAGAGTTGTATCAAACTCTTTGAGAATCCATTTTTTCATGATTGATCCAAGCATATTGAAATCTGGTATCACCATCTACGAGATTGTGTGCAGAGGATAATCATGTTGCTGGAGTACATTCCTATAGAAGAACAGGATGTAGATATTTTGAAAAGGGTATTGTCAAGATGCAAATTCGAGTTTCATAGAAGCAGGCTTAGGGCAGCAGATAATACCTTTCTTTTTGAGTGGGAGTGTTGAAAATGCAACAAGAAAATCCTAATTTAATTTTTTCCTTAAATTAAAATGGGAATAAAATTGTAATTCTACATCTCATGACAACTTGTATTAGTTAACTAAGTTGATTTGACTTAGTTGGCTTAGTTAATTCGAGTTTAGGGTCTAACTTGAGTCATGTAGAGTGTCTCCTACTTTACAGGAGACCTGGTTGAGTTTCTTTTGACTTGTAATTAATCAATTCAGTTTAACTGATTTAAAGTCAGTTACACTAGTTCCAACTATTTGAGGAACTAGTGGGAGGTCTAGTAGTGTGGTGTTGCTTGCAGTGATCAACTATTAAACTGATGATTCACTCATAAATAAATCATGCATGTCAGATCTAAGAGTTACCAAGTTGATATTGGAGTTCAAGTGCAGTGTACTATCAATTGTATAATTATCTGAATTGTACAGATGATGCATGCAGTGAGAGGAAGAGCCTAAAGGAATTGCGCAATTCCAGTTGAGGAATTTTCCTAATTAATAGGGACCTGGGCAAGAATAAAATTGTTTAATTACTTGCCCGAGCTTGTCTAGGAAGCTATGAGATAGATAAAGATAGTGTAGAGGTTGCTTGGACTTGAGCAAAGCATTGTAATCTTCTCATATTTTCTGACTAATGCAATATACATATAGCAGGGGTTTTTAGTTGTGGCTTTCCTGAGGAAATCATTGTATAATGTGTTGTTTTAATTCTTTCTCTTGTATGCTTCGTGATTTCATGATCGTTCAATTATTTTCGTTGATGATTAGAGTAGATTCAAGTCTATTGTTTTAGTAAAATACATAAGTAGTTTGAATCTACAAGGAATTTTTACACTTTCTTGGAGAGGCCAATGATAAAATATATGTCCTGCTAAGATGGTTTATACCACACCTCAGGATTGGCATGAAAATCCTAATCCTGGACACTCCACTAGCAGACCAGATGTGCCAACAATATAGAGTGCACCTTCAAGGATGTAGCCTCCTCATAGTACTTAAGGAGGCCTACATTCCTCAAGAATGCTTGGGTCGCTACACTAATAGGGAGAGGGTATAAATTCCACTCCCTCTCTCAAGCCTCCCATGGTTAGAACACATTGTATTGGTCCACCATTTGCTCCTCCTCTTGCTGTTGCTCCCTCTATTGACATCTCTGCTACATGATTTACATATAAAATACATTAGCCTCATACATAAAACATAATTTTTTTTATTAAATGAAAATTGTATTTATAAATATGGAAACATAACTTTCAATTAAAAAAAAAAATCCCCAGTGCACCCAAAAAATAATAATGCACCGACTCTGGTGCGCTATCAAACACAACCACACTGGAGACAATGTGTACATACATATGATACACTACTTTTGGTTCCCATATATACATTTTCATCGCAATGTGTTTAAACTTATGCACTTGTGCCCATGTATAACCTTTATTCACCAGTACAAAACGTTCAGGTTATCGAACACACTGAGCTATATTTTTTAATATGATTTTTGCGGTGCATTTAGTAAATATAAACGCACCAATCATAACCTAAAAATGTGCACACCAATGTACAATTTATAGCTTTTCCCGATGCGTTTTCATTTACGAAATGCACCAGGCATAACCTAAAAATGTATGCATTGATGTATAATTTATAGCTTTGCCCAGTGAGTTTTCATTTATGAAATGCACCGAAAAAATAGTGGTGCATTATGTTCATACATTGAACAACGGTGCACCCTGTAAATTTATAGGGTGCACCACTATCAATATGAGCCAAAATTGTTGAATGCACTACGCATGATTATTGTTTTCTTTCAAAAAGAATGGTTTTTGTGACCTATTTTGCAATTTTAATTCACTAAAAATTTAAGTTAGAGATAAACATGGAGATTACCTGGAAATTTTGTCATCGAGGAGGAATTGTTGACAGATAATTGAGAAAAACAAATTTCACCACCATTTGAGAAAATTAGAAAGTCATGCATTGAGCATGGTACAAAAGGATGGTGAGCAAGAGAAGCACCGATGTCAGTGTGCTTGCATGAGGCAAGAGTGGCATCGGTGCTTCAAAGCTCTACAACACAATAGATGGTAAAAATGAAATATACAGTCGGGAGGTTTTCTTATTTTTTATTTAACCCTATTTATGTGTGTTATTATAACTACACCAGTTCGTCAAATATCCTAGAGCAACACTTTTTTTTTAAATTAAAAAGCCTATAGCGGTGCTTTTGTTAAGACACCTGGTGTTATTCAAGTACATGTACTGCACTGGTGCTTTGTTGGACTTAGCACCACATTTAAAAATAAATAAAAACCACCTAGTAGTGCTCCTTTGAAAACGTAACAGGGCATTTTAATACATGAACAAAACTGGTGCTTCGTTGGAATATAACACCACATTTTTTTGAAAATTAAAAACTATAGCGATGCTCCTTCTAAGTATGCACCAAAGCATTATACCACAAGAAGGGCACCAATGTTGCAGTTGTATATAACACTGACAATTTTTAAAATTTAACCTTTATCTGGTGCTTTCGACTATTCAAGCACTGGTGCGTGGTATACTATGTATGCACCGGAGCATTATAGTATTGGTTTAGCACGGGTTCGTCATCAAAATATAGCATGAGATTGGGAAAAAATAATTTTATAACCGACATTTTTGTAAATTTAACCCTTTTCTGGTGCTATTGAGTAGGATACGCACTAGTGCTTTTTATTATTTCACTAGTAGAAAATGGTGAGATTAGTGACTAGGTGACTAAAAACGTTAGTCACCACAACTTTTCCAAGTGAAATACTACCAAAAATTAGCAATATTAAGAGACCCAACTAAAAACGACTAACATAAATGACTAATTTAGTCCTGTGCTAAAATATATGACTAGCTAATAATAATACTAGTAAAAATGACTAACGTGAATGACTATTTTAGTCTAGGAACAAAAATATGACTACCTAACAATAAGTACATTAATACAAGTTAGTCGTTTATGTTAGTCATTTTAATTGTGTCATTTCAACAATATAAACTTACAAGTGATAGGGGATTCAAAGGTTGTTATAGATTGGATGAAAGGTTATACTTCCTTATACACCTCTTTATTGGATCAGAGGATGATTAGAATTATGGAGCTTATTAGAATCTTTATGGTTATATCCTTCAATCACATTCACAGGGAATTAAATTCAAAGGTTGACATATTATCGAAAATGGGAGTGGGCCAACACCTCTTTTTGCAACATGACATGACCACCTATATATGTTGCAACAACCTTGGCAACTTATTTAGTGGGTTGCACATCTATTTCACATTTCTTCTTTGTCTTGCAAAGTGGTAGTGCCAATGAGAGGGTATGAACTTTGATCAAGGAATGTTCACTTGGTATAATTATCAACACAACGAAACACCCATTGTATTTTATGAAACGAGAAACATAATAACACAAAATGGTTTTCTTAATTATTTTAAAAACTAGATCCATATTAACTATGGATCTATCAAGCGTCAAGAAGGATCAAATCTTTCAATATGCAAAACTCTTTTTTTAGTAAAAAACTTAAGGAAAGGTGTGCACCTCGAGAGATTTGATCCCTCTCGGTGCTTTGATAGATGCACAGTTAAGATGGGTCTAGGCTGGTTTTAAGTCATGTGCGACCAAGGAAAATCTATCGAATCTATGATTAATTTGATCAATAATATATAAATACATCTAATATTAATAGAGTCGTTTTAAATATGTTAAATATGTATGAGATTAATGTGGTTATTTTAATTTAATATTTTCTTAATTAGCTTGGTCTGTTGAGATGATAAATATTGTTAATAAATTTAATGATGAAAAATGATGAAATAAAAATTTTGAATGCAAAGTAACAACGTAATAGTGTTGAATGATAGAGAATGTGAATAATAAGAATGCAATCAATTACACATACTCTTCATTGTGATCAATCGTAAACTATTTTCTTCTACTATTCTTATTTTCACCCTTGTTAGTGTTCACTTTTCATATCGATTATATGAAAAGGGCAATTGAAATCATAAAACATTTAAATATTTAGCTCGAGCTATTGTAGTAAACATCATACCTTCTCTCTCTTGCTCTCCAATATTAATAAATTGAATTACTAAAACACAAAAATCAATGTCCATTGCCAATAATGTTTTGTGCTTACACTGAAATCAATGCACATTGTTAATCCAATCACTTTAAAATGAATGTACCATCATGCATCCAATTACATCAAATTAGAAATCAACATCTACACTAAAATAAATAAATCTAATGTAAGCAATCAAATAAGATTAGAAAACAATTTCTACATTGAAATCAATGCATCTAATTCAAACAATAATATAGGATTACAAATCAACATCTACACTTAAATCAATGCATCTAGTGCAAATAAGAAATTAGGATTAGAAACCAACATCTACACTGAAATCAATGCATTTAGTGAAAACAATCAAATAGGATTGGAAATTACCATCTACACTAAAATCAATGCATTTAGTGCAAGAAATCAAATAGGATTAGAAATCATCTACATTAAAATCAATGCATCTAGTTCAAGGAATCAAATATAATTAGAAATCAACTTCTACTTTGAAATCAATGCTTCTAGTGCAAGCAATCAAATATCATTAGAAATAAACATCAACACTAAAATCAATACATCTAGTGTAAGCAATCAAATAGCATTAGAAATCACCATCCACACTGAAATCAATGCATATAGTGCAAGAAATATTCTTCCCTCTCCCCCCTCCATCTATATCTACATATCCCTCCATCTCTCCATTGTCTCCCTATCTCACCCCCCCAAACACACACACTCTCTCACTCCATATCTATCATTCTTTCTGTCTCTCCCTCCCTCTCTCCATCTCCCTCTTCTTCCCTCTCTTCACCTTCCATCAATATATATATCTCCCTTTGTCTCATTATATCACCCCCAAAACATGCACTCTCTTTCTCCAATCTATCTATATATCCATCCATTCTCCTCTCTCTCTCTCTCTCTCTCTCTCTCTCTCTCTCGTCATGCTCTCCTCTATCACTCTCTCCATATTCCTTATCACTCCCTCTCACTCTCTCCACCTTTCTCTCTCTATGACTTTCTTATTTCCTTCCTCTCTCCCCCCTCCAACTTCATCTCTCTTTCCCTCCCTCTCTCCACTCTCTCACATCATGTCTCTTCCTTCCTCTCTCTCCCTTTCTCTCCCACCTCTCTCTCTCTCTCTCTCTCTCTCTCTCTCTTCACCCTCCAACTTTGTTATTATATCCCTCCCTCTCTCCTTTTGTCTCCTTCTCTCCCCCCTTCTCTCCATCTCTCCTTCTTTGTCTCTTTATCTCACCCCCGAAACATACACAACCTCTCTCCATATCTCCTTTGTCACTCCCTCTCTCTCTCCACTTCTCACTCTCTATGTATTTCTTTTTCCCTCCCTCTCCCCCCATCCAACTCCATCTCTCTATCCCTCCCTCTCCTCCTCTCACCCTCCCTCTCTCCTCCTCTCTCTCTCATCCTTCCTCTCTCTCCCTTTCTCTCCTACCTCCCTCTCTCTCCCCCCATCACTCTCTCTCTCTCTCTCTCTCTCTCTCTATCTCTCTCTCCCCAATCCTTTCTCTTCCACCATCACTCTCCTCATCTCTCACAAGTCCTCTCTCTCCATCCTCCCTCTCTCTGTCTCTCTTTTCCCTCCAATCCTCTTTCTCTCTCTCTATTTTCCCTCCAATCCTCTTTATCTCTCTCTCTCCAACTATGTTACTATATCCCCCCTGTCTCCTTCTCTCCCCTTATCTCCCCCCTTATCTCCATGTCTCCTTCTTTGTCTCTTTATCTCACCCCTAAACATACACACACTCTCTCCATCTCTCCCTTGCCACTCCCTCTCTCTCCACTTCTCACTCTCTATGTATTTATTCTTCCCTCCCTCTCTCCCCCTCCAACTCCATCTCTCTATCTATCCCTCTCTCCTCCTCTCTCTCAAGTCATCTCTCTCCCTTTCTCTCCTACCTCCCTCTCTCTTCCCCCATCTCTCTCTCTCTCTCTCTCTCTCTCTCTCTCTCTCCGCCCTCCAATCCTCTCACTATCTCCCTCCCTCTCTCCTTCTCTCTCTCCCCCCTCCATCTTTATGTATCCCTCTCCCTCTCTTACCCTTTTCTCCCTCTCTCACTCCTCTCCCTCTCTCTCTCTCTTCATTCCTCCTCTCCCATCTCCTTCAGTTTATCTCCAACTCTCCCTATCTCTCCACCTCTATCACTCTATGTCTTTGTTCTTCCCTCCCATATATATCTAGAGTTAATATATATCATGATATATTAATCTATATTATAATATAACAAATTTAATATTGTATTATTCCAAAGTTATTAAATTTAATAATATTAATATTATAATATATTAATATGAATATTAGATTTTTTAATAATAATAATAATATTATTATTAATATTAGGGTTAATAATATTTATTTTTGCATGGTAATAATATTAAATTAGCCCATGGTATTTGGCCCATAGACTTGGTATATAATTAAATGTTGATTTCTAATCCTATATGATATATTTTGATTTATTTACCATTCCTATTTATAGGTCTTTTATAAATATGATATTTGGCCCATGGTATTTATCCCATGGTATTAAAATGGTATTTGGCCCATAGGTTTCACCTAAATAAAATCTCCTTTTTAAGTTTTCTTAAATATAAAGAGGTTTATGGAGTAAATATAAAAGGAATTTTTATTTATTTACCATACCTCAAGTTTATTTATATTTTTCTTTATTTACTATATCTAGATTCTATGGAGCAAGTATAAAAAAAGGTTTTATTTATTTACCATACCTAAGGTTTATTTTTATTTTTATTTATTTACCATAGATTTTTTTGAGTATTAGTAAAACTCTTTATATTTTAAATTTATATCGTGTTTATACATAATAATAATTTGATTGAAAATGAAGTTTACTAGGTTTTTTTCATGAGATCTAACCCCATGCCGTCATTACATGTTAAATGTTTACATTTACATTTACATTTACGCGAGATCTACCTCATACCCCAAAAATATATTTAACAATAAACAAAATGAAATATATAAACGAGACTCACCATAAATCATTTCCAAATAAATAATGTTAGTGTATGATTACAATATATATTGCTATCAAAAACAGCAATGATGAATTAAAAAAAAACAAATTACCATGATAAAACCCACCAAAAATAAGCCTCTATGAAACTGCTAAAAGACCAAACATTGCACTTATAATTAAATAAAAAATATAAATAAGTTTTTTGGTCGCTTACCATCAAGAAAATTAGAGTTTGGTAAAATGACGAGAAGGGTCAGAGAGAGAAGATGAAGAGAATACAAATAAAAAGAATAAAAAACGAAGATCGAGGTAATTATTCATTCATTCTTCTCTTTATTCTCTCTTTAATTGGTTGAGCTCAGTTTTGTGTCTTCGTGGATTAGACTTTGTGCCTCTGTCTCTGCAGTGGAAGAGAGGGAGAGTGGAAATCTTGGAATCTTGTATATTAATTTATGGTGGGTTTCGTCTCTACAGTGGAAGAGAGGGAGGGTGGAAATCTTGAATCCCATATATTAATTTATGGTGAGTTTGGCTTGTTAGATCCAAAAAAAAATTATTTTGCTCAAATATCTTCTTCGTCATTTTGTGTTCAGAAAAGGGTGGGTTGTCTGTGAAGGGAGGGCATTATTATAGGAAGCATAAGGAAAAAACGCGAGGGGATTTCGATTCTATCTAATGTTCAAAAAAGCATACAAGATATAAAGGAAATAGTAAGGAATCACTCACATGAGGAGATATACACAATGTTAAAGGAATGTAAGATGGATCCCAATGAGATGGCCCATTGGCTTCTCTATCAAGGTAGGCCCTACTTTGGTTTTTTTTAGTATTTCGGTTTTGATTGAATTTTTTATACCATAATTCCTCATTATCTCACCATGAAACCCAAAAAACTCCAAACTATGTGGAAAATAGGGTTTATTGTAGTGTCCATATTTTGGGTTTTTGGGTTGTGGTGGAGTACGTTTGGTTCTTTGTTTTTTTTCCTCATTATTTGGGTTTTGATTGAATTTTTTACACCATAATTCCTCATTATCTCACCATGAAACCCAACAAAACCCAAACTATGTGGAAAATAGGGTTTATTGTAGTGTCCATATTTTAGGTTTTTGGGTTGTGGTGGAGTCTGCTTCTGTAGTAAGAATAGAACAAGTGTGTTTTGGATTTTATATTTTAGAAAACAATGATTAGCAAAAGTTGAGGGGTTTTAGGTTTTGCAGCAGAGAAATTATTGGGATAGTTTGTAATAGGAAGTCACTCATATGATGTTAGTGGGATATGAGTTTAGCCTGAATTTACAAATTATTTTCGGATCAGAGTAGTAAAGGTTTAGCAATTACTTTCCCCCTGCTCCATCACTGCCCCATGAGAGTTCAACTGTACATAATATATCAGCAAAGACTTAGCACACAACTATTAGATGGTTTTGTTTCCCAATGTTTTCCCCACAACACTAGTGACTTTACTAAGTCTTACTACTTGAAATCTTTAAGCTGTTGAAATTTTTATACCTGTCAATTCTTTAGTGAACTTGAAATATGTTGGAGCATAAGTTTCAATTTGTGCAAACATTTTACAGACATTATAAATCTATATGTATGTTTGTGTGGTTGTGTAAAAATTACCGTGAACATTGAGAAGTTAATCGAGTTTGAAAGTTATGTTTTGGTTTGATGAGAATTTATACATGTATGTTTGTGTAAAAGTTACCGTGAACATTGAGAAGTTAATAGAGTTTGAAAGTCATGTATTGGTTTGATGGGAATTTTGTTGTTTTTCCTATTATTATGGTCTATCATTCGAACAAATACTTATTCAGTGATGTAAGTTGCAAACATTTTACAGATGTTATAAATCTATATGTATGTTTGTGTGGTTTTGTAAGAATTACGGTGAACATTGAGAAGTTACTCGAGGTTGAAAGTTATGTTTTGGTTTGATGGGAATTTTGTTGTTTTCCTGTTATTCTGTTCTATCACTCGAACAAATACTTATTCAACAAATACTTATTCAGTGATGTAAGTTTCAATTTGAGCAACATTTTACAAACGTGATAAATCTATATGTATGTTTGTGTGATTGTGTAAAAATTACCGTAAATAGTGAGAAGTTAATCGAGTTTGAAAGTTATGTTTTGGTTTGATGGGAATTTTGTTGTTTTTCCTGTTATTTTGGTCTATCACTTGAACAAATACTAATTCAATGATGTTGATTGTTGTATTCTTTATTAGAAGATGTATGTTGTCTATAATGCAGATCTTTTTCATGAATTCAAGAGGAAATGAGACAAGCTTAAAGAGGTGAGCTCCCTTTTATTCAAAATTTTACATTTTTTGGAACATATATACTTTTGAATAAATTCACATTTACCCCTTATGTAAATCAAATGCATTGCCAATGATTTGATTTTAAATGGTAGCTAATTATATTAAAGTCTATGATAAGTAGGTGTTCATAATATATCTTGAAAAATAGAATGTTGACATAATCACAAGTCAATTAGAATTTTGAGCCTCAAAAGTTTGACTATTGTAGAACATATATCCAACAATGTTAGCTTCAATGAAATGTTTATCATCAAATAATTATTGTAATATCATCCTTTATAAGTTACCTGCTTACATTAATCATTATATCATCCATACATTAAAGAGACAAATACAAAAATGCTAAATAATTGACGACCTAATGGACACAGTACAAGATATTGTATTTATTTATGTATGTGTATGTGAAGGGGCATAATTCTTCTAAAAGACACAATAGATAATAATGTTTACATAATGGCATATACGATTATGCTTTCAATGTATTACAAGTTTCTCTCTTTTGGATATGCTTCAGCCTTAAAGCATACAAAAGGAAGCAAGACGGGAAAAAAATTGAAACTTGGAATTGTAGTTGTACATTGTAGGTGCATGGATCCAACCAAGATCTACTTTTATTGGAATTATTTGTTGAGAAATATTTTGAATGAATCTTATTCCAACTTGCAATATAATTGTGTATGTTGTTGTTGATAAGGTTTGGAACAAAAGTAAGATTCTTTGAAATGTATGTAAATTGGTGCCTATTTAGATGCCAATAGATTGTCTTATTAAGGTGATGAGTTTTGTGATTAAGATGATGGTAAGGTTTGTCTCGAGGACAATTTTCTTTATCATAGGTTCAAATTAATGACATTCATCTTTACTTTCAAGTTTTTTAGTCATATGTCCAACAATTTCTTTAAATGATTTACCAATGGATAATATTTCATCAGGAACAATAGATTGATCTTCAAATTCAATCATAATCATAGATCACAATTTGAATTTTGAACAAGAGTATTTCCTCTTTTTAATAATTTGATTTTGATTTTTAGGATGAGTAATTTGTTTCTCTCTTCTTTCCTCTTGATGATATTCTACTATTTTTCCTTGTAATCTTCTTATCGGAATTCCCAAATTTGTACCAAAACCATCATGTGACAAATTGTTATCAAAAATTCCAAATGTTTCCCAAAATTACTCAATTCCTTTATGAAAACCCAAGTTTCGGTCTACTCCTAGAACAAAAGAGGGCTTGTATTGGGGATGGACATGGACATAGGTTATATAACATCTATTGCTTGAGAATATTTCAAGATCTATGCTTAGAACTTGAATTTGACCTTGCATTGAATTTGGAAATTTTTCTTCAATTTCTTCTTCATCACTTTCAAATGGAGGACCAAAAATTATTTCTTCTTGACCTTCCATTGAACTTGGAAATTTTTATTCAATTGCTTCTTCATCACTTTCAAATGGAGGACCAAAAATTCTTTCTTCTTGACACATTTTATCAACCTTAAGGTAGAGGGCCTTCTTCAACATGATGAAAATGTTATTTTTTCAACATGGGGACACATCACTTCCTTCGAAACCTTCCCTTTCCAAGGTTCTCAAGCTAGCCCTTTGTAATTCCATTTAGGCTAGAAAAAAAAATTCTCATCATGGTATCCTCATAAGAGAGGCCAAGTACCAAAGATGCCAAGTATACTAAGGGTGGACAATAAGAGTCCTAACATATTTATAATGCAAACCATTCAAGTGAAGATCTACAGTGAGTCATAAGAAAGGAGAATAATTTTAGAGGCAAGAAATACTAGGGATCTTTGCCAATGATTTTCCTTCAAATTTGATTTATAACTAGTAACTGTAGATTTTAGCAGGTCAAAATGTTTCAGCCAGCTGCTAATAGTAGGATGCTCATTAGTGCAACTCTATATTGTTTTTAAGAGGGGGTTGAATTCATAGGAGCCCAAGAACACTTTTGGAGGGTAATTTTTTTTAACTTTGATCGAAAGAACTAAGTGTTGGCCATGTCAGTACAGCATAGTGGATAAGTGCAACATATGCAATTTAATTGTGAAATGACATCTCAATGAATTTTTGATAGCTTATGTTGTCCAGACTTTTAATGGCTTACTCAGCCTATTTTCTAATCTTGTTTTTTAAAATATGCACTATTTTGAGGATGCCCCATTTGATGTCAAGCATTCATTCACAAATTCCACCTATTAGAGGTAATTTGAGTTTGCTCTAACTAGATTATCCTTTCTCTTGCTTGGCCTATAGTTGAATCCCTTGGTTTAAGTTCTCCACAACTGTGATATTATTATTATCTTTAAAATTTTTATTTTTCATTTGGAGTTTCTCTTTGGGATGAAAAATGCTTCCCTTGGATGGTCTAACGAACTTTGTAGTATGGTTAACATTCATAACATTGTTGTTTTGGGGTTTTATTTTTGTCATTTCAAATTAATATAAATAATCAAATTTGAATAGAATTGTTATGTCCTACTTAAAATCGTTGTTTCATGTTTGTGTGGATTGCATGAACCAAATATGGTAAATTTCATGTTCAAGCCCTGAATTTTACATCTGCTTCATAAAGTCTAACATTGAATCCAAGACCAGAATAAGCCCTTGTCAATCAGGTATGTGATTTCTAGTTGTTTAGACCAAAATAACCTCTTTTGTGAAGGGTTCTTCACCAGATTTAGAGTGGATGGAGAGCCTCTCAAAGTGAAGTTTGATATATTATTGAGGCTTGCACTGGAGTTGTGTTTTATGGCTGGTAAGGAAGATAAGGTAGCCTGTTTTAAACACCCTAGGAGTTCCATATGCTATGAAATAAGTGATGTTGAAAGAAAAATAAAGACTCTCTTTGGGGGATTGCAATGAACTATGAAATTAGGGCAGTGTTGCCATTGATTATATACTCCCAATTCACAGTCTAACAATAACTATAATTTACTCCCTTTATAATCACTTTTAATTCATTCACGTGAGGATTCATTTTGCTTTTGAAAACTAGTTGATGAACTCAATGCAAGAAATTAAGTAGCAAGTCGTGCAAGCCACACGATTGATACTTTAAACATAAATTTGAGATCAAGCCTATCTACTCCACACATGGTCACCAACTATTTAATGAGGTCGATCCTTGGCAGACAATCACCTCCACTACGTTGGAAAACAGTTTGACATACAAATTAAAGTGCCCACCTTATGATGGTATCTCTTCAATTATTTTTGACAACATTACCTTCATCATGTGCAACTTTCATTTTCATTTTTGTTGGTTGCATGTCCAAATCTAAAAGCATTTATTT
Organism: Pinus tabuliformis; assembly: GCA_031772625.1. NCBI lineage: Eukaryota > Viridiplantae > Streptophyta > Pinopsida > Pinales > Pinaceae > Pinus > Pinus tabuliformis. The sequence continues at coordinate 91,437,260 of CM062812.1, forward strand.
TCATTAAAATAACTCCTTTTTCAGTTTTTGTATTCATAAAAATGGAACGCATGGTTTGTAAATATAAATTTTTTAATAACTGAAATTTATTTTTTTTGAAAATTAAGTTAAGAAGTAGATTTTAAATGTTAAACTTATATATATATATATATATATATATATATATATATATATATATATATATATATATATATATATATATATATATATATATTTGTATTTAGAGAAATACGAAATTAAGTTGGGCTGATACTTTTCAATTGAGCTACACTCAGAATTTATTGATATTTTATTACTATTAAAATATAAATGAAATTAAAAATAAAAAATTTAATAATATTTATATTTATATTTAAATTGTTTTAAAAATAATGAAAATGTTTTGGTTTGGTTTTCTAAATGTTTTCATCTATAATTATTTTGATAATGACTTGAGTAATAAAGACTTTAGAATAGATTTTATTTAGGTAGTGTATATCTATATATATCTATATATATCTATCTATCTATATATATATATATATATATATATATATATATATATATATATATATATATATATATATATATATATATATATATTATTTTTTTTCAAACCTTGTGAAATATTCAAGTATATAACTTTTGTGCAAAATTCTACATTGAAAAAAACTAGAAAGCTAATCAAAATAAATTTCAAAGATTATATCACTAAGTCAACTACAAAACACTCCATAAGTTCTTCAAAAGTTATCTACAATTTGAGCTTTTTAGCATGTAACTTAGTTTGCATGATTATGTCTAAGTTTTCCTAAAGGTTGAATACTATGCTTGTAATGTATTCTTTTTCTATGGTCACATTTTATTTTCTTTCTTTATACAGGTCATCTGGCACTATTGGAAAACTGAAGAAAATTTGTTCAAGTTTCTTTCTTTTCTGGGGGAAAATGGCATTAACATTTTTGATGTTGAGGTATATGTCATATAAATATTTTATAGTCTACTTTAGTTGACATTGTATCTTCTTTCATTTTCACAAGAGAAACTCAGTAATGATGGTAAGAAGCTGGAATTGAAGAAAGATGAGAACAATAACACTGGAGCGACAAATGCAGAAAGAGAGAAGAGAATCGGTCCAGTAATGTCCTTAAAGTCGATACCGTGCAAAATGTTGGTCAAGTCTTTAGAGTTGGTGACTTCACTGACAATGCCTTGACAAGACAATGTTAATGGTTTGCAGTGATAAAACACTATTTCATGTGTAAATTGTATTCCAACCAATATTAAGTTGGAAACTCATATTGTAATACTTGATATTTCATATAATATGATTTGTGGTTGAAATTATTTATAGTTATACTTGATATTATTTAGTATTGTAATTAACATATGTAACTATGCATTTTCATATTAGGTGAAAATGAACATTTTATGATATTTTTTTTTTTAATTTAGTCGAAAAATCATGCTAATTAATTTATGTTGATTAATAATGAACACATAAAATCAATTTAAAACTAAAAATACTAAATTAATAGTTTATATTGAATAATTATGAACACAAATAAAATGAGTATACAACAACTAAATTAGTCATTTATAATGATTATTAATGAAAGTAAATGAAATGAATATAAACTATTAAATCAATTATTTATATAATGAATATGAAACTACCAAAAAAATATAAATGACTGTTGTAAATGATAAATTTGTGATTACAAATGACGACTAAATTTTGCATATATACGACTATTAGTAGTTAATTTATGGTATCTTATAACATGACCAAAATTTAGTCATATTTCTTTGGTCATTAATTGGTTTCAAATGATGACTAAAATTTGCATATATATGACTATTAGTAGCTAATTTATAGTATCTTATAACACGACCAACATTTTGGTCATATTTCTTTGGTCATTAATTGGTTTTCTCGAGTGATCATGTAGTAGTATATTTTGTTGTGTATTTGGTCATTAATTGTGGAAATTAATGACTAAATCAATAACTAAATTAATGACCAAATTAATGACTAAATATACTACTAGACAATAAAATTGAGACAACCAATTAATGACTAAGCTAAATACGACTAAAAGTTGGTCACGTTATAAGATACTGTAAATTAGCTACTATTGGTCACCAATTGAAAAATAGTCGTTTATATGCAAATTTTAGTCATTTTTTTAGTAACTAATTAGCCATTTTTTACTAGTGTTTAGTGCATCATTTTTTATTTTTTATTTATTTAAAAAAAATAAATCTATCACTGTTTACCATGTTCTATTCGACACCAGTGCTTATACGTATAGTAAAGCATTGGTGCTTTTGTATATTGTAGACATAGTGTCAAAAAAATATCTGCCCACCCACCTCCATTAGTGACCTCTACTACAAATGGATTTTTGTTCTCTTTTTATAGGGGCTTCCACAAAAACCTCTATTAGAAGTTCTTTCCCTTGTAGTGCATCATAGATGGTTTTGGTGTCTTCCTGCTAAGTCTTGCAGGCCAATAATTGTAGTTCCACCTGCCCCTTGCTTGCCATCTGTCAACCTTCCTGATTGTACTAAGAAAACCAAAGTATGTCCCAAGAAAACATCCTCCTCAGCCCTAGCAATGTCCCTTTAAGTCAACCTATGTTTAATTTATTTAATTTACAAGAAACAGAAAAAGTAATCGGGGCTATCATATGAACAAATCCCCATGTCACATTTAACCATTGTTAACCATGGAAAACCATAGTCAACCATAAGCACCCATAGCCAAACATATTCAATCATAGTTATGGGAATCATATTCAGCTATAGTCACCCATAGTCAACCATGGGGGACACTATCAACCATGGTCAAACATTTTAAACCATTTTTGACCATAGGTAACCATAGTCAACCATCGCCAAACATAGTCAAACATGGTCATACTTAATCTACAGGGGCAGCCAAAGCCAGCCATGGTCTACTATAGTCAAATATGGTCATCCACAGTCACCCATAGTTAACTGTAGGTAATATCGTTAATTCATTGTTAACCATTTTTAACATGGTTAACCAAGGCCAATGAAAATCAACCATGGTCAATGACGGAAAACATGGTTAACCATGATCAAGTAGGTCAATTCATAGTTAGCATGGTCAACCATGGTCAACTAGGTCAAACCATACTTAGCACAGTTAACATGGTCACCATGTGCAATCATATTCAACATAGTCAAACATTGTTAATAATGCTAACCATAGTCATGGCCAACCTTAATCAACCATAGTCAACATGCCCAACCATGGAGGACCAAGGACAACTATGGTCAATCATGGGAAACTATGATCAACTATGGGTAGGATGGTCAATCATGGGAAACTATGATCAACTATGGGTAGGATGGTCAACCATGGTCAACTATGGGTAGTGTAGTTATGGTCAAGGTCATGGATAACCATATTCTACCATAATTAGCCATAATCAACATGGTTAACCATCATCAACCATTGTTTACATGTTCAAAGTGGTCAAACATGGTCAACCATGTCAACCATAATCAACCGTGATTAATGACAATAAACCTTAATCAACCATAGTCAACATGGTTGGCCTTGGTTAACCATGGACATCCATGGCCAATAATGGGTAGCATGGTCATCCATGTGCAAAATTTCCATAATCATGGGCAACATGGCCACGGTGATTATCATTGTCAATCATGGGAAACATGGCCACAATCATTATCATGGTCAACCATGCGTAACATGACCAACTATGGTTAATTATGGGAAGCATGGTTATCCATAAGTAGTATGCTCAACCATGGGCACCATGGTCAACCATGTGTATTACAAACATGGGCATCATGGACAACGATGAGTAGTATGGTCAACCATGGGCACCATGGTCATCCATCATAAACCATGGTCAATCATAGACATCATGGTCAACTATGGTCAACCATGGTTCAACAAGGTCAAACAATGTTTAGCCATGGTCAACATCATCAACCATTGTGAGCCATGTATAACACGGGCAACCATAATTTATGATTGTCAATTATAGTTAAATGTTGTCAACCGCAAATAACTAAAGTCAACATGGCCAACAATAGTGAACCATAATCAATCATAGTCAAGTATAGTTAAACATCTACAATCATGGCCAACCATATTCAACCATAGTCACTTGTAGTCAAATATATTTTCGCCAAAATTAAATGTTATCAACCATAAACAACCATAGTTGATCATAAACAACCATAATAAACAATTGTGTATTAATCCTCTCCACACATACCAACTACCAATTAACACAATCACATTATTAAAAATAATTAGTGGTTAATGTATATTGATTGACACCATTAATTTTTCAAAATAAAAAATAATATTAAATAATATATATCATCCTCTTTTAAAAATATGATTATACTAATTACTACTACCTTAATATTTGTAATTTATTTTATTTTTAATAATCTATTACCATATAAATACCCAAGTAATTGAACATATACCGAAAAAGTTTCCATATTCAACATTCCACTATGATACCATTAAAATGTCCATATTTCATTTCGATATCGTATTAAATATTTCACTATGATGCCATTAATAATACCATCGCCTAAAATCCATCAAAATTTGATAGATACAAAAATCTACATCACAAAGTAGGTCGACACGAATGACCAAGTAAAGCACGCCTACATGGTCCCAAAAAAAGAAGTAACATAAAGGGTACAATTTCAATTCCGTGACCATAGAAATATTTGTAAAGATTTGAAACTAAAAGATTCTACATTAATTTCCCAAATGGTATAAGACATGATTGTTTTGTATCACAATTTCTAATTTCTCCAAAATCCAGCGGGTTTTTCTGGTCTAATTTTTCCAAAATCCAACGGGAATTTATTGAAATCACAAGTTTGATGGGTAACCTGTGCGCAATCGAAGTGCTCTATAAATTTTTCACGGTGTTGAATCCATATATACAGTGAAAAACCACTTTAAATAACACAAATCAAGATTTCACCTCAAAATTTTACGCTGCATTCCGGCATCGAAAAGTCCAAAAAATTGCACTAAAAACAACTCCATTAATAATTATTAAGTATATGATAGGGATTTATAAACTCTATTATTAAATATATCATTTCTAATAAAGAGCTTAATATCATGGTTTATAATATTGAGTTTAATATCATGGTTTATAATATTGGGTTTACTAATAGATGTTATAATATTAGATTTACAATATTGAATTTAATATTAAGAATATAATATTTGATTTATAACAATCAGATTTGTAATTTAAGGGTTTATACTAAGTTTATGCTTTATATTATTATTATATGGTATTTGAGTCAATTTCTCTATACAGTGTCTCATATCACTAAATTAAAAGTAATTTGTATAAATTATAAATAATGTTATTCATACTATACAAATTTTATAATATTTTTTTTTTTATTAATAACTATGATAGGGTTTATTATTCACAAATGTGAATTTCATCCCATACAAACTTTCTAAATCATTAGAGGGAGTACTTAACTTTAATACTAATTGTGTGTTGGGGCATGGAAAAAGTTAATTTTAAATAATTATTAAGTTATATTAAATAGTAGGTAAGTGAAAAACATAGAAGTTCCATTCCTAATGTATTGTTTTACTATAGTTAAAATTATTATAGGAGATCAAAAGAAAAGGAAAATCATGTAATCATCATAATAACCATATTGTACATAGTAGTAAATTTCTAAGTACTTTGTGTATTCTTTTTTTTTTTGTTGCGATGTTGAACTTAATGGGATCATATTATAATGCATATGTATTTTTGAGCATATGGTTGAAAACATTATGAAACAATAATCGACAAGTATCCCTAGTTATTTCCTATTCCCATGAAAAGTTAAACATATTTATTTTATTAGTTCTTGACAAAGTAAAGGACTATAGCAATCACTTGGCTGAAATTCCCTTGACTGTGGATTATTTTGCCAATTTTATATAATTTTTTGTAACTTTAACCAAAGTTTTCAAAAAATGTTCAATACTTCCATTTTTTTGTAAATTTAAAATTATTTTTCTAATTTTTGATTATATTATTTCTAATTTTCTGTTGGCTTAGCGAGCCTTGATGTGACTTAATTCCCTTGGTGGAGTGTATTTTTATTTTCCTATTTGCCAATGCTTGACAAATTATTTTAAAATGAAAAAAATGGTAATTATGTAAATGACATTGTGTCAGTGAGTGCTCTGACATTGGCACTGTTATGCCTGACACTGCTAGCGCTCTGCCTAGGTCCTTTAATGGGGGTGTCAGTAGTGGTGGTGAGTTGTCTAAATCAACTGAAAAGGTAGTTGTGTGGAACAACATGTGTATTGAGCTGGGGATGTGTTCGAACTAAAGGATGTGCAGAAGAGGGGGTATGTGTGGGAGAATAGAGAAAGGACATAAACTTTCTTCTGCAAACACGAAATTATTTTAACTTTGAGCAAAAACGTCAGGATATTCATAATTTAATGTGGAGACGTCAATTTTTTTTGTTATTTAGTCTTAAAAAATGATAGAATAGAGTAAAAATTCTAAAATTTATCCACTATAAAATGTATTGTTGATCCATCAACCACCGTCGAAAATGTTAGAGCTTGAATTTGGCCTCAGGCTGAAAAAGACAAAATCCAAGGCAACATCAAACCACTTAGCCTCGTAGCTAGCCCTACGGGGCAGGAGAGGGCTCTCTCCGGGTCTATCTTGGCAAAAGGTCTTCAAAGGGCGGAGATGACAAATAAAGAACACTGATTTTAGGCTAGTAAACCGATTGAGAAGGTTTGATTTCAGATTTTTAGGGTTTTGGTGGAAAACAAGAGGAGAGCAATTTTGGATGTGGGGATGGGACACAGCTTTTGCAGAGGTCTTTTTGGGGCAAGGTAGGAGATTTTCTTGATGCCTTTGATTTAAGTGAATGAATAGGAATGACCGGTGAGGAGCTAAAGAGAGCAAGAAACTTTCAAGAGTTCTCCTTAGACAGAGGAAAACATAGATATTAAGAAAACTTAAAGGCAGAGCATAAAAATTATGAATTCTACCTTAACACTTCATTTACTTAATGTGCAGAAAAGAAAGTGGTAAAATGATACACATAACACACTTACAAGTACATGAGAGAAGCACACCATCAACACAAATAACCACAGGAATCCCAAAAAGTGTTGCAAAACCCTGGTCTTTCCTTTGCCAAAATTGCAGAGATACAAAGCGTAATACAATAGAAGCTTATCCCTCAAGAGTCCAACCATGAAAATGACTAAGAAAATACATAATATAGGCAAGCTAACACCTTTCCTTGCCTCTAGGGGTCGAGCTCATCCTTCTAGGAGCTGTTTCAACCAATTCTAAACTTAGCACTAAAATCTAGGCAGTCAAAACCACTTGCCTCTATAAGCTAGGAAACCAATTCATTCATTAAATTTTTGACTTTTTATGAATGAATCTTCTAGAAGAGATAAATAAGTGCCATGACATCATAAAATTACATCAATTACATCAAGGAGGATGAAAAATCACTCCAAAAAGTCAAAACTAGTCAAATCTGCGCTTTGCTGAGCTGTAGGTGAAAATCTGGCAATTTTCCCTGATGCGTAGCGCCCCAATTCTCAACGCGTAGCGCGCCTTTGAGCCAACTTTTGAGGCAATTCCCGGCATCCAAATGAGGCAAAAGTAGGCTTGTTGGAAAGGTCTGGATGTCTACTTTCCATCCCAAGTGGAATTTCTCAATTTGGTGGTCATGTGCCCCTCCAAAATTGCAATCTCCCAAGACTTCTCCCTGTGTGTCCAAAAAGTGGCAGAAAGTCATTTTTGCATGTTTTTTGACCTTCCGAGGGCTCAAAACCTGATGAAATGTCTTGGCAATTGCTGAGAAAGTGTAATTTGTAATGACAAATCCAAAAATGCTGATTTTTTGAGAAATGGACTTGCCCATCTTCAGGGTAGCGCACGGCGCGCTACGCGTTGAGAGCAAAAACCTGTGTGGCACAAAAAAGTCAAAATTGACCAAAATTGCTCAAAATTTCCTGAAATTTGAGTTGGAAGTGCATCATTGAGCACCATGCTCCTTCAAGGTAGCCTCAGCCAAAATATGAAGGGGATCGGGCCTTTTCCTCCGTTTTAGTGCCTTGGCCAACTGTCCTTTGAGCACCTTCATTCTTGCTTTACACACATGCATTTGGGCCCAATAGTGATTCTTCATGTGTCGGAGCATGTCTTTGTCCCTGTTTGCCTTTGCTATCAACCTCTCTAGATGTGTGTTCACCTGAATGAGCATAGAGCTTTGCTCCTTAGGTGTCAAATAACCGGGTCTCTTGCGAGCCAAGTTCCAGTCTTCTCGGATCCTCCGCAACTCATCAAGAGAGTGTTCATCCTCTAATTGCTTGTTGCGCTGCTCTAAATAAGTAATTGTCCAATTTTCCATCTCCAATTTTTGCTGCAACAAGTCATTTTCAGCCCTTAGCTGTTGGATGATCTCCTCAGACTCTAGGCTAGGAGAAATGATATCAAGGTCAACAACATCTATGCCCGGAACACCTGATGGCCCCTCATCAATCTTGGGCTGCTTGCCTCTCTCTGGTACCTGTGCTGCTGTCGAAAGCGAGGCCCCTTCCACCTGATGTGGAGATAACACTCGCTGTGCTGATGAAGAAGGCGAGACCCCTTCCACCTGATGTGGAGATAATACTCGCCGTGCATATGCAAATAAGGCCCTGTGGCCTCTCTGATATGTAACAAATGGAGGGGAGCTGACATGCTCGGGCTCTGGAATGTCAAACTGATGTGAAGGTCCTCCCTCATCATGGACAACCTCAGGAGGTGGCTGTGGCACTGTGAACAAGTCACGAGAAATGAAATCCTCCCATGGAATACCCTGTTGTGCCAACTGATGCATGACCACAATCTTGATCAGTGCATAATGATAGATGCTCTTGTGTTGCTGTGCTGGGCTCTTTCTTTGCACTAAGGGCACCATCCTCTCTATATTTCGGCACATGAAGAATGGGATGTTCATCATTCGTACCCGTGTGAAATGCATCAACAAACAGATATGGTACGAATACAAACGTGAAAATCTGCCCTCGCAAGTGAAATAGCGAATGATGATCCTCATCAAAGGTGCATACTCATCTCTTAAGAATCTGAAAGGAAAAACACCAGTTAGGTGCCTCATATATACAGGTTTGATATATGGCTCATAATGAAATCTATCCAACTACTCGCGCTTGTTCCACTCTTCTCCAATATTGGGTATCCCTGTTGCTTGAGCAACAATCTCAGGTGACAATGTGAAGTCCACTCCTGCAAGATTCACATGCCCATTGTGCAAATGTAGGACAAACAAGCGGGCCAGTTCCTTGTGGCGTTGAATTTGGAAGATTCTCTCACAATATTCATAGAATGATTGATATCGGAAACATGACACTGCAAGTGGACAAGCTTGTAGATAAGCCAAAGAGGTGGGCTCCTCCCTAACATGCTGACCACCTTTACCACCCCTGTGATGCCTCCTTGGCACCTCTACCTCTGGTGTTGTTTCACGGTCATCACTTTTCTCATAATCTGTTTCGGTTTCTGACATGGTTTTGGAGGCAAGTGACTGAAAAATAATGTTGACTGTGCACCCAATGAACTGCTGTTTTGACTTGTTTAGATGTTGTTACCAAGGGGACAAACACACATGGGAAATGTTAGGGAAAAGGGAACATTGAGGGGATTAGGGAAAACAAATGTGAAAGGAAATTTTAGGAAAGGAACATGGAACATATACAATCATAATTTGTGGGATTTTAATGGGAAGTGGGGTTTAGGAAATTTACATAGGGTTTTAGGAATTAGTAGGGTTTAGGGATTTTAATGATTTTTAATAGGGAAATTATATGATTTGCATGGAAAAATGTCAAGGAAAATGGTGAGGAAAATATGGGGAAAGAGGAATGGAAAATGGGTAACCTTGGGCAGCAAATTTCAATGAAACCCTAGCACATTTGCATTTTTAAAATTTGATACAGCAAGGTAGGGTTTTACTCCATATTAGCATGGCATTTTTTTGCATGTTCATTGCTCATTCATCTTAGCCAAACCAAAAATCACCATGATTAGAGGCCTACCTGAAAAGATTTGGAGAGAGAAGCAGTTTTGGTGGCTTGCTGGCGATTTCCTGAGCAAGAAACCCAACGCGTAGCGTGCCCAGCCTGATGCGTAGCGTGCCTTAAACGCGTAGCGCCTGAGTTAAATTGAACTGGAAAATGCGCGCTGATGCGTAGCGCGCCCCCAACGCGTAGCGCGCCTCCTCTGATGCGTAGCGCGCCGCTGCAACTGCTCAATTCGCCCAATGAACTTTGAAACCGACTTGACAAGTATTCTCTTGGAGTGTTGAGAGGCAAATGAGTTACCAATGAGGGATGGCATGCTTTTATAGGCTTCCTTTTAATTTTTACTTGCCCAAAACCCACTTTGTAATGTTTTGAATGTTGACACTTTTTTCTTTAATTGGCTCTGACCTTTAATTTCATTTCTTTGAAAAATTGGTTGAAATGATGATTTCTTCTGAAAATTTTTGCAGGGATAGCTTCTGGATGCTTTGGCAAAGGAGACCAAGGCTGCACTTCGACATTTGAAGAATTTGAAATTTTGAGAATTTTTACAAAAATGAGATAATGACCTTGTTTTCAAAAACAGAGTTTTTGAGAACAAGGTAAAAATTTAGCTGTACAATGATGAGAAATGTTTAATGAAGGACATCCCTCTGGCCTGCTGGTCCTTGATGACCTCTCAAGACAAAATTAGACTCAACCCTAGACCTAAAACCTAAAACTTAAAGCAAGATGAATGACCCTTTGAGGACTTTATTTATTTGAACAAACCTGAACCAGCAGTGCCAAACAAGAGGGGAATAACGACACAAACTCCTTCCACCAAGATTATGGCATGCCTAACGGAATGCAACATGATCACACTGATGGGACACCTAATATGAAATGCAAAGAGCTTTGATCTCTGGTGGAGGGCTACTAGACCGACTCTAACATTGGCTCCAATGGGGATGGTAGCTCCTTGGAGGTGCCAAGAACCGCAACCTCTGGGAGAGCAGACCAGTGTTTTCAACCATTGGGCGATGGAGTCATTATTTACATATTTGACACAAACTCTGACAGCTTTATTGACTGGACATTTGACTACAAATTGGACACAACTTTGACCCAAACTAACTCAACTTTAGACAGAAAATGGACTGATAAAAACAACATGACAAACCTCAAACCAACCAATCTCCATCTTCAGAATTATAGCCTTCACCACGGGCCCCAGACTGAGGATGAAAGATCAGCACACACATGCGATAAAACAGAAGTAAAATGGTATATACAATGATGGTGAGAAGAACAAAAATGCTCAGACATGGTACCTCTTCAGCAGTCGACCATTGATCGACCCTCCGGGATAATCATCTCCGTTCATTTCCTTGAGAAGAAAAGCATTTTGGCCACGATATGCTGCGATCTTATAGGGACCCTTCCATAAATTATCAAATTTTCCGTGCTTCCCTTTGTCTTCATTCCGAGCATCCCACTTCAAAACCACATCATCTATTTGAAAGTCATCTGATTTTGCTTTCCTGTCATAAATCTTCTTTATGCGCTCTTGCAACTTGAGAGTATTGTGAAGAACCTCCTCCCGTGTCTGCTGTAAATGAATCATTTGATTAATCCGCCTCTGCATGGGATCTTCCTCACTATCAATTTCTTGAAGCAATTTGACCATCGGAATAGCAAGCGAAGTAGGAAACACTGCATCTGCCCCGTACACCAGCTCAAAAGGAGACATGCCAATTGACTTTTTATGACTTACCCTATCAGCCCACAGTGCATTCACTAACTTTTTATGCCAGCTCTTCTTATTGATTTCCAGCAACTTTTTAATGATATTTACCAAGGACTTATTTGAAGATTCTGCCAGCCCATTTCCTTGCGGATGGTAGGCAGTAGAATGCCCCAAGCTGATATTATACTTGTAGCAAAAATCAACCATTCTCTTTGATTTAAATGCTGCTGCATTATCTGTAATTAACTTACTTGGACAGCCAAAACGTGACAGTATATTATTTTCAAGGAAAGAAATAATTACCGCATCTGTGGCCTGCCGGGTGGGAATGGCTTCAATCCATTTTGTGAAGTAATCTGTGGCTGTCAATATCCATCTATGCTGTCCTGACGATGCCGGATGAATCTCACCGATAAAATCCAAGCCCCACTGCTGAAATGGTGCGCTGACTTCAATTGGTTTGAGAGGCAATGGCTGCAATTTCTGTTTTCCTTGAAAAATTTGGCACTCATGACAACTCTTAACAGCTTTATATACATCTGAAAACAATGAAGGCCAATAAAAACCTGCTCTTAGGATCTTATTTGCTGTAGTCTTCCAAAACAAATGACCCCCACAGTCACCTTTATGAAAATCTTCCACCACTGTTTTGGCTTCCTCCTCAACCAAACAATTCAGCAATATTCCACCGGGGTCTTTCCAATATAGTGCAGATTTAAGGATGCAAAACTTGGCTGCTTTCAACTTCAATGTCCTACTTTTATTTCGAGGCATCCCGGGAGGTGAAGACAAATTTTGAAGTACATATACAATATCAGCATACCAAGGAGAAGAAATAAAGATGTCAGATACCTGTTGTGCTGAATTCTCCTCATCTTCATCGGACATGGCAGCCATCAAATTGATGTCTAGGACATGTAGATTTGTTTCAGCCATCAACTTGGCAAGACCTTGCCCTTTGATCAACTTAGTGGGTTTAATCTCCACATCATACTCTAATAATGCAGCAATCCACTTTCCCCGCCTTCCTTCCGGTTCTGTCTGTACCAACACATCCTTTACTGCCGCGTTAGGAACATAAGCTATAATGTGGGAATGCAATACATACACACGGAAATCCTTCAGGGCCTTCACAAGTGCAAGTGCTTGTTTTTCAATGATGTTATACTTTAATGCTCCATCTCTAATAATACGGCTGAAAAAAGCAATAGGCTTCTCAACTCCATCTCTCTTTTGCATTAGTACAGCTGCCAATGTGTGCTCAGAAGCAAATGAAAACAAAATAAAATCTTGTGTGTAATCTGGACTGATTAGAGTAGGGGCTGAAGATAAAACCAACTTTACCAAATTGAAAGATTTTACCGCCTCTTCAGTCCACTTTAGCTGGCTGTCCTTTTTCAGCATGTTTGTGATTTCTCTAAGATGCTCGGCAAGATTCGGAATGAAGCGACGCAGAAAATTCAGCTTACCATTAAAGGATTGTATTTCTTTTTTGTTCCGGGGCTGCTCAAGTTGCTGAATAGCTTCAACACGTGCAGGATCTATACGGATGCCATCTTTGGAAATGATGTGACCCAAGAGCTTGCCTTCACTCATGGCGAAAAGACTTTTCTTTGGATTCAGCGAAATACCATATTTTCTGCACTTTTGAAAAACAATTTGCAAGTGATATAAATGTTCTTCATCGGATTTTGAAAATACAGTCAAATCATCAAGGTAAACAACTAAAAAGACATCTTTCTCATTGGCAAAGGCCATGTCCATCGCACGCTGAAAAGTGGCACCTGCATTTTTCAAGCCAAATGGCATTTTTGCATAATGAAATGTACCCCATGGAGTAGTGAATGCAGTTTTATCACGATCATCCTCATGCACCAAAATCTGATTGTACCCGGAATAGCCATCGAGTAGCGACATCCTTGATGCTCCAACTACTCGCTGCAATATATGATCCATTTTGGGCAGCGGATAATTGTCCTTTAAAGATACCTTATTCAAATTTCTGAAGTCAATGCATAAACGGATCTCACCGGTCTTCTTTCTTACGGGCACCAAATTTGATATCCAATCGGAAAATCTGATAGGTACTATGATTCCGGACTTGTACAACCTATTCACTTCTTTTTCTATCAATGGCAGCAATTTAGGATTGATTCTCCTCAACTTTTGGCGGAAAGGCTTTTGATTTGGCTTTATAGGAATAGTATGCTGAATGATATTAGTATCATATGTTTTCAGATCTGAATAATCCCATGCAAAGACATTAGAAAACGAAGACAACAATCTGACATACTGTTTCTTTACCTTTGGTGACAATGACTTAGATAATTTTACCATCTTAGGATTCTCAGCTGCTCCAATATTTACCTCCTCAACACCTTCTTCGGTTGGTCTCAATGTCGGCTTGCGGGCCACATCATCTTGATCAAACAACTCTTCCAAAGGAATCAATCCTTTAGGAATAAAATTATCCTTAAGTTGCAGCACATCCATTTGATTCACTTCATCAGGTTCTGTATCTATGGAGATGTCTTTAAACTCACCTTCAACTTGCAGAAAATCTTTAATTTCTTCATCATCCTGGAAGACTTGCCAACATCTTTGATTGTCCGGAACTGTAGGACGGTGCTTCACATAAATCTCAAATTTGTTGCTGGAATTCATGGGAATTTTTAAGTTACTCGCTGCCTTAGCCAATGCATCAGCAACACCATTTTGTATGCGGGGCACACATGTCAAAGTATGTTCAGAAAACAGTTTCAAAATATCTAGGACAGCATTTCGATATGCTCTCATACGAGGATGCTTGGCCTGAAATTCACCTTTAACTTGCTTTATCACCAACTCGGAGTCGCCATAGACTGCAATCTTCTTTGCTTTCAGCTTTCGAAGAATTTTAAGGCCAGCAATGAGAGCCTCATATTCCGCCTCATTATTTGAACAATCGAATGCTAGTTTATAAGAGCAAACTCTCACCTTGCTTGGGACTTTGTCTTGGGCAGAAAAGGGACTTCGAATCCACACACCAATACCAGCACCATCGCTGCCCACAGCGCCATCGAAATCCATGGTCCAAAGACCATCTTCATCTTCCTCCAAGTGCTGAAAATGTGTTGCCTCTGTTTTTTCTGCTTGCTGCCCATTAGCTTCAGCTGTTCGCTCCATGGCAGCTGGCGTTTCTTCTCTTTCCTTTTGCAAAACTTCTCGAAAATTTTCGGTAATCTCTGGTATATCTTCTGCTTGAACTAACTGACTATCTATCTCATTAAAATTATCAGCAAACAAAACAAACGACTCCAAATCTGTATGTACATAATTTACAGGATGATTTATCGGCTTTTCTTTGCTAGTTATCATGTATTTCATCTTTTGCTCCCGATATAACTTTCTCATTTGACCGAAGACTGGAATTGTAGCATAAGAAAAGTCTAGCTGAAGTGTACCTTTCAACTTAGCTCCCCAAGATCTTGAAAGCAACATACCAAACCGCGGAGGAATATCCGCCACAACCACATCCATCAAAACATTTTTAGCTGGAATTTGATCTAGGCTTACCACCAAGTCCTTGATCAAACCGATACATTTTACCCGGCTGGAATCAAATGAATACAAATCATGATATTTTCTTGTGATATCCAATCCCAGCCTTTCCATGATTGCTTTCGGCATCAAATTGTGCGAAGCACCCGAGTCAAACATAGCATTATGTAAAATATACTCGTGCAACCTCAAACTGATATAGAAGGGAGGAACATCATTTTCAGGAGACTCACCATTCAAAGCAGGCCCAAAAATTAATTCCGGCTGATCATCTTCTACATTTACCGTGTCAAGCATTGGATCAATATTCAGAATTTTGGAAATTTGACCTCGGTAGGTGGTGTTCTTCATGATTTCAGTCAATGGAATAGACACTTTCAGCTTTGAAATTTCATTCTCCAAACTAAATGCTGAAACTTTTTCACCTTCTTTGGCCGGAACTTCTCTTCTTTCGACTTTATCCTTCATTATGCCTGGTGGCTGATTTACCTTATCCGCTGAAGATGATTGACTTGCTGAGGGATCAATTATGTCTTTTCCTTTTGTCTGTGGGGAAGCTGAATCATTTTTTGCTGAAGTATCTTTCCTTTTCTGAATGGGATTTATGGGAACAGCTCGGTTTCTTAATTGTCTCTGCTGAGCGGACAAAGCATTGAGATATCCTCTTTGGTATTCCTCCGATTCTTCCTCAAGTACTGCCTCATTTGATAAGATATAATTCTCATCCTGATGTATGATGGAATTTCTCACAAATTCTTCTTCTTCTGTAATATAGGTAGGCAGATCATCAGGAGTGAAAAAGTGATTTTCCTCTCCTATAGTATCACCTTCATCCTCGGATTCTTGGCTAACAAAATTCTGCTGAAGCGGAGGTTTTACTTGTTGCTGAACTGCTGTTTCTTGTGCCCTTGTTTCACGCTGCTTGATTCTGTATTGTGGCTGTTGTGGACCTCGGAAATTAGGATTACGGATCTGTGGTTCCGGCTTGCTGAGATGAGTATTTTCAAGCAACGTAGCTACCTTGCGAAGGAGCTGATCTGATGTAGAAGCTTCTTCTTTGATTGTCACTCGCTTTTCGGCTTTCATCCTTGCTCTCTTATCATTCAAATTCGCTTCAACACTAACAGCGATTTTCTGCATATCCTCCAAGGTAGGCGGATCTCTATCTCGCAATGAATAAGCCATCTCCGGATCAAAGCCATCCGGGAATTTGAGAAGTGCTGATTTTCTAGATGGCCTTAAATCATCTGGAATAGCATTGTAAACTGTGTTAAATCTGATAATGTAATCTTGGACCGACTCACCATGATTACGTTTGAGATTGTTGTACTCAGCATTGATCTGAAGTGGATCCTTTCTGATTTCCCATCGATCTAGAAACTGCTTCTGAAGTTCTTCCAATGTGGGTATGCTTCTAGCTGTCAAACCTCTGAACCATTTTCTTACTTCTCCATCAAATGTTTGTACAAACAAACGCATAGTTACATCCTCTTCATCTATCTCATATAGATCAAAGAAAGTTGTCATCTTGTCTATATGCTGCTGAGCAGAAACACCCTGAGGAGTGCCATCAAACATGGAAATTTTACTCTGATAATCAGCTGGCATATCATGCAGATTTTGAGGAAGAGCAAGTGGAGCAAACCGGGCAGCCATTGCTTTAGGTAGATTGGGTCTAGGAGTAGCAGGTGGAGTAAGTGTAGCTGTAGTATGAGGAGTAATATGAGGGAGTGATGGAGCTGAGGAGTATGAGGAGTATGAGGAGAAGTGGTATGGGATGTAGAAGGCGAACCAACTGTAGATTCAGGATAAGTGATTATAGGAGAAACAGAAATAAAAGGAGGATTGGTCTGCTCATGCGCCGTGATAGTGGATCCAATACGGACAGATATAGTTTCAACGAACTCAGCAAGATTAGTAGCGTGAATATCTGACTGGAGAGATCTTAGGATGAAATTTTCAACCAATTTATTATGTCTCTCGATTTCAAGAGCAGCAGCAAAATCAGGGTTGGGAACTAGAGAACCAAGTGCACTTTCAGATTTGGTTTTGAACAAGGACAACTCAAAACTCTCGTCAAAATCAATGTCTTCAAGATACTCAAAAATAGCTGGACATGAATGAGATTTGAATATGTGTTTAGAATCTGAAGCCAGTTTGGATATCGAGGAACAAATAACCGATCAGCCTGTGAAAACTCTCAACTAATCATCCAAAAGTTCAGAGTTTACAAATGAACTGGGGTAAAATGCAATCGAGGTGGCTGTATTCACAAGCTCACGGAGATTGACTGAAGCAGCGTTTATCTACTTCCGCTTATGCAAAGCAAAAGCGTTTCGAAGGCTACCTGGCATAACTTCAGGCTCCGTCTAAGACTTATGAAACAAACACATCAATCCACAAACAAGTTTGTTCTCCCCAGTATGGTCGCCAATATGTTAGCGCTTGAATTTGGCCTCAGGCTGAAAAAGACAAAATCCAAGGCAACATCAAACCACTTAGCCTCGTAGCTAGCCCTACGGGGCAGGAGAGGGCTCTCTCCGGGTCTATCTCAGCAAAAGGTCTTCAAAGGGTGGAGATGACCAATAAAGAACACTGATTTTAGGCTAGTAAACTGATTGAGAAGGTTTGATTTCAGATTTTTAGGGTTTTGGTGGAAAACAGGAGGAGAGCAATTTTGGGTGCGGGGATGGGACACAGCTTTTGCAGAGGTCTTTTTGGGGCAAGGTAGGAGATTGTCTTGATGCCTTTGATTTAAGTGAATGGATAGGAATGACCAGTGAGGAGCTAAAGAGAGCAAGAAACTTTCGAGAGTTCTCTTTAGACAGAGGAAAACATAGATATTAAGCAAACTTAAAGGCAGAGCATAAAAATTATGAATTCTACCTTAACACTTCATTTACTTAATGTGCAGAAAAGAAAGTGGGAAAATGATACACATAACACACTTACAAGTACATGAGAGAAGCACACCATCAACACAAATAACCACAGGAATCCCAAAAAGTGCTGCAAAACCCTGGTCTTTCCTTTGCCAAAATTGCAGAGATACAAAGTGTAATACAATAGAAGCTTATCCCTCAAGAGTCCAACCATGAAAATGACTAAGAAAATACATAATATAGGCAAGCTAACACCTTTCCTTGCCTCTAGGGGTCGAGCTCATCCTTCTAGGAGCTGTTTCAACCAATTCTAAACTGAGCACTAAAATCTAGGCAGTCAAAACAACTTGCCTCTATAAGCTAGGAAACCAATTCATTCATTAAATTTTTGACTTTTTATGAATGAATCTTCTAGAAGAGATAAATAAGTGCCATGACATCATAAAATTACATCAATTACATCAAGGAGGATGAAAAATCACTCCAAAAAGTCAAAACTAGTCAAATCTGCGTTTTGCTGAGCTGTAGGTGAAAATCTGGCAAATTTCCCTGATGCGTAGCGCCCCAATTCTCAACGCGTAGCGCGCCTTTGAGCCAACTTTTGAGGCACTTCCTAGCATCCAAATGAGGCAAAAGTAGGCTTGTTGGAAAGTTCTGGATGTCTACTTTCCAGCCCAAGTGGAATTTCTCAATTTGGTGGTCATTTGCCCCTCCAAAATTGCAATCTCCCAAGACTGCTCCCTGTGTGTCCAAAAAGTGGCAGAAAGTCATTTTTTGCATGTTTTTTGACCTTCTGAGGGCTCAAAACCTGATGAAATGTCTTGGCAATTGCTGAGCAAGTGTAATTTGTCATGAAAAATCCAAAAATGCTGAGTTTTTGAGAAATGGACTTGCCCATCTTCAGGGTAGCGCGCGGTGCGCTACGCGTTGAGAGCAAAAACCTGTGTGTGGCACAAAAAAGTCAAAATTGACCAAAATTGCTCAAAATTTCCTGAAATTTGAGCTGGAAGTGCATCATTGAGCACCATGCTCTTTCAAGGTAGCCTCAGCCAAAATATGAAGGGGATCGGGCCTTTTCCTCTGTTTTAGTGCCTTGGCCAACCGTCCTTTGAGCACCTTCATTCTTGCTTTACACACATGCATTCGAGCCCAATAGTGATTCTTCATGTGTCGGAGCATGTCTTTGTCCCTGTTTGCCTTTTCTATCAACCTCTCTAGATGTGTGTTCACCTGAATGAGCATAGAGCTTTGCTCCTTAGGTGTCAAATCACCGGGTCTCTTGCGAGCCAAGTTCCGGTCTTCTCGGATCCTCCGCAAGTCATCAAGAGAGTGTTCATCCTCTAATTGCTTGTTGCGCTGCTCTAAATAAGTAATTGTCCAATTTGCCATCTCCAATTTTTGCTGCAACAAGTCATTTTCAGCCCTTAGCTGCTGGATGATCTCCTCTGACTCTAGGCTAGGAGAAATGATATCAAGGTCAACAACATCTATGCCTGGAACACCTGATGGCCCCTCATCAATCTTGGGCTGCTTGCCTCTCTCTGGTACCTGTGCTACTGTCGAAAGCGAGGCCCCTTCCACCTAATGTGGAGATAACACTCGCTGTGCTAATGAAGAAGGCGAGACCCCTTCCACCTGATGTGGAGATAATACTCGTCGTGCAGATGCAAATAAGGCCCTGTGGCCTCTCTGATATGTAACAAATGGAGGGGAGCTGACATGCTCGGGCTCTGGAATGTCAAACTGATGTGAAGGTCCTCCCTCATCACGGACAACCTCAGGAGGTGGCTGTGGCACTGTGAACAAGTCACGAGAAATGAAATCCTCCCATGGAATACCCTGCTGTGCCAAATGATGCATGACCACAATCTTGATCAGTGCATAATGATAGATGCTCTTGTGTTGCTGTGCTGGGCTCTTTCTTTGCACCAAGGGCACCATCCTCTCTATATTTCGGCACATGAAGAATGGAATGTTCATCATTCGTACCCATGTGAAATGCATCAACAAACGGATATGGTACGAATACAAACGTGAAAATCTTCCCTCGCAAGTGAAATAGCGAATGATGATCCTCATCAAAGGTGCATACTCGTCTCTTAAGAATCTGAAAGGAAAAACATGAGTTAGGTGCCTCATATATACAGGTTTGATATATGGCTCATAATGAAATCTGTCCAACTGCTGGCGCTTGTTCCACTCTTCTCCAATATTGGGTATCCCTGTTGCTTGAGCAACAATCTCGGGTGACAATGTGAAGTCCACTCCTGCAAGATTCACATGCCCATTGTGCAAATGTAGGACAAACAAGCGGGCCAATTCCTTGTGGTGTTGAATTTGGGAGATTCTCTCACAATATTCATAGCATGATTGATATCGGAAACATGACACTGCAAGTGGACAAGCTTGTAGATAAGCCAAAGAGGTGGGCTCCTCCCTGACATGCTGACCACCTTTACCACCCCTGTGATGCCTCCTTGGCACCTCTACCTCTGGTGTTGTTTCACGGTCATCACTTTGCTCATAATCTGTTTCGGTTTCTGACATGGTTTTGGAGGCAAGTGACTGAAAAATAATGCTGACTGTGCACCCAATGAACTGTTGTTTTGACTTGTTTAGATGTTGTTACCAAGGGGACAAACACACATGGGAAATGTTAGGGAAAAGGGAACATTGAGGGGATTAGGGAAAACAAATGTGAAAGGAAATTTTAGGAAAGGAACATGGAACATATGCAATCATAATTTGTGGGATTTTAATGGGAAGTGGGGTTTAGGCAATTTACATAGGGTTTTAGGAATTAGTAGGGTTTAGGGATTTTAATGATTTTTAATAGGGAAATTATATAATTTGCATGGAAAAATGTCAAGGAAAATGGTGAGGAAAATATGGGGAAAGAGGAATGGAAAATGGGTAACCTTGGGCAGCAAATTTCAATGAAACCCTAGCACATTTGCATTTTTAAAATTTGATACAGCAAGGTAGGGTTTTACTCCATATTAGCATGGCATTTTTTTGCATGTTCATTGCTCATTTATCTTAGCCAAACCAAAAATCACCATGATTAGAGGCCTACCTGAAAAGATTTGGAGAGAGGAGCAGTTTTGGTGGCTTGCTGGCGATTTCCTGAGCAAGAAACCCAATGCGCGCCCAGCCTGATGCGTAGCGCACCTTCAACACGTAGCGCCTGAGTTAAATTGAACTGGAAAATGCGCGCTGATGCGTAGCGCGCCCCCAACGCGTAGCGCGCCTCCTCTGATGCGTAGCACGCCGCTGCAAGTGCTCAATTCGCCCAATGAACTGTGAAACCGACTTGACAAGTATTCTCTTCGAGTGTTGAGAGGCAAATGAGTTACCAATGAGGGATGGCATGCTTTTATAGGCTTTCCTTTTAATTTTTACTTGCCCAAAACCCACTTTGTAATGTTTTGAATGTTGACACTTTTTGCTTTAATTGGCTCTGACCTTTAATTTCATTTCTTAAAAAAAATTGGTTGAAATGATGATTTCTTCTGAAAATTTTTGCAGGGATAGCTTCTGGGATGCTTCGGCAAAGGAGACCAAGGTTGCACTTCGACATTTGCAGAATTTGAAATTTTGAGAATTTTTACAAAAATGAGATAATGACCTTGTTTTCAAAAACAGAGTTTTTGAGAACAAGGTAAAAATTTAGCTGTACAATGATGAGAAATGTTTAATGAAGGACATCCCTCTGGCCTGCTGGTCCTTGATGACCTCTCAAGACAAAATTAGACTCAACCCTAGACCTAAAACCTAAAACTTAAAGCAAGATGAATGACCCTTTGAGGACTTTATTTATTTGAACAAACCTGAACTAGCAGCGCCAAACAAGAGGGGAATAACGACACAAACTCCTTCCACCAAGATTATGGCATGCCTAATGGAATGCAACATGATCACACTGATGGGACACCTAATCATGAAATGCAAAGAGCTTTGATCTCTGGTGAAGGGCTACTAGACCGACTCTAACAGAAAACACACCTTCTTCCAACAACTTTTGGTTAGCAGTGAATGTGTTCCCATTACTTAAACATCTAGGTTCAGGAACATTTTCTTGATTGTCCTAAAAGGACTACAATTCCTAACACATGAAGGCAGATGTTGGGACACTTTGTTTTCAAAGAATAAATAAATCAAACGCTTGATGATTCTTCGAAAGAAGGCTCTGGTTTAATAATAACTATGAACACATATGTCTCATGTTCAAATCTAATATTCGAGTTATTAACCATAATGTCCAAATTCTTTCCTTAAATTTCTACATGGTGGATGACCTGATTACTTCTTCCATCTCGTCTCATTATAATGAATTCAAATTCTTTATATTGAACCGTGGTTATCCGACCAAATCCTAACTGATAACATTTACTCAAGGTTGTCAATCATGACCCCATTTCTGTAGAATTATAGTCATCGTAGAATGAGAAGCCATGCTTGGACTATGGAATAAGAAGGAAGGTGTGAAATAGGCGATTGATCTATCTACCAATAGACTATTCTAATTCAAAGTAATTAGCAATACAATTGTAATCACAGACTCCTCATTGAATTTGAGTTATATATATATATATATATATATATAGATATATAGGGGGTGAATATGGCCAGATCTAAACAAGAGTTAGTGCAGAGGTCAAATGTGACTAGGTCTAAACAAATGTAGTTCAAGGGGCCCGAATGTGGACCGGGACTAACCATGTGAGAAATAATATATAAATATATATATTATTTCTCACATGGTTAGTGCCGGTCCACATTCGGGCCCCTTGAACTACATTTGTTTAGACCTAGTCACATTTGACCTCTGCACTAACTCTTGTTTGGATCTGGCCATATTCACCCCCTGCACTACCACTATTCGGCCTCGCCATCTTTGCTACAACATTGTATAAATTCTCATTGTAGATTAACCTGATAATGCAATATAACTAAAGCAAAATACTTTAATCTACTTCTACAATCAAACTTGCGGAAGATTAATAGATTTGAGCAAGATCAAGCAGAACACATATAACCATAAGCATAATCAATGCACATGAAACACAGAAGAATACTCAGGGGAAAGCCTCAGCTAAAAAACCCCGCTATCTGTATTATCATACAAGTGAAAATATCTCAAGATTACGCACAACTTTAGCGCTCACAGCTAGCCAGCTCTCAGTACAATCCTCAGAGATGCTCACAGGCAAAATATACTTCTCATTAAGTCCTCCACACTGCCCTCCAAGCTCCTATTTCCTAGCACAGTTTTCCCTGGGTGATCCTATTGTTACCATGTGTAACACTGATCTTACACCCTGCAAAACTGTGCAAATCTCAAGCAATGAATTCCTTTTGCATGCAAGAGTTTTCCTTATAGGAAAATTCTTGCAACTGATAGTACACTGTCCCTATCTTTAGTCTCAACTGGGTCTTTCTCTGAATAGACATGCATGAGTTATTTATGAGAGAATCTTCAGTTATCTGGAGTACACTAGTTTTATGCATGCATGCATTAATTGACTGAACTCACAATTAGTTCCTCAAACTGTTTGAAACTAATTTAACTCGATATAACTTAGTTAACTGAGCTAACTAATTACAACTCAAATATAACTCATCCTTATCTCCTTAATTAAGGGATAATCTCCTTAATTTAAGGGATAACTGTTGCATCACTTCACAAAGACTTCTAGCTTGAATTTCTCCAACTAATTAATCCAAGATGAATTAATTAATTATTTTTCAAGTAGTTGGTGAGACTAAATTCGAATTTTAATTCAAGGTCAAATTAAAATTGGAATATTCTTGTTGCCACATTTCAACAAACACTACCTCTCGTTCATAATCCTTTGGTCGATATTTTTCCAAAACGTGGTAAATTAATGTAAACTTTCCTTGAAAAGACATAATTAGTATCAAATATTAGCTTTCATTAAAATAAACTTTAAAATTTCAAAAAATATTTTGCGAAATCCCATTACTAATTTAACATTTTATCATTTCATGTTGAGATTGTAATGAAAACAATACATCATAAATATTTTAATTTTTATACAATCTACTCATTAAAACTCATTATAATATAATTTCTTTTCCTAGCTATTTGCATATAACATAACTTGCATTTTTGGCTATTTGCATTTGTTTAAGTTTGTAGTTTCGTTGTTAAATATAAATGGAAATATATGTCAAATGATTGTGAATATACATGATTCAATGCTAAAAAGTATATTATATGGTAAGTTTATTATTAATAAACTTTTGTGGTTACAAAGTCCATAGAATCTAAGAAATTATATCTAGAATAAATGTACCTGTTATTCCTCTCCACAATAGCAACTAAGGTTTCTTTGCCCAATGAATTAGCATTATTTTATGCTTGGAAGGTTCAATTCTCTACTCTGACATGGCTCTCCTTGCATGGATAAACTTGACTTTCCTCTCTAGTCTCTGCTTCTATGAACATATTTTGCTCCGACCCCACATATTTGTGGCTCAAAACCTTTTTACTTAGCCAATTCCCATGGTTTAGTTCCCTATTCCTTGTAATAGCTTCCACTTCCATTAATGGATTTGGTTTCGTGCTTTGCATTTGCTATAAATATGGTTGCTATGTGTTTTCTCTAGTGATGACTACTCTATGTTTTCTTCTAGTTATAATAATGCATGTTCAAATGGCTTCTACACATTGGGCACAAAGGAAGATGTTGGGACCCTATGTTTTCAAATAATTAATAAATGAAAAAATTACTTGATGTCCCTTAGGAAGAAGGCTCTGGTTTAACAATAACCATGACCATAAATGCCTCATGTTCAAATAATATATTCGAGCTATTAACTATAATATCCAAATTCGTTCCTTAAATTTATGCATGGTGGATGACCTAATTGCTTCTTCCATATTGTTTCATTAAAACGAATTCAAATGATTTATGTTGATCCACGATTATCTGACCGAATCCTAACTGATAATTGTTACTCAAGGCTATTGATCATGACTATATTTATGTAGAATTCTAGTCATCACAGAACTAGATGTCGTGCTTGGACTGTGGAATATGCAGGAAGGTCGGAAATGGGTGATTGATCTATCTATCAATAGGATTTTCTAATTCATACCAATTAGCAATAAAATTGTAATCATGGACTCCTCGATGAATTAGAGTTAATCGATACAACAAATCATGGACTCCTCGATGAATTAGAGTTAATCGATACAACAAATGGTTGTTTTTATAACACAAAAACACACTTTTATTTTTCTTTTCTTTTTTAATTATCATTTCTCATGTGGCCCATATGTAGCCCACATTTGGGATCCCCAAACTACCTATATCTATGCCTGGTCACTTTCACCCCACACTACCTCTCATTCAAGCCCAACCATATTTTCCCCACACTACCTCTATTCAAACTGGCCATATTTTCCCCACACTACCTCTATTCAAACTGGCCATATTTTCCCCACACTACCTCTCATTTATAATCCTTTGGTCAATCTATTTCCATAATGTGGTAAATTCATATAAACTTTCCTTGAAAAGACATGATTGGTACCAAATATTAGCTTTAATTAAAATAAACTTTAAAATTTCATAAACTATTTCAACAAATCCCATTAATAATTTAATTTTTTATCGTTTCATGTTGACATTATAATGAGAACCACAAAAAAAAAAATATTTTTTATACAATATACTCATTAAATCTCATTATACCATAACCCTATAACCTCTTTTCCTAGTTATTTGCATATAACATAACTCGCATTTATGACTATTTGTATTTGCTTTAAGTTTGTAATTTCATTGTTAAATATAAATGGAAAGATATGTCAAATGATTTTGAATTTTCGTGATTGATTGATAAAATTATATTATAAGTTAAGTTGATTATTGATTTAAAAAATTGTAATTTACATATAAGATAACTTGCATTTATGATTATTTGTATTTTCTTTAAGGTTGTAATTTCATTGTTAAATCTAAATGGAAATATATGTCAAATGATTTTGAATTTTCATGATCCATTGATAAAATTATATTATAAGGTAAGTTGATTATTGATAAAAAAAATGGTTATAAAGTCCATATAATCTAAGAAATTATATCTAAAAAAAATGTACGAGTTATTCCTCTCTACAATCGCCTATGGTTTTTTTGCACAAAAAATTGGCTTTCTTTTCTACTTGGAGGGTTCAATTATCTACTTCGACATGGCTCTCCCTGCATGGATAAGCTTGAGTCTCCTCTATGCTCTTTTCTTTTATGAATATATTTTGCTTCGGCCCCACACATATGTTGCTCAAAACCTTTTTACGCAACCAATTCTTGTGGCTCGGTTCCCTTTCCATTGTAATGGCTTCCACCTCCACAAATGAATTTGGTTTAGTGCTTTGCATTTGCTATAACGATGTCTACTTTGTGTTTTCTCTAATGATGATTGTTCTATGTTGGCTTCTAATGATAGCAACACATGTTCTAGTGGCTTCTGCACATTGGAAATGAAGGCATATGTTGGGAGACCGTGTTTTCAAAGAATAAAAATAAAAAAATTACTCAATCTCCGTTTGGAAGAAGGCTCTGATTTAACAATAACCATGATCACAGATGTCTCATGTTCGAATATGTTATTCAAGTTGTTGACTATAATATCTAATTTTTTTCCTTAAACTTTTGTATGGTGGATGTAAACACACCCCCTTACCCTTAGTAGTGTATTTACTATGCTAACCCAACTTCCCTGGTACGGATAGAGAAATGGGGTAATTTTTTTTACTTTTTTCCAAGTTTCCATAACTCAATTTTGATGTCATCATCATATGCGTCTTGGCGAGAATTTTCTAGTGATATAAATTTTGTCTAATTTGGACTCTAGGATTTAAAGTTAGGGTCTTCTAAAGTCTTATAAATTCAAATGTGTCACCTCTATTTTCTTGCCACGTGGCATATCACTATACTACCATGTCACTCGGCCACGTGGTGTGCCTCGATTCCCACACTTGCATTACCCCTCCACCATTGCATGTGGGTTTATTCTTGATATATATATATATATATATATATATATATATATATATATATATATATATATATATATATATATAGATGATGTTTTTCCATCCGACAACCCATAACAACCGATGTGATAAATGGCTACCATTAAAAAATGTTATGGTTCAGCTTATGATCCTCTTCCATTCAACGAACCAAAAAAATGGCATGATCGACAATAGTAAATAAAAGCGCTACCCCGCCCAACCCCCCCCCCCATTGTTGATGTCACAGGAGGGGAGGCCTCGCTATCACGGATCCTCTTTGAGGTTTCGATTAGAGCTCTAAATGTCCACCATCTTTTGGAATATCTGATAGTCCTTTCCAGCAATGACATCCTGCCCATCCCTGGATAATGTCACAGGGGAAGGCCCTATTATTTTCCTAACCATTGATCTCCCATGACTCAAGAAACATCTATAATTAAAGCATGAATCCCTTTCCTTGCTAACATCATAAGAGGACCGAGGGAGGGGGGGGGGGGGGGGGGGGGGGGGGGGGGGGGGGGTGGGGGTGTGCGGGGCGCTATCACATTGACCATCGATTTTTCCAATGAACCTCCACTGTCCATTACCGATTCTAAATTCTACCATTGGTTGGGTTACGTAGCCACATGGTTCCATGACCTGACTCTCGGGGCTACGACCTCCGACTCCTTGCACGCACACGGTCAAGATGTGACCTCTAGCTTTGGTGTTGGTCTCTCTTGGCCACACACAACCTCAACCTTGCTGCTCCTTAACATTTATTTATATAATACACACACATGATATATAAAATATATCGATACATGTAAATATTGAATACCTTGGCTCACCATGAACAATATTCTACATGAAGATTCATGTAATACCACTTCCCATATAATGAATTCAATGATGTATTCAATTATGTTGTATTCCCATAACTAAATGATATAGAAAGAAAGTCATGGCTTTAGCATATGAATATGTAGGAATGCATTTTATCCCTCAGGCTTGAGGCAAAAATTCTTGTACAAAAGACAAGTTTAGGATATTAACTCCTACTTTAAGGCTTATTTAACATTACAGGGGCCATTTCAAATTGTGATATTTTTTCTTTACACAATTAAACTAACAAATTGATTGTACATGTAGTCTTGGCTATGAAATTTAGGCATTAAGACCATAATCTCAACACTCAACCCAATGATGTTGATGAATATATATACTTCTTTCATTTTGGTTTAAATGTTAGAGATACAGTGGATTGGGAAGCTCCTAGGAATGTGGATGAGGTTAGATCATTCATGGGACTAGCAGGTTACTACAGGAGTTTCATCAAGAAGTTCTCATATATTCCCTATACAATTACATCTTTGTAGAGAAAATGAAAGAAGTTTGAATATATTAGGGAGTGTGCAACTAGTTTTGAAAAATTGAAGCATTTTCTTACAAATGCTTGAGTCTTAAATATTGCAGATCCAAACAGAGTTTGTGGTATGTACAGATGCTTGAAAGAGAGGACTTGGTGGAGTCCTGATGCAAGAGGGATAGGTGGTATGCTATGAGTTGAGGAATTTGAATGAGAAAAAGCATAACTATGTGACACATGACATTGAGTTGGTAGCTATTATTCATGCATCGAAGATGTGGAGACACTATCTTATTGGTAGGAAATTTATTTTGATGAGTGATCACAGTCGACTGAGGTACTTGTTTGACCAACCTAATCTAAATGCCAGGCAAGCTAGATGGTTAGCTACTCTCAGTGAGTTTGAATTTGAGATTAGGTACATCAAGGGAAAGTAGAACAGGTTTGCAGATGCTCACAGTAAGAGAGTGCAGGTGAATCACATTGCAATAATGAGTCCTAATGGGACATACTTACAGGAAGGATAACATGATGACGGATATCAATAGTTGAAGCACATGTTACAACAACAGGGTGAAAGTAAGAGGGATGAGGAGTATCACCTTACGATAGACGGTTTGTTTAGATTTAGGAACAAGATTTATGTGTATCTTGAAGGAGTTTCATGTTAAGCGGTATTCAGGTCACTTGGGATATCATAAGACATTAACAACAGTTAAGAAATTCTATCATTATAAAACCTTGAAAAAATAGGTAGCTGAGTTTGTTGCTAGATGTTTGGATTGTCAGTAGGTAAAAGTAGAGTGTAAGCATCCAAGTGGTTTATTGCAGCTGATTCTAATTCTAGAGTGGAAATGGGAGGTCATTTCCATGGACTTCATTACAAGTTTTCCGAGGACATTGAGACAACATGATTCCATCATGGTTGTGGTTGACAGGATAAGTAAGGTAAATCATTTCATTGTAGTTAATTCTATGAATTAAACTAGCGAGGCAACTCAAATTTTCATCAGGGAGACAATGCAGTTGCATGGTGTTCGCAAGAAGATCACATTAGATAGAGATTCCAAGTTCACTTCCAGGTTTTGGAAGGAGTTGTTTGTAGGTTTAGGGACATATTTCTCTTTCAGTATAATTTATCATCCACATATAAATGGACAGAAACAGAGGGTGAGTAAGATTTATAAGGACATGTTGAGGATATATGTCAAGAATCATCATCGGAAGTGGAAATATTATTTTTCATTGGTCGAGTTTGTGTATAATAATGGGTATCATGAATCCTTGAATATGATTCCATTTGAGGTTCTTTATGGGTGGAGTTTTAATACTCTCATCAGTTGGAGTGGTCCAGTAAATGAGATATTGATTGGACCGGGCATGTTGGCTGAGGGAATAGGAAATGTGGGTTATTAAAAGGAATCTAAAGGTAGCACAAGACAAGCAGAATATTTTTGCAGATCAACACATGGTTTTTAAGGAGTTTAAGGTCGGGGAGCATGTGTACTTTCTTGTCAAGCCCAAGAAGAGTTCCTTGAGGATTGGGTCATGTGCCAATCTAACACCTCAGTATTGCAGGCCTTTTGAGATCCTTGAAAGGATTGGATCAATGATATACAAACTTGCACTATCTCTAAAAGTGAAAGTATCTGATGTTTTCCATGTTTCATTTCTTAAGAACTGTTATCACAATTTTAGTTGTTAGTTTTTAGAAGCATTGACAGTTTCAGGGTCAGTGTCAATTTGTTAAAAACAATGTTAAAATGTTGACAATGGGAGTGTTAGCGTTATTGTGCGTTTGAAAATAAAAAATTGTCTTGAAAACCAAAGTAGCATCGTGAATTTATGAAGACATTCAATTAAAATTGGACTGCTGGAAAATAAATGCCAAATAAAAAATGCAAACTTTTTCATGACTAAAGAAATGCACCAATGGAATAGCATGGTTAATCTCAATTGTTTCCGGATGGTGGAAGTACTTATATTACCATGAGTTAAAAGTTGTGTAGAGTTAATCATTTGTATTATTTTATCCGCCGAAGTAAAACAATCGTTATCCCACATTCTTGTTATCAAATCCCATTCCCATCTCGATTGCCTATGTTTCTGGACGGTGGAATATATGACACAAGGTCAATAGTCAAAGGCAAAAGGTGCCAAAACATATTTGTTTTTACTTGACAAAACATTTGTTTTTATTTATTTTTTTCCTATAATATGCAGTAAATTTGGGAGTGGTTTATGAATAAATGGAAATATTTTTTCCAAATTTGAAGGAGGTTTTTATCCACAACGGATCCATTTAAAAAAAAAATCTTGGTTTTCTAACAGGTGTTGTGGTTTGAAATATTCGAAGGGATATTTGAAGGCTGTTTTTCAAGATTTTGCAATCCTGTTTCAGTAACTAGTTTCAAATCAGATCCCGAAAAAATGAGAACAAATTTTTCAAACCAAGAGTGGTTTTTGTCCATAACAAACCGATTTAGAAAAACATCTCTCAGCTTTTTAACAACTATCATGGTTTTGGGTTTTCGAAGGGATCACTAGATCCTATTTTTCAAAAATTCGTGATGAAAAAGCTCATGGAGAGTTGTTAACTTGGATGCCACCTCATCAAATTTGACTTGTTGATCCTTATCTCCAGTCATGACTCTAGAAACAACATGATCTTTAGGTTCAAATATGATTAGGAAGTTTTCTATATGCATGTATTTGAGAGATACACTTTATCTCTTTTATTTTTCGCAGATTATAATTAAGGATAAGCTAGAACCCTGTTTTATCTATTATAGTCTCTATATAAACAATTTCTGAAGAAGGAACAAGGTTTGGAACTTATTTTAAAGTATCCTTTTTATGTACTATGTGATCAGATTATAATAAAGTAGTCTATGTGAGTAGTTTTGGAGAAATTCTTGTGTCATAATTCCCTATCTGTCTCTTCGTGTAATATTTTATTCAATGTTTGAATGTTAAGTGGTTGAATTTGGAATTCATATTGTTGTGTTCCATTTTCTTATGTTTCAGATATTTAAATGCTTTTTTTTCCACATATATATCGTACTATTTTCCTCCATTATCCTCCAATTTTCCTAAAAATTATCAAAGGAATTGTTACTACCTCGGTTTTGTGATGTTTGCTCACTGAACCTATGATTATATAAACCTTAATTGGTCAAACTCCATGCCCAATTGTGAAATTTTCCTACAGTCCAGCCAACCTAAATTTTTCTTAAATAAATCTGGCCATAGGACTTATTGCAAACCCTCTACCACTATGACATTCAGTATCTAAGTTTTAGGGATAGATCCCTCTCCAAGTTGAAAGGGCCAATTTTCAAACTGAAAGCGGTTTGAGGTTACCTTAGAGATTTTCCCGCAGCCAAGGTTTTTTCTAAGAGATAACAAGAAGTATGTC
Organism: Pinus tabuliformis; assembly: GCA_031772625.1. Lineage (NCBI taxonomy): Eukaryota > Viridiplantae > Streptophyta > Pinopsida > Pinales > Pinaceae > Pinus > Pinus tabuliformis. The sequence continues at coordinate 91,469,334 of CM062812.1, forward strand.
CAAGATATTGATCATTTTATTGACTAGTTTATATTGCAGGTGGAAATAGAGTGAGAATTTGATCAAGAACCATAATGCATATTGCAGCAGAAACAAATCATGCTCTGAAACCAAGCAATTGAGCAATTAAAAAGAAATGGAAGCAATTTGGGCCTGGTGAAGCTACATGGGAGATGGCTAATCCGAGGTGAGATTTGTATCCTTCATTATTTATTGGTTCGAGAAAATGAGTTTTGGTATATGTATGTATATATGTATATGGTTGTAAGTACCACGATGAGCTATGTTATAAAGCTTCGACAAGCGGTATGATTGTCATGTTTGTTATGTTGGTCATGGTTTGCAATAGTTGTTCATTATAAATACTACATCGAGTTGTGTTATAAATCTCCGTGGGCAGTATGTTTTCTTTTCAATGGTTTTCTTGTCATAGGTGTGAAGAGGACAGTGTTACCATAAGGAGGAGGGATTTTTAACAACCCTGGGTTGAATTTCATGTAATAAATGTTAATAAAGGAAAATAAGACTAATGTCATGGGACACATATTCCAAGTTGAATGTTGGGAAAGCACTACAATAGGCATCACTTTTAGTTTATTAATGGTTAAGGAAATTGGAAAAGGAAAAGAGGCATTCATTAGATTTTAATTATCAGAAATAAAGGAAAATAGGAGAAAGGAAGGTGAAGAGACACAAATTTGCATGATAGGGAAATTAAAAACGAAAATTATGGAAAATGAAGAAAATAGAGGCTTCAATGGTAAAAAATCTTATGAGGATCAATTCACAGCTTTTGCCAGTTTGGTTTTGGAACTAATTTCAAAGCGAGGGAAGATTGTTGGGTAATTTAATTGTCTGTTAAATTACTTGCATTTATAGGTCAATTCAGGTACACGAGTTTGCGAAGTACACTACACCATATGTGCTAGGATATTAGCTTTTAATATTTATGCATAAATGAAATGAATTGGAAACTTCAAAAAGAAATTAGATTCTATGTATGAGATCTTGGTAAGAACATGCACATGTTTTTTCTCAAAGAATTTATCTAATAAAAACATCAAATCGAGAATTGAATTGTAAGAAGGTTCAAAGCAAATTGATTATAAACTATGAAAGCTCTTGTAATTCTATGTTATTAATCATAAAAGAAAATGCTAGTCTATTTTAATTAAAATCAAATCTAGTTTATTATGCTTGAAATCAAAACTAATCTGTTAAATTCAAAGGCAATACTAATCTATCAAATTTAAAAAGCAACTTTAGTTGATGAATAAAGGCAACACTAATCTATGAGAATTGAAAAATAAACCTCGATTATCATTATTATGGAAATAGTTCTAGAAAGAAGGAATAATGAATCTTATGATGAATGAACTTGAACTAGAGAAAATCATAATCTATTAAACATAATTCTGAGACTAAGTTAGAAAAAGAAATTCAAAGTAAATCTTCTTGTTTGTTTTTGTTCTTTTAACAAGCGCTTGTCTATAGGAAAAATAGAGGCAAGCAAGTAAACATAATCAAATGAATTCAATCTAAAGCAACAAAGCATTAAAATGAAATAAAGTTTTTATTTAAGCGTAGAGAAAAAATAAATTAAATGAAAGAAATGAAAAACATCTACACTATTCTTACAGATAACCAGGGGGGCCTCCTGAGGACTACGAGGTGTTGAAAATTCAGATCAAGACAAGAGAATTTCCAATTAACAATTACGTGAACGCCATGGACAAAGTTTGTATTATTTGCAACGTGTAAACAGATTTTTCACAATGATAAATTTCAAAAGTAATTACAACTTCAAACCTTAGCTTAATACATTGAATATCTCCTCCTTTATCAAATAGATTACAATGTTTTATAGAATTCTGAAACAACTAGAAACTTAGAATTTCATTGCATGAATTCTAACCATGAGATCTCAACAAATCAATTTGATAATAAAATAAAATATGATTTGAAGGATTTTAGGATAAAAGATGAGCCCAGATATGTTCATAATGATCTTCTTGCCACGAATTTGCTAAAGAAAATCTCGTTCTAGCCTCTGTGTTGACTGTGCATTAAATGATGAATTGAAAAACTGTTTATCCATGTAATCTACAAAATAAGGCTTGAAAGAACCTCGTAAATCTCTCAAATGGTAATGAAATTGAGAAAACTACTCACCAAAAACCTAATTGGGCCTGTGTTGAACAAAACCCATGTTTTCTTTTTACTGAAATTCACTTTCATTTTCTCATAAAACGCAGTTGAATTTGACTGTTCAAAAATGTTGTGTATTTCCTTTGATTTGATGTTGGAGGTCCATATGTGTGAGATGGGTGGAATTTAACCAATACAAATCCATACTGGAACCTTTAGGAACAATGTCCATGTGTAAGATTTCCTTCTAGAGTGGTGCTACTACCTCAACCAAAGAGATAGCTACGGAAACTTGACTGAGCTGCATAACTTGCACCAGCAAAACTATCATTAGTAAAACCAAGAAAAGTTCTTCTTAACTCATTAAAAATAATGGAAATAATAATAATAAAGCATGTAAACATGTATGCCAAAATTTGGTGCACTTTTGAAGAAATATGGTTAAGAATTATGACAATGGGTGAGTGGATTGATGCAAAAATGGATGGTTTGATTAGCAAAATCATGACAATTTGAAGGCCCAACATTAACCCACACCTGAGGTTTTTCATGTACTCATGTAAACAAATCTTTGCAAAATTTCACAGTTCAACTAGTTCTCGGTAATCCTTTATTTTTTCATTTCAACTGAATCCTTGACCAAAGCTCCAAGGGATTGGTGTAGCTCATCTATCTTGGTAAGATTTTTTTTTTCTCTCTTGTTCAATGAGCCAATGAATTCATTCTCCAAAATTACACATCTTGTAGAAAAACTCTTTGTTTCCACACTTGTTTCTTAATAGTTGCAAAATGAAAAAGAAGGGCTATCCATCCTCTTGTTGAAATTCTTGCCATAGTATGCTACTCATGAATGATATAATGCCTGCTGATTTGTTCTTCTTTAATAAAACAAACATATTTGCATTACTTATTAATCCCTATCACATTATCATATACAACTTGTGTGAAAGACAAGGGTTTCCATAAAGTAGAATATCCAAGTACTTGCCATTGTTGTTAAAGCCTTTGCAAATTCAATCTGAAACAATTTATCAAGTTTTTGTCACTTACTCAATTGTGCATAAATTGTTTAATCCTTGGTAGAATATAAAACATGCCATATTGTGGGGAATGCATCAATAAGACTATTACTACATCCATGTGCTTTCCAACCCAAATAATGAATGATATCCATGTGCACCATGAATGTTGTATCTAAACAGAACACCACCTTTTGATCATGTGCTACATGTAAGTTTTAACCCCGTAAAGAAATTACCTAGATATGAATTCTAACAACAGATTATAAACAATGGCGAGAACATAACACATAAAACAAATATACACAAAGATTTTTCCTTAGATCCCAAAACAGGACTACCAGATTGATTTTTCATTATGTTCCTTTCAATGTTACAATACATATATATACATGCCGAAGCATCCATACACCCCAATCTATTAACCTTGTATTAGAAAAAAACTGTAGCTCCCTTGACCAGATCTACAAAATATTATGGACGCATCATGCCCAAAACCATGTTCGACATCCATGCAAAAAACCATAGGTAGGTCTGCCCACCTAATATAGGGTCAAAAAGAAAAAATTTCTTGGGGTGTTGCCGTGGACCTCGTGCAGGGGGGTTGCCACCCCTCGACAGAGGGGACTACCGCCCCCCCTGTGAACCCCCCACTACTCCCAGCGTAATAAAGGGAGAGCTCTACCCCCCTTCTAACCCCCCGGCTTAATTACTGGGCTAGTCGTGGAAAGAATATAACACAACCCAACATTCTCTCACTTGTTTTCTTTCCACAGGGGGCCACAGGAGAGCTTAATCATTGATCCAGCCCTACAATGCCCATTGTTTCTTTACACCAATAGAACTTCTCAGTGCTCACAGACTTTGTCAATGCATCTGCAATATTCTTCATAGTGTCCACCTTTACCAACAACGCCTTTTTGTCTTCTACCATATCCCTCACAAAGTGATACTGAACATCAATGTGCTTTGTCTTTGAATGATAAGCAGGGTTCTTTGCTAAGAAAATTTCACTTTGATTACCATAGTCTATCCCTATATCTCGCTTTACTAACCCCATACTTGAACACAATATCTACAACCAAACTGCTTCCTTTCTTGCATGAGTCGATGCCATGTAGTCTGCCTCTGTATTTGACAATGCCATTACAAATTGTATCTTACTCATCCAATTGACTGTACCTCCAAATAGGTTAAACACATACCCACTTGTAAATCTTCTTTGATCCAGATCTCCAGCTGAGTATGCATCAACAAAGCCACTGTTTTCCAAAACTTTGTCTAATCCTCGTCTTCCTTGGTAGCATAAACCATAATCACTAGTGCCATGGAAATACCTTAAAACTCGCTTCACTGTTATCCAATGCTCCTTCCCTGGTTTTGACATAAACCTTCTCAATACTCCCACTGCATGTGCAATGTTTGGTTTAATACAAACCATCACATAGATCACGCTACCGACTGCACTTACATATAGGACACGAGACATGTCCTCTTCCTCTTCTTGTGTCTTGGGACACTATTCAACAGATAAATTTACACCTACATGAATAGGAACCTTCATCGGTATACTATATTGCATATTAAACCTCTGCAGTATTTCCTCAACATACTTCCTCTGGTTTAACCAAAGCTTCCTCTCTGCCCGATCTCGTTTCATTTCCATTACCAAAATATAGTTTGCAGCACCAAGATCTTTCATGTCGAATTTGGAGGACAATTTGGTCTTCAAATATTGGATATTTTTTTTTTCATTTCCAACCAGCAACATATCACCCACATATAAGACCAGATAAATAACACATCCACCAATTAATTTAAAATACACAAAGTGATCTACTTTGCTTTTGGTGAAGCCAAGTCCCTGTATAAATGCATCAAATTTCTGCTACCACATCCTTGGTGATTGTTTTAACCCCTACAAATACTTTTTTAACGTGAATATTAGTTCTTTCTTACCCTTCACCACAAAGCCTTCAGTTTTCTTCATGTAGATCTCTTCTTCTAGATCCCCGTGAAGAAATGTTGTCTTCACATCCATATATTCTACCTCAAAATCAAAAGCAGCAACAACAGATAAAAGTAATCTAATAGAAGCTACCTTTGCAAACGGAGAAAAAATATCACCAAAATCAATTCCCGACACATAGGAATAACCTTTTGCTACCAACCGAGCTTTCTCAACCTTTCCCTCTGCATTAATCTTCTTCTTGAACACCCATTTTCTGCCAATGGGTTTCCTTCCAGCCGACAACTCCACCAGATCCCAATTCTCATTTTTGTGCAAAGATGCCATTTCATCAACCATGATCTCTTTCCATGGTTTTCCATCCTTTGAATCTACTGCTTCCTTCACAGTTCTAGGATCATTATCAGTGATAGATAAAGCTAAATTTGAATAGAAAGCAGATGGACTATACCTTTTTGGCTGCCTTCTTTCTCCAACTGATCTTCTCAGAACCGGATTTTGTGGCTCTTCATCTTCTCATTCCTCTTCTACTGTAGAGTTTGATTCTTCCTCCTTTAGCTCAAACTCTATCTTCTTAGGTTCCTTTGGTAGGACTTCATGTTTAATAACATCTTTGACCTCTCTAAACACCACATCTTCGCTGTACAAAACCTTCCTTGTTACTGGGTTCCAAAGCTTATAACCTTTTAAACCATCCTTATACCCAATAAAGATGCACTTTTCAGACTTACTATCCAACTTTGTTCTTTTCTCCTTTGGAACATGTACATATGCATCACATCCAAATACCCTCATATGTGAAAGAGAAGGTTTCTTACAAGTCCATACTTCTTGTGGAGTCTTATCCTCCAACGCTGATGAAGGTGATCTACTGACCAGGTAACATCTAGTCTCCACCGCCTTTGCCCAGAATTCTTGTCCTAACCCAACACCACTGAGCATGCTTCTTGCCATTTCCATCAATGTCTTGTTCATTCTTTCTACAACTCCATTTTTCTCAAGTGTGTATGGAGTAGTCTTTTGTCGTGCTATACCACACTTCTTACATAACTCTTCAAATTCCTTATTGCAAAAATCTCCACCATTATCTGTCCTCAACACCTTTATCTTCTTCTCTGTCTGGTTTTCCACCAGAGCCTTAAATTCTTTAAACATGTCAAAGACTTTAGATTTCTCCTTGAGGAAATATATGCATGTATTCTTTGAGAATTCATATATAAATGATACATAGTACACAAAATTTCCCAGTGATGGAACCGACACAGGTCCAAACACATCACGGTGCACAAGCTCTAATATTTGTTTTAGCCTCTTACCACTAGAGGGGAAACTCACCTGATTCTGCTTCCCATATATACAATTTTCACAAAAATCAAAATCCAGAGAGCTATTAGATATGCCTTCTACCATACCTTTACCATGAAGTATTCAAAGGCCCTTCTCTCCAATATGTCCAAGCCTTTGATGCCATAGCATGGTCTTTTCTACAGAGACCACTAGATTTTCTACTCCACTTTTAGGAACCACATAATTGTTGCACCCATAAATAACAGTGCTACCTTGCAGCTTGTACAGAGTTCGAATCCAAACTCCCTGCATCAATGCTAGTGCTCCCCAAACCATCTTGCAGGGATCTTTCTCGAACACTATTTTTACACCTGCATCATCTAGCTTGCTTACAAAAATAAGATTTCTAGCTAATGCAGGAATATGCAGAACACCCAGAAGTGTTCTAATCCTTCCACCTTGCAACTTCAACTTGACTTTTCTGCGACCAATGATTCTAGCCTTCCTGTCATCCCCTAAGAAGACATCACCACCATCATAATTCTGATACTCACAGAACCACTCTCTATGGGGAGTGAAGTGAAAGGATGTACCTGAGTCAATCAACCATGCCTCATGATCTACATGTGTACTTGAAGAAGAAGCCAGGTACACATCCCCACCTTCATCTGCAGAAGGAGCATCATCAGATCCCTTTCCTTTATCAGGAGCTTTATATTTACAATCCCTTTTATAGTGCCCTTCCTTTCTGCATTTCCAACACACCTTTACAGGTTTTCCTGGAGATTTAGATCTCCCACTCGATGACTTATTTTTGTTTTTGTTCTGGGGCCATCCTCGTACAGACAAGGAATCATGATTCTGGCTCTCCATATTTTTTCGTCTCATCTCATCCATCAGCAAGGATGAGACTATTTCATCAAACTACAAGGAAGTTGCATTGCTACCTATTGCAACAACCATACTATCCCACAAATCTGGTAGAGAACACAACAAACTGATGCACTTATCTTCATCTGAAATTTTAATATCAACAGATAATAACTAGCTTACCACAGTATTAAATGCATTCAGAATCTGTGTCACTGAGTCTCCATCTTTCATCCTCAGGTTATAAAACTTTTTCCATAGGAACGATTTATCCACCATAGACTTAGATTGGTACAAAGTCCTTAACTTGTCCCACAAAGCCTTCACCGTAGCTTCCCCTGATACATTCAACAATACTGAATTTGAGACACATAATCATATTGTGATTTTTTCCTTCCGATCCAACTTCTTCCATTCTTCATCGAACATTGTTGTTGGTTTAGTACCCAGATCTACTGCGATCCACTGATCTTTATCCACCAATAGATCCTCCATCTTGAGTTTCCACAACTCAAAACTCTGACCATTAAATTTCCCGATCTCTATCTTTCCACTACTCACCATCTTCTTTTACCACAAGAATAGATCCCGCAGATCTCCCACTGAATAGGGTCTACCACAAGCTTGAGCAAAACCCCTCAGTAGTGAAGGCATCCCCTTGAAGCCAAAAAACACAAGAATAGATCCCGCAGATCTCCCACTGAATAGGGTCTACCACAAGCTTGAGCAAAACCCCTCAGTAGTGAAGGCATCCCCTTGAAGCCAAAAAATCTCTGATACCAAATGTAGGTTTTAACCCTGTAAAGAAATTACCTGCATACGAATTCTAAAAATAGAAAATAAACAACGATGAGAGCATAACACATAAAACAAATATACACAAAGATTTTACCTTGGATCCCAAAACCGGGACTACCAGATTGACTTTTCATTATGTTCCTTTCAATGTTACAATACGTACCGAAGCATCCATAAACCCTAGATTAGAACAAAACCGTAGTTCCCTTGACTGGATCTACAAAATACCATGGACCAAAAACCATCGCGCCCAAAACCATGTGCGATATCCATGCACAAAACCATAGGTAGGTCTGCCCACCTAATATAGAGTCCAAAACAACATTCCCTGGGGTGCTGCCCTAGACCCCGTAGAGGGGGGCTATCGCCCCCCCTGTGACCCCCCTACTGTGCCTGACGCAACAAAGGGGGAGCTTTGCCCCCCCTGTGACCCCCCTACTGCGCCCGATATAACAAAGGGGGAGCTTCGCCCCCCCTCTAACCCCTTGGCTTAACTATTGGGGCTAGTCGTGGAAAGAATATAACACAACTGAAGACTACAAACATGTACCATGAAGTCAAGCTTGCTATATCTGTAAATATTCTTTTTTCTCAAGAATTCCATGTTGGCGAGCATTTAAGGAAAGCATGAATGAAGGCCAAAAGGTCAAATTGTTCATCTAAGTATGAGTTAATTTATATGGCAGCAAGAAGAGAAGAGGTAAACATAAGATCCCATGAAAATATTATGCAACCATAGTATGTGGCTCAATTATAACAACATTGGTAGAGCATTCAATAAGGTATGAGGGCTGAAAATAGTAGAATAGGGATGAAGGATTGAAAAAAAAATGGTTTGAAGAATGTGAATATGATAGGGCAAAATACATAGATCACATGTTTTCAATAGCTTTCTTAATACAATTCCCAAAATTTTTTAAAAATTAAAAAGTCTAATGCTAGTTTTACGAGAATTTTACCTTTTGAAGAACTTGAAATGCTAAAGTAGGGGCTATAGGTGTTAATTTGGCTCAGGTACTCTATTGTTGCATGATGCGTTGGTCATCACTTTGACCTTGTTCCATAGATTTTATCCCTTTCTTGTAGCAAACATTTTTTTTCAAATATCTCTCAAATGAAAAATCAGATTCTCTTGAATTGTTTTGAGGTTGTTACCATTAGTTTTATGCATCTTCCCACAAATTATCTCAGCCAATGGGCGCACGGAGCTTGAGAAAATTGAGAAATGGATGTAGGTGAAAGTCATAAATTTCTTGAAATGTTATGTATTTATTTACCCTACCTCAATTAATTTACCATAATAAAATTAAGGACCAATGGATGCACAATTTTCAAGATATGGTCAAATCAATTTCTGCTTTGTTTCACCATTCACTCTACCCAACGTTGCAACAAAACATATGTCATGAACTCATTTTAAGGCCAAATTGAGTGCTTCAAAAGGGAAATGGTGTATTTTTACCCTTTTTACCACCACATGCCTTCAGAATCCCATTTTGATGAAGAAAAGACATTGTCGTGCAAAAATACCAAAATTTGGAGTAATTTGTGCGGTGAAAAATAAAAATATGCCTTAAAACCCACTGAAAAGTCTTGGAAAATTGCACTTTTTTGGAATTCTACCCATGAATTACGCAATTGACCATATTATGAGAAAACCCAGTAGATCAGTTTTTTTTTGTTGCTCCAATCTCTTGCAATATTTGTGCCAAAATTGCCTCTAGAACAAGCTACTACAACAAAAAAGTAGGTTGTTACTGCAATAGCTGCAGAAACTGTAACTTTCTATAGTTGTTGCAGAAAATTTCAATTTTTGCATGAATTTGTTTTCTCCGAGTTTGAACTGTTGATTTATATTGTGTACTGCATGCTGAAACCATGAAACATTACACATATTGACTGAAATAAACCCAATTTTATTATTTTCCCTGAAAATGAAATGAATGAAAAAGAGTTGTAGTGGTGCCATCATGTTGTTGTTGAATGAAAACAAGATGAACATGCTACTACACAAAACCAATAAAATGTACCGCTGCAAGTTATTGTTGATTCCATAAAACAATATAGTCTTCATCAAAAACAAAATTCATGGTACAATTCTTACCATGCGAATGAATGTGCCAAAGTCAAGCATGGAAATAAATCATTGGATTATCGATCAATGATGAAAATTGTTAACCAATTTGAGACAACTCACCGATAATGTAAATGAGTGTCAAGGTACCTGAGTGCATCTTGAGAGATACGAATGAATGTGTTGAAGTTGATTCACCTGCAAGATCTGACAATCAAGAGACATTGTTGTCAATGAGGAGGCTTTCCATTGATGTATGCAAGTTCCAAGGAACTCCAAATAATCTTTGATCTTGATCCCAGATAAGGTGTTGAGGTCGATGGGACAAGATCTATTGGAAGGTGGGCCTTAAGGAATCCTACATCAACCAACTTGAGCATAGAACCAAAAATGATTTGAAGAAACATAATAAAATATTGAAACCATCATAAAATTGTAGAACTTACTATGAACTTTGCTCGCTAGTTGCCTGTTTTTCAAGCAAATCTCATGTCCAATTGCGCTAGCAAGCTGGTTTTCACAATAGGACTTATTTTTCTCTTTACTTTTTATTTATTTATTTTTTATATGTCCTACTATACTTGAAAAATAAATCTCATTCAAGTATATGAATACTTCCAATGGAACCATGCATGTAACAAGATGATAGATAAACTCATATGAAGGTTTCAAATATACTCTTTTATATGTACTAGTATATGAGAGACCAACTGCCTTGGTTGAGATGATGTAAAAAAATACTAAAGAATGGAGTACTAGGATCCAATGATTGTCTTGAACCAAGATTCAATGTAATCTTGTCTTCCATGGCTTCCTGCTATCATGCCATGCAAGTCTTCATAGATGTGATACCCATTCATTGAATCCGATGATAGGCATGCATGAGCTTTTCAATCTCAGGTTTTAATAATTGCTCTTCTTTAACGGGCATCCAGGATTCATGGACCTTATCTGAGTCTTCTTCTTCTGGTTGTTGTTATTCAATGATAGTTGGAGAATAATTTTACAATACCTCAACATTGTAAGTGGATTGAGGTGTTTTATTATTGGAGATCTGAAATGGTTGTGCAGGTAGTGGAGTGGGAATTGATCTTTGGGGTGGTTGTGTGTGTGGTAATGGTAAAGGTAGAATTGAGGTCAACTGAGGGTGAAAGTGATGTTGTGGTGGAGGTGAATGGTATGGATAACATTGATGTTGGTATTGGGGATAGTGAGGAAAATATTGAGGATATGGTGGATTTTCTCTATAAGGCCCTTGCCAACCTTATTGCCAATATTGGTTTTGAAGTTGGGATTGAGATGACCAAGGTTTCCAAGGTTGGTTTTGAGGTTGGGATTGACATGTCCAAGGTTTCCAAGGCAAGGGTGTTTTCCAATTACTTTGAGATTGTTGTGCATAACCTTGAAATTGAGAATTAAGATCTTGCACCTTACCAGGTTGATGAGGCTACCATGGTCTTCTTGGAGCTACATAATAGGATTGCTCCAGTGTTTGATTTTCTCCTTGGTAAACTACCTTTAACCTTGGTGATGATGGACACTCTTTAGTAGTATGTAATCCTGCACCGATTTCACGAATTTTAATGTTATCAAATGGACATTCATGCAAAGCATGTTCCTTTTTTCATTTAGGGCAAAATATAAATGAAGCAACATTCTCAACTTTTTGCTTGTTTTCCATTCTTAGCATATCAATTTGTTCATTTAAATTACCAAAAATTTCTAGCAAATTGTTAAGTTCAGTTTGACTTACTAATACTGATGTCGAAATACTTTCTCTTTCCATAACTGGATCCTGAGGGGATCTTCCATATTTTTCTTTTCCTCTTGATATGTTCTTTCACAGTTCACAAATTTCTTGAAATGACAATTGAGAGACATCTCCTTTTCCCACCAAGTTAAGAATATCAATCCATTCATCCCTTATATCTTTTAGTAAGAGAGTTTTTAATGTGTTTGATCCTAATTATGTAATTTAGATATTTTGACATTATAAGTACATCTCTCCACTAAATCTTCTAGGCTTTCATCCTTTTTTGGTTCATCATAAAGACTTCATTTCTAAAGTCATGGTGTATGCAATAATATTTATATTTTTCCAAAAATACTCTTTTCATATCATCCCATGTCCTTATAGAATTTTTTTCCTAAAGTCATGAACCATTTAAGAGCTCCATCCTTCAATGTTGTCGGAAACAAATTCAATTTTTTAATATGTAATGAGCAGCGATAAGATCTAAAAATTATTTCAAATTCAAAAAGAAAGGTTTCCAGGTCTTGTGATCTCATACCTTTGAAGTTAGGAAGTACATATGGAGAGATGTTCTTCATATGAACATTGATATTAGTTTCTTGAATGGGAAATCCAAAAGAATATTCCTCATTGTCAACATCTCCAACCATTTCTTCTACCTCCTTTATCACTTCTTCTTCTATCTGCAAAACTAGGAATTCATGATGTGTATGTGTGGCTCTTACTACACCACATGATATAGTGGGGGTGGTAGGTGATTGGAGTTTTTTTTTTTTTTTTTTTTAAATGAATCTACTTCTAGGATGTACTAAAATGAAATTAGTCTTATGCAACTAAATGGATGCAACTAATAATGAGATCAAATTGAAATATAACACCTATGTATACTTCCCCGGAAATGACGACAAAATGTTGGATAATTTAATTGATTGTTAAATTACTTGCATTTATATGTCAATCCGAGTATGTGAGCTTGCGAAGTACACTACACCGTATGTGCTAGGAGATTAGCTTTCAATATTTATGCATAACTAAATGAATTGGAAACTTCAAAAAGAAATTAGATTCTATTTATGAGATCTTGGTAAGCACATGCACATGTTTTTTTTCAAAGACTTTATCTAATAAAAACATCAAATCAAGAATTGAATTGTAAGGAGATTCAAAGAAAATCAATTCTAAACTATGAAATCTCTTGAAATTCTATGTTATTAATCATAAAAGCAAATGCTAGTCTATTTTAATTAAAATCAAATCTAGTTTATTATGCTTGAAATCAAAACTAATCTATTAAATTCAAAGGAAATCCTAATCTATCAAATTCAAAAAGAAATTTTAGTCTATGAATTAAAGGAAACGTTAATCTATGAGACTTGAAAAATAAACCTCGATTATCATTATTGTGGAAATAGTTCTAGAAAGCAGGAATACTGAATCTTATGATGAATGACCTTGAACTAGAGCAAATCATAATCTATTAAACAAGAATCTGAGACTAAGCTAGAGAAAGAAGGTCAAAGTAAATCTTTTTTTTTTAATTTTTCGTCTTTTAACAAGTGCTTGTCATGTAGGAAAAACAGAGCCATACAAGTAAACATAATGAAATGAATTAAATCTAAAGCAACAAAGCATTAAAATGAAATAGAGTTGTTATTTAAGCATAGAGCATAAATAATTTAAATGAAATAAATGAAAACATCTACACTATTCTCATAGATCTCTGGGGGGGCTCCTAAGGACTATGAGGTGTTGAAAATTTAGATCAAGATAATAGAATTTCCAATTAACAATTACATGAATGCCATGGACAAAGTTTGTATTATTTGCAGCGTGTAAACAAAGTTTTCACAATGATAACTTTAAAAAATAATTACAACTTCATAGCTAAGCTTAGTACATTGAAAATCTCCTCCTTTATCAAATAGATTACAGTGTTTTAAAGATTTTTGAAGCAACTAGAAACTCATAATTTCATTGCATGAATATTGGCCATGAGATCTCAACAAATCAATTTGATAATAAAATCAAATATGTTTTGAAGGGTTTTAGGATAAAAGATGAGCCCATATCTATTCATAATGATCTTCTTGCTACGAATTTTCTAAAAAATAGCTCATTTTGGCCTCTTTGTTGACTGTGCATTAAATGATGAATTGAAAAACCATTTATCCACGTAATATGCAAAATAAGGCTCCAAAGAACCTCACAAATATCTCAAATGATAATGAATTTGAGAAAAAAATCTCAGTAGGAACCTAATTGGGCTTGTGCTGAACAAAACCCATGTTTTATTTTTCTGAAATTCGCTTTCATTTGCTCATAAAACAGGGTTGAAGTTGACTGGGGAAAACTTCTATGAATTTCCTTTGATTTGATGTTGGAGGTCCATATGTGCGAGGTGGGTGGAATTTAACCAAAAAAAAATCCATATTGGAACCTTTAGAAACAATGTCCATGTGTCATATTTTCTTCTAGAGTGTTGCTACTACCTCAACCATGGAGATAGCTACAGAAACTTGATTGAGTTGCAGAAACTTGCACTGAAAAAAGTATCAATAGTAAAACCAAGCAAAGTTATTCTTAACTCATAAAAAATAATAGAAATAATAATAATAAACCATGTAAACATGTGTGCCAAAATTTGGTGCTTTTATGAAGAAATATGGTTAAGAATGATGACAATGGGTGAGTGGAATGATGCAAAAATGGATGGTTTGATTAGAAAAATCATGACAAATTGGATGCCCAAGAAAGAGCACCAAGAGGATAAAGCAAGCAAGAAAGAAGGAAAAGGAAGAAAAGGAAAAGCAACGAAAACAAGGAGAAGGTTGGATCAAGAGCTTCAGCAGGAGGATTTTGCAAGTAACAAGTTACATGTGTGATTTCCTAGCTGAGGTATACATGCGTGGTACATGCATTTCTTTATTTGGTTTATTTTCTGTCATTGGCATGGGTTTTTCTCGGGTTTATAGTTATTTCAGCTTTTCCTTTCCATTTCCTCGATAACCATGGTGTGATTGGATTCATTTCTTGTTAAGCTTTCGATTACTGAAACATTTTGGATTCAAGTGAGGTGGTCTCAGGAAAATTCCCAAGGGTTGGGGGTGATATGGTTTTCTATGAGAAGCCCTCGAAAGGTGGGTGGAGATGGGAAAATTCCTCAAAGGGATGGTGAAGGAATTCCGAGGCATCCAAGCTTGTTTTGGTTTGTGATCTCTTGACCAATTTTGGAGAGATTGTGGTAGTTTAAGGGCAGGGGTGATTTAACCTTTGGATTCCCTAGGTTGTTTATGTCTTGGTTTATCCTATGAGATCCTACATTCATGCTTGGAATATGGCACGAGGGTGATTGGATAAAAGATAGATTTGGTTTAGCTTAATACATGGTTGAGTGGTACGTGGAAATCGTTGACTTTGTTGAATTTTGTATATGTTAGTAAGAGATATTTCTCTATTGTGATTTGTGATTACTTGTACTTGTTATTATGTATCTTGATGGTTTTTCTGTCATGGTTAATATTCTGATTATATGCTCGTTATAAGCATGCTTTTGTAATATGTTTTATCTATGGCTCTTGTTCATGCTTTGATAAGTTATTAAATGGTTGATGAATGTATGGACTAATAAGGGTTATTGAAGCTATGTGGAAAAGGTAAAAATCCTTCTTGGTGATTCTCAGATGAATCTCAGACTAATATGATCATATATGCATTCATGACCTGTAGCTTACATGTTTGTCATGTGTTTCATGAAATGTGTGTTTGTGTGTTATGGACTGGGCATGTCCTGGGTCAGTGCTTGTTCAATTTTTGTATGAAAAGCTTTGTCATTGTGTCTTTTATAATTTTGAGAAGTTATAGGAAGTTATGGATAGTGGTTTGGAGGTTGTCCTAAAAAATTGGCTCAGATTTTGGGACCACATCCTCTGAACTGGAGATTTTGGGTTATAACTGCATGAAGGCAGTGTTGTACATGCGGTTGGAGGCCTATAACCACACCCAAGCCTTTTCATGCATGTGATTTTGGGCTTAAGGTAGTGAAAAGAGCCCCAACTCAGGTTTGGTCACCTAGGGTGGTTCTTTGGCCCCTCAGTTTCTTATAGCCTTGAGTGATGTTGTGAGTTTTCAATTTGTTGGCCCCACTTTTATAACTGGAGCTTGCAGGTCGAATCATGTCAGAGTAACTCTTCGTCTCATGTTTACCTTGGCAGGTTGGTGAAATTGGGTAAATGTGGGAGGGGGAGATTACATTCTCTTTGAGTGCATCATACTTAGAGGGAAAGAGTGGAAGTTGAGAATCATTATGGAAGGGGTGACATCTGCAATGGAGGGAATGAGATCCGTAATGGAAGTAATGAGATATAGGATAGAAGGAGTTTGAGCCCAATTTCCATCTCTTTGGAATAGATACCATTCTTGAGGCTTCTAAAATAGAAGCTTCTTTACCCTTTTTTATTTTTTCCCATGTAAGAAGATTGTCACACATTTAATGAAGGAAAATCATGATGAATTGATATTTGTTTACTATGTAAGATGAAACATCGTAGGTTGTAACTGAGGACCCATGATGATCTATAAAATTAGGGTTTTTAAAGTATTCAATCCATGATTCTATTGATAGTGTTGGATCCCACCAACATACAGGGTGTATCCACAATGTGAAGTCCTAATTAGACCTTACATCCATTGCAATAGGAGCCCCATCCGAAGTATCATCCCAACCACCATAACTTAAGGTTTTCCTTGGATGCAATGAGTAACATAAGAGATCACAGACATAACCTTTGAAACCAGCACGTAAGTTGACACTGTGAAACATGAATTGCAATGTGTAAAAGGAGGTCTTCATGAGAGGGGAGACAAAAGTGAGTCTCTAGAAGAAAATCAATAATACTATCCTAAGAGAGGCACACGAGATCATGGAAAGATTCGTTAGTTATATAGTGAAGTAGTACACATATACACAATGGTCATTAAATAAAATGCAACACACATTCAACAATAGTAAGCACCAAAGCTAATGAACTAGTTCAATTTATTTAGTACTTATGAAAATAACATATATCGCAAACATATAAAGAATAGTCTTACAACATTCATGATACATGCATGATAGTGTGTTGCCTCAATGAGCTTCAATTATTAAGTGAAAAGTACAAGTACATGGTTACAATGGTGAAACACTAGTCCCAATAGTGGAAAATAAAGTCACTTATTTCTTCTCCAAGGAACGATCTTCTCTCCTATGCCAGGTTGAAGAATCCAAGGCTAGTTATCCAAAGTCCTAAGCCTCCAAAAATCCCTTTTCTTGAGTTATGAGGTTTCTTTTATAACAAGAGGAATGACCTTTCATATACCCTATGACTATTGAGTTACCCCCATGACTCTTGGACTCTTAAGTGAACTTTGAACTTCTATATGACTCTTTGGTCCACATGTGACTCTTTGACTTCCACACATTTACATTTTTTCATTTCTTGAAAATACATCATTACATTCCATATTATGTGGCAAGACACATTGACACATATGACATTATAATGACACTTGTACAAACCATGACTTGGAAATGATGACATGGAAATTCATGATGATGTGGCAATGCCAAGTTCCTGTCTTTGTTGCTTTGTCTTCAATATTCATGAGAGATTTGATTTATTCTTCATCTTCACTCTCCAAGGGGTCTTGGATTAGTATTGGAATGTTCGATTCATCATTAAAGGTATCCATTTTGTCTTGATCTGGGATATCTCCATGTCTCCATGATGGTTCTTCTTTGTGCTTCTTCTCTGCATGTAGAATTTTCTCTACAAATTAGCTAGCTCACTGATATCATGTAGAAATTTCACCTGCAGATCAACATGATATATGCAATGTACTAAAGCATAATACTAGATGTACATCTACCATAAACTTTGTGAAAGCTTAATTGAACATGAGCAACATCAAGCATGAACACATATAATTGATAAGAAGGAATCAATCACACATAACACAGAAGAATTTATCCGGGAAAAGCACTAGCCTAAAACCCCATCTCTGTATTATCAATCAAGTGGAAATCCTTAACAACATACAAAAAGAATCAGCTCAAAAGCTATCTTGCTCTCTCTGTACTCTGATGATGTAGCTCATGGACTATCTAGGCCTATATATATAGGCTCCACAAGTCCTCCAAGCCCCTATTTCCTTGCGCAGTTTTGATTGGGGTCCAATTACATAACATGTGTGAATTGGCCAAATCATACCTACTGTCACCTCAGGTCCAACTACGTAGTACTAGAAGGAATAATATTCCTTCCTCATGCAAGGAATATTCACTAGGAATATCCTAGCAACTGATAGTACAATGTCCCTCATCTGATCTCAACTGGGTCTCTGTCTGAACTTCCATGCATCAGTTATCCATGAGTGAATACTCAGTTATCTGAAAATACCAGTTGTCACATGCATGTAAGCATCAACAAACTGAATCTCATTAATTTAACAAGTTTTTAAATTAATATAACTGGACTTGACTAAGTTAAACTAAGTCAACTAATCCTCTCAATATAGAACTCATCATTAATTCCTCAATTAGTGGAGAAAATCAAGGACACATTCCCCAATCAGTGGAGAAATTATTGCATGTTCTCACAAAGATTTCAAGTTTGATTTTCCTTAACTAATTAACTCAAACTGAATTAATTAATTAATATTTAAACTACTGGTAAGACCAAATTCTAATTTTACTTCCTATTTCTAGTCGAGGGACTGACTAAAATAGGAATCCACACTACACTGCTAAAAATAGAACTTCTATTTTTAGCACTTCCATTTTTCATTCCTTATTTCCCAATCCAGCACTGATGCCCAAATTGCTATTTTTAGCAGTGTTATTTTTAGCACTTCTATTTTTAGCAATTTCTTGTTGCCAATTTTCAACACTGCAAGTGACTCTTTGCTTCTTCTCCTTTCTATATTCCTTGAGAATCAACTTGCCTTTTTAAGGAGGCACACATGCCAATGAAGCTTACTCATGACAAGGAAAGATCATATGAAAATCACCTATTCTACCCCTACTTTTCTCATGGAAAAAGCTACTTGTGATGGGACTGTGAAAGGGATGAAAGAGGATGGAATAGGTGATCTCAACAATGGCTGAAAAAGGAACTACTGCTCACTAGAACTACAACATGTGCTATAAAAATGGGCTCTTTAAGGTCCAGTGAAATGAGCAAGTGCAAGAGATAGTGTGATGAGCTTGCTGACTAAAACTATGACATGTGTAGGAAATAAGGGAGGAGGAGGCAGTGTGTTGAAACCTAATCTTTGGGATTAGGGAAATCCATGTAAATATTGTAAATAAAAAAATAAAGGAAATTTAAAGATGAAGAGACATTGGGAGATGAATTCCAATAGTATCGCTCTCCTTGTATATATCCATGTTCTCGTTAATGCAAAAACACAATTAGTTTGTGGAGTTACTCTCCTGCCCTGACATGGTATCAGAGCACAAGTCCCAAATTTGGCTTTCTACTCTTATAACTCCTCTCTCCCTTGACAGAAAATTTGTCTTTGATTCCTTGCTATTGTCCTCTATTCCCAACATTATTCTATGGATTGTTCTTTGCGTTTGACAACGTGTTTAAGTCTCCTCCTATGCATTAGAATTGAACCTTGAATGCCATGAATTTTGTTGAAGCACTAAATTGTCAAATCTTCTGGTGCGCGTGCTCTTGCAACATTAAGAATCTACATGTGCGTTGGATCTTTGCTGCTCTACGATGATTCTCGTCAAAAGTTTGAAATTCCAGTGTGATTAGAAAGGCTCAAACTTTGAGTTTCATCTCTACATTCAAGACCGATCTTCCTATGGTTTCTATGGTGAGTGTGGATTCATATATGAGTTAAACCATTTTTTGAATGCCATACATGGTTCATATGCATCGTTTGGTGCGTTGATTTTATTATGTGTGCCCTTTTCATGAAGCATTGATTTAAAATGAGCATATATATTTGAAGGTATGGGTATGAATGATAATGGTTCACTTATATGGTGGGAATATATGGTATATAATGGATTAAAAAAAAAAGGAAGGGCCATGACATATGTATGTAATGTGATGCTTTTACATGTACCATAATGGCACATGAATTCGTTGAGCTCTTCTTAATGACCATATATTATATGAAATTACCATATGGGGTATATGGAAGTTATATAATATATATTGGATGAGTGGAGGTTTATATCCTTACATTAAATTATTAATTTTGTATAGTGACGAGTGAAGTTGGTAGTGAGGTTTTTAAATTAGTTTTTTTAAGGAGGCAAAAAGTAAGGCTACAATTATTTTGGAAATGAAAAGCACATAGTATTTTTTGATGATGCATTCACTAATCTCCAATGTGGGAGTAGCTCTCTATGGCAAAGAGAACTATAATGAGTGGTCTAAGAAGATAAAACACACCCTCATTTTCAATGAACTTTGGAAAGGATTTTGTGAAGGAGAAGGAGAAAATGCACATGAAAAGCCTACTTCAAACAAGGATCTTGTCATTAGGGAAAAGAAGAACAACAAGGCCTATGCCTTGATTGCAAGTCAGTAATGTTGGATGTGTGTTATATTATTTCCACGCATCATGGGGTTCAAGGAAATGCCCCAAATTTATTTTACTTGATGTAGACCCAATAATAGTTGGGTGGACCCAAGGATGGGGTGCATACCCAAGGTATAGTGGGTTTTTCCCATTGTATTTGTAGATCTGGTCAAGGGAACCATGGTTATGTTCTAATCCATGGTTAATGGATTGGGGTTTTGGATGCTTCAACATGCATATATATTTATTGTAACATTGAAAGGAACATAATGAAACATCAATCTGGTATTCTTAGTTTTTCGATCCAGGGGAAATCTCTGTGTATATTTGTTTTATGTTCTCACCATTGTATATTTTTCTGTTTTAAGAATTCATTTGTAGATAATTTTTGTACAGGGTTAAAAAGTACAAGTAAATGAAGAGGTGAGTTTTCATACTTCACCATTTTCAAATGCTTTTGTAGCCTTAAATAAGTTGAAGGAATTATATGACACACTCAGAGCTTAAATGTGTTCAATTGATGATCAATTTGTTCAATCTTGAGTTGAAAAATGATGACCCTCTTGCCTTAACATCGGAAATAAGATCCATTATGCATGAAATAAAAGCCATTGGTGTTGAAATAGAGGTTCCTCTCGCTTCCTATGTCAAGGCACTATATCCCACTTATTCACATTATCTTGAGTCATTGTAAGAAAGTGGCAAACTTAAGGATATTTCCTTTGACTCCCTTAAGAAGAAGTTTGCTGAAAGAGAAAGATTTTGGGAAGAAGATAGCTCCTCGGTATTCTAAAGAAGTTGTGTGCCTTGCAAAGAAAGAGAAGAATCATGCACAATATTCTTCTAGAGGAAGAGGTGGCCGAAGAGGAAGAGGAAAGAATAATTTTGGAGGTGGAGGGGGGGGGAACTTTTCCAAGGAGAAAGGTCTGATCTTCATTGTATACAATGCAATAGAAATGGACATGACGCTTACACATGTAAGCTGCCTTGGGACAAAATCGAGCAGGAACGAAATGAATATAAAGGTAAAACACCTGGTAATGCGAAAGGTAAAGCACCTAAATCTTCTCATTATGTTGTGTCACATTGCAATATTGGAGTAACTGAAGACTTGTTTAATCCTTCACTTGCTTCATGGAAAGATGCTTGGTTTCTTGATTCAAGAACAACTTGCCACCTGAATTTCAGAAGAGATTTCCTTGAAGAATTCATTGACAATGTTGATGGAGCAGTTTACTTTGTAGACAAGTCAAAACCCAAGCCATTGGGGCTTGGCACCATAATGCTCAAACTGTCTAGTCATCTAGACTTTCTTCTACATGATGTTCTATACCTCCCAGAGTTGAGAAGAAACGTGTTGTCTTTGGTCGACATGCGCTAGAAAGGACACTTCATTCACATATTTGATGGCAAGGTTGAGGTCAGAAAAGCATCAAATCACTCTCTTGTCATGACCGGAATAAAAGAAGAAAATATTTTGAAGTTGCAAGTTTTAGAAAATCAGAAAGAAAAAAAATATTCTCTTATATTGATAATTGCTTGTGATATTCTTTTGGACTTATTATTTTCTCTTTATATTATTCTTTTATATTTGTTACATCAAGAAATCATAAAAAAAAAACATGAAGATCAACGACACCAGATTGTGGCACTCAACTAGGGCTAAAACCCTTCTTTAGGGGAAAACCCAGTAAAACTCTTCAACTAATCAGATTGAGATATACAAAGACCTTAGACCTGACCAAAATACCTTCCTCCTCCAACAAGTCAGCCTTCTAATATGATTCAACAAACTTGAGTAGTCTCTTCTTGTCCAACAACTATATCCTAGCAACAACCCAAAATTTCAACCCAGCTACTCTAGAATTTTTACCGAGCTACTCCAGAATTTTGTCCCAGCTACAATACTACAATTTCAACCCTTCCAACAACCCAAAAATTTTGAACGAGTGAGATAAATAGAGAGAAAAATCAGCTTCTCATGTTTGAAAAAGACTTCCTTCTCCTTCACTAGGGTTTCCTTCCTCTTCTTTGAATTTTGCACCATTTTCTACCTCCAATAACTACAGATTGAAATTGTGATTGATGTCCTCCAAATGAGTCGGGTTGCTTCCCTTTTATAGAGGTTTTTTCCTCCCTAATTACGACGTTTTTTCCAGGTTGAGGTTGACTTGGTGGAGGAGGCCTAAATGACCTATTTTACATGAAAATAAATATCTTCTTTGATAGATGAAGCCCAAGAAGGGTCTTTTACATATTGTTTGTGGCTTATATGGGCCTGACCCAGGTTCGGAAGAGTTATTTAGCCAAACAAATCCCGCAGCTACTAGCCCTTTTGGCAACAGCCCGTGGAGCGCAGATTGAGGTCTCACCCGAGGTAGCAGGGGAGGGTGCTAGAATCAGGTTTCTGCACCCTAGGGATGTCTAGATATGGTTTGGAGGTTTTGCGCACCGGTCCACAGCTTCACGCTGCTCCGTATTCGCACAGATCTAGAGTGATTATATCTTTCTATTAGCGCGCTACTTTATCAGAGGATGCGGTTATAAATCATATCTATTCAACAGGGTCTTTAAGCAAACATTTAACCGTTGTAACTGATTCACGCACTTGAAATGAACCCAGATTCACATACATTCATACAATAAGCATATTAATTAACCAGATATTATAAAAGTCAGATTCGCGGCAGCTCAGAAGGAACACCAAATTTTCAGAAGAAACTTATCTCTATTTCCACTTATCCCCAATACATCCAGATCTGCCTTGCGCACTCAGTTGCAGGGGTCCACGCACACAGCTGCGGACTTTCCAGTCCTCTGCACACACAGCTGCAAAGCCTCTATCTACTACCCCAACCCTCGACTCGAACTTACAGATGCTTTCAGACTTTCAAAAGCCCATTACATTTCAGATCCAAAATCCATAACCAAAACTTAGCTATCTCTACCCATAAAGCCTCACTCTATTTATACCTTTCCTTGGCTCGCAATCCCTGAGCGGGCCAACTCTATTTACATTTCTTTTCATTATTTTCAGGCGGACTACCCTTTGACTCAACCTATTATAATTCGCGCTCCGTGCTTTTAGCGGAGTCTTTACCCTATCTTTACCCAAAACTTCGGCTTTGTGCCCCATAACCAGTATGCGGGGCTTCTGTTACCCAACAATCCCCCAACACAATCATCGTGACTTGTCTCGAGTCACTCGGCTGGTGCGGTAATCTTCTTGCGTAGGGCGGTTAGCAGCCTCTGTGCTTCGCTTGTACCAGCAGCAAATTCTTTCATTATCCGTTGCATCATTTCCACGCGTGTGGCCGTCAGATCAGTGTCGGGCGCTGCTGTCTCAATGGTGGCATACTCGGTTTGCATATGGGTTACCTTGTGCTCTATGGTGGTCGAAACTACAAATGCCTTGTCCAGTCATGGCTAGAGGCAGGCTTTAATCATGACTGCCTTCTGCTGGGCTGCGTCAGCTTGGATCTTGAGGTCCTGGGCCTCCCTTATCTTAGCCAAGCACTGCGTAATAACAACAGTCAACACGGTTCCTTTGATCGTATCATAGGCTTCCTGAAGCTCCCGAGCTTCGGTTTCTAGTCGCTAAAGGGTTGGATCCTCTTGAAGGGCCGTGAGCGTGACAATTGACTGTGTGAACAAGTTCGTACATTCCTTCATTTCCCTGGTAATCATTTCACGGGTGACGGTGATGATGTTCTTGCACTGCTTAATGATCTGAGGGGGCGTCATCGGCTGAGCCTGCAATTTTAACTCTGCGATCTGCAGACTAAGCTCTCGTTGGATCCGCACAACCTCCTCCTTAGCTTTGCAAAACCTAGTAGCCAACCTTTGAATTCGAGTCTCAATAGGGAGATCAACCCTAATCTCCAGCTCAGGGGCACTTGAGCAAGCGTCCGCGACAATCTACTCCACTTGATGGTTTTGTGTGACGACTTCGTCCTGTTGGAGGTGCAGCTGTTCGAGATTTATTTTCTGCTCCTGGAGTACTTGTTCGGCATGGCCTTCCCAGGCATGGAGCTCTATTGTGGCGCTGTCCTAGAGCTGTTGCAAGATTTCGCGTGGTAAAGTGGCTATGTTTAGTCCTAGTCCTGTAAGCCATCCCAGCACAGCTCAGTCCCCCGCGTTTTTGGTGATCAGCACGCCTACTAGAAGTGCGATAGAATGGGCAAATTAGGTCTTCAGTAATGGTTCTGTGGTTAACATACTGGAACCCCTTGTAGCAGTGTTGTCACTTGTTGGCGTGATGCAGATTCCTAGTGTCTGTAGCTGCGTACAGAGTTCCCCCAACACAATCTGTTGCTCAAACATGGCTTCATCGACTGCATCGCGTGTGGCATCCCGAACGGTGTTTTTGTTGTCATTCAGGTCACCCTTGGTTAAGGTGGTCACTTTGATGTATGTCTTAGATGCCTTCGCCTTCTTCCATGGCTTCGACCGCTCTGCTGGCACTGAGCGCTTTAAGGGGGCACCTGTAGCAGGTGATGGAGGATCTGTCGTGGCAGGCTGAGTGGTTTCCTTTTGACTGCCTTTATCCCTTGTTGATGCATCCCCACCTAGTTATGTCTGGCCTACTGCTGCAATTGTTGCCTCCCGAGATGCTTTAACTTGCACAACAAACTGTTCATTTCGCTTTTGTTGTGCGACGTGCTTAGCTTCCTCCTTTTGTTTCCAAATGGCAGTCTCGTCACGTTCTACTGCCTCGGGTCCACACCAAGCTGCTGGCCAAGTATCCACAATCCTGTCAATAACGTAATTAATGGCAATGAATCGGAGGGAGGTCCATGCCTAGGCCGGGTCCTTTTGCGCCCTAATGTAGACATGATGCATGTTTACTTTAAATTCGGAAATATGCTGCATGCTTTCATAGATCCCGTCAGTTAAGCGAGGTAACTCAGTAATCCATTGATGCACAGCCGCGTCCACCAATACCCAAAAGATTTGATATTGCGAATTCGTCCCACGTCCCTTGTCGCCTAGAGGGACGCATATTGAGCGGTTTCCAACCATTCCGGGTCCAAGACTGGAAACTGGCTTTCTTCGGGTAAGTCAGTGGCGACTAGCATGAGGGACAGGAGTAGCCACACATAATGGAATGTCTTGCCTTCCTCCTGCACTTCGCAGAAATTGGTCAGAAACTCTTCATAAAGGAACTGTGACCAATTGAACCATACGCCGACTGCGCATTCTTCAGCAAGTGTGATAACTATGATGGGAACCTCAGTGCCACGACATTTCCTCATTACTTTCCCTGCCAGCAACTAAGTGGCAACATGGACTGTGTTGTTTGAGATACTGTCAATGATGTACCCTCCCTGTCCCTTGGCGAGCTAATACTTCTTTTTCAGTCGCTCTATCATCACGACATCGTTACCTTTATCAGTAATTTCCCGAGGGTCTCTTCCATCACAGGGAAGGTGTGAACCATGGTGAACAATTTCAGCTGTGATACTGATGGGTTTACCAACCCATAATATTTCCTCATGAACTAAACAGAGAAACTATTTTATGACCAACATGGTGATAGGGCACCGGAGAAAGTGAGGAGTCGACAAGAGACAGAGCAACCCAACTTTGACCACCTTTCGTAGCCATTCCTTTGGCTATAGGGTTGTCACCGTCCCTTCTACCTTCTGGTCCATTAGTGCATCCATCGCCAGGTGGGGAAATTTTACTATATCTGCAAGGTCCCAATCTTCGAACTTCATTGTCGCAACACGGCCAACCACCGAGTTTTCCACTGGAACAACTTTTGGTAGTGATGGGGTAATGATTACAGGGTCGACTTCATCCAGGTTTGCAGGTACCTTCGCCTTCCCTTTGCTTGGTGGCACATACCTGGGGCGCCGCACTAGCTGTATGGGATCTTCTTCAGGGAGGGCTTCTTTGATGTATGTAGGAGGACCCTCATCTTCTTCCTCGCTTTCAATTATAATAGTTTTAGCCTTCTCCTCCATCGTGAATTTTCCAGATTGCAGGTGCCAGGGCGACCTTCTTATTGGGTCTGGGCTCTGGGGATCCTTATTGGTCTGCGGTGTCTAGGGAGATTTGGGGAGCTTGGTGGTTTGCAGTGTGGCTGTCCGCAGTAGGATTTTGCACCTTTAGGATTGCATCTTGGTAATATTTGAGAAATTCCTAAAACCACGGTCTGTTTTTGAATTGCTCGTCACTCATCATGCTTTTGATGCAGGACGTTTTTCTTGTAGGACAGTAAGACGTGGTGGTGTGACCCTGACTTTGATTATATACGATTCGAAATTCAAGATTGGCTGCTTGCCCTTGTGGTAGCTGATAAATGCGATTTTGGTGGTTATCCTTTTGCCTTAATTGCCCACCGTCGGCTTAATAATGCTTTAAATGGGTCATCATATCATGAAAAGTACCCGCAATGGTTGCTTTCCATATTTCCTTCGCGACAGCGAATCCCCAGGGATGCAGATGCGATTTTTGTATGTATGCAGTGATCCTGTTGTGCAGCTTTACAGCAGCCTGGTTTATCATCGCACGCCCTCTTCCAACTGCATGAGGTGCTGGGACTGGGCCTCATATGGATAGTCAGGTGGGCGAGCCCCTAGTGCGGGTTTTCCGTTTCCCGACTAGCCTGGGTCACGAGCACCCTATACGTCCCCTTGATTCTACCACCGAAGTATGGTGTGCACGTTCCTGTTCTCCTAGGTGCAACCTCAACCATGCTAGTGGGGTCACATTAGCTAGTTCCTTCCCGTAATACATGTAGGCAATTTCTAACTGCAGCTTCTCAATCGCTTCATCCAGCTGCATACTTTGTGCACAGAGTCGAGCCCCAGTTTCTTCTAACTTACCAAGTCGTAGTCTTCCATGCAAAATGGCTACCCAAAGCTATTGAACCCTGTCATGGACGTCGTCACCGGTGGGGTGAGCTGCACCTATAATGGTTAGTTGGGTTGTAGAGAGATGTTCCCCACCCTAACTTTATGAACATGTGTTCCACGCAGATCCGGTTGAGTTTTCAGTTGTCCAATGTGCACCCGCATCTTTTGAACTACCGTTTTCTGCCACCGTGAACGTCCTCTAATCCGGACTTGAAACCGTTGCCTATCTCTCAGCTTCTGTGGCTCCTTTCCAGGTGTGCGCAACATGTCCTTTGACACACTGTGCTGCCCCTGTATTATGCATAATGTGTCGAGCGGGATGCGCTGTGCTTCCGCTACCGCGCCACTATCCTCTAGTCGTGATATTTCTTCTGTGGTTACGTGCCGTACTGATCGATTCATCATATTACAGTTGAGTGTTGTAACTTCCTGTAATAGATTCTGCCATCGCTCTGCCTCCTCCTTAATCCACGGTGCAGGTGTTATTGCGTTCCCATGAGGTTCTTCTATTATCGGCGGAATGTACCTGTTCTTGGTCTTGTGCTGTTATCTGATAAATACAATCTAGTTCATTGTCACTTTCCTCGTCGCGTACGGGTTTGGTGTAGTGTTCTCCTTCCACTGGGTTCAACGGAACTACTACCCATAGTGACTTCTTTTCAAATTTCATCTTGCTCTTTTTGAGATTAATGATCCCTTTCATGTGTGTGGCCCAATCAATTCTGACCAATGTAGGGTAAGGATTGTTGTCATCAACAATTTCTATGACTTCCAAATCAGTATAGGTACTTACACCGTCGATATCCATTGTCACTCCTTGCAATAGACCCATTGCTAATATATTTTGTTTCTTGGCCATTCGTAATTTAATCGGGGACCGTTACAGTGCGGGCTTGCCCATACGCTCCCAGGTTTGTTTAGGCAATACGTTTGCATTCGATCCTAAATCCAGGATGACTTGATCCATCTCATAGTCACCGATTTGTGCTGTCAGTCTCATCTCCCATCCAGTGCGCAGAGCATGTCTTCCTATCTTCCGGACTACCTAGGGTTCGCTGGATCCAGCGCACCTGGTGATCAGCTCTTACAACCCTTGAACAACCTTATGATTGTGTAGCAGTTTCATGCAGGTTTCAAAAAAGGTAGTAATCATGGAGGAGTTCACTCCTAACTCCATTTTATCCCTCCTACCTAGGGTAGAAGCTTCCACGAAGCTCCACTGAGCTTCCCTCGTCACTGTCTTCCCCTATTCTGGTTCAGTGTTATGTTCCTTCATAAAGGTGTTGCACCTCTTTCTGCCTTCATTCCCTCCTACAGTTTTGCTGCTTCTTAGTACCATATTTATACTGGGATCCTCTTCGCAAGGTTCCACACACATCATTTGGATATTCTGGGTCAGTGGAGATTGGAGTACTCCCTTTTCGCTCAATTGGGAAATTAAGGTTGGACAGTCTACCAATTCATGATCAAACTACTCACAGTAGGGGCACGAAATCCTGGTTGGGTTAGTACAGTCACGAGCGTAGTGTCCCGGTCCACCACAATTATACAAATTAACTGTCCGCAGCCCTGTCTGGGCCCCAGACCTCTTCCCCGGCCGCATCCTTGAAATCCTACCCGCACTTCAGTCTGCACTCGGTAGGCTGGGGTTCTCTCTATCATTAAGTCATAACTTTGACACGTTCGCTCATCGTGTCCCACCGATCGACAAAAGTTGCAATACAACTGCTGTGAGGTCTGGGTATACTTTTGTAATAGGTGGCAGTTATCTATTGCATGTTCCCCCCCACCTTGCCAATCGCGCACTAGAGCGCAGGCGCGACACTCGGTCTTGCTTGTACCTCCAATTTAACAGCATCGGGCCTCCGCCTGCCAGATAGTTTGTGAAGACAGGGCAATGGTCCTTGTCGTGAGCTTGGCTCTTACATTTAATACAGCCTACCTCTGGATGTACCTTTGGTCGGGACATTCTTCCTTGCTTCAAGATTTTCATTTCCAAACTCAAGTTTTGAAGTTGCGCGTGGATTTGCTGAACTCCCAACCCTGGGTCTGGTATTGGGGTCGCGTGTAACCTCATTGTTGTCTCTAGTGCCTCGGCTTGGGTTGAGATCTTTTGTTGTGATAGAGTTGTCCTTAGATGGGGTGTTAATGGCGCCACAAATCATGCGCAATGCTCCCCATTCGTCAAAGTCATGTTCGCTTCGTGAATGATACTCTTTAAACTTTGGTCCAGGTCCCATCGAGTTTCGCCAAGCAACATTGCTATCTCCTTGAACCTAATGACTGACTGGGCTTCGGAATTTGGTCGGCCAAACTCTTTATTTAGTGCATCCTGGATTGCCACTATTCCCTCATTCAGAAGGTTGATTAAGTATTTTATGTACCATGTCTGTGCGCGGTCTTGTAGTGCACTGACCAGCGTAGCCTTTTTGATGTTTTCATCTATTATGCCTTGCGTGTCCCATACGGATTTTATCACAAACCAGAACCAACTTGGCTCTTCATTCCCTACCCCCTTAAATGTCGGTAACTTGACTGTGGTCGCCATCCCATATTTTGGTGGTGGAGGGGGTGGAGGGGGTGGAGTTGGTGTTGGTGTGGATGGACTTGATGTGGGTGAAGTGGGTGGCAGTGTAGAAGGAGGTGGTATCAGTGGGATGCGCTCTTTAATCAATCGAACCGCACTTCCTAGAAAGAACCTAGCAAGATCCTCCTCGCTCTCCTGCGAGATAGGAACCAGAGGGTTGTTCTCTACTCCTCCCACCCCTCGATAGCCCCTTCCACTCCGTGTTACTCCAGACATCAATATACGTGCAGAATCTGTTTTTCGCACAACAAAATCTTAATCCAAGTATTCATTGATTTGATATACTTACCCCGCGGTCTTGGAGAAATTGCCTTTCTCCTTCACTGTAACTTACAGTTGTATCTATCGCGAATTCAATGATAAACCCTCCTATGATCCGATCCAACTAGTGATCTACCGCACACGCGAGTTTATATTCGGTGGCTTCTAGCCTGTGCACCAGTTCTGGAGTCCACACTATCGGCTGGTCTAATCTACACCTCCCCACGCTATCCACTAACTTTGCGATCCACTTGCACAATTCTATAGGAAATGTTGCGAAGAAGATCTCGTACAATATCCGTGAATATATAATGATCCAACCACTTTTCCTCCAATATCCGTGAGTTTTTGTTTTCCTGAACTGTGAACTTGTGAAGCTTTAGATCCCACCGTTCTTCAAGCTCTTTCTTTGTAGGATTCCAGTGTTCCCACATTAGACACCCCTTAGGCAGATCCCGGTCCTGGCAACGGAACCATTTGTTGGCTTATATGGGCCTGACCTAGGTTCGGAAGAGTTATTTAGCCAAACAAATCTTGCAGCTACTGGCCCTTTCGGCAATAGCCCACAGAGCGCGGACTGAGGTCTCACTTGAGGTAGCAGGGGAGGGTACTGGAACCAGGTTTTAGCACCCTAGGGATGTCTAGATATGGTCTGGAGGTTTCACGCACTGGTCCACAGCTTCGCGATGCTTGGTATTCATACGGATCCAAAATGATTATATCTTTCTATTAGCGTGCTATTCTATCGGAGGATGCGGTTATAAATCAGATCTATTCAACAGGGTCTTTAAGCAAACATTTAACCGATGTAACTGATTCACACAATTAAAATGAATCCAGATTCACATACATTCATACAATAAGCATATTAATTAACCAGATATTATAAAAGTCAGATTCACAGTAGCTTAGAAGGAACACTAAATTTTTAGAAGAAACTTATCTTTATTTCCACTTATTCCTAATACATCCAGATCCGCCCTGCGCACTCAGCTGCAGGGGTCCGCACACATAGATGCGGACTTTCTAGGCCTCTACACACACAGCTGCAGAGCCTCTATCTACTACCACAACCCTCGATTCAGATTTACAGATGCTTTTAGACTTTCAAAAACTCATTACATTTCAAATCCAAAATCCATAACCAAAACTTAGCTATCTCTACCCATAGAGCCTCACTGTATTTATACCTTTCCTTGGCCCGCGATCCTTGAGCGGGCCAACTCTATTTACATTTCTTTTCATTATTCTCAGGCAGAATACCCTTTGACTCAACCTATTATAACTCATGCTCCGCGCTTTCAGCGGATTCTTTACCCTATCTTTACCCAAAACTTCAGCTTTGTGCCCCATAACTGGTACACGGGGCTTCTGCTGCCCAACATTGTCAAAGACAAGGACTCTTGAAATAAACCCTAGAAGCCTACAATGGAGGCTTTGACCTAAAACCATTAACCCAAGCATGAAACCAATGCTTTAATACATCAATTAATTCTATAATAGTATTTCTTTTTTTTCTTTTTCTTTTGATGAATACATTACATCATGACTCAAATATAATTATGAAGACCAACACTAGTTACATTTTTCAACACTCCCTCTTAACTAGGGAGGTATTCATAATTATACATATACATAGGTACATGGAATATCTCAAAATGATATGAAGAGTTCACATCAAACATAGTGCTATAGATTAGATACCTGACAAGGGTACCCTAATCATGTGGGACTAAGGTGTACTCAAGATTTAGCCACTATAGGTACCATCAAGATTTTAAGCTCTAACACCAACCCAAGGATCTAGGTGTGTATCCGAGGTTGGAGCTCCATGACCAATGCCACCCTCCCTACTTTCGGATCCAGACATCAACACATAGGTCAACTAGATGTCCCCCCAATCATCTTGTTGTGACAAGATGCTTCATCTCACCTAACTAAATCAGATATATATATTGACCAATCCAAGCATGCTTCAAACATTCAATATTTTTACAAAGAGTTCCTGCATAATCACAACCCCAATCAGAAATAGCCTTTATATATATATATATGTATATATATATATATATATATATATATATATATATATATAGATAAGTAAACACAAACCTTCAAGGTCCTCAATCATTCAGAATCTACTTATATCATCATCAAGTTATGCAAATACAACTTGTCAGAAGCTTTCTTCTTTCATTTCTTCAACAACACCAAAAACAACCTCAGTGCTTCTCAAGTCTTTTATAAATTCATGTATCATGAACATCTATTTGTACTACTTTTGTTCATTCTTTGATTTCATTCTTTCTCCAAGGTATTCATTATGATTGTCATAATATGCCCTCCCTCTTAACTTGGGAGTTATACCCTTTCTTATATCCAAGGTCCCTCTCAACTTAGGGAGATCAACATCTTTATTCTTTTATAACATTGGAGAAACTTCAACTTTTCAAGGCTTCGTTCTTCCTCATGGCATCAAGTTCATCTTGATCGTCATCATCATGCTTATTATTATTATAATCTTCAATATCTTTGAAGATTATGTACCTGCAAAACTTTAATAGAAAGTACAACCAAATACAAATACATAGAAGCATGAAGTTAACTATATCAAAATAATATCATTATGACGGAAGCATCAAAACATTCAAGCTTTATCAAATACCTAAACCTAGTTAGGTTCATTATCAATAAGGGTCACATCTTTTTACATTCTAGACTTCAACTTCTTGTTGGGGTTTTGTCATAAAACCTAGACTCCATCTTTGACACATAAAGCCTTAGATGATCTGGATCTTTGGGGGAGGCCCCCAAGATCTGAAAAATTGAATTGCCAGAAGAAAATAGGAGAACACACATTAAACAAAACCACCAAGAAACTTTTTATTAAAATAGGGAATAATTGTAAAAGCTACATTGTTGTGGACAATATGTCCTTTTACAAAATGCAACTTATTACTTATAGTATTTTTTTTAGCTATAATACCATAGGTAAATTCCGTGGGTGGGTAGAAACCATGGGTGGATCTCACATACAATACCATGGGTAAATAATATGGTTGAATGAATACCATGGGTGGATGTCACTTACAATACCATGGGTGGATGCCATTTACAATACCATGAATATATTCCATGAATGGATAAATACCATGGGTTGATGCAAATTTCCATTCAGGTCATTCTTCCATCCTTAAGAAGGAATGGTCCCCATTGCATGAATTTCTTAATAAGTCTTTGTTGAATATGAAGAGCCACTGAAGAGAAGGGTTTTGTGTGGTTAACCCATAAACGTGATGAATGAAGATCTGAGGATAGAGATACCCTGAATTGCTTGTGACCTTCTGTGATACTGACAGTGTGTGGCCTAGCAAATGGAATTCAATGAAGTGTGGGTTTGCGGATGGACCATAAACATGAAAAATGAAGATCTGATGATAGAGGTACCCTGTAATGATTTTGACCAACTATAATACTAACAGTGTGCGGCCTAGTAAATGGAATTTGATGACAATGATTTTGTGTGGTTGACCTAGAACCGTGATGTTGACTATTGATGAAGTAGTAGGTGCCTACATAGTCTGGGGTGGGAAGGCATGTCTCTAAAGAACCCAAGACAGATGTTGTTATGTTGAAACTGATGAATGTGAAGTAGGTGCCTACTAAGGCGGGGTGGGAGGGCACGTCTCCAAAGGGAACCCACTCTAAATGCTGCTTAGGATAGAAAAACTAATTTAAAATGGGCATAAATTGGTCAATATAACTCATAATCTTTATTATAAGATGTTTTTGGAAACAAAATGACTATTTTTCATCTTCCCAAGTGATTGAAATCCCTATCTGGACACCCGTGAAAGTTAGATTTGTGCTGCAACTGCCCCACTGTCATAAAATTTCTGAAAACATGTTGATTTTAAATTAGTGATATCTCCCTCATCCGAACTTTGATTCGACCAATTGTTTTTTTAAATTGGGTGATATTTTAAGAGGAACTCATATCTACAATCATTTTTCTGAAATTCTATACAAAAACTACAAAAAATGATAGGAGATCTATTGTCCACGAATTGTTGTCAAAAAAATTTCCACAACAGAGTTGATTTTAAATTAGCACTATT
The DNA here is from genome assembly GCA_031772625.1 of Pinus tabuliformis. NCBI lineage: Eukaryota > Viridiplantae > Streptophyta > Pinopsida > Pinales > Pinaceae > Pinus > Pinus tabuliformis. The sequence continues at coordinate 91,503,664 of CM062812.1, forward strand.
TCCCTCATCCAGACTCTGATTCGACCAATTTTTTTTTTTTTTGTGCGGTATTTTTTCACAGGGAAAATAGATATGTTATTATTTTTTTAATTTTGCACCAAATTTTTCATATCTTATCTGCAAATTCTCCGCCCAAAAAATTCCTACAAGAAAAATAAAGAAAAAAATTCTTCTCACTTTGGCCAAGAAAGTGATCTATAGAGGTCATAGAAAGTGCATGAAGTTTGTTGAATATTGTTGTAAGACTTTGAAACTAAAATATGCGTCAAATCCTCATTCCCATGGAGCCATAACCTGAATCTGATACCACTTATCCAAATCTTGGGGGGAGGCCTCCAAGATCTAAAAAATTGAAATTCCAGAAGAAAATAGGAGAACACACATTAACAAGACCACAAAGAAACTTTTTATTAAAATAGAGAATAGTTGTAAAAGATACAATGTGGTGGACAATATGTCCTTTTACAAAATTTGACTTGTTACTTACGGTCGTTTTTTTAGCTATAATACCACAAGTAAATTCTATGGGTGGGTAGATACCGTGGGTGGATCTCACTTACAATACCATGGGTAAATACCATTGTTGAATGAATACCATGGGTGGATTCTAGTTACAATACCATGGGTAAATTCCATGGGCGGATAAATACCTTGGGTGGATGTCACTTACAATACCATGGGTATATTCCATGAGTGTATAAATACCATGGGTCGATGCTAATTTCCATTCAAATCATTAGATGTCAACAATTGAATCAAATAAAAATCCAATCATAGTACTACAAATCAATGGTTGCAACAATATACTTTTAGAATTACATGTTAGACTCTACTAGGATTTGATGCAAACCCTATATTTTATCATCAAAGCTAAATCATATCAATAATAATATAATCATGTCCTAGAATATCAATCTCTACTAGGGTTTTGTTACAAACCCTATATTTCAATTAAGTTATCATACTTGCATATACATATATATTTCACATCAATAACTATTAGGTAAACCCAAGATACAAACATTAATACATCAAAGTTAGATATACAACAATTTGGACTAGACTAGGGTTTCGAGCATACATACAAATATACACTTAGGGATTCATTCCTAGGATCATACTTTAGTTGTTACAAGGGTTTTCTCATAAAACGTAGTTTACCAAACCCTAAAGGACTAGGGTTTTTATCATGACACTATCAAAACCCTAAATTTCAAAAGAATATGATTTCATCATTTATTCTAGACCTTATGAACAAACCCTAAGAAAACTAGGGTTTCATAATCAACATTGACTTACCCTTAACATCAAGAATCTAGGGTTTTATAGTAAACCCTAAGGATTAGGGTTTCACGAATGACAAGAGAGAATCTAACGATGGTAGATTCAATCTAATTATTAATCACCCTAACAAGAATATTTATGATTGAAAACCATAGATATAAATATTTCAGTAATATAGTGCAAATTTCAAAAGAAGAACGATAATTCCTTTTTCATAAAGAGAACCTTATAAAAAAACTTGTAGCCTAAGACATACCTTGAGTTGTTCTTTAAAAAAACTTATAGGACATAACTTATTTAAGGGATTCCTTTGCAACAAAAAATCCTTTCACGATTCAAGTCTTTCCTTTGAAGTCTCCTCCATAACCTTTTTATATTTTGTAAGCCTTTCTAACCATGGAAAATATAAAGAAAATGTTAATAGCATACAATAGAAACAAATGTTGTTGTGAGGAGGAAACCAAACATAAAAGAGGAAACAAGGAACAAGATACTTATATTTTGGTAAATGGTGGAGGCTCCCTCTTAATGCAATCTTTCTAAGGGATACCTACAACTTATCAAAATAATTCAAAATTTCTAAAAGATATATTAGACCTAAAAACTCCATAAATCAAAACAAATTAAAAAACTTAAAATAGTAGACTAAGAAGGATATGTAAGATAAGACTTAATGATATAAGTCTTTGACTTCCGAATATTTAGACATATTCTTCTTAGGTGGAGCTTCATCAGTAACATTTTCTTGTTCTCTATCTCTCTTTTTATTCCTTGGATTCTCAGGACATTGGCTTTTGTAATGTCCCATTTTGTGACAATTGTAGCACTCAATATTAGATGAATCAACCTTCTTCTTTGATCCTTTGAACTTCTTGAATGTTCCCTTCTTCCTGTGATGAGAAAAGTAGGCATTAGAAGTGTTGTTTTCTTCATCTTCATTTTTTTCATTTACTAACGAGATGTGGGCTCCTTCTTGAATACATGCATTCCACATTTTTTCAAACATTGGTGTATCCTTCCAACTAATAATTCCTTAGGCAAAAGAACTCCAAGATTTTGGTAGACCTAGTAGAGCAACAATCACGAGTTATTTTTCTGGTACAACTTCACCTGTTTCTTGGTTTTCATCCCTTATGCTAGATATGCTTAAAAATCACGATGACATAGTATCATCTTTTGTCATCTTTGTCCTTAGTTCATTCTTGAGGCTAGCTATCTCACCAATGTTCTCGATAATGAATAACTTGGAGAGGGATTCATACATTTCTTGAGCAGAGTCTATATTGGATATGTATGGGATTATATTATCATTTACTCCATATACTATCTAGTTCATGGCCAAGATGTGATTTTCCTTGAAATTCTCCTTTCCTACATCATCTGTAGGTTTCTTAAATTTTCCTTGAACAAGATCCAAAACTTTATGTTTAGTGAGAATAAGATCTATCCTCTTTTTCCATGCCCTGTAGTTGGAGGCTCTTTCTAGCTTGTTTTATGTATTCACTGTAGTTGACATATTTTTTTTATAGATAGTGGGTTTCTCTTCTTATATGATCCTTTTTCTTAACCTTCCTTTGTTCTTTTTCTTCAATAGATCTTCAAGCGATATTTTTATTTCTTCTTCACCTTAGCTCTGATACCATGTTAGAAATTCAGAAAGGAAGAAAGATTCTCTTATATTGATAATTAATTGTTATATTCTTGTGGAATTATTATCTTTTCTTCATGTTCTTATTTTATCTTTGTTTCATCAAGAAATCATCTAGACAAAAACATGAAGATCAACGACACCAGATGTAGGAACTCAGTTAGGGCCAAAATCTCTCTCTAGGGGAAAACCCAATCAAACTCTTCCATTGATAAAATTAAGATAGACCAAGACCTTATACCTAACCAGAATATCTTCCTCCTCTACCAAGTTAACCTTCAAACATGATTCAAAAAAATTTAGTAGCCTCTTCTTGTCTTGTAGTTGTAACCCAATAGCTACTCCAGAATTTCGGCCCAGCTACTCCGGAATTTTGGCCCAGCTACTCCATAATATTGGCCTAGCTATAGTATTACAATTTTGGCAGTTCCAAAAACCCAATAATTTAGCACTGTGTGAGACAAAGGAAGAGAAAATTTGGGTTCTTATGCTTTAAAAATACTTCCTTCTCCTTTTCTAGGGTTTCCTTCCCCTTCCCTAAATTCTCACACTTTTCTTCCTCGAGGAACTGCATATCGAACTTGTGATTGGTGTGCTCCAAATGAGTAGAGTTGATTCCCTTTTATAGAAGTTTCTACCTTCCTAATTAGGTTGACTTGTCCATGTTAATTCCGACTTGGTGGAGGAGGCTTAAATGACCTATTGTACATAAAAATAAATTTTTTCTTTGATAGATGAAGCCCAAGAAGGGTCTTTTACATATTGAAAAAGACAAGGACTCTTGACATAAACTGTAGAAGCCTACAATAGAGGATTTGAACTAAAAACGTTGACCCAAGCATGAAACCTATGCTTTAATAAGTCATCTTCTTTTATAATATTTCTTCTTTTTCTTCTGACAAATACATTACATTGTGACTCAAATATAATTATGAAGACTAACACTAGTTACATTTTTCAATAGCAAGGAACCTTTGCTCGTGCAAAAAAAAAATCATATAGTTTTCATTATGTTGAAGGCACACTTCCATCAAGTCTTTTATGGCATGCTAGATTTGTACGCTTGAACTATGAAAACCTTCATTTGTTGAAGAAAAATGTTGTTACTAGTTTGCCTATAATTCCTAGGAAACTCAAGCAATGTGATGCTTGCGTCTCACGAAAGCACAACAAACATTTTTTTTCATGATTCTCATTTTAGAGCACATAGAAAACTTGAACTCATTCACTTTGATTTATGTGGCCCAATGCCTGTTCCTTATGCAAATGGTAATAATAAGCTCAAATCTTAAGCTTTTGAAACATTCAAGAAATTGCATGCATGGATTGAAAATGATGCACAATCTCATTTTGGATGTATTCGTACTGATAATGTAAAAGATTATAACTCAAATGAAATTGAAAAATATCTTCGTGAGCATGGGATCAAACATCAAACAAATGTTCCTTATAATCCCCAATAGAACAGAGTAGCTGAAAGAATGAATAGGACAATCTTAATTGTGGTGTGTTCAATGATGTTTTTCAATAATGTGAAGCTAATGTTTTTGGTTGATGCAGTTCTATGTGTTGTGAATTTAAATAATGGATGTCCATCTCATGCTATAAAAAACAAGACCCTCTATGAAATGTGGTATAGCTACATTACTTCTATGAGGCATCTCAAGGTTTTTGGTTCCACCTGTTATGCCTTGATACCCAAGGAAAAAAGAAACAAAGTCAATGCAAGGAGTCGAAAATGTATTTTCTTCAGGTACTCAGATACCTACAGAGCATATCATCTATATGATGAAATAAATAAGAAGTTTAGAATATCTAGTGATGTGATATTTCTTGAATCTTCCAAGACTGACAATGTTGTTGAGCAACAACTTGATCGCTTGGATAGATTCAAGCATGAAAAGTGTTTTCAAGAGTTTCATAATGAGATTCCACATCTTGAAGGGGGGGATCCCTATATTGGATCAATCTGTAGAATCTCCTTCTCAAGCACTCTCTCTCCCACATGACGCTCCAACCACTAATCAAGATGACACTTTTAGTGATGGAATTGAGAGAATTGGGAGGTTAAATCCTAATTCAACCCCATCTCAGTCAACTAAGCAACCTAGGCCATGTCAAAAGGGTCCTCCAAAATGGTTCACAAAGACACTTGAAAGTGTTCATATTGATGGGGTTGGAAAGATAGGAACAAGAAGCTCAACCAGACATAATGGAGGTGATGTAGATGATCCTGATTCCTCGGTTGATATGGATGTTTCTTATTATTCTGAACTAAATTTTTCTATAGATTTTGAACCAATTTCCTTCAAATAAGTCGCTTCTCATGATGAATGGAAAGAAGCGATGCAACAAGAATATGATGCTTTGAAAAAGAATGGCATTTGGAAGCTGGTTAATACTCCATTGGGAACCAAACCAATTTCCTACAAGTGGGTCTTCAAGAAAAAGTATAAAGAAAATGGCTCACTTGACAAGCATAAATCCATGCTTATGGATAAATTTGTTTCACAAAAGGAAGGGGTTGATTATCAAGAGAATTTTTCCCCCACAAAAAAATGGGCTACCATCCAGACCTCTTTTCCTTGGTAGCTTAGAACGGTTGGAAAGTTCGTTAAATGGATTTAAAAGTTGCTTTCTTGAATGGAGATTTGAAAGATAATGTTTTTATGTCCCTGTTGACAGTGTTGGACCTGCCGACATGTCAGGGGATCTCCCCGGTAAGAATTCCCAACTAGACTTCAGACCGTTTGGATTAGGATTCCCAAGAGTGGGTAGGATGGTATCACCTTGACTCTGGTTGCATGCAGAGGTAAGTAAGATTTCCTTGTTGGCAGCAAGGGTGTGACCTTGCAACAAGTCAAGGAAGCTGCATGAAAGGCTCTAACACATAGAAGGGGAGAAGAGTGTGCCCCTTAGAAGCCTGTGATAGCACACAGCTTGAAAGGGAACACACAATATGAAATACATTACGAGATGGAAAGAAGGATAAACAACAATCCAAAGTGACGCGCTAGATCAAAAACACACCTCGATAAGATTCATACAAACACATATGGAATAGTCCATACATACTGATGAGCCCCAAATTTGGTAACTTGTTGGGCTCATTTGGCCTAACTATCCTTGTTCAATCCTTCATTTTTCATAGCTTATGCATTATTTTTCAGTATGTTTATGTCATTTGCACGAATAAGGGTAGTCACTCTTCCTAGGTGGCTAACACGTGCTCATTTCAGGTTTTTTGACACATGTTGGAGCAAAACCGAGCAATCATGGGCTAGAAGACAGCCAAGCTTGGGGTGAGGATTCGTAGGGGGTTGTCTACAACATTAAATAGCCTTCCTCGAGATCTTCACCCCCAACTCCGAGCTACAAAGGCCACCAAAACCGGATCTAGAAGGGAGCCAAGTAGATTTTGGAAGGAGCTGTCTACTCACAGTTTGGGCAGTCAAGTCCCATAGATTTAGGAGGCCAGCTAGGGCCCTCGTGGTGTATAAATGTTAAGGCCTCAGCCTTCGTGAGGGACTTTTGGAAACCATTGCATATTTTGCACTACAGTGTTGCTAGCTTTACTTTGTTCTCTTGTAGCCATTTTGGCATAACTCTTGACTTATGACTATTTTTTGATAATGAGAAGCAGTTCGATTTTATATCAACTCTGAGTTTCCTATAGGAGCCATAGCTCTCGGGGTTGGGCCCAACCTGAGAGCCTAGGGCTTCCTTCTTTGTACTGTTACCTTTCCTTTATGCATCGTTGTTTTCCTTTTATGCATTTGAAGCGTATTTCTGTTGGGCAGATTTAGTTGTGTTGGTTAAATAGGTCACTGGTTATGAATAGAATTGCTTCAGATGTTTAAAATAGATTGGTAGGATAATAACAGATAAAGCTCCAAGAAAAGGGTCAACAACACTCTCAGTTTCTCCTCATCCTTATTGGATCAGGGGCTGGCATTGAAGAAACAGTGTTGTCCCAACAAAAACACTAGTTTGCTTGACCATGCAATCCTTAGTGTACTGTTTCCATTTGCAGAAGTTAGTTATGGGTTCAGATCTCTGAAATGTTTCTTTGCATGATTGATGTACATGGTTTTCTTTCCAAATAAAGCTGTTGTTCATTCGTCTCACTGACAGTTAGATTAGATTAGCTAGGACTTTGATTATTTGTAGGATTTTGTTGATTCGGTTGAATGTACACCATGCAGGGCATCTCTACCACTCTCTCATCCGCCTAAGCTTCATCAAAGCCAGTTGTTCCATCTCCTAGCTAGGTTCCTCGTCTCACACCTGTCCTTTTGCCCATGTAACCCTACCTTCTTGCTCCATCTTTGTCTTAGCCGTCTTGAAGCCAAGTCAGCCTTCTACACCCTCTCACCACTCCATCCACCAGTCCCTGGGTCACTCCAGGCCCCCATCCTACCTCCCTATCCATTCATGCATCTTCCCTCACTCACCCATCCTCTAAAATCCACTTTTTAAACATCCTGTAGAAATTTCTGAACATCCTGTAGAAATCTCTGAACATCCTGTAGAACCCCTGCAGACTTCCTGTAGAAGCTCAAAAATGAGGTTTCTTGATAGCCAAACTTTGTGAAACTCTCCGGAAGGGTGTTAGGGACTCCTTAGACCCTCTCTGAACCATCCCAACCTTTTCCAAGCATTCCTCCTCCTTGATCCACCCCTGCACAGTAAAAAGCCAGTCAAAAGCACATGCATGATAATTCTAATAACTTATTCAAAAATACAAAAAGATGTTTTCTTCAGGTAGAGGTAGTCTAGACACATGTATTTTACCTTCATAGAAGTAATGGCATTCCTTCCAGTAGTTTGCATTCTCTCCTTTGCATCAGTAGGACTAGCTGGTAAAATTAGGGTTTGCTAGGGTTTGCGTTACTTTTTGGCTTTCAGTTTCTTTCCACAAGAAGATTAGCTTCCTTTGAGTTAGCTTTCATCCATCAGTTAAAAAGCTTCTTCTAAGAGCTCATAGAAGTTGGCTTAAGCCCCTAGCGGACTTGTGCTAGCTGACCAAGTGACAGTTGCGGCAAGAGCTAGTACTTGTGCATACAACACCGTCGCTTCCAAGTTTGTTACGAACTACCGGGTTGATAAAAGTAAAGAAGGGAGTCCCAGGAGTTGCAGCATTATTGCTGCAATACTGGAGCCCACCATCTTTTTGGCGCCATTGCCGGGGAAGCGTCAGAGTATTGGTGATTGTTGCTTTTCTTCTATTTTCCTACTCTCGCCTTCAGCTAAATAGTTTATTTCATTTCCATTCTGCAAAAGTAAAGTAGATATTTCCTGCTTTCATAGATTAGCATTTCAATTCTGCAAGCGTAGATTAGCGTTTCAATTCAGCAAGCGTAGACTAGCATTTAATTCCTGCAATTTTATTTGAGGAAAATAGATTAGTCCTTTCATGCTTTCATTTCAATTCCGCATTTCCATTTCAACAAGATAGATTAGTTGCAGTTCAATCTATTTTAGTTTTGCAGGTACTAGAAAAAAAAAAACAAAAGCAATCAAAAGTCTTTCCATTTCATGCCTCGTAGGAACAGAGATAAAACCGGCAAATTCTTACCCAATACCCCCACCACATCACTGAGTCAACCTTCTCTCTTCTTTGGTGGCAGTGATCCAGAAGAACCTATAGGTGAACCTCCTGAGATATACGAAGATCCTATAACAGAAGAAGAGTTAGAGAACACTCCATCTGAAGCCATGGCTGAAAACCGAAACGGTAGAAGAGAAGATGAGAGAATAGAAGGTGCCTTTCCCATCCGAGAGACCAATGGAGACATGAAAATGAAAAACATAAGCCCCTCTGCTTTACCTCACTTCCATGGATTGACTACTGAAGACCCTGATACCTTGCTGTTTGAGTTTGTTGTCCTTTGTTGAACCTATGATTATACAGAAGATGAGAAAAAATTGAAACTCTTTCCCTCTACCCTCAAGGATGCAGCATTATGCTGGTTCATGGGGTTATCTGGAAACAGTATCACCACTTGGGCTCAGATGCAGCAAGATTTCAATACCAAATACCAGGACTACTGTAGGTCCAAGGAAGCCAAGGGAGAAATCTTTCGGATGACCATGGGAAACGATGAGTGTTGGAGAGGTAAATCCCCTCTACGGATAGAGGCGATCCCTACTAGCCCAGCATGGGTCTAGCAACAATCACACAATGCTGCTACGCATGTTCCTAATTACAATTAAACAAGAGGTAAAGAGCACCTACTTGGATTCCTGCGCTTGTCGTTTGACGAAGAGATGTTGCCTTCGCTCCTCCGCTTCGGCCGGTCACAATCCTCCGCGATCTCCGCGAATAGATACCTGCACACACGAAGGGGAAACAAACACAAGCGTGAAATCTAGTAAAAGCAACCATACATCAGTCAGAAAAGATGTAATTCACATTTAACCATTGCATAGACAAATGAGAATGGAACAATAATAGCAGTCATCTATTATTAATCAGAATAGAGAAGAGTACAACCAAATGTTCTGACGTCGGTAACCTTCTCAGGAGGGGCCAGTCAGCATGTATCTCAAGCATTCACCTTTGAGGATGATTCTCCCAAGACAAACGACTCTCTCTCTCACACAAATAGCACAAAACAACCTTCCCTAAGCAATCAATCACTTCCACACCTAGCACACCACACCTATAGCAGCAATCTGAGCACTACAAGCTCTGTACAATCCAAGCTATTCCAAGCGAAGTCTAACTAGCTGCTCATGGTAATGGTGGAAGTTTATATAGGAGAAGGAGTCTCCTAAAAGGGTGGAAGGATGAGCTTATCTCTGAGGGAAACGGTTGCAAAGGGTCAAACAGTCATGCCATAGAAAGGAGTCGACATTCACAAAGCTAACAACCAAGCCTGGAGTTATCTGGAAGGCTGGTTGTTTGAACGAATTCGCCCAAACTGGATCAGCGCGGATAATGAGGAAATTGTCGCGCTGTCGGCGCATCTCAATAACTGGGACAGTCATGTCAGCGCGGAAGCACACGGGAAAGGCGCGATGTTCACCAGCGCGGGAAAGGGATGTTCTTCCGCGCTGGCAGCGCACGGAATGCACTATGGAGCGCCAGTCATCGCGGGTATTTTTCAAACAGACGCGCTGATGCATAAAACTTTAGAAAAATGGGTTTTTGGGCTAGTTCAGAAGGCATGAAGCTTAGTGATTGGCACAGCAGGGTGACTGACAGGAAGGCAGTGACAAATTACTGTGTAACAGATGCCCCCTAAAGCATGAAGACTGAGAGAGTGGGAGGGGTGAAATGCTTTACAACACACGCCGAACTGGAACACCACCAGGAAGGACCAAAACATCTCTGATAATCAAGTACATGCAGTCTAGGCATGGGCGCAGCCATCCAAAAGACATGCGAAAAGGTCTGTGGAATGGGTGCAGCCACCCAGCTAAAGAGACCATAATAATGACAAGGTATGGTCGCAGCCATCCATGAAGACTCAGGTATGGGCGCAGCCATCCATCAATGAGTCATGTAATGATCATCCACAAAATCGCAACCTGGCCCACAACAGACACGGATCCAGGGTCTTGCGCTCCGTCCCGATCCGAACAAAGTACAAGTTCAAACATGTGAATATATGAGTCGAAGTCGAACATGCATGAACATCGTCTGATTACCAGTCAATGGTGAAAACTGTTAACAGACGCGAGAGGTACCACCAATAATGACAATGGCCCTCAAGGTACTATAGGTACAATCCGCAGTATGTGAATCAATGAGCTGGTGTCGAACATCCACGGAATCATTCGATCGGAGGCCAATGATGAAAACCTCTCGTCGAACACGAAGAACCTGCCATTGAGGCATGCAGGCTCTAAGGCACCTGAAGGGAGTCTCTAAGTCGCCTTCCCGGATAATGAGCTGAAGTCGACAGGAAGTGACCTTGATCGAAGGTGGGCCATAATGTTTCCCACATCATCGACGCGAGACAGAGGAAAAATGATTTGTGTGAGATAGCAGTTGAGGTTGTTTTATTACAGAAGTCAACTTCTCTTGAACATACCGGCAGCACTGTGGCGGGTTTGGCAGTATTTGACATCAAATGAGCAAAGGGTATAGTGATGATGGCAATGGGCAGATGAGAGGTCGAATAGGATAACCCAAACCCACGGAGGTCAGTGAAAAACAAGATGAGATGGTCCCACCCAGACACGAAGCAAAAGAGTGCCATGTTCAAGAGCGACATACTGCCGACACGACTATGATTACAGTTCCATTTTCCCCACCATTTCTGGCCGGTACCCTGGTTATTTTTGGATGACAAGCTTGACGGGGGATAGCATATGCTCGAAGAGTGTCATTTCGACAATACCCGATGTCATCAAGTGTTTAACGAGCCTGACAAAGGAAAAACTCGGCGTCTTTTCTTGTTTAGAGAGCCTGAAAAGACAGCAGAAAAGAAGACTCCAGGGGGGTCCTTTTTCGTGCAGTTGTGTCTCTCGAGCCCGAAAAAGTATAAAACTATGCTCGAAAGAACCGCCCGACCATTACGATCGAGGAGTACTTTTCGTAACTAGTGCTTTTGACCCGAAAAAGTAAAAAAGCGGTCGAAAACACGTCGTTTTAGGGCCTATAACGAGTGCGAAACGACAAACACCCGGCAATCTTTTTAAGTTACACGGTCCGAAAAAGAGCTTAAAATGACCGCCTCTCGTTCCTTTTAACGAGCTGAAAGGAGGCTCGGCTATCTTCTCTTGTTTAATGTCGGAAAAGAGCTTAAAGACGACATATTTGGGGACCATATGAACGGAGGACCGTCATGACCAAGTTGCTTTATCTGAACCTGCACAGAAGCACTACCCGCATAAATCCATTCGATATGTGTAAAAAACATATTAAAACATGTATTTAACAAACTCAGGGCTAAAGTTATGGTTAAAAATGGCAAAAACCCAAAAATATGGCAATTTTATGAGTTTTTACTATAAATAGAGGGGGGTAAGAAGTCATTTTTACCATTTTACTATTCTGGGACGTGAAGGACGTGGAGAAGCTAGAAAGTTGACGGAGTGATTTCCAGCCCGTACGGACACCATTTCTCGAACCGCTTCTTCCAGGTAGGTTCTCGTTCCCTTGCCCTGCATTTTGGTCGTTTTTGGTAGGATTTTAACGGTTAAATTTGCCCAATTGGGTGAATTTTTGGTGCATGGATGCGCCCTCGGTCAGCGCGGATATCCCACGCGGGTCCGTGCTGACCGAATTAGAACAAAACGTGGCCAACTTCGGGTCAGCGCGGAAAACCCGTGTTCTTCCGCGCTGACCTCGAAAATTAACAAAGGGCTGCCGCGGCCAGCGCGTCTGTTTTTAAAACAGCCGCGCTGGCGCGGAAAAATTATTTTGTTTCAAAATGGACGTAAAATCTCCAATGCTAGCGCTTCTAATTGGTTTCTATGGCTTGTGCAGGACACCATGGCTTTCCAATGGCAGGAAAGAGTGCACGATGTGGAAGATATAGCTGCTTGGGGGAATGTGGATTGCTGCAATGCCATGCGGGCTTGCGGTTTTATGAAATTTTTTCTCACACCTCGCCTAAGAGCTCAGCATGATCTTCTCGAGCTACTGATCAGGGCATGGAACCCGGTGGATATGAAATTCACTATCCGGGGCCAGGATATCGAATTTGACCACATGGATATCTTCTTTTTGACCGGGCTGTCACGCCGAGGTGCGAGGCCCATCATAGAGGGACAGCGACCTAGCGGCGGCACGCTAGATGATCTGATGGCTCGGGTATGTCCGGAAGCTGAGAAAGCGCGAAGTGGGAAAGTAGCAATCCCCACAGTGGGAAACATAGTGCTTCGCACCATTCTGTTCATGGTGACCCGGGCAGCGGGTAGTATGGCCAACCACGAGGCCTCAAAGACTCATCTCCTGCTAGCTCTTGATTGTCTAGAGCCTACAGTGTTTGATTGGTGCACAGCAGTGACCAATAACATGAAGAGGCAGCTGAGCAACTGTCGTCGCGGGGAGACAAAGCAGTTCGGCTACGGGTCCATCTTAGTCCCGCTCATTCTAGAGCGAGTGCCAGCCATGCGGCTGCAGACGATGGCCATGGATGCTCCTGGGGATCCTCGGGAGACGAGGGCTACACGATGGGCTCGCATCATGCCACGCGGAGGTGGCGGCCGGCCACATAGCTGGGGAGCATTTTTCCGAGACTGGCTGGATCAGCAGGAGATCTTTGTGGAGGACTGGCCATATGCGGGCATGGATTCCCGCAATGACCCTGATCTGGCACTGCCCCCAGGTGAACAGTGGGATGATGCAGGTATAACACTTTGACTTTTGAATTTTTTAAATGCTTTTGGATTTTTTATGTACATGTCTTAACAAATGTCATGGTATGCAGATGTGGGGCCTACTAGACCGATTGGCCTGGCTGCCACGGCACGGAGAGAGGGACAGGGAGCTGGGGTCCTGGCCTTAGCCCCTCCAGGGGTCGATACGTCAGAGGCTGTGGCTCGCAACCTTGAGGGGTTACTGGAAGGGGTGCCTGACTACCAGGGGGTCGAGGAGGTCCCCATAGAGCATCAGATCCATACAGTGGGGGTGCAACCCAGGGTACACCGCCTTCTGAGGCGGGTGGCACGAGCAGCTGTGTACTACAGAGAGCATCATCCAGCCGAATAGTCGCCTAGGCTTTTTATTTCCACTGTTATTTTGAGACTCATGACTCAGACATACTGATTTTTTGGACATATACACTTGTTTTTGAGCGCCTTAGTGCGCCACACGATATATATATATATACATACCGGTTTTTTGGATGGATCATTGTTACATGTGATGATGTTTTGTTTATGCAATTGTTCGGTACAACTGTGATCTCATGTATGAATTTGCACGACACATGACCCATGAATTTTATATTTTTTTAATGCAAGCTTAAAAGCACCCATATGCAAACTATGCTTGAAATGATTTATTTACATATGCTTTACTCTATTATGCTTTTTATGTCTTCTTGTATGATGTTATCTGTTTCGCAAATGTCTGTCTAACACATGATTTGCCAATGCATCAGTCAATGTGTTTAATCGTCTCGGAATATGCTGATATGTAATATAATCAAAATTCCGTTCCAACAATCTTGCACGTAGGTACAACCTTAGTATGCATTGGTCTCTGACGGAATATCGCCCGTTAAGTTGATGGACGACCAACTGGGAGTCTAGGTTCACTACCAATTCTCGGATGCCGAGGTCAACCGCTTCGGCAAGTAATTCAATTACAGCGCTGTATTCGGCAATGTTGTTAGTGGTACGACCTAGGCAGACACCCTGAAGGTCTACCAATTCTCCGTGAGGATCGTAGATCACCCACGCCGCAGATGACAAATTGCAAGTACTACGGCAGGCGCCATCAGCGAAACCAACATAAGGTGCACTAGACATCTGCACAAGAAGAAGAAAACACAATAAGAGGCAAACACGCTTTCACACCAAGGCAACACGAAAACATGCACAACACACAAAACACACGTATATACAAAGTGAATGCGCGAAGTTATGCATAATATTTCTTCAGATACAGCCCGTTGCGGGGCTTGTCCAGAGGGTTTCCTTCATAATCAATCAACTCATATGCGCCCTTTTGCAAAACTCTTTTCACGATGTAGGGACCTAACCATATGGATTCGAGTTTTCCTGCCCCCAGCTTATCCTTAGCTTGATCGTAGAGCAGTACTAAATCTCCCTCAACAAAGGAACGAGGATGAATATTCTGATCGAAATGAGCCTTGACTCTCTTCTTCTATGCTTCGATAGCCAGAGAAGCCAAACGACGAGTCTCGTCTAACCGTTCTAGGTAAAGAAGCCGTTCCTCCACCGGAGTGGTGTTGGGAAGCAACTCGACAGCTAATTTTAATGAAGGAATCTCGCATTCGATGGGAAGGGTTGCCTCCAGTCCGTAAACTAACTGAAACGGGGTAAAACTGGTGGCATCCTTCACAGAAGTCCGGTAGGCCCACAAGGCTGGGAAAAGCATAAGGTGCCAATTAGACTTGTGCGTATTGACGGTGCGTTGAAGCATAGTGATCAAAACTTTGTTCACTGCCTCGACTTGACCATTGGATTGCGGATAGTACGGTGTCGAACTATCTTGGCGCAAGCCTAGTTGTGTTGTTAGTTCCGTCATCATATGATTTCGGAAATGCTTTCCATGATCTGTAACAATAGCCTGAGGGACTCCGAAACGAGTGATAACATGATTGAATAAAAACTGCGCCACAGTGTAACCGTCTTCGTTTAATGTAGGCATTGCTTCGGCCCACTTGGTGAAATAGTCCACAGCAACGATAATGTACCCATGCCCCCCGGCCGAACGAGGGTTACAGGACGTATAATCGATGCCCCATTTTGCAAATGGACCTACGGTTACGACAGGGTGCAGTGGTGCAACAGGTGCACGCATCTTCCGGTGGTAAACCTGGCATTCGTGACATGCACGTACAGCAAGGATGCAATCCTTGAAGATAGAAGGCCAGAAATAACCAGCGCGGAGGATCTTCTGAGCGGTAGCATATCCGGACATATGGCCGCCACAAGCGCCGGAGTGGCAGTCATTCAAGACTCGCTCAGCCTCTTCAAGAGTTAAGCATCGGCGAAGAACAGAATCGACGCCGAGGCGGTACAGGGTATCGCCCAAAATGCGGTATGGTTGAGATTGGTGACGAATTCGTCGTCGAGCATCTTTCGATGTGTTGGGACGAAACGAAGACGTTTGTAAATATACGATAATGTCCCCGTACCACGGGTCGAGAGTGCTGATGAGAAATAGCGTTTCATCCGGAATATGTTCCTCTGAACGAGATGGTGTAGACTGAGATGGTAAGGAGCAGAGTAATTCGGCGAAGACCAGCGATTTCTTAGACTTGGCTGCAGTGAATTCCAAGTCGAACTCTTGGAGGATTACGATCCACTTCGAGTATTTGCCCCCCAGCAACTGACGTGACAAAATATAGGTCATGGGGTTGCAATCAGAGATCACGGTCGTCATGCGCAACAAGATGTAATGACGGAAACGTTGGACGACACAGACAGCTGCCAATGCCAACTTCTCGACGTATGCATAGCGAGTTTCCGTATCCAGAAGGTTGCGGCTAAGATAATATACAACATGCTCGGTGCCATCATCGTCGTCTTGCACTAAAACCATGCCGATGGTGGTATCGGCGGCAGCCAAATAAAGGGTGTAGTCACGGTGGTAATTTGGAGGTCTTAGGAGCGGAGCTGAGACCAGAAGGTCTTTAAGACGCTCAAAAGATTGCTGAGCGATAGCGTCCCAGCGAAAGGGCGTGTCTTGCTTCAATAATCGCGTGAAACCCTTAGCCACCTCAGCATAATTTGGGATGAATCGTCTGAGAAAATTGGCTTTCCCCTGCAAGCTCTGTAACTGCTGTAGGGAGGCGGGGGGAGGAAGATTCAAAATGGCCTCGACTTTAAGGGGATCCAAACGGATACCTTCCCGGGAGACGATAAACCCGAGCAGTCGGCCAGATTCTACGCAGAAGACACACTTATGCGGATTGAGTCGAATACGGTAGTGTCGACAGCGGAGAAAGATTTCGCGTAAATGAGATGGATGGTCTTGACGTTTAGCTGAATGAGCTGGTAGGTCATCCAGGTAAGGCTGTACGATGTGTCGGATATCATGAAAAGCATACGACATCGCACGCTGGAAAGTGGCACCGGCATTTTTGAGACCGAAAGGTAGCTTCTTGTAAGCGAAGGTACCCCAAGGACAAATGAAAGCAGTCTTGTGCTGGTCTGCGGGGGCGATGTTGATCTGGTTGTAACTAGAGAAGCCGTCCATAAATGAATAAATTTCGCTTCCTGCGCAATCGTCGATAAGCTGATCAATAAAAGGCGTAGGAAAGTTATCTTTTGGACAGGCGCGATTGATGTCGCGATAATCAACACAAACCCGAATAGTACCCTGTTTTTTATTCACAGGGACTATATTCGATACCCATTCCGTGAGGGGAATGGCATAGATGAAACCAGCTCGAAGGAGCTTTTCAACTTCGGCCTTGATGGCTGCAGCCTTTCGAGGGTGCACTGGGCGTAAACGCTGACGAACAGGCTTAGCGCCGGGATAAGTAGGGATTTCGTGCTCCACGATACTGGGGTCAATGCCGGGCATTTCCTCGTAAGACCATGCGAAAACGTCACGGAATTCACGAAATAAATCAGTGTAAAGTTGAATTTCCTCAGGAGTACATGTGACTCCAATATAAATATTTTCGACAACCCCTGTTTTGACAGAGATGTCGATAGCCAGAGTTTGCGTAATGTTACCCATGTTTCCTTCCGAAGACACTTGATACAACTGAACAGGCATTTGGAGAGGGATAGATGGGACACATGAAGCAAACCGCTCGAGACATGTGGCCATTTCTGAATGAGGAGGGAGAAACGGAGAGCGATGGTGGTAATCTGACCAAGGGAGCTCCTCGGGAGACATAGTCTCAATGATAGCCTCGTCGGAGGGAAATGATTCCTTCAGGGGATCCGAAGTGGCCTCTCCTCCCATCCAAGGGAAGCGGTCATATGAATCGGGAACACTGCTTGAAAAAGTAGGTTCAGGAGGTGGAGCCGATGCAGCGACTATCTCGATGTAGTTGAGCTCGGCAGGACTCAACGGCATCATCTCGCCCCAAGGGTCTTCCTGATTCAAGGGAGGTAGAACCCATGGATCGGAACGTACTGTGATCATGTTAACGGAGGCGAGATTTGGAGGTGGGAGGGGAAAGACTCCCATAAGAGAGGGATCTTTAAATAATCCAGCACCCACACTCACTAGCGATTTGGAGGTATGCTCTACGAATGGCACATTCCCTTCAGAAGAGGAAGCGAAAAAGGACAGCTGGTCCACAGTGACGATTTTCCCTTGGTGAGGAAAACGAATGACACGGAACAAAGAGGAAGCCACGGCCTGCATGGCATACGTCCAACTTCGTCCAAGGAGGAGGTTGTAAGTGAGATTAGCATCAACGACTTCAACCTCGACCTCTACCATTTTCCCTTCTAAAGAGATAGGCAATCGCGGGAGGATACCATATGAACGAGATTCTCTTCCATCGAAAGCCTCTAGGGTGGTTGGAGACTGGCTCAGAGCAGGAGAACCAATAGCTTTCCAACAAGCAACCGACATAATGCAGGTTGAGGCACCTTCATCAATGACCGTACGATGAATCGTTTTTCCGTTGATGAGAACCTGTATAAGGAAGGCCACCTGGTGAGGCAATCTCTGCGCGAAACCCTCGAGATCAAAAGAGATTAAATCCGAATCTGTCGGGTCGATGCCACCAATCGCTGATAGCAGGGACTTCCTCTGAGAGGGGCAGCTCTGGAGGACTTCTAATGCGGACATAGCAGACGAAGCCTGAGCTAAATCCTCGACAATGCTATAATGCTGTGCAGCACGAGCATTGGGATTATAAGATGACTTCCTGAGTACACCTTTGGGAGGGGGTCGGGGGATCGTCTCAGTGCTGGGCCTTTCGATGTGAAGGGGACAAGAACTGGACGGAGGAGCGCTGGAGGGAACTTCCGGCTCCTTCCCGGCTGAAGATGGATAATCTTTCGCTCGAGTTGTAACATGGATGGGGATGGTTCCAGCCATGAACACCTGAGAACCGAACGAGGAAGAGGATTGAGAAGGATCTGCCACCTGATGCGTCTGCTGGGATGGGAAAGGCTCTTTAAGCACGGCAGGGGACCCTGGAGCACCTTTCAAAAGCCGACTAACCTCGGACCGCCTGGGGCAATCCTTGGTGTAGTGATCCTCTTCGCAAATGAGACAAGGATACTTAGGCTTCCTTTTGGCTCCTTCCTCGGAGGGAGGTTTAGGAGGGTTCTGCTTAGGCTGTCCAGATTTATCTTTGGCCTTCCCTTTCTTTTTGCCTTTCGAGGATTTTTCCGCCGCGGTGGACTGGACGGCATTTACCTCGGAGGTATTCCCAGGAATGGATTGGCTCTGAGAAGCATTCTCGTTAGAGGCATTTTGTTTCTGCTTCCCAGGGCTCGCGGCCGATTTCTTAGATGATGAGTTTACGGAACCAATGACTCCATCAACAGAAGGCTTTGGTGGAGCTTTGGGTTGTCTGGGCCTCGGGGCATCTGGAAAATACTCATACAAAGTACCTGACTGAGAATACACTAAATCCAGGTATTGAGCTCGCGCGATTGCTTTCTCCTCAGTTACACACGCCCCCATTGCGATATCTTTGGCAATTTTAGGGACAAAGGATGTGGTAAACCAGTCGGTCAGGAGTTGATCAGGGATCCAAAATTTAATCAAGCGACGACGCCTTCTCCATTCATGTATATGATCGGAGATGTGCGTTGCCGTATCCTGTTTTAGAGACGTGAGAAGATGGGTCCCGGTCTCGTACCGAATGGGTAACTGAAAATGAGTTAAAAAGGCCATAGCCAACGAGTTAAAATCAGAAAACATGTCGCGATTGAGTTCGATGTACCATTTAGCAGCTGAACCAGTGAGGGTCCTTTGGAAGAGGCGAAGGTGGATAGAATCATCAAGCCATGAGTTAGATGAGCACCAAAGGTGATAAGTCATTACATGGGCCTGAGGATCCTCTCCGGCTTTTCCGTCGAACTTTGGACAGTCACCTGGTATTTTGGTTGGAACAGGTGGCCAATATGGATTATGCAAGATAGGGTCATTTGTTAACTTGGACACATCAGGTAGTTCCAACGTTGCCAAAAATGGTAGCTGCGGGTTAAAGGACATCTGTGGCTGTGGATTCGAGGCAACATTAGGGTTCCACCCAGATTGGGGTTGCCCCCACGAACTTTGTCCGGACGGGCCCGGCCCCAAAGGACCTGACGCGTAGGAATTTTGTCCCGACGGACCTGGTCCAAAAGGACCTGACGCATAGGGAGTTTGTCCGTAGGAGTTTTGTCCTTATGGATTTTGGCCATATGCGGACGGCTGTCCCTGTGTCTGCCCCCCAGCTCCCCAAGTATTAGCAGCTGGCCCGATAGGTTGACCATATTGATAATTTTGATAAGGAGTGACCTGTGGTTGCTGATAATTTTGATAAGGAGCATACTGATTTTGCCCCTGGGGTGGCTGGTAGCCAGATGACTGCTGGGTCCCATACGGAGCCTGGTAGGCAGGCTGCGTTTGGTATGGAGGTTGATAACCTGTTTGAGTTTGAGGCCCAGAGTAATGTCCTTGAACCGGCTGGGGTTGAACCATATGTCCCGAAGGTTGACTTGGTCGGATTCGAGATGGACCTGGTTGGCCAGCAGGGTATCCTTGCTGGGCGCCAGGTTGTCCATGTGCCACCAAGGGTTGCCTTTGCGGAACGGATGGTCGAATTGGCTGGATAGCTGGTTGACGCCGAGGTTGGCCAGCTTGTCCAGTTTGACGATGAGGGTGGACACCGGGTTGATTTGGCTGTATAGACGGTTGGCCCGTTTGTCCCCCAGCGTGACCAAATTGAGAAGAGGGCTGGGCTTGCTGCATGGCAGGCCGCCCTCCTTGGTGTATGGGCTGAGCAGAGGGTTGGCCTTGCTGTATAGCAGGTTGCCCCCCTTGCCCAGAAGGATTCGTGATTTGAGGGGTGGGTTGGCCCTGTTGAACGTAGGGTTGTCCACCCTGCCCAGCGAATTGACCAGACTGGGCGGTAGGTTGGCCCTGTTGTACATAGGGTTGTCCACCCTGCCCAAGAGGATACCCTTGCTGGACTACTGGTTGATTTGGAGGATTGTAAACTGAGCCAGTTTGTCCAGAGGGGTACCCTTGCTGGAAACCGAGTTGGCCTTGTTGAAAAGAAGGTTGCTCCGGTTGTCCAGTGGGTTGATTTTGATACGGATACGGCGGACCTCCAATGCCCATGGGTTGTTCCTGGTAAGGTTGACCTTGTGGGCCCCCAGATTGTCCTGGGTCAGGCAGGCCATAAAGTGGTTGCCCCTGGGGGGTTTGCACGTAGAATGGCTGGCCTTGATTGGGTGGTCCTATGGGCTGCCTGGGAGGATCCCGGTTCCCTTTGAACATATGAGTAGCGTGATCGTACGTGACATTCAAGGGTTCTTCATTTTCTTCGAAAGGGCGATGAGGGAGGCCTGAGACGCTCTCGAGGAACTCACCATTTTCATCATAGAAAAAGAAAGGACCTTCGTAATCCGGGTCCGTTATGGGTTCCCCATAAGCATCATACGGCCCTGATCCTGGAATTCCACCAACAAAGGAACCAGCTTGAGGGATTTCAGACGAGGAAACCGGTACAGCACTGACGATCGGAGTCGAACGTGCTACACAGACAGTAGGTTGAGTGGGAACTGAGCTGACGGGCGTGTTAAGCCCTGACGTAAGGGGTGTACTAAGGGGCTGCAAAACAAAAGGCCCAGTGGAAGCAGCAAGACTAGGATCCCATATAGTCGTAGAAGTCGCTCTAGCGGCATACCTATCCCTCAGTGATTGATATCGTGGAGGGAGGGGAGAGGAAGCCGGGATCGGGGTCTCGATGTCTGTGACCACGGGTGTCTCACCGGTGCTGGAAGCTGTCTCATCCATGTGGGAAGAAGACATTGGAGACGACATACCAAGAGGCGTACGAGGGGTACGGGGGGTATAATCGGGCTCCGAGATGGGATTCCAATCCTCTATGTAATCTTCGTCGCCTGGGGCACGTACGTTGATAGGTCGGATACTCGGAACAATGGGAAGAGTACCACTTACAACTGGTACCTCTGGAGCAACAGAGGACGGAGAACCTTGATCACTTTGACCGGGAGATGATGGATCAGCCAGGATGACCAGACCCCTTAGAAAACCTAAAGGAAACTAACGATAAAACCCTACTCAAAACTATCGCACACAAGATCTAAAATAAGTGATGTTATCGTGGCCAAATCAATTTTAAGACACAAGAACCAAACTTGACCTTTTCATGTTTCAGGAGTCGAGAAAAGGACGAAAAGATGACTCCAGTCTCCTTCGAATGTTTTATGAGCACGAAGTGACAAGACGCTCACAGGCACCTTTTCGTTTAGGGAGTCCGAAAAGGATCAAAAGTGACTGCTCTGGAATTCTAGGTAGAGGGTGTGCCAAACTTTTCGCAAAACCACAGAATACTTTTTAGGGTACGGGTGGTCAATCTTCGTGAATGCTGTGTTCACTGCATTGCGAATCGTAGGGCGGCCGACTCGGCTTCCTATGGATAAAGGATAAAAGCCTAGTGGGGTCTCCCTATATATGCGACAGTACGTGGGAGCGTAGTCCGTGTTAGACCACTATCGAGTCACAGAAGGAGGAATCACCCAACCTAATGTGAAACAACAGTGACTATGTTTAAAGACGCCGGAACACGTCTCTAACCTAGACCTCTAGATATTTGCGTTTAGTTCCAATGCGTTTTTAGATTCATTTGGTTCATTTTATAGTTGATCTTGAGATTAAGTTTTGATTTCAAGCTCTATCATATGTTCGCTCACAATTACCTAGATGCAATCTATATGCCAAAGAATTCTGTTTTGTTCGATGAATTCTAGCTACGAGAGGGCAAGAAATTTTCTACCAAACAAAACAAATACAAGCAACCAAGCAACTTAATGCAACTAAAGCGAGGAAAGGAAACTTTTCTTTTGAAGATGCAAATCAATGAAATGTTCTTTTCCTTTTCAATTTCCAAAAGCAAAGCTACTGGTTTGATTTTCTTTCAGTGACACAAAGCATCTAAAATAATTTGGAGGAACCGGAACACCAAGTAAACTACTTAATGAAAGCACACAAAGTTCCCAAAACATTCAACCAAAGCTTCCAAATCAAAGGAAAACAAAGGTCTGCACGAGCTATGTGATCTAAGCTCTGCAAGACAAGCAAGGATTGCAAGCAAGGAGGAAGTGACAAGAAACCACTCGGAAACACAATCCAAAACACTCCAACAATCACTGAACAAGTGCATGAACAGATCTGAACTTGGCTGGTCGAACAAGCAAACAAGCTCCCTACGGTAGGCTTGACACACACGCAGCCTCTAGATGTCCTAGAGTTAGAGTGCGAAATCAATAGAAAAAGGCAAACACCCGAAGGACGAGAGTCACAACCAGTCAACTAGAGACACAACACAATCCAACAATTGCAAAAGTGATGGTGGGAACACGAACCAAGTAGCGAAAGCAAGAAAGGGAAGGTATTTGCAAACTTAAAACCGAGCAAAAACGAAACCTTATGGAAACAAGCTCCGCAATCAAGCAGTTCAAAGTTCAAACAATGAAAAACAGGTCATCAGACAAGTGGAGAGAAGAAGGGAAAGTCACAGCAAGAGGTTCAGGAGGCCAATTTGGTCAAAAATGAGTTTTACAGGATCAGCGCGGGTAGCCTTCAGCAACTCGGCGCTGACAGGGGGAGGCCTGTAGCAACTTTGCGACGTCAGCGCGGAAAGACAGGAATAAAGCGCGCTGTCTCGGAAAAACGAGGTCAGCGCGGAAAGAAAACACACAGACGCGATGACAAGAAACACAAAGAAGCGGAGGCGCGATGCCAGCGCGGAAGGACACGAATAAAGCGCGCTGTCTCTGAAAACGAGGTCAGTGCGACTGTTAGACGTACAGGCGCGATGGAAAGAAAACCAAAGAACAGGAACGCGATGTCAGCACGACTGTTTGGAATTAAAATGCGCTAAGCGTAAAAAACAAGCAAGGCCAAACTAAAAACTTCCCAAACCAAAAGCAAGAGCTTTTTAACAATAAAGATGCTTCCCAGAAACGCCCAGAAAGTTCATAAGCAACAAAGACAATCCCAAAAACTCGAAAAGAGATCAATCAAAGCCAAACACAAAAGTGGACTCAAGAGACAAAAAGGCTGATCCCCAGCGGAGTCGCCAAATTGTTGGAGAGGTAAATCCCCTCTACGGATAGAGGCGATCCCTACTAGCCCAGCAGGGGTCTAGCAACAATCACACAATGCTGCTACGCATGTTCCTAATTACAATTAAACAAGAGGTAAAGAGCACCTACTTGGATTCCTGCGCTTGTCGTTTGACGAAGAGATGTTGCCTTCGCTCCTCCGCTTCGGCCGGTCACAATCCTCTGCGATCTCCGCGAATAGATACCTGCACACACGAAGGGGAAACAAACACAAGCGTGAAATCTAGTAAAAGCAACCATACATCAGTCAGAAAAGATGTAATTCACATTTAACCATTGCATAGACAAATGAGAATGGAACAATAATAGCAGTCATCTATTATTAATCAGAATAGAGAAGAGTACAACCAAATGTTCTGACGTCGGTAACCTTCTCAGGAGGGGCCAGTCAACATGTATCTCAAGCATTCACCTTTGAGGATGATTCTCCCAAGACAAACGACTCTCTCTCTCACACAAATATCACAAAACAACCTTCCCTAAGCAATCAATCACTTCCACACCTAGCACACCACACCTATAGCAGCAATCTGAGCACTACAAGCTCTGTACAATCCAAGCTATTCCAAGCTAAGTCTAACTAGCTGCTCATGGTAATGGTGGAAGTTTATATAGGAGAAGGAGTCTCCTAAAAGGGTGGAAGGATGAGCTTATCTCTGAGGGAAACGGTTGCAAAGGGTCGAACAGTCATGCCATAGAAAGGAGTCGACATTCACAAAGCTAACAACCAAGCCTGGAGTTATCTGGAAGGCTGGTTGTTTGAACGAATTCGCCCAAACTGGATCAGCGCGGATAATGAGGAAACTGTCGCGCTGTCGGCACATCTCAATAACTGGGATAGTCATGTCAGCGCGGAAGCACACGGGAAAGGCGCGATGTTCGCCAGCGTGGGAAAGGGATGTTCTTCCGCGCTGGCAGCGCATGGAATGCACTATGGAGCGCCAGTCATCGCGGGTATTTTTCAAACAGACGCGCTGATGCATGAAACTTTAGAAAAATGGGTTTTTGGGCTAGTTCAGAAGGCATGAAGCTTAGTGATTGGCACAGCAGGGTGACTGACAGGAAGGCAGTGACAAATTACTGTGTAACAATGAGTCTTTAGAAGATTACGAGGAAAGGTTCCAACTTAGCTATAAACGGGCCAGGTGCACACTTGACCCTGAATCTCTAAAGCTGGTCCTGCTCTGAGGAGTCCCTGAAGACCTTCTAGATACCCTTCACATGCTAGCTGGAGGAGATATTTACCAACTACCTTATGAGGATATAAAGACTGTGTTTAGAAACCACTCTAGGGCAGCCCGGAAAAGAGGTAGGGGAAACCCACTTTCAGCTAGTACTACTTTCTCCAAGCATGAGTTTGCTAATCAGCTGGAGGACCTCAAAAGTGAGGTGAGACAGACCATTTCCATGCAACTTGATACATTCTGAATCTAGCAAAAGAAAGAGGAAGCTGAGAGGGCTTTGGCCATCTTCTGTCCCAGGTGTACGAGGAAGCACCCTAAGAACGAGTGTCCATTGCACTCAGTAGAGGTATGTTTCGTTTGTGAGGAGGACCACCCCACAAACCAATGCCCAACCTTACCAGGATTTAAAGCCATATACCAAGGGACTGAGGCACCCACTGAACCTCTCTACTTCCTCAACCAAAGGAGGCCGCATGGACCTAGACCTTACCAGCAAGGGATGCAAGGGGCATCCCAAGCTTATTATAGCCCCAACCAATCTGCTCCTATGCCTTCTTGGGGTCCCCCTGCTCATCCTTCCTGGTCTGCACCTCCTCCATGGTCTTACCCACCTCAATACCATACTCAACCCACTACTCATTCGTTTCACTCACATGTCCAGCCACAGCCTCAGTGGAATGCACCTCAACCGGGGTGGGTGCCCCAATACAACACTCCTCCCGCCATTTTGCCTCCACCACCGGCTCAACCACAACCATTACCTCCTGCTCCTCCAAGACAACCCCAAATGCCTGCTCAACCGAACCCGAACCCCAACAACCGACAGGCCCAGCAGGTATATACTGGGGAAACAACATGCCCTACCTATGCTGTGGAGATCCAGGAGATCAACCTGCGATCCGGGAAGACTCTTCCAGATCGCCAACCTCCTCCCCCAGAGGACGAGGAAGACAAACAGGAAAGTGAACCCAAAGCCATTCCACCCTTTCCTGAGAGACTAACAGTAACCACACAACCCAACCCAGAAGAGAATGAGCTTCTGGGAGAACTCAAACAGTTGTGTGTGAGAATACCACTTCTCCAGGCCATCAAAGATGTACCGATATACAACAAACTGGTTAAGGAAAAGTGTTTCAGGCACCCAGGCAGGTGAAAAAGAGATGCCTCAACTATCAATGTCATAGGGCAACTGTCTGATCTTATGTTGGGGCAAGTAATCTGTCCAAAGTATTTGGATCCTGGGAGTCCTGTAGTTGATGTCCACATCAATGGCACCATCATACCCCACACCTTGATTGATCTAGGGGCTGCCATTAATGTGATGACCAGGGACACCATGCTCAAACTCAACCTTCAGGGTTCCTTAAGGAAGACCTCGACAGTCCTGCAGTTGGCAGATCGCTCCACCGTGACTCCCGAAGGGATTGTGGAGGATGTCTTGGTCTCTGTTGACTCTTGGGAGTATCCTGCGGACTTCTTGGTCCTTCAACCAAAGGCAAAGCTTACTGGATACCCCCTTATTTTGGGAAGGCCTTGGTTAGCCACTGCGAATGCTTACATAAGTTGCCGAGCGGGAAACATGATCATCAAAAATGGTCCTATGTCCAAGCAACTAGTCCTATACCCTCCTGCACAACCTCTGTTAGAGCATGACTTACCACTTTGGTTGGAAGAAGGAGAAGAGGATGAGGTATACTCTGCACCCTTGTGCACCTTAGAAACCACCAGGGGAGGTCCTCAAACCGAGGATGATTTGATTGAGACCTTGATTCAAAATCCACCTCCCAGTGCATTGTCCTTAGAGGAATTGGTGGAGGATACTCAAGCCAGTACCTTAGTGGACGTCTGTGTGACTGATCCAACCTCTCCCAAAGTTAAGAATGTGGAGTTTGACCCCAAAAGAACTTTAAAGATCAACTCCTCCCTACCTCCTTCCCAGGAAAAGGAGCTGTGTAGCTTGCTGGCCAGTCATCTAGATGCTTTTGCTTGGAGCTATAAGGAGATGAAAGGATTCCATCCTTCGGTCTGTACCCATCACATCTACATTAGAGAAGATTGTAAACCAGTTAGGCAACCTTAGAGGAGAATGAATCTAGCCCTTAAGGACATTGTCAAAGAAGAATTGCAAAAATTGTTGGATGCAGGATTCATCTACCCCATCTCGGACAGCGAATGGGTTTCCCCTCTGGTGTTGGTACCCAAGAAAAATGGGAAGTGGAGGATCTGTGTGGACTACAGAGAACTGAACAAAGCCACCAAGAAAGACCACTTCCCTCTGCCTTTCATAGATCAAGTGTTGGATGGACTGGCAAGAAAGAAGTTTTTCTCTTTCCTAGATGGGTTCAGCGGGTATAATCAGATCCAAATCAGCCCAGAGGACCAAGATAAGACCACCTTCACTTGTCCTTGGGGTACCTTTGCCTACCGAGTCCTTCCCTTTGGGCTATGCAATGCTCCTGCCACTTTCCAGAGAGCAGTATTGAGCATCTTTTCTGAGCTGGTCCATGATTCGGTGGAAATCTATATGGATGACTTCACTCCTTATGGGTCCAACTTCCAGGAAGCATTGTCCAATCTGGGAAAAGTTCTAACCAAGTGCATTGAGATGAACCTGTCCCTCAGTCCTGAAAAATGTGAATTCTTGATGATTGAAGGGACCGTGCTAGGACATACCATTTCTCGCCAAGGATTACAGGTGGATCCTAACAAAATTGCTCTCATCAAAAAGGTTCCACCTCCTCAGAAGGTAAGAGATGTTCGGAGTTTCTTAGGCTTAGCGGGATATTATAGAAGATTCATTAAAGACTTCAGTAAGCTAGCCTCGCCATTGTTTGGCCTCTTAGCAAAAGATGTTGAGTTTAAATGGACTGACGACTGTCAGAGGGCTCTGAATGAATTAAAGGATAAGTTGGTGTCCGCCCCGATCTTGAGAGGTCCAAACTGGGCCCTACCTTTCCACATCCACACTGATGCCTCGAACAAAGCCATAGGGGCAGCCTTAGGACAAGTTGAACAAAAACTTCCATATGCCATATACTTTGTCAGCAAAAACTTATCCAAGGCAGAAATGAATTATACTGTAACTGAGAAAGAGTTCTTGGCCATGGTCCATTCCCTGAACAAGTTCCGACACTACATCACTGGCTATCAAACATTTGTACATACTGATCATGCTGCAATTAGATATTTAATGAATAAACCTGATGTGAATGCTCGTATTATTAGATGGTTACTTTTGTTGCAGCAGTTTGATTTGACTATCGTTGACAAACCAGGTAAAGAAAATGTTGTTGCTGACTTCTTGTCTAGATTGGATTTACCTGCAGGTGAAGAAGGGACAGTGGATGACCAGATGCTAGATGAACATCTGTTCACTATCTCAGTACTCTCTCCCTAGTTTGCTGACATAGCAAACTACCTGGTCTCAACACAGTTCCCTCCGCATCTATCCTCAAAGGAGAAGAGCAGAATCGTGAGGAAAAGTGCCTCATTCACTTGGATCGGGGGCAACCCGTTCAAACTTGGCCCCGATAAGATCTTAAGGCGTTGTGTAAGGGAGGAGGAAGTCTTTGACATCCTCCTAACCTGTCACGATGGGCCTTGTGGAGGACATTTTGCAGCCAAGAGAGTTAGTCTACAGAGAGAGACTGCCTTCAAAATTCTACAGGCAGGCTACTATTGGTCCACGCTTCATCAAGATGTCAGAAGATATATCAGCCAATGTGACCAATGCCAAAGGATGGGGAAATCGACTCCAAGGGACGAAATGCCTCTCCAACCTCAAGTGACTCTTGAGCCATTTGAGAAGTGGGGTATGGATTTTGTGGGTCCTATCAACCCTCCTTCAAGGCAAAGGTCTTACATCATTGTGTGCACAGACTATCTGACAAAGTGGGCGGAAACCAAGGAAATCAAAGCAGCGACAGAAGAAAAGGTGGCTGAGTTTTTAAGAGAAAACATCTTCTACAAATTTGGCTACCCAAGAGAGTTAGTCACCAATCAAGGAAGCCAGTTCACCTCCAACTTAATTGAAGACTTGCTCGCTCATCACAAGATCAAGCATAGGACTTCCACCCCATATCATCCTAAAGCAAATGGGCAGGTGGAAGTCACCAATAGAGCATTAGAAGGGATTTTGACTAAGGTGGTGAGCAGCAGCAGAAAGGATTGGGCAGATCGCCTAGTTGAGGCCACTTGGGCTTACAACACCACTTGGAAGACCAAAACCGGTTTCACACCTTATGAGTTGGTCTATGGGAAGAGAGCTTTGCTGTCAATCAAGTTCAAGTACAATACATTGAGGATGGCAGCTCAGGTGGACCTAGACCTCAGCCATTATCAACAAGAAAGGTTATTGTAGTTGAATGGGTTAGATGAACACCGAATGCAGGCCCTCCTTCACTTAGAAGTGGTTCAACTTCAGAGGAAGATATGGCATGACCGGCACCTCAATGACAAACAATTCCAGCCGGGAGATTGGGCACTGCTGTATGATTCCAGACATAAGGATTTCAAGGGGAAGCTGAGGACAAGATGGCTAGGACCATATGCAGTGGAGAAGTGTAATGACAATGGTTCTGTCCTTATCCGGACCATTGATGAAGAAGCCATCCCCATGCTCATCAATGGGCATCAACTAAAGATCTACAGGAAACCTCTTTCGAGGCAAGAGTTCATCAAAACTGTGGAAAAATCAGTGCTGGTCATAGAGAAGGGTTCTGCCTCTGTTTTGGGCATACCCTGAGCATCATTATATATAAAAAATAAAAATAAAATAAAAAAAATGCAAATAAAAAAGATCCTTGGGTGAAAACCTTTCTGAGGCGCCCAAGGCAGATGGTAGGGGTGAAAACCTCATTGAGGCGCCCCTGCTGTCTCTCTGAAAAAGAATTGGAATAAAAAGATCCTTGGGTGAAAACCTCTCTGAGGCACCCAAGGCAGATAGTAGGGGTGAAAACCTCATTGAGGTGCCCCTGCTGTCTCTTAAAAAAAAAAAAAAAAGAGAAAAAGGAAGAAACAGAAAAAAAAAAACAGGTTTAATCTCTGGAAATTGTTGCAGGTTGCAGGAACACAATGCAAAAAGGAGGCCTCTCAACTCAAGGACAAGGGTCCCTACCAAGCTACCAGGCAACCTCACAAACACTCCCTCCATGAACACTCATTTCTTCCAAGGTTTGGACACAATCTGGTCATGGTTTAGCCTTCTACAGGAAGCTACAGGACTTTCTACAGGAAGTTCTGTATTTCTACAGGAAACATCTTGTAGAGCCTTTGGGCAGGCCAGGACCGATTATGAAGAATAATTTGAAGCTTGAAGTCCGTTGAGGAGGCATGCAACCACTCTTTTCTTCCATCCTCCACTTGTTTCACCTCTTTTCACCACCATTGCTGCCATATGGTCGAATATACCTGCACAGTCATACCAGAACTTTGTTTTCTCAAAAAAAAAAAAAAAAAAAAAAAAATTTCAAGTGGGAAATAAAGCATGCAGAGGCTCGCACACTTTACCTGTCAAGGCAATCTCAGGACCCTGCACCTGTGAACGCAACTCAATTATTTCGGCATGCACCCCAGGAGGAGAAACAGCTACAGGATGTCCTACAAGAATCCTGTAGCAGCTGATCCGGCTAGAGCACATACCATGGAGACACCAGCGGCTCATGAAGCTGGTGCATGCAGCATTCACCACCAGGAAATAGGGTCTCAAGGTCTCGTAGCTAGCAGCAGCCAATGAAGAGGAGCTCCAGCGGCCGTGCACGAAGCAGCAGCAAGCAGATCCAGCATTCCTCGTCCTGAAGCCTGAGAAAACCCACGTCCACGGCCGCACAGGTAAGTGCCTAACCTTATTTCATCAAATTAAATAAGCTATACTCTAAATGTGCATGACTGTGAGAATGAGCGGATTGAACAAGTCGGGTAGCCATTCAACTGGCCACCACAACCAGTCCGACGGCCTCGTCGGATCTGAATGGATTTGGTTATGTCGAAAAGACGGGAAATTGACACGTGGGAAGCGTCCAGTCGGAGAGAAGCAACAGTATAACAGGAATGGCGGCGGTGAATGCAGAGGGAAGAATTCAGCAGTCAGGGACATGCCGCGGAATGATGGCAGTGACGTCGGCCAACGGATCGACTGGGATAGCTCACCCCCGCGCCATGAATTCCGCAGTAATTCAAAATCGGCCGGCTGAATCACTTATGATGCACTGCAGTCATTTACTCACAACCATTTTGCAGTTGAGTATGCGTTCTCAATCCTCTGAAGGTTGTTAGCCCAAGTTCTCGGCCTGTTCCAACGTCCTGTTGCTGCTCAGAAAGTCCAGAACCACTGTAATGTTCTCCAGAAGCCGTGCACGATTTCTACAGGAAGCTGCGCTACAGGGAGCCCAGCATTACAGAGAAGCTTGGACTGTTCACTTCAAGGGTGGCAATTCTTAGTGAGGTAGGCCTGAACATAACTTTCCCATGCAAATGATTCAAAAGGTGGTGAATTTGACATGTTGAGAGGGTAGGGAAAGTGTGAATAAAGTTTGTTTATGAATTCAAAAGCCGTTTTCTTATCGCTGCATGAAATTGTCGTCGTAGTTTGCATGCGAGATTTTCTCCAGGGTTTTGAATTAAAATTGAGCCACTGTCAAGGCTCACCGGTGGGAAATTGTGAATTTTATATGACTGTGTGCATAACAGAGACATAGCTCTGTGCTCTGTGTAGAAAAATCCCGAAGCTCTCCTTCTGTACACGAGCAGGCAAGTTCAGAACAACAAAAACATGTTTTTTTCCATGTCGGGAGGGTTCATTAGAAAAGAGCCTTCAGACTCCAAGAAATTACGGGAAACCCCTGAGGTGGTGGACATGTTTTCCCGTGCACACTGGATGTCATTCTGTGACAAGCTTCAAGGCTACGATGACGAAATTACAGAAGAATTCCTAAGGTCCTTGAAGCCGAAGTCAAAGACATTGGCCGTTGTCAACTTCAGAGGATTGACCCTCAGACTCACCCCACAGCTCATTAGCAGAGTAACTGATCTACCGATGGGGGTACCCTGGGATGTGAGGGTGGCGATTAAAGCAATGAAAGACGAGGAGCTCGACTAGTTGCTCAGAGGATGAGCAACCCTTTTAGCAGGGGGGTGATGATGAGCCCCAAATTTGGTAACTTGTTGGGCTCATTTGGCCTAACTATCCTTGTTCAATCCTTCATTTTTCATAGCTTATGCATTATTTTTCAGTATGTTTATGTCATTTGCACAAATAAGGGTAGTCACTCTTCCTAGGTGGCTAACACGTGCTCATTTTAGGTTTTTTAACACATGTTGGAGCAAAACCGAGCAATCATGGGCTAGAAGAGAGCCAAGCTTGGGGTGAGGATTCGTAGGGGGGTTGTCTACGGCATTAAATAGCCTGCCTTGGGATCTTCACCCCCAACTCCGAGCTCCAAAGGCCACCAAAACCGGATCTAGAAGGCAGCCAAGCATATTTTGGAAGGAGCTGTCTACCCACAGTTTGGGCAGCCAAGTCCCATAGATTTAGGAGGCCAGCTAGGGCCGTCATGGTGTATAAATGTTAAGGCCTCAGCCTTCGTGAGGGACTTTTGGAAACCATTGCATATTTTGCACTAAAGTGCTGCTAGCTTTACTTTGTTCTCTTGTAGCCATTTTGGCATAACTCTTGACTTATGACTATTTTTTGATAATGAGAAGCAGTCTGATTTTATATCAACTCTAAGTTTCCTATATGAGCCATAGCTCTCGGGGTTGGGCCCAACCTGAGAGCCTAGGGCTTCCTTCTTTGTACTGTTACCTTTCCTTTATGCATCATTGTTTTCTTTTTATGCATTTGAAGCATATTTCTGTTGCGCAAATTTAGTTGTGTTGGTTAAATAGGTCACTAGGTTATGAATAGAATTGCTTCAGATGTTTAAAATAGATTGGTAGTATAATAAGAGATAAAGCTCCAAGAAAAGGGTCAACAACACTCTCAGTTTCACCTCATCCTTATTGGATCAGGGGCTGGAATTGAAGAAAAAGTGCTACCCCAACAAAAACACTAGTTTGCTTGACCATGCAATCCTTAGTGTATTATTTCCATTTGCAGAAGTTAGTTATGGGTTCAGATCTCTGAAATGTTTCTTTGCATGATTGATGTACATGGTTTTCTTTCCAAATAAAGCTACTGTTCATTCGTCTCACTGACAGTTAGATTAGATTAGTTAGGACTTTGATTATTTGTAGGATTTTGTTGATTCGGTTGAATGTACACCGTGTAGGGCATCTCTACCACTCTCTCATCCGCCTAAGCTTCATCAAAGCCAGCTGTTCCATCTCCTAGCTAGGTTCCTCGTCTCACACCTGTCCTTTTGCCCACGTAACCCTACCTTCTTGCTCCATCTTTGTCTTAGCTGTCTTGAAGCCAAGTCAGCCTTCTACACCCTCTCACCACTCCATCCACCAGTCCCTGGGTCACTCCAGGCCCCCATCCTACCTCCCTATCCATTCATGCATCTTCCCTCACTCACCCATCCTCTAAAATCCACTTTTTAAACATCCTGTAGAAATTTCTGAACATCCTGTAGAAATCTCTGAACATCCTGTAGAACCCCTACAGACTTCCTGTAGAAGCTCACAAATGAGGTTTCTTGATAGCCAAACTTTGTGAAAATCTCCAGAAGGGTGTTAGGGACTCCTTAGACCCTCTTTGAACCATCCCATCCTTTTCCAAGCATTCCTCCTCCTTGATCCACTCCTACACAGTAAAAAGCTAGTCAAAATCACATGTATGATAATTCTAATAACTTATTCAAAAATGCAAAAAGATGTTTTCTTCAGGTAGAGGTAGTCTAGACACATGTATTTTACCTTCATAGAAGTAATGGCATTCCTTCCAGTAGTTTGCATTCTCTCCTTTGCATCAGTAGGACTAGCTGGTAAAATTAGGGTTTGCTAGGGTTTGTGTTACTTTTTCGCTTTCAGTTTCTTTCCACAAGAAGATTAGCTTCCTTTGAGTTAGCTTTCATCCATCAGTTAAAAAGCTTCTTCTAAGAGCTCATATAAGTTGGCTTAAGCCCCTAGCGGACTTGTGCCAGCTGACCAAGTGACAGCTGTGGCAAGAGCTAGTACTTGTGCATATAGCACCATCGCTTCCAAGTTTGTTACGAACCACCGGGTTGATAAAAGTAAAGAAGGGAGTCCCAGGAGTTGCAGCATTATTGCTGCAATACTGGAGCCCACCACACACATGCCTAAATTACAGCTACATACATTATTAGAGTAACCAGGATTGCCGAACTACAATAACAGTATATGCATGAAACATGTTGGCTCTATTATATTAAAAGAGTGAAAGATCTAATCATGCATACAACCATGACAACCACTAGCCTTGATATCAGAACATTACAGTCACTGTCACTTGCTCCTCCAAAGAGATGTACTAGCTCTGCACTGTGAAGAAGCCAAGGCTTGTTACAATACACTCCAAGATTTCTTTAAGTTATACCTATCAGAAGCTTGGATCTCAAAAGCCTGTACAATGAGTTATGAGGTTCTATATGTAGAAAAGGGTTGGGTGACCTTTGACATTCCCCTTTGTGACCCTTTAACTACCCTCATGACTCTTCAACTTACACATGATTGTTTACATTCTACTATTGACACATGGTCTTTCACTTTACAACATGTCTATAATACAATTTGCACATGTACCCATGTGAGATAAAAATGGGCCTGAGTAATCCATACAAGACGTCACTAAGACTCTGACAGTTATGGGAAGACTAACTCTTCGACATCCTCTTGGTGATCGATGGTAGTGAATTGATGCCAATATTGGTAGTCTGTTATGGTGTTTGCATACTCTATGGTGACATTCTTATGAAATCAAAATATTCCCTCCGTTGCATCCAGGTACACTGATTTGGCACTTCTATCCAACTCATGAGATAGAATGTGCATCATGGTCTTGAGTGCAGCCGAACCAACGACATACTAGTGCATAGTGTTTGCG
The DNA here is from genome assembly GCA_031772625.1 of Pinus tabuliformis. NCBI lineage: Eukaryota > Viridiplantae > Streptophyta > Pinopsida > Pinales > Pinaceae > Pinus > Pinus tabuliformis. The sequence continues at coordinate 91,538,720 of CM062812.1, forward strand.
CTTATTTGCAAGTTTGCATTGTTGGCTATGTGCATCAACTACTCGAATTACATGTCCAGCTCTAGTTGGACTTGCTTCTTTGTTTTCGCCTCGGTGATTTTGCTAATGGATGGGATCACATGCATGCTCAAAATGACATCCATTCTCCTGAAAAATCATGCATGTGAAGCTTGTAAGCTGGTGATGAGATGTGGGAGTTCCTCATAGTTTTGGATCTGACTCTCGATGTGTGCCTTCAACTCCACTTCCTTTGGCTTCATCACCTTTGGAAAGTAAAATGGGGCTCCCTTGTACCTCATTGTCCATATCTTCATGTGATTGGAAACAGTGTGTATGTCTATCAAGGTGCGTGCTCTCCTAGCATAGCACTGCTGCCAACCATTAAGATGGACAACTGACTTATGCACGGTGAAGAACCTGAAGTATTGCTTCCGCGTGATTGTCTCAAGGGATGATACCTCAACAAGTATCACTTTCTTCAACTCTGCTTTGGTGGATGTTGTAGCTTTCTCATCTCCTTGTTTCGCCGCTTGTAACTCCTTAGCCATGCGCTTGTTCTCAGCTATCAAGAATCTTACACTTGAGCTAGTGGCTTCGACACATGCCTTTATAGAATCAGCCAATGCAACTGGATGTCTTCACACATAAGACATGATCACTTGTTCTTCAAACTGCGTAGGAGATACATGGACATCCAGAGTGAGCACTCTATGCGACTACACAACTCTGTGTTGTGACTCGTCGAAGGATATGTGCACATCCGCTTCTGAATTGTCCCCAAGAATTTCAGTGTCTCTTTGATCAATCAGGACTTTCTCTGCTCCCAGATCTAGTGAAGCTGGTGGAGTGACCTCTTGGTCCTTAGGCATGAGGTCAATGTCCTGATCTTGCTCTGGCTGAACCACATCCGTATCCATCTGTTCAACATCCGTTCAATCTCCTGAGCAAAGTCCTGATCTTGTGACTTCTCACCCTGTTTTCTATTTGTCAGTTGTTCTGATGAGTCAATAACCTATATAGATGCAGTTTCATCAAATGTGTGCATGTTGCGCCTCCTGTTGTTCCTGTTCCTTCTCCGCTTACTTCTCTCTTCTGCGTAGCTCTTGTTCTTCCTTTAGTAGTTGCTTCATCTCTTGCAACCCTTTTCTGCCTCTTCCAAATTCTACTTCTCCCTCTATCTTTGTGCAATCCTTCTGTCACATTATCACCTCTTTGCCTCAATCTCCAAAGCTGCTCTTAATACAAGTGGATCCTCTTTGAATTTGCATCTTTGTTCTGCCTCTGCATTGTCGGCAACCTTCCTCTTACCTTTGTCATGTGCAGGTCTGCTACCCTCTGCTACTGCTGATGTTGCTCCTCTCTGAGATGTTGCTACCTTCTGCATTGCTACCCACTCTACAGCCATCCTGACTAGTTCATTGAGCCTTGAGAAGTTATAGTAATATCTCCATGGGTCTTCCTCAGCCCAATGACAAGCCCCGTGGATCCAAGGATGATACACTCTCGTACAATGTTCTTCCACTAAGCATTGCGGGTCATATGGATTGAAACTTTTTTGGCCGAAGGTGAACCTCTTGAATTCCCTCGTCTCGGCCTCAGCATGCTTAAGATTATGGATCTCATACAACCTGATCTGCAAAGGAAGAGCAGGCCAAGGTGCCTTCTTCTTCCTGTGTAGTCTCGCTGACAACCCTGTCGAGATGTGGTATGCAATGTCTTTCATGACCAACTTGTCCATGGAAAACTTCAGTAACACATGCAGAGCCTTCTTCACACTGTACATTCAGATGAAAGTGCCAAGGGGTGAGGCATACCAATATGTTATGTTAACCAATGACTTCATCACTACCTGTGACATGCAAGGCAGATCTTGTTCAATGATCATCCTGTACACTAGGTTGATGAAGTGGTATAATAGTTGTAGTATAACTCCATGGAAATTGCACTCGGAGAACAACCTGCAATAGGTGCGCACAGAGGTTTCTAAAGGTGTCCATGCCCAACCCAAGCCAGGGAACTGATGATGGGCACAAATTGCATCAATTATGTAGGCCAATATGAATAGCTTTTCTTGCTGACCCTTGGGCGAATGCCAAGCATCTGTTACTTGTCTCTTGAGCTAGATAGCCAACATGTCAAACTAATTGAAAGGTCTTCCTTCATTTTCCAGCTGATCCAAAACAGTCACCCAACTCTGCAGGAAGGTTTCTGTGCTCTCTTGGTTGTATAAGCAACATGCGAAGATGACCAAGAGCTGATAATCCTTCCACACTATCTTTATCTTGTAAACTTGGTTGGGTGTTGTCCTGAACTTAGATGGCTCTTACACTCAAATTTTCAAGATGTCTATTGAGTTTTCACTATCGCTGGGCCTGGTGAAGGGTGCATCCATTGTGACCATCGGTTGCAGCAAGTGATACATAACCTGAAAGTTCTCTGCCTTGAAGGTAGCAAGTTTTGTTCTACTGACACTGCTCAACGCCATTGTCTATGGATCAGTATGAGAGACAATCCAATGGATCATGTCCATGCATGGAAACGAGGGATACCTGCATCCAATCTGGTATAACCCAAACTTGTGTATGTTGACATAGACTCTGCAGTCCTCCAGATTCTCCTTGAAGGTGCCTGAAAATATGTCATTGATGTCTTGCCATTTGATCTTGATCTCCTTGTCTATGAAGAGCTTAGTGTCTTCATCGATGGGCGAGCTCATTGAAACTTTCTTGACCACATCTCTAGTTGTGCTCTCAATGGTGTCCTTTGACCCTATTCTCTTGGAAGCCATTGCACCTATATTATTGAGAGACTGATGAACACCCATGATACCTAGAGACAGAGCAACACTCATGGCAAGCAATTTGTCAGTTGAAAACCAAAAAATTAAGGGAGTTTTGAGGTCTAAAATGGGCCTCCTAAGGAAATAATAAAATAATAGTGGAAATAGTAAAATAAGATTAGATTACATCATCAAATTTTAGAGGGAAAAAATAAAACACTATTTTTTCAACTTATATTTTCAAATTATATTCCTATGGGTTTAGTCAAATTTCAAGTAGAAACACTAATTGGATGCAAAATTTGATTCCTCATCCAAGGAGTACCCATGTTGCATACTTTCGATGGACCTTGCTACACGAAAAAAGAGAACTACATGAAAAACATTATTGCAATCATGTTTTTTCATGTATTTCTCATTTTGCGTGTAGTAGGGTCCATCGAAAGTATGCAACATGGGTACTCCTTGGATGAGAAATTAAATTTTGCATCCAACGAGTAATCCCACTTGAAATTTGAGTAAAACCTTAGGGAGATAAGTTGAAAATATGAGTTGAAAAAGTAGTTTTATTATTTTTTAATCTTTTTACTTTTTTTACTCCAAAAATGGTGAATCATCCCCCATGGTTGACATTGTCATCTTGAATCCTATTGGTTCTTATAAATTTTATTTTGGTTGTACATTTTTCTGAGGAGGCCCATTTTAGATCTCAAAATTCCCCTAATGAGCAACCTCGGGACTGACAGCAACACACCTAGGTGATTGACTAGAAGATTTGCGCAATTTTCACTAGGAGGTTGGGAGACTGACTACCAAAACTGCAAAGAACACAATATGAACTATCAGTGAGCTAACTGCCTATCGAAACTGTGCAGAGCACAGTCCAGCTTGTCCTGCTGAGGACTGGAACTGCATATGCATAGTTTTAGTCAACATGACTGCAACCCGAGAAAATTGCATTGCACAATTCCGGGGGCCAACCGAGGCACTACCTCTTAGAATTTTGCAGAGAACACTCTGGGAGGCTAGTGTGAGGCAATCTCTATGCAATTTCTGGGAGCAAGGCAAGGCCTTCTATCCTAGAAATATGTAGTGCAAGCCGGGAAAGGCAAGGTCCGGGCTAAGGCAGCTCAGACCCATTGACGGGCGATTGAAAATAGTAAGGACTGAATGCATGTGTGAAACTGGGTGCAGACATGAGTGAATGAACATGCATGAAATCCGTAAGTACATGATTTAGTAAAATGGAAAGACAACGATGTGTGTGAAGCAAATCGCCACAACGGCGACCATCACTGTAGAAACAATGTCATGCATGAGACAACAAGCAGATGTAAAGGGAAAATTGAAATAGTGCTTCTACAAGCAAACATGCATTAAAACAACAACAAGTGTTCAAAAAAACCAAGCAAACAACACTCACAAAAACTGGAATACAAAAACTGACAGAAAAGCAGCAATATACATGAAGAGCAGACTTACCTGGAAAAAGCTTAGTTGAGTGTGCTGAATGCTCCTAGATGCGTTGGGGGTGCTAGAGCTCCAAGATTGAAGTGAAGAATGAGCTCTAAATCGTCAAATAAATAGTTTTCACAAGATCGAGGCTTATGACGCGCATGCCACAAATCTAGGAAAAAGCAACACTTGATGGGAGGTTTGTAAAATGACTTTTGCATGTGACCTCCAACTGCTAAAAATAGATCCCTAAAATCTAGGGATTCTTTTTTCTTTTATTTTTTATTTTTATTTTTTATTTTTTGGGAAAAATTTTCCACACATGCAAGGCAAGACTTCTCATTCTTGGAGGGAATGAGTCATCTTGGGAGCACATGCAATAGATTGCAAGCCCTGGATGACTTCTGCACAGTTTCTGGGATGAGTAGCTCTGACTGCTCCTCAAGTGATCCAGGTGGATCTTCAGATACAATGGCATGGAAAAGCTCAAAATTCAAAGTGGCAGAAAAGTGAATATCCTGACATCAGATCGAAGTGCTCGTCACCCTGATTCCAACGGTGTGAACGACACTCCAATTCGAGTCCGGATGAGGAAGTTATGGTAGAAAGAAGATTTTCTTACCCCTTTGAAAAAGGAGGCATTTTCATGGTTTTAAGCCTTTAAAAGGGAATCACATCGAAAAACGTGTAGAGGGCAGATTCCACAACCTCCAATCAGCGATTGCCGATCTATCGGGTCAGAGGAAGGCAAGCGATCAGGGCACGTTATTGGAACTGGGTAGATGCGATTAGCGATTGCGATTGGCAATCAGACGAGAGAACAAATTGGCGATCAGCATTGGCATTGACGATCGATGAAGAGCCTAGGCCACAACAATTGCGATTTGTCGATGACGATATCAGTGATCGGCGGTTGGAAATCCCCGCTGACAAGACTTGCTCCAACAATACGCCGATTGTGATATAGGGGCTGGACCCGACGGGTATATTAGCCCGATTTGATAAATTTTAGGTCTGGGTCTTAAGGTTTCGGTCGAGATTTTTAGTGTTTTACATGTATTTTGTGTATTATCGCTTGGAACGATCAAAATCTAACTTTGGGGCTTTCTTATACCCGCCGACCTTTCTATGAAAAACAACCTCGATTTCAATGATCTTTGTCTTAAAGAAGTTTATAAAAGCTGATGATTAGAGAAAGCACGAGGGAGAGGATTTTCTAGCACACAGTTCGAGGCTTCAGCTTGTAGGAGGGCTGATTGATCATTTTGTCTGAATTGGGAAAGTTTTATGTGGTTTCTGCCCCTCTTGACGCCATGGACACAGTGGTGCTATCCATTTCTCCATCTGAGTTCTCCTTTTCTCAGCCATCTTTGAGAATGGAGGTATAAGACTCCTTGTATGTAACTAATGATTGTATTCTCTTCTTTTCATGCCATTTAATGAATGAAGGCCTCCCCATTGATTGAGCAGGGCCCGAAGATGTAGTCCAAGTTGGACAAACTCCGTTATCAAGTCTTGTTGTCTTTATGTGTCGTCTTCTTCTTTCTCGTGCACACATTAAATTTCTGAGTTAAGCTGCAATTTTTACATGTGATTCTTTTCATACATCTATAAGCAAAAGATCCTTGGATCATCAAGCTCTGCGTAATTTCTGGACTAGAGCCAATGCTGCCAGCCAGAACTATGCAAATTCTAAAGAAATCCCAATGATGGGTTGCTTTGCAAAAATTTTTAGGGGGAAGGTAGTCTGCATGCTCTATGCAGTTTTGGAGAGCAGCTGGTTGCCTTGATGCTCTGCACAATTCTGGAAAGCAAGGTTGGTTTCCCTCTAGTTCTGCACAATTCTCCAAGTGAGCACAAGATCTTGTTTAATACCAAGTCACGGGATGTCATCTTGTGGCTGAAAGGCAAACAAGTTAGCGAACACAAGCTGATAAGCCACAGAAACTCAACTGAAGCTTAAGTACCTGGGCAGTGCAAGACATGCTGCTAAGGATGGTTGGTGTGGAGGCTCCAAAATAAAGCTAAGGAAAAATTTTGGAGGATGGTTGTAGCTACTACAACAGTCTCAAAGAAAAGGATTTATTGTAAACGGTTAGGAACACAAAGTATACAAGCTTGTAAAATCCTTGTATGGCCTCAAGCAAGCACTGCAAGTCTAGTACAAGAAATTGATTGAGCATCTTTTGAAACTCAATTTCAAACATTATGATCTTGATGATGCAACTTTGTTTTTCACAAAAGTTGGAAAAGCAATTGTATATCTTGTCATGTATGTAGATGATTTTCTTATGATAGGGACGAATGAGAATTACATTTCATAAATAAAGAAAGAAATAAGGAAAGGTTTTGAAATGACAAATTTAGGCTGTGTCCACTACTACCTTAGTATTGAAGTAACCCAACATCCAAATTTTATATTCCTCTCTCTAAAGATCTACATTGGAGATCTGTTGAACAGGTTTGGCATGGCTGAGTGCAATCCTTTGGCTACTCCAATGGAACATAATTTAAATCTTACATCCACTAAAGGAAAATAATATGAGGATGCAAAAAAGTAAAGACATCTCGTAGGAAGTCTCAACTACCTGACTACTAACAAACCAAACATTTCATTTGATATTGGAATCCTCTCTAGGTTTATGCAAAAGCCTTGTGAGGGTGATTGGTCTACAGCAAAAAGAGTTATAAAGTACTGTTGAGTCCCAAACCTGCACTTCCCTATATACCCTTTCAGCCTTCTTTTTCCATTTACTTCATCCACCAAGCTATCAAATCATTGCATATTAGTCTAAAAAGAGCCCATGAAATGGTTTCCTAACTATGTTTATGACTGTTGTTTGATTTAGATTTTTGTTCAAGCAGCTGCGGAAACTTGTCACTTTCCGCAGCCAGCCCAAGTTTCCGCCAAATGAGGAGTTTTGCGGTGGAACGGCTCTGTTTTGCCCACGTGAAGGTTTGCGTGGCACGATCCTTAGTTTCCGGAGGTACTGGCACACCTGTAGAGCAGCCCGTGAACTGAATCGAGCAGCCACCACTCCATGGATTCAACTGTCATGATGACCATCATGCTAGATCTCAGGTCAAGGAGATTTATGTGTCTCTTGGCAGCATAAAATCTAGGAATTAGTTGCAGCACTTTTACTTATAAATAACGCGTTGATATACGCTGGATAGTTAGTTTTTGAAATGTAATTTTGACTGTTGTTATCAGCCCACTGTACTGTGCTTCACTTTGTTTTATTACTGCACTTTAAATACATGAGAAGACAGCATTCCTGAATTTGATTTGTGACTAAGTGATTGACTGGCCGAGGTTGCAGAGGGCCCCTGTACACCAAAGCTTTGTATAGTTTCTTACTTGCTTTCATTTACTGTTTTTATAATCATTGCTTGTATATATATTGCGTTGTTCTGATGTTCATTGCTGTCCATATTTCCTTTATGTTTTCTTTTATAACTGTTAGCTGATCAGTGCTTATTTTACAGGTTTTTGTAGGTAGCCCGAGAAGATTTACATATTTTTGATAACTACTGACATGAGATCATCTTGTCCTTTCTGCTGATTTTCATTTCCTGAGTTTAATTCCAGCACTGTCATTTTTTTCAAGTTTTGTTTTGCTTATTTACTTTCTGCTACTTAAACATCATATTACTCAGTTGTTTATGATTTCCTTTCTATAGTCAAGCGACTCAATTAGTAAGGAATCAGAATATTACTTGTAGTATGATTTAGTTTGCTTTCCTGCAAGTTAGAGATTGGATTACTTATGTCATTTTCAAGAGTTGAAATATGAATGAGTAGTTAAATCTTAGTTTCCTTTTATGCAATTTAATTTCCTGCAATTTAGATATCATATTACTCAGCTTGTTTATGATTACTTCCTATAGACGGAGTGAGTCGAAAGGTGAAGGGTTAGAATGGGGGTTGAAGTAGTGTGATTTATTTTGCTTTGCTTTCAGTCTTTGAGTTGCTTTAAGTTTAGTTTTTACTTTCTTTTTCATACAGCAGTAAGGATACTGGGCCATTGTCACTAGTTCACTGTTTTGGTACATTTACTTCCTTTTGAGAATTGATTTCATTACAGTCAGTTTGAAACTTTCTTTTTCAAAACTTTTAAGTTTGGAAAATCACTGTAGAAATCACCATTACCATCCATACTTAACTTTCAATTTCGCCATCACACAGTAGGGAATCCATAGAAGATAAACCCAAAAACAAACTAAAAAAAACTCAAAACGACAAAAGACTAAGAAAACGGTTATCTTGTACATATAGTGCACTTCACTTCATCAGTTTACGAATCCCAGATTGACATTTTAAATAGCAATTTAGGACACACTAAATTGACCAAACATTTTGGCGCCATTGCCGGGGAAGTGAAACTAGGTAGCCAATTTCTTAAAACAAAAAAAATAAAAAAAAATTCAAGGAAGGAAAATTGATAACCTCTCAAAGTATGCTCTCCTCTTGCACTTAGTGTGATCTGGAGGATTAGAAAAGAGAAAGTTATTGGTTTAATAGTTTATTGAGTATGCTCTCTTCTTGCACCTAGAGTGACCTGGAAGATCAGAAAGAGAATTATTAGCCTAACTTGAAGAAAAATAAAAATGACATGCATAGAGCAAGAGATTCTAGGGGAAGGTTTTTAGCTAGAGCCAAGAGTTTTATTTTCACAACTCCATCTACTTCAAGGAATAGACAAGAGACACCTCCATCATCTCCAACCCACACTCCTAGCCCTAGGATTCCTAGAATTCAAGAGGCAGTAGTTGAATTAGGAGACTCTTCCACACCATACATCGAATCTGAATTAGGAAAAGATTCTTTCTTTCCTTCTACAGGGAGACACATTGTAATTGAAGAAGTAGAATCACCTGAGGAAGAAGAGGGAGAAATTCCTCCTCGTTTGCCATTAGTAGAGGAACCAGAGGACTCTAAAATCTCTGAGGAAGCTATCATGATAGAGGAGGTAGTTAACGGATTTGGTAGAGGTAGAGGTAGAGGAGGGGGAGGAGGAAACAATGGAGGAGGTAGAGGTAACAATGGGGGAAATAGGGATGGAGATAAATCATTCGGATTTCCTATAGTTGATGAGAATTCTCGAGCAACAATGAAAAATATTTCACCATCCGTCCTCCCAAACTTTCATGGGTTAAGAAATGAGGATCCTGAAAAATTTCTATTTGAGTTTGAGGTCATGTGTCGAACTTATGATTATCTAGAAGACTCTCAAAAACTCAAACTATTAACTTCAACATTGAAAGGAGCTGCTTTGAAATGGTTCATGGGATTACTCACTCAATCCATTAGGACTTGGAATGATATGAAACAAACATTTTTGGATAGATACCTGGACTATTGTATGCCCACCAATCACAAGGATGAAGTATTCAAAATGGTGCAAAGAGAAGATGAAAACCTGGAGGATTTACTTGAAAGATTCCAATACAACCTGAAAAGAGAAAAAATGAGTAACTTAGATGAGGAAACCCTAAAAGCCCTTATATTAAAAGCCATTAGAGATGAATGGATAGATATTTTGAACATGATGGGAAAAGGAGATATATCTCAACTTCCACTTCATGATATAGCAGAGCTATGTGTCCATCTCTCAAGAGGAAAATCTAAAACTGGAAAAGGGCCTAGAGATCCTTCTCTCATCAGAGCAAACAAATCTGCAACTGGATCAGTAAGTAGGGCTGAGATTGGCAATATGCTTGATGAATTCAAAACTGATATCTTAGGGAGTCTTACTGAGCAACTAAACACTCTTAAGATACACAATAAGCAGAAAGTAGAAGCTGAATCTTTGGCCATGTTTTGCCCAAAATGTAGAAAGAAAGATGCTCTAAGGGAGTGTCCCTCGGATGCAAAAGTTGTAGAAACATGTGTGATTTGTTGAGAGAATCATGAGACCAAGGATTGTCCTTCAATTCCTGGGCTCAAAGCTGTCTTCCAAGAAGATCCAAATACAATTGAATCTCTCTGTTTTATTGCAACGAGACCTTGGCAGGGGCAACAAAACCAAGGGTTTAACAACTATATGAACTTTCAAACCCCACCAAATTGGAATCCTTGGCAACAACCTTGGTCCCAACCTCAAAATCCTTTTCAATCATGGGTACAAGGCATGAAAAATCCTTATGGGAGATTTGCTCAATTTTATCAATATCCTCCATCTTTTCAAAACCAACAAGCTCCACAACTTCCAAATCAAAATCCACAACTATCATTGCTATTTCAACAACAACAACTGTAGGAATTTACAGGGTAAGTTCCACAGAAGAATACCAAAAGGACACCGCTCACAACCAGATCTCAAATCAATACACCAGTATTTTTGACGTGGTTAAAACCCTCAGAGTGCAAGGAGGGAAACAGTCCACGGCCTGTCCCAACGTGGGTACAGACAATTTATTAATCAAAGAATGAAAATTTACATAAGCTTCTCTCATGCACGGATTACCCGAACAATGACCCTCCATGCGCTTTAAATAGAACTCATGGACCAATCGGGTGTCAAGCCACGGATCAAGTGTCGGTAATACCGAGGTGAGAGTGAACCGTCGGATCACTACATATCGTGACCGTCGGATTGTAAGTTACAAAATGTACAACGGTAAAGAAACACACTTTACCTAACTCTAACCTAACTCTATACTAGACCAAGTTGAACTTAACTATATCCTATGTGTCGGAATATCCTAACATCCCCCCTTAAGAACAACTTGGGATAGGATTGAAGGATTTACAAATATGACACAATAGGAGAAGGAAGGAGGCACTAGAGCCTATCCCCCCTTAGTGACAACTTCCTGAACTCCAAGCATATATCGAAGTTTAGTGAACTTCGCCTCTGTGAGAGCCTTTGTGAAGATGTCTGCAACCTGATCATCCGTTGGACAATATTGCACTTCAAGAACATGGTCATGAATGAGCTTTCTGATGAAGTGCATGTGTAGTTCAATGTGTTTGCTGCGCTGATGCTGGACTGGATCTTTGCATAGCTGAATGGCACTTTGATTATCACACCAAAGTGTGGTTGGATGCTGCTGCTCAAAGCCAAACTCTGATAGGATCTGACGAAGCCACAAGGCTTCCTTACTAGCTTCCACGGCACCACGATACTCTGCTTCTGCTGACGAAAGAGAAATGGCAGCCTGTTTCTTACAAGCCCATGTAATAGGTCCTGAACCAAGAGTGAAGACATAACCGGCAGTAGACTTCCGATCATCAAGGTCACCAGCCCAATCAGAATCAGTGAAACCAACTAACAGAGGAGCTGCTTTGGCACTGTAATGAATCCCAAACTGTATTGTACCTCGAACATAACGAAGTATTCTTTTAGCTGCTTTCCAATGACTTTCACGGGGGTTTTGCATAAAACGAGCAACAAGGCCAACAACAAAGGAAAGATCAGGACGAGTATGGGTTAAATACAAGAGTTTTCCGACAAGTTGACGGTATAAGGTAGCATCAACTTCAGGAGAAGTACAAGAGACTGAAAGTTTGACTCCAGACTGAAAGGGAGAAGGGGCTGGCTTACAGTCTTCCATGTGAAAATGACGAAGAATATCACAAGCATACTTGGACTGGGAAAGGAAAATACCCTCTTGGGATTGCAAGACTTGAAGACCGAGAAAATAGTGTAAGTGTCCTAAGTCTGTCATTTCAAATTTCTTTTTAAGGCTGGACTTCACATGGTTTATAAGGTTGGGATCACTACCAGTAAGAATAAGATCATCAACATAAAGAACAAGGATGATGAGAGAGTTGCCCACTTTCTTGGTGTAGACAGTATTGTCAGAATGACACCTAGAAAAGCCAGATTCTAAAAGAAAGCTATCCATTTTGGCATACCAAGCTCGAGGAGCTTGCTTGAGGCCATAAAGGGATTTCTTAAGTCGACAAACGAGGCTGGAGTCTGTTTGTATGAAGCCAATGGGTTGTTCCATATAGATTTCTTCCTGCAAGTCCCCATGCAAGAAGGCAGATTTAACATCCATTTGATGGACTTCCCATTTTAAAGAGGCAGCAAGGGAAAGAACAAGGCGGATAGAGTTCATTTTGGCAACTGGAGAGAAGGTTTCAGTGTAGTCAATGCCTTCAACCTGTGAAAAGCCCTTAGCAACTAGACGAGCTTTATGTTTATCAACTTTCCCATCTGGTCCATACTTGGTTCTGTAAACCCATTTGCATCTAACAAGTTTGCGTCCCTTTGGTAGAGGAACAAGATCCCATGTATCATTTGTCATCAATGAATGATATTCTTCATTCATAGCTGTTTCCCAATGTGGATGGCCTGAAGCTTCTGCAAAAGTGTCAGGATCATGATTTACTGGAGCTTGAGCCAGTAAAGAAGAGGCTCTTTCAAACTGAGAACGTGTACGTCGCTGATCTGTAGGATCACCGGCAAGATCACCTGCTGCATCCCGAGTAGCACGGACCCATCTTGGAAGTTGAGGATCCTGAGAAGGTGGGGAAGGATTATCATCCTCGCTTTCATCATCAGAAGAAGAAATGTTTTCAAAGATAGAAGAGATAGGAAGAGGTGGCACATCCGCCGGACTAGGCTCGCAGGCCGATTTATTTTCATCAAATTTTACATCTCTTCTAATGATAACATTTTTGGACTTAAATGGAATAAGTCTATAGCCTTTTACATCTTCAGAATATCCAACAAAAGTACATTTCTCACTCTTAGGTTCTAAGGCTTTATGCTTTTCATCTGGAATATGGGCCCATGCTTCACTTCCAAACACACGAAAGTGACTTACATCTGGTTTAATGGAACTCCAAGCTTCTTCTGGAGTGATATTCTCTAGAACCTTAGTAGGAGTGCGATTGATTATATAATTTGCACAATTAATTGCTTCGGCCCAAAAACTAAGACTGAGTCCTTTAGATTGCAGCATACAATTAGCCATTTCCTTTAAAGTGCGATTTTTCCTTTCAGCTACACCATTTTGTTGTGGAGTGTATGGAACAGTATGTTGCATTTGAATTCCATTTTCGGTGCAAAAGGTGATGAATGCATTTTTAACATATTCTCCACCATTATCAGTTCTTAGCTTAAGAATTTGATGTCCAGATTGTTTTTCAACGAATGCTTTGAAGGCCAAAAAGGTGGTAAATACTTCGCTCTTGAGTTTTAAGAAGTATACCCAAGTGCGTCTAGAGAAATCATCAATGAAAGTTAAGAAGTACTTGCAGCCAGAGAATGAAGCAACAGGAAGAGGACCACATAAATCACTGTGCACAAGCTGTAAAGGGGCTGAGGCGTGCCAAGAGGCACGTTTGTCAAAACTGTCCCGATGATGTTTTCCGAGTACACATCCGGAACAAACACCATCTTTGCAAGATACCATAGGAAGACCTGTCACCATGTTTTCTTTACATAGATGCTGAAGGGAGCGATAGTTTAAGTGACCATACCGCTCATGCCAAAGTTTGCTCACTTCATCATTATGAGCAACAAATACTGAGGGAAGATGGGATGACCCAAAGTTGTGAAACTTATACAACCTTTTGGAATCATCAGCAAGACCAGTAGCTAGAATCTGTTTAGGATCTTTTAGATCCTTGATTACAACATCATGAGGTGAAAATTCAACAATTTTACCTTCACCTGAATGAGTTATCTGATAGACAGATAGAAGGTTGCAGGATAAGTTTGGAACACATAATACATCATTGAACTGACCATTGTCTAGATGAACAGTTCCAGTCCCTACAACATTAAGAGATCTATCATCACCAACATATATATTTTTGGTGTTACAATCATTTAAAGAAGAAAACATGGCTTGGTTTTTGGCCATGTGACAAGAGGCTCCAGAATCAATGAGCCACTCATGAGAATGAGAAGAAGAAGAAGATACATTTAATGCATAACCAGACTGAGATGATTGACGATGACATGCAGAAAATGCCGTTCCGGAAGTTGAAGTTGAAGTAGGCTCCAGATGGATGTTATGTTTCTTCATTGCGGCTTCCAAGGCTTCCATCTTCTTAAAGCATTTAGATTCTAAGTGGCCATCTCGATTACAAAAGTTACAATGTCTTTCAGTCTTCTTCCATTTGTTTTTATTGGGCTTATCATATTGCTGAAATGATCTTTCATCTTGAGGCTGAGTTGGTTTAGGACCATTCCTTTGAGGATAAGACTTCTTAGGATTCTTTGAATTTGGATACTGCTGGGCGGCTAACGCTTTTGTGGAAGAGTTTCCAAGATTAAGAAGACCAAGGTGTAAGAGTTTTTCTTGTTCTCTTATTAAGGAATCACAAAAGGAGTCAAAGGAAGGGGGCTTGTAGTCTTTGCCTTGACAAATGAAAGCTTCCCTGGTAGAATGGAAAGTGGAAACAAATACAGAGTAGGCTGGCCCTAACTTAGTGAGGATGGAATAAATAAGGTTACCATCATCTTTCTTAACTTTAACACCTTCCAAGAGATATCTAAGGTTCTTGAATTTTGACAAGAAATCTTCAATGCAAGAAAAATTATTAGGATCCAAAGTAAGCAGCTCATTTTCAAGTTGATGGGCTCTAATTTCATTTTTAATCCCAAAAACTTTAGCAAGTTTTTCTAATGCTTCATGAGGAGTTTCAATTTCTGCAATGTGGAATCTAAGATCAGGAGAAACAGACATTCCTATCAAGCCACGTGCTTGATCTTGTCGATTTTCCCATTTTTCGGCCTTGTCTTCATCTTTGGGTTTCTTCTCTTGGTCTGTGGCTATTCTGAAGAGACCTTTACTTCTAAGTAAATCTCCCATGTAGGCGACCCATTGGAAGTAGTTAGTGCTGTCAAGAATGACTTGGCATGGACTTTCCATTTTTGAAAAACAACTGAAGCTGAAGATGCTGAAAGTGAGTGGTCCAATGGATAGATCTCGAAAAAATAGGCGGTTTTAAAAAAAACGGCTCTGAAAAAGGCTTCCGGATGAAGAAGTTATGGCTTTTTGAAAAAAAATTGTTGACGTTGCCGGCAAAGTGCGCGAATGTGCGGGAATGAAAAAATCCGCCCCCACAAAATGGAGACTTGAACCCAAGACCTCTACTCTCTTAAAAGGTCTTTGAACCAATTGATCTATACAAAAGATTTGAGAGAGAGAGAGAGAGAGAGAGAGAGAGAGAGAGGGGGGGGCCTCGATTTGCGTGCTTGCCTTGGGAAGACTCTTTTCCCCTACAAAACACAAAACACAAAACCCAACACGAATATCCAAAGAAAAACGAACCTTACGGCTCGAAGTTAGCTTTAGCCAAAAAACTAGAAATTTTAAAAAAAATCTCAAAGTTAGCTTTTAGCCGAAAAACTAAATATTTTCCTCAATGTTTCTGATTTTCCGAGATCACACTAAGGTGCAGGGAAAAGAGCATACGCATGAGAAAAATCCTTTCTTTCTGTTTCTGATTTGCCCAGATCGCACAGAGTCGCAGGGCAAAGAGCATACGCAGAAATGAAAGGTATAGATCCGGGAAAAAAAAAGCTAAATAAACCGAAACCGAAATAAGCAGAGAGAAAATGACAGTAAACTGCAAAAAAAAACACTGTATACCTCCCGATCTGAAAAATGACGCAGCTAGGGCTACCGGAAACCTTTTCGCGTGAAACGAAAGGGGTTCCTCACTGAAACAGATGCTCCGAATGCAACAGAGCAGTCCTCTCGGCCCGAAAGCAGTCAGAAACAGCAGATCTAGGAAACGACAGCCGCATGCAGTTCTACCGGCTTCAGATTTGGATCACCAACGGACGCGGCCCTCAAATAGCTCTGATACCATGTAGGAATTTACAGGGTAAGTTCCACAGAAGAATACCAAAAGGACACCGCTCACAACCAGATCTCAAATCAATACACCAGTATTTTTGACGTGGTTAAAACCCTCAGAGTGCAAGGAGGGAAACAGTCCACGGCCTGTCCCAACGTGGGTACAGACAATTTATTAATCAAAGAATGAAAATTTACATAAGCTTCTCTCATGCACGGATTACCCGAACAATGACCCTCCATGCGCTTTAAATAGAACTCATGGACCAATCGGGTGTCAAGCCACGGATCAAGTGTCGGTAATACCGAGGTGAGAGTGAACCGTCGGATCACTACATATCGTGACCGTCGGATTGTAAGTTACAAAATGTACAACGGTAAAGAAACACACTTTACCTAACTCTAACCTAACTCTATACTAGACCAAGTTGAACTTAACTATATCCTATGTGTCGGAATATCCTAACAACAACAACAACCTTCTCAACAGAATCCAAATTCTCAACTCTTGCTTCCATTCCAACAGAAGTCAAATCAACTTCCTTCCCAGCCATTGCCAAACCCCAATAATAAAAACCCTCAAAATGCTTACATGGTAGAAGATCAACAATTTCCTACCTATATGATTGTTCCTCTCAATGATGTACAACTCAGATCTGGTAGAGTTTTAGATAAACCTTCTATAGATGCCCAAAAGCAAAGCATTTCTGAGGAAGATTCTCTTGAAGCCAATAAAAGTTCTGAAGCATCTCTTCAAAACCCAAGCACTCAGAAAGAAAAAGAAAAAGAGCTAACCCCCACAACTCCTATATTTGAGCAACCTGCATCTTCATCCACACCTCCTTTTCCTGAAAGATTACAAATTGACAAAGGGGTGGAAAAACAAATCTTGTTGCCTGACTATGATTTTCTAGATGAATTGAAGAATGTCTGTATCAAGATTCCCTTGTTACAAGCCATTAGAGAGATTCCTATTCTAGCAAAAACAATAAAGGAGTTGAGTCTTAAAAGACCAGGAAGGAAACCTAGAGATACAAGAAGAATCCACCTGGTAGGAAAAATTGCAGATATCATGATGGGAAAAATTACTATGCAGAAGTATGTAGATCCCGGTAGTCCAATTGTTAAAACACATATCAATGGGGTAGAAATTCCAAATACTTTGATTGATTTAGGGGCTGCTATCAACATTATGAGTAGACAGACTATGGAACAGCTGAAAATTCCTAATCTTCTTTTTACACCTACTTTACTGCAACTTGCAGATCGATCAATTATCAAACCAGATGGTGTATTAAAAGACATTTCGGTCTTCTTAGACTCTTGTGAATATCCAGTAGATTTCATGATTTTAACTCCCAAGAGTAATTTAGGAGGACACCCTCTCATCTTAGGAAGACCTTGGCTAGCCACAGCTGATGCTTTCATCAGTTCTAGGTCTGGGGATATGTATATTTCTGATGGTAATTCAACAAAGAAATTCAATCTGTATCCTCCAGCAAAAGCAATTACAGAAATAGGAGATAATGAGTGGGTTGATGATGAGGATACTATACAACCTGTCTTTACCATTTCTGAAGTCAGTGAAGATAGTCAAATTTTGAACACATTAGAAAACTTTGAAACATCTTCAGAATATGACCACACACAATTTCAGTTAGATTCTGACATTGAGTATCTATCATCTAGACAAACGTCTCTTTTCTGTATGGAAGAGTTTGGTAGTTCCACCATTGAGATCTTTCCAGGTAAAACATTGAATATCAACAAAAACTTGGAAAGATCACAACAGGAAGAACTAACCAAAATCTTGCAAAAACATTCTACTGCATTTGCATGGGAATATACTGATATGAAAGGTATTGACCCTAAGACTTGCATTCATCACATCTACGTTGAGGAAAAGAGTAGACCAATCAGACAACCTCAGAGAATGATGAATCCAAACCTTAGGGAGATAGTGAAAGAAGAGCTCCAAAAACTACTCAATGTAAACTTCATTTATCCAATTTCAGATAGCCGATGGGTTTCTCCTTTGGTTATAGTACCCAAAAAGAATGGTAAATGGAGGGTATGCATTGATTACAGGGAATTGAACAAAGAAACTTTGAAGGATCACTTTCCTTTACCCTTTATTGATCAGGTATTAGATACTTTAGCAGGAAAAAAGTATTTTTCATTTTTGGATGGTTTTAGTGGCTATAATCAGATTCAGGTAGCACCTGAAGATCAGGATAAGACCACATTTACCTGTCCATGGGGAACTTTTTCTTACCGAGTACTTCCTTTTGGATTATGTAATGCACCCGCAACATTTCAAAGGGCAGTACTAGGAATCGTTTTTGATCTAATCCATGATTGTGTAGAGGTTTATATGGATGATTTTACAGTTTATGGTAATTCGTTTGAAGAGGCATTAGAGAATTTGGAAAAAGTCCTTATAAGATGTAAAGAAACAAACCTATCATTGAGTCATGAAAAATGCTTTATGATGTTTACTGAAGGGATTGTTTTAGGACATCATATTTCAGGGGATGGGATTAAAGTTGATAGATCAAAAGTTGAAGTCATCTCCAGGTTGCCTATTCCAAATTGTCAAAAAGATGTTAGAAGTTTTCTTGGATTTACTGGATACTATAGAAGATTTATTGAAAACTTCACCAAAATAGCATCTCCACTCTTCAAATTACTTACAAAAGACTATGAATTCAAATGGGATCCTGATTGTCAATCTGCATTTGAAACTTTGAAAACAAGAATATCTGAAGCACCCATTTTGAGAGGGCCAAATTGGAAACTTCCTTTCCATATTTCCACAGATGCTTCAGATACAGCTCTAGGAGCTGTGTTGGGTCAAAAGGATTTAGTTCCTTATGCCATTTACTACTCCAGTAAAAATTTGACTCCCACTGAGTTAAACTATACTGTGACTGAAAAAGAGTTCTTAGCTGTTGTTCATGCAATCAATAAGTTTAGACATTATATAACAGGCTATGAAACTTTTGTCCATACTGATCATTCTGCAATTAGATATCTCATGAACAAACCTGTTACTAATGGCATAGTTATAAGATGGCTCTTACTTTTACAAGAATTCAATATTACTGTGTTGGATAGACCAGGGAAACAAAATACAGTAGCTGATTTCTTGTCTAGAATCCAAAATACTAATGAAGATTCTCCTATAGAGGATAAGTTTCCAGATGAGTATTTATTTGCAGTAACTACTAAGACTCCTTGGTATGCAGATATTGCTAACTATTTGGTTACAGGAAAGCTACCTCCACATTTATTTCCTGGTGAAAAAAGAAGAATTATTCAGGAGAGTTCAAATTATTCATGGATTTCTAATGAATTGTTTAAAACAGGGCTAGATTGTGTGATCAGAAGATGTGTTCGGGAAGATGAAATGCCTAACATCCTCAAGGCATGTCATGATGAACCATGCAGTGGACACTTTGCTGACAAAAGGATGGCCTATAAAATCCTTTCTTTAGGATATTATTGGCCTTCCCTTTTCAAAGATGCAAAACAATATGTCAGAAGGTGTGACACCTGCCAAAGAGTTGGGAGACCGACTCTTTCAAATGAAATGCCACTACAACCACAGGCACTCATTGAACCCTTTGAAAAATGGGCTTTAGATTTCATTGGACCCATTAATCCACCATCTAAACAGAAAAAGTATATATTGGTATGCACTGATTATGTCACTAAATGGGTAGAAGCCAAAGCATCACCTTCTGCCACTGAAAATTCAGTTGTTCAATTTCTTTTTGAGGATATTTTTACTCGTTTTGGTGTCCCAAGAGAAATTGTGACAGATCAGGGAAGTCGATTTACATCTAACTTGATGGAGAAGCTGATGGAAGAATACAAAATCAAGTACAGAAAATCTACTCCTTACCATCCGCAAGCAAATGGCCAAGTGGAGTCTACAAAAAAAGTTCTTGAGAGCATCATCACCAAAACTGTTCATCTACACAGAAAAGATTGGGCAGAAAGGCTTCCTGAAGCCTTATGGGCCTACAGAACTACATGGAGGAATACAACAGGACATTCTCCCTATGAACTTGTTTATGGGAAAGAAGTCCTGCTCCCCATTGAGTTTCAAGTCAAGACTTTCAAGATGGCAGTCCAGTTGGGGATGAATCTATCAGAAGCCCAAAAGCACAAAATGGAGCAGCTGAATGAGCTAGATGAGATCAGACAAGAAGCAATTTTAAGGACTGATCTAGTTCAACATCAAAGAGCTAAGTGGCATGACAGATACATCAAAGAGAGAAAGTTTCAAGAGGGGGATTGGGCGTTACTGTTTGATTCCAAGTTCAAAGACTTTAAAGGTAAATTTCAGACCCATTGGCTAGGGCCATATGAAATTGACAAAGTCTTTAACAATGGAGCGGTAAGAATCAAGACCATTGATGAATTTCGGATTTCTCTTATTGTGAATGGCCACCGATTGAAAACTTATCATAAGCCACTCTCAAAAGAAGAATTTGTCAAGATGCTCCAATAGAATTCTGCAATAAGGCTGGTGGAGAAGAATCCTTCTTCCCCACCAGCCTAGCCTTTGTTTCCTTCAGTTAAAAAAAAAAAAAAAAAAAAAAAAAATTGTATAAGCCTGAAAACCAATCATAGATTGGCAGTCTTATACAGAAAATATAGAGTGAAAATCAGGGACACTTGACACTCTATATTTTCCAAAAAAAAAATATCCTCTCCTTCTTTTTCCATCTTCACTCCACCTCATTTTCCATTCCACTCCATCCCCATCTCATTCACATTTTCTCTTCACTTCACTCCGCTTCATTTTCACTCCATTGCACTCATTTCATTTTCATTTCATCAATAAAAGTTTCTTTGAGGACTATTTTCACTCAGTTAGTTCTTTTATAACTATATTTGTTCAGCTAAGTGGGTGCTATCCCAGTTTCCGCAGCTGGAAGCAGTTTCCGCAGCCAGAAATAGTTTCCGCATCCAGAAACGATTTCCGCAGCTACCACCACTCTGTTTTTCAAATTCACAGTCAAAATGTTAGTACAAAAATCATGAAAATGCAAGTGTAAGTGAGCAAATGCCATGAAGACATGGAGCATCTCTAAGACATCAAGAAAGAATAGTTGGTTAAAAGCTATGAGCAAGAAATGACAAAGTTTCTAAAGGTATGAGCAATTTTTTTTATGAAATAGCAATTAAACTCATGATTATGCATAGTTATCAAACCATAGAAAGTTCTACTATGTGCAATGATTCGATATGATAGCTCCATTGCCCACTCCTATCCCACGATATTACTCCATACACCATGCATTCATTTCTTAACGGTCTCATGATGGTTTTCGGGTTTAAACTCAAGTTCAATGCACTTTCATTTGCCACCTGCGCTCATAAGATGTGACCAATCCCTTTACGGCTCTTCTCCACCGTATTTCCCGCAGCCATCTATCAAAACGTGTGATCTCCCGTACGCAGCTATTAATTCCAAAAAAACATCTCGCCTCCACTACCGTTCACTTACCATTTCATTTAAGATCTTCCTTTTCATACACATGCATTTCAATTTGTGAACTCATTCACTACTGCTTATCCTCTGTTCCGCCTATAATCTGAAGCATTCCCGTTACCTTATACCAATTGCAGCCACTGCATTTTACCATAAACCCTACAACGGAGCTACTTCCCTCTGCTAAAATCCTCATACGCAATTGCATCCTCAGTTGAAATTTAAAACAGAGAAAGGAATGGGAAAACTACTAAGGGCAGAGCCAGAAGGACCGAAATATCTAGAAGGTTACCCTCAAGCCAAGGATTTATTGAAGAAAGCCAAATGGTTACGCTTCATTCAAAAGTTTAAAGGTTATAACAAAGAAGTAACCAAGGCTTTTTCACGGTCTTTCGATGGTCAAATGGTGGAGATTGGAGATTTGAAGCTCATGGTGACCGAAACAACAGTAGCAGCTACCACAGGCTTACCCCAGGAAGGTGAGAGATGGTTCAAAAATAAAAGCGTGGATGAACAGGCATGGATAATTATGCTAAGAAACTTAGGTATGGACACCACTGTGTTTACTAAAGGAATTCCTGTTCATGCATTGAAGGAAGAATGGGCTAGTCTGTTGTTAGTTATCCAAAAAATTGTCACTTGTGAAGGACGCTTTAGTTCGATGTACATGTACCATGCTAGACTGTTGATGAATTTCTTAGAGAATCAGACTCTTAATTTGTCTTATTTCTTACTGTTGAGTTTGAAGAAGATGAGTATTACAGTCCAAAAACACATAGGCAATATAGACCCTCATCTATACCATCATGGACTTATAAAAATTCTTATTGAAGACCAACTAAAGAAAAACAAAGATACATGGGAACAATTCTTGTTAAGAAACTACTTCCAAGAGCCATCTGAGGCCTCTTAAAGTAGTACACCAAAGACACCAAGAAAAAGTAGGAGAAGAGAAAAGAGCACCATAGCCCAAGACTCCCCTACTACAGAAACTCAAGAAATTGGTCAAAAAGAAGAAGAAGACAGAACTAAAGACAAGAAACAAAAGAAAGAAAAAGGCAAAAGGACCATCCAAGAAGTCTACCAATCATCTGAGCCATCCATGGAGGAGGATTATCAACCACTGTCAGAAAAATTAGTACATCTTCAAGCTGCTGCTATAGCAAAGAAAAAAGAAAAAGGAAAATAGAGTATACAAGAAAAGAGTACTAGTCCACCATACTTAAGGAGAAACACAAGGCTAAGAGGATAGGGGAGTAAAGCGCAAATAAAACAGCCCCACTTCATTGACTTGGGTGGAGAGACACCTGAGAAAACTCCAGCTGGCCGTAGTCCACCTCGTCCTCAGCCAAGCATTGAAACCAGTCCCCCACATGATGAAAGCCCTTCTCGGCCAGAGCTAGAGAGCAGTCCTCCTCCTCCACCAGATTTTGAACTCAGTCCAAGAAAGACACCTGAAGTAGATCCCAATCAACAGGAAGTATATGAATACCTGGAATCATTAGAAAAATCAGCTGCAGGTCCAAGTACTACTCTACCACTAGATGCACAAGTTCAGTCCTTAAAGCAGGAGGTATTTGAATTAGAGGTCCTAAACAGGCATATCAAGCAGGAAAATGAGGCACTCAAAGAGCAGAGAAAAGTAGATAAAATTATTCATGATAACACTATGCTCCATTTAGGACTATGGCAAAAGAAAAACAAGAAACTGAAGAAAAAGTGCAAAAAGTTGAGCAGAGCATTGATCAATCTCAATTTCAGATGTCTAATAAGGAAACCAAGAATGGTGGTAGCACCAAAGACGAAGAAAAGAGGGCTAGATGTCCTAGCAGAAGCATCAGGACATATGGATTAGAGGGGAGTGACTAAATTTTGGTTGCATGAGGACATGCAACACCTTCACAGTGGGGGTATGTTGAGTCCCAAACGTGCACTTCCCTATATACCCTTTCAGCCTTCTTTTTCCATTTACTTCATCCACCGAGCTGTCAAATCATTGCATATTAGTCTAAAAAGAGCTTATGAAATGGTTTCCTAACTATGTTTATGATTGTTGTTTGATTTAGATTTTTGTTCAAGCAGCTGCGGAAACCTGTCACTTTCCGCAGCCAGCCCAAGTTTCCGTGGCCATTTTGTTAAAGGATATGTTACAGGTGTCCAATGGAGAAACCGGCCACATGGGTAAGCTGCAAGTGACGTGTACATGGAGTGTGTCCCCTCAGTTCAGCCAAATCACTCATAAACGGTCGTGGTCAACGACGGTCAAAGGAAGGGCCAAATGAGGAGTTTTGCGGTGGCACGGCTCTGTTTTGCCCACGTGAAGGTTTGCGTGGCACGATCCTTAGTTTCCGGAGGTACTGGCACACCTGTAGAGCAGCCCGTGAACTGAATCGAGCAACCACCACTCCATGGATTCAACTATCATAATGACCATCACGCTAGATCTCAAGTCAAGGAGATTTACGTGTCTCTTGGCAGCATAAAATCTAGGAATTAGTTGCAGCACCTTTACTTATAAATAACGCGTTGATATACGCTGGATAGTTAGTTTTTGAAATGTAATTTTGACTGTTGTTATCAGCCCACTGTACTGTGCTTCACTTTGTTTTATTACTGCACTTTAAATAGATGAGAAGACAACATTCCTGAATTTGATTTGTGACTAAGTGATTAACTGGCCGAGGTTGCAGAGGGTCCCTATACACCAAAGCTTTGTATAGTTTCTTACTTGCTTTCATTTACTGTTTTTATAATCATTTCTTGTATATATATTGCGCTGTTCTGATGTTCATTGTTGTCCATATTTCCTTTATGTTTTCTTTTATAACTGTTAGCTGATCAATGCTTCTTTTACAGGTTTTTGTAGGTAGCCCGGGCATATTTACATATTTTTGATAGCTACTGAAATGAGATCATCTTGTCCTTTCTGCTGATTTTCATTTCCTGAGTTTAATTCCAGCACTGTCATTTTTTTCAAGTTTTGTTTTGCTTATTTACTTTTCTGCTACTTAAACATCATATTACTCATCTGTCTATGATTTCCTTTCTATAGTCAAGCGACTCAATTAGTAAGGAATTAGAATATTACTTGTTGTAGTATGATTTAGTTTTCTTTCCTGCAAGTTAGAGATTGGATTACTTATGTCATTTTCAAGAGTTGAAATATGAATGAGTAGTTAAATCTTAGTTTCCTTTTATGCAATTTAATTTCCTACAATTTAGATATCATATTACTCAGTTGTTTATGATTACTTCCTATAGACGGAGTGAGTCGAAAGGTGAAGGGTCAGAACGGGGGTTGAAGTAGTGTGATTTAGTTTGCTTTGCTTTCAGTCTTTGAGTTGCTTTAAGTTCAGTTTTTACTTTTTTTCATACAGTAGTAAGGATACTGGGCCATTGTCACTAGTTCACTATTTTGGTACATTTACTTCCTTTTGAGAATTGATTTCATTATAGTCAGTTTGAAACTTTCTTTTTGAAAACTTTTAAGTTTGGAAAATCACTGTAGAAATCACCATTACCATCCATACTTAAATTTCAATTTTGCCATCACACAGTAGGGAATCCATAGAAGATAAACCCAAAAACAAACTAAAAAAAACTCAAAAATGACAAAAGACTAAGAAAATGGTTATCTTGTACATATAGTGCACTTCACTTCATCAGTTTACGAATCCCGGATTGACATTTTAAATAGCAATTTAGGACACACTAAATTGACCAAACATTTTGGCGCCGTTGCCGGGGAAGTGAAACTAGGTAGCCAATTTCTTAAAACAAAAAAATAAAAAAAAATTCAAGGAAGGAAAATGGATAACCTCTCAAAGTATGCTCTCCTCTTGCACTTAGTGTGATCTGGAGGACCAGAAAAGAGAAGGTTATTGGTTTAATAGTTTCTTGAGTATGCTCTCTTCTTGCACCTAGAGTGACCTGGAAGATCAGAAAGAGAATTATTAGCCTGACTTGGAGAAAAATAAAAATGACATGCATAGAGCAAGAGATTCTAGGGGAAGGTTTTTAGCCAGAGCCAAGAGTTCGATTTTCACAACTCCATCTACTTCAAGGAATAGACAAGAGACACCTCCATCATCTCCAACCCACACTCCTAGCCCTAGGATTCTTGGAATTCAAGAGGCAGTAGTTGAATTAGGAGACTCTTCCACACCATCCATCGAATCTGAATCAGGAAAAGATTCTTTCTTTCCTTCTACAGGGAGACACACTGTAATTGAAGAAGTAGAATCACCTGAGGAAGAAGAGGGAGAAATTCCTCCTCGTTTGCCATTAGTAGAGGAACCAGAGGACTCTGAAATCTCTGAGGAAGCTATCATGACAAAGGAGGTAGTTAACGGATTTGGTAGAGGTAGAGGTAGAGGAGGGGGAGGAGGAAACAATGGAGGAGGTAGAGGTAACAATGGGGGAAATATGGATGGAGATAACTCATTCGGATTTCCTATAGTTGATGAGGATTCTCGAGCAACAATGAAAAATATTTCACCATCCGTCCTCCCAAACTTTCATGGGTTAAGAAATGAGGATCCTGAAACATTTCTATTTGAGTTTGAGGTCGTGTGTCGAACTTATGATTATCTGGAAGACTCTCAAAAACTCAAACTGTTTCCTTCAACATTGAAAGGAGCTGCTTTGAAATGGTTCATCGGATTACTCACTCAATCCATTAGGACTTGGAATGATATGAAACAAACATTTTTGGATAGATAGCTGGACTATTGTATGCCCACCAATCACAAGGATGAAGTATTCAAAATGGTGCAAAGAGAAGATGAAAACTTGGAGGATTTACTTGAAAGGTTCCAATACAACCTGAAAAGAGCAAAAATGAGTAACTTAGATGATGAAACCCTGAAAGCCGTTATATTAAAAGCCATTAGAGATGAATGGATAGATATTTTGAACATGATGGGAAAAGGAGATATATCTCAACTTCCACTTCATGATATAGTAGAGCTATGTGTCCATCTCTCAAGAGGAAAATCTAAAACTGGAAAAGGGTCTAGAGATCCTTCTCTCATCAGAACAAACAAATCTGCAACTGGATCAGTAAGTAGGGCTGAGATTGGCAATATGCTTGATGAATTCAAAACTGATATCTTAGGGAGTCTTAGTGAGCAACTAGACACTCTTAAGATACACAATAAGCAGAAAGCAGAAGCTGAAGCTTTGGCCATCTTTTTCCCAAAATGTAGAAAGAAACATGCTCTAAGGGAATGTCCCTTGGATGCAAAAGTTGTAGAAACATGTGTGATTTGTTCAGAGAATCATGAGACCAAGGATTGTCCTTCAATTCCTGGGCTCAAAGCTGTCTTCCAAGAAGATCCAAATACAATTGAGTCTCTATGTTTTGTTGCAAGGAGACCTTGGCAGGGGCAACAAAACCAAGGGTTTAACAACTCTATGAACTTTCAAACCCCACCAAATTGGAATCCTTGGCAACAACCTTGGTCCCAACCTCAAAATCCTTTTCAATCATGGGTACAAGGCATGAAAAATCCTTATGGGAGATTTGCTCAATTTTATCAATATCCTCCATCTTTTCAAAACCAACATGCTCCACAACTTCCAAATCAAAATCCACAACTATCATTGCCATTTCAACAACAACAACCTTCTCAACAGAATCCAAATTCTCAACTCTTGCTTCCATTCCAACAGAAGTCAAATCAACTTCTTTCCCAGCCATTTCCAAACCCCAATAATAAAAACCCTCAAAATGCTTGTTGGCATTATGATTCAAGTGTTGTCCTTGATGGCAACTCACTCAGAGGATGGTACAGGTGCTCAGAGGTTGGTACAGGTGATGGCAACTTAATCAGAAGACAGATCTTAGTACAGCATGCCAAGGAAGTTCATATACGCATGTTCGTTAAGCCCAAGTCGCGTGTACACGCTAGTTGGATTCAGTAAAAGAGCGTGTATGTGGAAAAGTATCTTTGGTCCATGGTGGTTAGTCCTTGGAAGTTGTGCCTATGATTTCGGACCATTGTGTCTCGACGGGCGTGTCGATCCCTAGTTTTGAAGATGATGGTATTGTGTTACTATGGTTTTGGCTCTTGGTATTGAGCTAGGCCTAAGACTATATAAGGAGAAGAAGATCATTAGGCAAAATTATCTTTCGACAAGGCTTGAATATCTAAGAGAGAAAGAGATCTGATATGCAGGTTCTGGGTTGCTTGATCTAAGCCAAGGAGAGATCACATCGGTTGATGGAAGACTAGATCTAAGGATAGATCGGGATCTAATGGTTTGAAATGCACTATCATGATATGGTTGATTATGCGTATTTCTAGATCTGCATATTGTCGCAATGTTATGTTCTGGGTCTAACTAATGTCTGGTACAGCTGCAAATTGAGAAAGTTTATTTTTAGATCTGTACGCAGGTTGGCTTCGGTAAAAGCGCGTGTATACGCGGGTTTTGCTCATTGAAGTAGCGTATATCTTTTGAAGCTTGATTTTGGGTTTACAGTGGGGTCTGACTGTTATTGCAGAGTTCTGTAGTCTGCTCTGTGTTCTGGTAACTGGTGATTGACAGGGTTCAGTGGTTCAGTGATTCAAAGTTTGGTTGTTTTATGCTTCAATGATCTATTGTGGAAATTGAATGAATTGTGGTCTTCAGATTGTAATGTTGTGCTTCAGGAATATCCAAGTCTGAAAATGTATGAAAAGTGACACCTGAAAGAAAGAAGATTGTAGGTCAGCACCTACGTACTAGTATCTTGGCTAGTACAAGAGCAAAGGGGGTTGGAGCTCCCTTCCAAGGAAGTTTGGAGAACGAGAGAAGGTTGTAGCGTTCTGCAGGTTGTAGCCTGCGTACTGGTATAAGGCTGCACCAGTACAAAAGATTGTAAACTGAAGTTTCATATTAAAGAAAGATAGAGACAACTTGCAGCAGGTGGTTTTCACCCACATTGGGTTTCCACCTTATATCTTGGTGTTCATGTGTGTGGCTTTTGATCTGTTCTATTATACTGCACATGTTTTGTGGTGAATAATGTCCTGATGCACTTAACTGAAGAATAAGCTAACTAAATTGTGAGTTTTCTTCTTATACGCTGTTTTACTTAGTCACAGTAGCGTGTACACGCTGGTTCACTTAACTGAAGTAGCGTATATGTTTCTGAGCATTGAAAAAGTTTGATTGATCTGATAATACTGATTCACCCCCCCTCTTAGTATTATTTCCAACAATTGGTATCAGAGCGGGTCCTTCAGAGAAGCTTGATCGCTTGAAGGTAGATCATTCATCATGAGCAACTACGAGAAAGAAGCATCAATCAGGCCACCGGTTTTTGATGGAACAAATTTCAATTATTGGAAGGTAAGAGTTACTGCATATCTTCAATCTCTTGGTACAGAAGTTTGGAACATTGTAGAAACAGGCTATGCTTTTCTTTCAGCTACTCCTACAGATCCAGCTGAG
Source organism: Pinus tabuliformis (assembly GCA_031772625.1). Classification (NCBI taxonomy): domain Eukaryota; kingdom Viridiplantae; phylum Streptophyta; class Pinopsida; order Pinales; family Pinaceae; genus Pinus; species Pinus tabuliformis. The sequence goes on from CM062812.1 coordinate 91,567,672, forward strand.
AAAAAGGCATATGAAACAAATGCAAAAGCAGTCAGTACTCTATTAGGAAGTATATCCCAAACAGAATTCATGAAGGTCATGCACTTCAAATCAGCAAAAGAGATATGGGACAAAATGATCACTAGCTATGAAGGAGATGAACAGGTAAAGCAAGCTAAACTTCAAACTCTCAGGATTCAATATGAGACTCTCAAGATGTATAATGATGAAAGTGTGGCTAATTATTTTCTTCGGGTAGATGAGATTGTTAATTGTATGAAAAATTTGGGTGAAGAAATAAAAGAGACTATAGTAGTTCAAAAGATTCTAAGATCATTATCCCCCAAGTTTGAATCTAAAGTATCTGCAATAGAAGAAAAGGAAAATCTCAAAGTTCTCACTATGTCTCAGCTACATGGAATTCTAACTGCTTATGAAATGAGAAAGGGAGGTCCATCAGACAGAAGGGAAGCTGCTTTTAAGGCATCAGGAAAAGAAGATTACTATGAAGCAAGCCATGTTCCAGAAGAAGAGGAAGAAGAATCAAATTTTGTCAGAAATCTTCAAAGGGGTGCTGGAAGGTTCAGAGGTAAGCTACCTTTCAAATGCTTTGCTTGTGGAAGAGTAGGTCATTATGCTGCAAAATGTCCTTATAAGGATAAAAGAAAAGAACCTGCTAGATGGAACAAGAAACAAAGTGCAAATAAGAAAAGCTACTACACCCATGAAGATAGTGATGGCTTATCAAACAGTGATGAAGATGAACAAGGTAATAAATATAAGCTGTTAATGGCATTTGAAGATGATGATTATGAGGATGCTGTAGATGTGGATAATCTCTATAATGAAATTACTAGACTCAAGAGATGCATAGAAGAAAAGAGTGTGATCATTGATACTTTGCAATTTCAAATTGATGAAAAGGAAAAACATCTTGAAAAACTAGAAGGTGAAATTGTTGGTCTCAGAAAAGAAATTGAGAAAACAAAAGCTATTAATCTTAAGTTTGTCAAAGGATCTGAAACTTTGGATGAGATTATCAATGTGCAGCGGTCTCCTCTAAACAAGACAGGTTTGGGCTATAATGGAGAAACCTCTCAAGCATCCACCTCAAAAAGTTATCTTGATGCAGCAAGAAGAAATGAGCAGAAGAACAATGAAGATAATCAGGTAAAGCAGGGACAAATTACAAACAGAAACTATCAAGGACAATCCTTCTTAAGGGTGAACAAAAGCTACAACCAACCACAGGTAAAATCTTCTTAGTTTGGCACAAGAATAGATGAAAATAGAAATTACAATCAGTTGGCTGGTAGATTCAATAACCGCAGAAGCTTCTTCAATGGACAATGCTTTTCTTGCCATAACTTTGGTCACAAAGCAGCTCAATGTGTTGCATATAAAACAATCATGACTAGGGAAGCTCAAAAACAAAGAAGTATGACAGGGATTACAAAGAGGACCTATAACAACTTTTTGGTTCTTGAAAATGAAGTTGAATGTTCTATTTGCAATAATTTTGGTCATAAAGAATCTGAATGCAGGAGCAGGGTTCAGGATAAAAAGGAACAAGCCACAAGCACCAAAAAATGGAGAATAAAAGAACCAGAGGAGCAGACAAGAATAGAAGAGAAGACTCCATCCAGATATGTCCAAAAGAATCATCCAGAAACTCAGATTGTGGGGCAGAAAGAAGCAGGAGTACAAACAAGAAGGACACTTGCAGAAGCTTCAAGCTACTTGGCACTACTCTCCTCCATTGAACCACAAAATGTGAAAGAGGCATGCAAAGATGAATGTTGGGTCAAAGCAATGGATGAAGAACTTGAGCAAATCGAAAAGAACAACACTTGGGAATTAGTTCCTAGACCAAAAGATAAGAATGTAATAGGAACAAAATGGGTCTTCAAGAATAAATTAAATGAAAATGGAGAAGTAATTAGAAACAAGGCCAGACTTGTTTGTAAAGGGTATGCACAGCAAGAAGGAATAGATTTTGAAGAGACCTTTGCTCCTGTGGCAAGACTAGAGGCCATCCGAATGTTCCTTGCTCTCTCAAGCTTTCAAAACTTCAAGGTATTTCAAATGGACTTGAAATCAGCCTTCCTGAATGGAGACTTAGAAGAAGAAGTATATATTGAGCAGCTAGATGGTTTCATTCTTGGGAATGACCCAAACCTTGTATGCAGATTGAAAAAGGCACTCTATGGACTCAAACAAGCTCCAAGGGCTTGGTACTATCGGTTGGACAAATATCTTCACCAACAAGGCTTTTCAAAAGGATCAGCAGATAGCAATCTCTATATAAAAGTTGAAAATAACAAATTGCTAATTCTTGTTGTTTATGTAGATGATATTATTTTTGGCAGCAATGAAGAGACTATGAGTCAAAACTTTGCCTTGGTTATGCAGAAAGAATTCGAAATGTCACTTCTTGGAGAATTGACATATTTTCTTGGATTGCAAATCCAACAAAATGAAGGAGGTATCTTCTTGTCTCAAACCAAATACCTCAAGCAGATCTTGAAGAAGTATGGCATGGAAGAGTCAAAGCCAGTATGTAGACCCATGGTTACAGGATGCAGCCTCAGTGCAAATGATGAATCAGCAGCAGTTCACCAACCCACTTATAGATCCATGATTGGGAGTTTGCTTTATTTGACAGGTACTCGACCAGATATTACACATGCAGTAGGAATGGTTGGAAGATTTCAAGCCAACCCAAAGGAAACTCATCTTCAGGCAGTCAAAAGAATCTTCAAATATCTTCAAGGGACCCAAAACTATGGCTTATGGTATCCTAGAAATACAGATCTCACTCTTCATGCTTACACAGATGCAAATTGGGCTGGAAGTGTGGATGATAGGAAAAGCACAAGTGGAGGTGCTTTCTTCATGGGTTCCAGATTAGTATCTTGGTTCAGCAAGAAACAAAGTTCGATTGCCTTATCTACAGCTGAAGCAGAATATGTGGCTGCAGCATCTTGTTGCACACAACTTCTTTGGATGATGCAGACCTTGCAGGACTTTCAAATCACTTGCACTCCACCTGTCTCTATCTTATGTGATAATACAAGTGCAATCAGCATTTCAAAGAATCCAGTCATGCACTCAAAGACCAAGCACATACCAATCAAGTACCATTTTCTTCGGGAACAAGTGCTTGAGCAGAAGGTCAAGTTGGAGTATGTTCCTTCTAAGGAGCAAGTTGCTGATATTCTCACAAAACCACTGCCCAGGGAAACTTTTGAATATCTCAGACAAAAGCTGGGAGTAGTTGATGCTTCATCCTGTTGTTGAAGTTTGTTTGTTCTACAGAAAAGTTGGTATACGCAGGTTACGGAAGGGATATGCGCGTATATACGCGGATTCATGATGGGTAAGTCGCGTGTATGTTGGACGCTTGTTGCAGAAAGTATATCCGCGTACATACGCTGTTTTATACAGGAAAAATCGCGTATATGAAGTTCTGAACAGCAAGGGAAAACTCTGGAGTTCTGAACAGCAATGGGAATGTCAGAATTCTTCAGGCACAGTTTCAGGGAGTGCAACAGGCACAGGTTTAGGGGGAGCAGCTTAAAAGTCTCATAAAGCATTGTTGGCATTCAGATGTTTTGGTTGTTGGAGAAGGAGCTCAGAAAGAAATCTTGGTTGCTGATCTAACAAGATGTTTATCAGATGCTGCTGGTGCCTTTCCTAAGTCTTGGTCTAGATCTGTTGTCTCTATGTCATGTATCTCTCTTGTCATATCTCTTTTATGGTGTCAAGGTCATGTAACGGCCTATGTTGGTTTCCCCACTATGCCTGGGATGAATGCTGTAATATAATTGGTTGTTTCTGATATGTCCCCTCTTGGTAGGGAGTATGGATGTATGTATTGAGTCTTTTGGTGATAGGACGGTCCCTTATGGTGTATAAGTCTTGGTTCTTGTTGAAGAACATCTTTTGCAGATCTGGCCTACTGTCAGGGGGAGCACGAGTCAGCACAGCCAAGCAGAGGTATCAGCATGTCCTCAGGGGGAGCACAGCCCTTTGCCCTTGATGTCAAAGGGGGAGAGTGACTTGGTGTGGTGGTTGCCATCAAGTCCAAAGGGGGAGATTGTTGGCATTATGATTCAAGTGTTGTCCTTGATGGCAACTCACTCAGAGGATGGTACAGGTGCTCAGAGGTTGGTACAGGTGATGGCAACTTAATCAGAAGACAGATCTTAGTACAGCATGCCAAGGAAGTTCATATACGCATGTTCGTTAAGCCCAAGTCGCGTGTACACGCTAGTTGGATTCAGTAAAAGCGCGTGTATGTGGAAAAGTATCTTTGGTCCATGGTGGTTAGTCCTTGCAAGTTGTGCCTATGATTTCGGACCATTGTGTCTCGACGGGCGTGTCGATCCCTAGTTTTGAAGATGATGGTATTGTGTTACTATGGTTTTGGCTCTTGGTATTGAGCTAGGCCTAAGACTATATAAGGAGAAGAAGATCATTAGGCAAAATTATCTTTCGACAAGGCTTGAATATCTAAGAGAGAAAGAGATCTGATATGCAGGTTCTGGGTTGCTTGATCTAAGCCAAGGAGAGATCACATCGGTTGATGGAAGACTAGATCTAAGGATAGATCGGGATCTAATGGTTTGAAATGCACTATCATGATATGGTTGATTATGCGTATTTCTAGATCTGCATATTGTCGCAATGTTATGTTCTGGGTCTAACTAATGTCTGGTACAGCTGCAAATTGAGAAAGTTTATTTTTAGATCTGTACGCAGGTTGGCTTCGGTAAAAGCGCGTGTATACGCGGGTTTTGCTCATTGAAGTAGCGTATATCTTTTGAAGCTTGATTTTGGGTTTACAGTGGGGTCTGACTGTTATTGCAGAGTTCTGTAGTCTGCTCTGTGTTCTGGTAACTGGTGATTGACAGGGTTCAGTGGTTCAGTGATTCAAAGTTTGGTTGTTTTATGCTTCAATGATCTATTGTGGAAATTGAATGAATTGTGGTCTTCAGATTGTAATGTTGTGCTTCAGGAATATCCAAGTCTGAAAATGTATGAAAAGTGATACCTGAAAGAAAGAAGATTGTAGGTCAGCACCTACGTACTAGTATCTTGGCTAGTACAAGAGCAAAGGGGGTTGGAGCTCCCTTCCAAGGAAGTTTGGAGAACGAGAGAAGGTTGTAGCCTTCTGCAGGTTGTAGCCTGCGTACTGGTATAAGGCTGCACTAGTACAAAAGATTGTAAACTGAAGTTTCATATTAAAGAAAGATAGAGACAACTTGCAGCAGGTTGTTTTCACCCACATTGGGTTTCCACCTTATATCTTGGTGTTCATGTGTGTGGCTTTTGATCTGTTCTGTTATACTGCACATGTTTTGTGGTGAATAATGTCCTGATGCACTTAACTGAAGAATAAGCTAACTAAATTGTGAGTTTTCTTCTTATACGCTGTTTTACTTAGTCACAGTAGCGTGTACACGCTGGTTCACTTAACTGAAGTAGCGTATATGTTTCTGAGCATTGAAAAAGTTTGATTGATCTGATAATACTGATTCACCCCCCCTCTCAGTATTATTTCCAACAATGCTTACATGGTAGAAGGTCAACAATTTCCTACCTATATGATTGTTCCTCTCAATGATGTACAACTCAGATCTGGTAGAGTTTTAGATAAACCTTCTATAGATGCCCAAAAGCAAAGCATTTCTGAGGAAGATTCTCTTGAAGCCAATAAAGGTTCTGAAGCATCTCTTCAAAACCCAAGCACTCAGAAAGAAAAAGAAAAAGAGATAACCCCCACAACTCCTATAGTTGAGCAACCTGCATCTTTATCCACACCTCCTTTTCCTGAAAGATTACAAATTGACAAAGGGGTGGAAAAAAAAATCTTGTTGCCTGACTATGATTTTCTAGATGAATTGAAGAATGTCTGTATCAAGATTCCCTTGTTACAAGCCATTAGAGAGATTCTTGTTCTAGCAAAAACAATAAAGGAGTCGAGTCTTAAAAGACCAGGGAGGAAACCTAGAGATACAAGAAGAATCCACCTGGTAGGAAAAATTGCAGATATCATGATGGGAAAAATTACTATGCAGAAGTATGTAGATCCCGGTAGTCCAATTGTCAAAATACATATCAATTGGGTAGAAATTCCAAATACTTTGATTGATTTAGGGGCTGCTATCAACATTATGAGTAGACAGACTATGGAACAGCTGAAACATCCTAATCTTCTTTTTACACCTACTTTACTGCAACTTGCAGATCGATCAAGTGTCAAACCAGATGGTGTATTAGAAGACATTTCGGTCTCCTTAGACTCTTGGGAATATCTAGTAGATTTCATGATTTTAACTCCCAAGAGTAATTTAGGAGGACACCCTCTCATCTTAGGAAGACCTTGGCTAGCCACAGCTGATGCTTTCATGAGTTGTAGGTCTGGGGATATGTATATTTCTGATGGTAATTCGACAAAGAAATTCAATCTGTATCCTCCAGCAAAAGAAATTACAGAAATAGGAGATAATGAGTGGGTTGATGATGAGGATACTATACAACCTGTCTTTACCATTTCTGAAGTCAGTGAAGATAGTCAAATTCTGAACACATTAGAAAACTTTGAAACATCTTCAGAATACGACCACACACAATTTCAGTTAGATTCTGACATTGAGTATCTATCATCTAGAAAAACGTCTCTTTTCTCTATGGAAGAGTTTGGTAGTTCCGCCATTGAGATATTTCCAGGTAAAACATTGAATATCAACGAAAACTTGGAAAGATCACAACAGGAAGAACTAACCAAAATCTTGCAAAAACATTCTACTGCATTTGCATGGGAATATACTGATATGAAAGGTATTGACCCTAAGACTTGCATTCATCAAATCTACATTAAGGAAAACAGTAGACCAATCAGACAACCTCAGAGAATGATGAATCCAAACCTTAGGGAGATAGTGAAAGAAGAGCTCCAAAAACTACTCAATGTAAACTTCATTTATCCAATTTCATATAGCCGATGGGTTTCTCCTTTGGTTATAGTACCCAAAAAGAACGGTAAATGGAGGGTATGCATTGATTATAGGGAATTGAACAAAGCAACTTTGAAGGATCACTTTCCTTTACCCTTTATCGATGAGGTATTAGATACTTTATTGGCACACAAAAAGTATTTTTCATTTTTGGATGGTTTTAGTGGCTATAATCAGATTCAGGTAGCACCTGAAGATCAGGATAAGACCACATTTACCTGTCCATGGGGAACTTTTGCTTACCGAGTACTTCCTTTTGGATTATGTAATGCACCTGCAACATTTCAAAGGGCAGTACTAGGAATCTTTTCTGTTCTAATCCATGATTGTGTAGAGGTTTATATGGATGATTTTACAGTTTATGGTAATTAGTTTGAAGAGGCATTAGAGAATTTGGAAAAAGTCCTTATAAGATGTAAAGAAACAAACCTATCATTGAGTCATGAAAAATGCTTTATGATGTTTACTGAAGGGATTGTTTTAGGACATCATATTTCATGGGATGGGATTAAAGTTGATAGATCAAAAGTTGAATTCATCTCCAAGTTGCCTATTCCAAATTGTCAAAAAGATGTTAGAAGTTTTCTTGGATTTACTGGATACTATAGAAGATTTATTGAAAACTTCACCAAAATAGCATCTCCACTCTTCAAATTACTTACAAAAGACTATGAATTCAAATGGGATCCTGATTGTCAATCTGCATTTGAAACTTTGAAAGCAAGAACATCTGAAGCACCCATTTTGAGAGGGCCAAATTGGAAACTTCCTTTCCATATTTCCGCAGATGCTTCAGATACAGCTCTAGGAGCTGTGTTGGGTCAAAAGGATTTAGTTCCTTCTGCCATTTACTACACCAGTAAAAATTTGACTCCCACTGAGTTAAACTATACTGTGACTGAAAAAGAGTTCTTAGCTATTGTTCATGCAATCAATAAGTTTAGAAATTATATAACAGGCTATGAAACTTTTGTCCATACTGATCATTCTGCAATTAGATATCTCATGAACAAACCTGTTACTAATGGCAGAGTTACAAGATGGCTCTTACTTTTACAAGAATTCAATATTACTGTGTTGGATAGACCAGGGAAACAAAATATAGTAGCTGATTTCTTGTCTAGAATCCAAAATACTAATGAAGATTCTCCTGTAGAGGATAAGTTTCCAGATGAGTATTTATTTGTAGTAACTACTAAGACTCCTTGGTATGCAGATATTGCTAACTATTTGGTTACAGGAAAGCTACCTCCACATTTATTTCCTGGTGAAAAAAGAAGAATTATTCAGGAGAGTTCAAATTATTCATGGATTTCTAATGAATTGTTTAAAACAGGGCTAGATTGTGTGATCAGAAGATGTGTTCGGGAAGATGAAATGCCTGAAATCCTCAAGGCATGTCATGATGAACCATGCGGTGGACACTTTGCTGACAAAAGGACAGCCTACAAAATCCTTTCTTTAGGATATTATTGGCCTTCCCTTTTCAAAGATGCAAAACAATATGTCAAAAGGTGTGACAACTGCCAAAGAGTTGGGAGACCGATTCTTTCAAATGAAATGCCATTACAACCACACGTACTCATCGAACCCTTTGAAAAATGGGCTTTAGATTTCATTGGACCCATTAATCCACCATCTAAACAGAAAAAGTATATATTGGTATGCACTGATTATGTCACTAAATGGGTAGAAGCCAAAGCATTGCCTTCTGCTACTGAAAATTCAGTTGTTCAATTTCTTTTTGAGGATATTTTTACTCGTTTTGGTGTCCCAAGAGAAATTGTGATAGATCAGGGAAGTCAATTTACATCTAACTTGATGGAGAAGCTGATGGAAGAATACAAAATCAAGCATAGGAAATCTACTCCTTACCATCCGCAAGCAAATGGCTAAGTGGAGTCTACAAACAAAGTTCTTGAGAGCATCATCACCAAAACTGTTCATCTACACAGAAAATATTGGGCAGAAAGGCTTCCTGAAGCCTTATGGGCCTACAGAACTACCTGGAGGAATACAACAGTACATTCTCCCTATGAACTTGTTTATGGGAAAGAAGTCCTCCTCCCCATTGAGTTTCAAGTCAAGACTTTCAAGATGGTAGTCTAGTTGGGGACGAATCTATCAGAAGCCCAAAAGCACAGAATGGAGCAGCTGAATGAGCTAGATGAGATCAGACAAGAAGAAATTTTAAGGACTGATCTAGTTCAACATCAAAGAGCTAAGTGGCATGACAGATACATCAAAAGGAGAAAGTTTCAAGAGGGGTATTGGGCGTTACTGTTTGATTCCAAGTTCAAAGACTTTAAAGGTAAATTTCAGACCCATTGGCTAGGGCCAAATGAAAATGAAAAAGTCTTTAACAATGGAGCAGTAAGAATCAAGACCATTGATGAATTTCGGATTTCTCTTATTGTGAATGGCCACCGATTGAAAATTTATCATAAGCCACTCTCAAAAGAAGAATTTGTCAAGATGTTCCAAGAGAATTCTGCAATAAGGCCGGTGGAGAAGAATCCTTCTTCCCCACCAGCCTAGCCTTTGTTTCTTTCAGTTAAAAAAAAAAAAATAAAAAAATTGTATAAGCCTGAAAACCAATCATAGATTGGCAGTCTTATACAGAAAATATAGAGTGAAAATCAGGGAAACTTGACACTCTATATTTTCCAAAAAAAAAATCTCCTCTCCTTCTTTTCCATCTTCACTCCACCTCATTTTCCATTCCACTCCATCCCCATCTCATTCACATTTTCTCTTCACTTCACTCCGCTTCATTTTCACTCCATTGCACTCATTTCATTTTCATTTCATCAATAAAAGTTCCTTTGAGGACTATTTTCACTCAGTTAGTTCTTTTATAACTATATTTGTTCAGCTAAGTGGGTGCTATCCCAGTTTCCGCAGCTGGAAGCAGTTTCCGCAGCCAGAAATAGTTTCCGCATCCAGAAACGATTTCCGCAGCTACCACCACTCTGTTTTTCAAATTCACAGTCAAAATGTTAGTACAAAAATCATGAAAATGCAAGTGTAAGTGAGCAAATGCCATGAAGACATGGAGCATCTCTAAGACATCAAGAAACAATAGTTGGTTAAAAGCTATGAGCAAGAAATGACAAAGTTTCTAAAGGTATGAGCAATTTTTTTTATCAAATAGCAATTAAAGTCATGATTATGCATAGTTATCAAACCATAGAAAGTTCTACTATGTGCAATGATTCGATATGATAGCTCCATTGCCCACTCCTATCCCACGATATTACTCCATACACCATGCATTCATTTCTTAACGGTCTCATGATGGTTTTCGGGTTTAAACTCAAGTTCAATGCACTTTCATTTGCCACCTGCGCTCATAAGATGTGACCAATCCCTTTACGGCTCTTCTCCACCGTATTTCCCGCAGCCATCTATCAAAACGTGTGATCTCCCGTACGCAGCTATTAATTCAAAAAAAAGATCTCACCTCCACTACCGTTCACTTACCATTTCATTTAAGATCTTCCTTTTCATACACACGCATTTCAATTTGTGAACTCATTCACTACTGCTTATCCTCTGTTCCGCCTATAATCTGAAGCATTCCCGTTACCTGCTATTGATTGCAGCCACTGCATTTTACCATAAACCATGCAACCGAGCTACTTCCCTCTGCTAAAATCCTCATACGCAATTGCATCCTCAGTTGAAATTTAAAACAGAGAAAGGAATGGGAAAACTACTAAGGGCAGAGCCAAAAGGACCGAAAAATCTAGAAGGTTACCCTCAAGCCAAGGATTTATTGAAGAAAGCCAAATGGTTACGCTTCATTCAAAAGTTTAAAGGCTATAACAAAGAAGTAACCAAGGCTTTTGCACGGTCTTTCGATGGTCAAATGGTGGAGATTGGAGATTTGAAGCTCACGGTGACCGAAACAACAGTAGCAGTTGCCACAGGCTTACCCCAGGAAGGTGAGAGATGGTTCAAAAATAAAAGCGTGGATGAACAGGCATGGAGAATTATGCTAAGAAACCCAGGTATGGACACCACTGTGTCTACTAAAGGAATTCCTGTTCATGCATTGAAGGAAGAATGGGCTAGTATGTTGTTAGTTATCCAAAAATTTGTCACTTGTGAAGGACGCTTTGGTTCGATGTACATGTACCATGCTAGACTGTTGATGAATTTCTTAGAGAATCAGACTCTTAATTTGCCTTATTTCTTACTGTTGAGTTTGAATAAGATGAGTATTACAGTCCAAAAACACATAGGCAATATAGACCCTCATCTATACCATCATGGACTTATAAAAATTCTTATTGAAGACCAACTAAAGAAAAAAAAAGATACATGGGAACAATTCTTGATAAGAAACTACTTCCAAGAGCCATCTGAGGCCTCTTAAAGTAGTACACCAAAGACACCAAGAAAAAGTAGGAGAAGAGAAAAGAGCACCATAGCCCAAGACTCCCCTACTACAGAAACTCAAGAAATTGGTCAAAAATAAGAAGAAGACAGAACTAAAGACAAGAAACAGAAGAAAGAAAAAGGCAAAAGGACCATCCAAGAAGTCTACCAATCACCTGAGCCATCCATAGAGGAGGATTATCAACCATTGTCAGAAAGATTAGTACATCTTCAGGCTGCTGTTATAGCAAAGAAAAGGGAAAAAGGAAAATAGAGTATACAAGAAAAGAGTACTAGTCCACCATACTTAAGGAGAAGCACAAGGCTAAGAGGAAAGGGGAGTAAAACACAAATAAAACAGCCCCACTTCATTGACTTGGGTGGAGAGACACCTGAGAAAACTCCAGCTGGCCGTAGTCCACCTCATCCTCAGCCAAGCATTGAAACCAGTCCTCCACATGATGAAAGCCCTTCTCGGCCAGAGCTAGAGAGCAGTCCTCCTCCTCCACCAGATTTTGAACTCAGTCCAAGAAAGACACCTGAAGTAGATCCCAATCAACAGGAAGTATATGACTACTTGGAATCATTAGAAAAATCAGCTGCAGGTCCAAGTACCACTCTGCCACTAGATGCACAAGTTCAATCCTTAAAGTAGGAGGTATTTGAATTAGAGGTCCTAAATAGGCATATCAAGTAGGAAAATGAGGCACTCAAAGAGTAGAGCAAAGTAGATAAAATTATTCATGATAACACTATGCTCCATTTAGGACTATGGCAAAAGAAAAACAAGAAACTGAAGAAAAAGTGCAAAAAGTTGAGCAGAGCATTAATCAATCTCAAAATCAGATGTCTAATAAGGAAACCAAGAATGGTGGTAGCACCAAAGAAGAAGAAAAGAGGGCTAGATGTCCTAGCAGAAGCGTCAGAACATATGGATTAGAGGGGAGTGACTAAATTTTGGTTGCATGAGGACATGCAACACCTTCACAGTGGGGGTATGTTGAGTCCCAAACCTGCACTTCCCTATATACCCTTTCAGCCTTCTTTTTCCATTTACTTCATCCACCAAAATATCAAATCATTGCATATTAGTCTAAAAAGAGCTTATGAAATGGTTTCCTAACTATGTTTATGACTGTTGTTTGATTTAGATTTTTGTTCAAGCAGCTGCAGAAACTTGTCACTTTTCGCAGCCAGCCCAAGTTTCCGTAGCCATTTTGTTAAAGGATATGTTACAGGTGTCCAATGGAGAAACCGGCCACATGGGTAAGCTGCAAGTGACGTGTACATGGAGTGTGTCCCCTCAGTTCAACCAAATCACTCATAAATGGTCGTGGTCAACGATGGTCAAAGGAAGGGCCAAATGAGGAGTTTTGCAGTGGCACGGCTCTATTTTGCCCACGTGAAGGTTTACATGGCATGATCCTTAGTTTCTGGAGGTACTGGCACACCTGTAGAGCAGCCCGTGAACTGAATCGAGCAGCCACCACTCCATGGATTCAACTGTCATGATGACCATCACGCTAGATCTCAGGTCAAGGAGATTTACGTGTCTCTTGGCAGCATAAAATCTAGGAATTAGTTGCAGCACCTTTACTTATAAATATGTGCTTCACTTTGTTTTATTACTGCACTTTAAATACATGAGAAGACAGCATTCCTGAATTTGATTTGTGACTAAGTGATTGACTGGCCGAGGTTGCAGAGGGCCCCTGTACACCAAAGCTTAGTATAGTTTCTTACTTGGTTTCATTTACTATTTTTATAATCATTGCTTGTATATATATTGCGTTGTTCTGATGTTCATTGCTGTCCATATTTCCTTTATGTTTTCTTTTATCACTGTTAGCTGATCAGTGCTTCTTTTACAGGTTTTTGTAGGTAGCCCAGGCAGATTTACGTATTTTTGATAACTACTGACATGAGATCATCTTGTCCTTTCTGCTGATTTTCATTTCTTGGGTTTAATTCCAGCACTGTCATTTTTTTCAAGTTTTGTTTTGCTTATTTACTTTTCTGCTACTCAAACATCATATTACTCATCTATTTATGATTTCCTTTCTATAGTCAAACGACTCAATTAGTAAGGAATCAGAATATTACTTGTTGTAGTATGATTTAGTTTGCTTTCCTGCAAGTTAGAGATTGGATTACTTATGTCATTTTCAAGAGTTGAAATATGAATGAGTAGTTAAATCTTAGTTTCCTTTTATGCAATTTAATTTCCTGCAATTTAGATATCATATTACTCAGCTTGTTTATGATTACTTCCTATAGACGGAGTGAGTCGAAAGGTGAAGGGTCAGAATGGGGGTTGAAGTAGTGTGATTTAGTTTGCTTTGCTTTCAGTCTTTGAGTTGCTTTAAGTTCAGTTTTTACTTTCTTTTTCATACAGCAGTAAGGATACTGGGCCATTGTCACTAGTTCACTGTTTTGGTACATTTACTTCCTTTTGAGAATTGATTTCATTACAGTCAGTTTGAAACTTTCTTTTTGAAAACTTTTAAGTTTGGAAAATCACTGTAGAAATCACCATTACCATCCATACTTAACTTTCAATTTCGCAATCACATAGTAGGGAATCCATAGAAGATAAACCCAAAAACAAACTAAAAAAAACTCAAGAACGACAAAAGACTAAGAAAACGGTTATCTTGTACATATAGTGCACTTCACTTCATCAGTTTACGAATCCCGGATTGACATTTTAAATAGCAATTTAGGACACACTAAATTGACCAAACAAGTACTTGAAGGGAACTCAAGACTTTTGGACTCAAGTTTACATAGGTGGATGACTTTAAATTGATTCGATACTTTGATTCAGGTTTGGATGGAGATAAAGAAACTAGAGTATCTACTTCAAGTTATGTTATGAGTCTTGGATCAAGAGTTGTCTCTTAGAGGTCACACAAACAATCAGTTCCAGCATATTCCACAATTGGGGAAAAATATATGGTAGCAACTGAAGCAATGAAGGAAATTGTTTGGCTGGAGAAAATTTTGGAAGTTTTTTAGGAGAAATAGTAGTTTTTAATGCCGTATAGAAATTACCTAAATACGAATTCTAAAACACGGAAAATAAGCAATGCGAGAGCATAACACATAAAACACATATACACAAAGATTTTCCCTTGGATCCCAAAACTGGGACTACCAGATTGATTTTTCATTATGTTCCTTTCATATGTTACAATACATACATATACATGCTGAAGCATCCAATACCATGGACCGAAAACCATTGCACCCAAAACCATGTGTTAAAACCATGCACAAAACCATAGGTAGGCCTGCCCACCTAATATAGGGTCCCAAAAAAATTTCCCGAGGGCATTGCCTTGGACGCTGTAGAGGGGGGCTACCCACCCCCCTCAAACCCCCTATGACCCCCCCGCTGCATAATCGACATAACGAAGGGGGGGCTCTGCCGCCCTTCTAACCCCCTAGTTAACTAAGGGATCTAATCGTGGAAAGAATATAACACAACCCAACATTCTCCCACTTGTTTTTTTCTTTCCACAAGGGGCCATAGGAGATCTTAGTCATTTATCCATCCTTGCAATGCCCATTTTTTCTCTACACCAAGAGAACTTCTCAGAGTTCACAGATTTTGTCAATGCATCTGTAGTATTTTTGAAAGTGTCCACCTTTACCAGTAACACCTTTTTGTCTTCTATCATATCCCTCACAAAGTGATACTGAACATCAATCTGCTTTGTCTTTGAATGATAAGCAAGGTTCTTTGCCAAGAAAATTACACTTTGGCTGTCACAGTCTATCCTTATAGCTCCCTGTACTAACCCAATACTTGAATACAATCTCTGCAACCAAAATGCTTCTTTGCTTGCATGAGTGGTTGCCATGTATTCTGCCTCTATAGTTGATAATGCCACTATAGATTGTTTCTTACTCATCCAACTAACTGCACCTCCAAATAGGTTAAACACATACCCACTTGTAGATCTTCTCTGATCCAGATCTCGAGCCCAGTCTGCATCAACAAAGCCACAAATATCCAAAACTCTCTCCAATCCTGGTCTTCCTTGGTAGCACAAACCATAATCACTAGTACCATGCAAATACCTGAAAATCCGCTTCACTATTGTCCAATGCTCCTTTCCTGGTTTTGACATAAACATGCTCAATACTCCCACTGCATGTGAAATGTCTGTTCTAGTACAGACCATCGCATACATCAGGCTATCGATTGCACTTGCATATGGAACATGGGACATGTCCTCTTCACCTTGTTGTGTCTTGAGACACTATTCAGTAGATAACTTTACACCAACAGGAATAGGAACCTTCACCGATTTACTATCCTGCATATTAAACCTCTATAGTATTGTCTCGACATACTTCCTCTAGTTTAACCAGAGCTTCCTCTTTTCCCGATCTCTTTAAATTTCCATGCCCAAAATATAGTTTGAAGCATGAAGATATTTCATGTCAAATTTGGAGGACAATTGGGTCTTCAAATCCTAGATAATTTCTTTGTCATTTTCAACCAGCAACATATCATCCACATACAAGACCAAATAAATAACACAGACACCAATTAATTTAAAACACACATAGTGATCTCCTTTGCTTCTGGTGAAGCCAAGCCCCCGTATAAATGTATCAAATTTCTGATACCACATCCTTCGTGATTGTTTTAACCCATACAGAGACTTCTTTAACTTGCATACCAATTCTATATTACCCTTCACTGCAAAGACTTCAGGTTGCTTCATGCAGATCTCCTCTTCTAGATCCCCGTGAAGAAATGTTGTCTTCACATCCATCTGTTCTACCTCAAAGTCAAAAGCAGTTGCAACAAATAAAAGTAATCTAATAGAAGCTACTTTGGCAACAGGAGAAAAAATATCACCCAAATCAATTCTTGACACTGGGAATAACCTTTTGCTACCAACCAAGCTTTGTATTTCTCCACCTTTCCTTCTGCATTTGTCTTCTTCTTGAACACCCATTTTCTGCCAATGGGTTTCCGTATAGCCGGTAACTCCACCAGCTACCAAGCCTCATTTTTGTGCAAAGATGCCATTTCATCAACCATGGCCTCTTTCGAGAGTTTTCCATCTTCTGAATCTACTGCTTCCTTCATAGTTCTTGGATCATCATCGGTAATAGATAAAGAAAAATTTGAACAGAAAGCAGATGGACTATACCTTTCTGGCTACCTTCTTTCTCTAACTAATCTTCTCACACTCGGAGTTTGTGGCTCTTCATCTTCTGATTCCTCTTCTACTGTAGACTTTGATTCTTCCTCCTTTAGCTCAAACTCCATCTTCTCATGTTCCTTTGATGGGACTTCATGTTTAATAACATTTTTCACCTCTCTGAACACCACATCTCGGTTGTACACAACCTTTCTTGTTACTGGGTTCCAAAGCTTATAAACCTTTAAACCAACCGTATACCCAATAAAGATGCACTTTTCAGATTTACTATCCAACTTTGTTCTTTTCTCCTTTGGAACATGTACATATGCATCACATCCAAATACCCTCAAATGTGAATGAGAGGGTTTCTTACCAGTCCAAACCTCTTATGGAGACTTATCCTCCAACACTGATGAAGGTGATCTATTGACTAGGTAACATGTTGTTTCCACCGCCTCTACCTAGAATTCTTGTCCTAACCCGGCACCACTAGGCATGCTTCTTTCCCTTTCCATCAACGTCTTGTTCATTCTTTCCGCAACTCCATTTTTCTGAGGTGTATATGGAGTCTAGTCTTTTGCTGTGCTATACAACACTTCTTACAGAATTCTTCAAATTCCTTACTGCAAAACTCTCCACCATTATCTGTCCTTATCACCTTTATCTTCTTATCTGTCTGGTTTTCCACCAGAGCCTTAAATTCTTTAAATCTGTCAAAGACTTCAGATTTATTCTTGAGGAAATATATCCATGTATTCCTTGAGAATTAATCTATAAATGATAAATAGTACACACACTTACCCAGTGATGGAACCTTCATAGGTCAAAACACATCACTGTGCACAAGCTCTAATACTTGTTTCGCCCTCTTACCACCAGAAGGGAAACTCATTCAATTCTGCTTCCCATGTACGAAATTTTCACAGAAATCAAAATCAAGAGAGCTATTACTCATACCTTCTGCCATACCTTTACCATGAAGTATTCGAAGGCCCTTCTCTCCAATATGTCCAAGCCTTTGATGCCATAGCATGGTCTTATCTCCAGAGACCACCAGATTTTTTGCTCCACTTTCAGGAACCACAGAACAGTTTCACCCATCAACAACAGTGCTACCTTGTAGCTTGTACAGAGTTGCAATCCGAACTCCTCGCATCAATACCAGTGCTCCCCGAACTATCTTGCAGGTATCCTTCTCGAACACTGTTTTTACACCTGCATCATCTAGCTTGCTTACGAAAATCAGATTTCTGGCCAATGCAGGAATATGCAGAACACCTGGAAGTTTTCTAACCCTTCCACCTTGCAACTTCAACTTTACTTTTCCATGACCAACTATTTTAGCCTTCCTATCATCCCCTAAGGAGACATCACCACCATCATATTTCTCATACTCGCAGAACCACTCTCTATGGGGATTGAAGTGAAAGGATGCACCTGAGTCAATCAACCATGCCTCATGATCTACATGTGTACTTGAAGAAGCCAATTACACATCCCCACCATCATCTGAGGTGCTTTTCACCTCTACTGAAGGAGCATCATCATATCCCTTTCCTTTCTCAAGAGCTTTAGATTAACAATCACTTTTGTAGTTCCCTTCCTTTCCACATTTCCAGCACACCACCTTTATGGGTTTTCCTGGAGATTTAGATCTCCCACTCGATGACTTATTTTTGTTCTATTTTGGGACTGTCCTCGTACAGACAAGGCATCACCATTCTAGCTCTCCATATTTTTCCGTCTCATCTCCTCCGTCAGCAAGGATGAGACTATTTCATCAAACCGCAAGGTAGTTTCATTGCTACCTATTGCAATAAACACATTATCCCATGAATATGGTAGAGAACATAGCAAACTGATGCACTTATCTTCATCGAAAATTTTAATATTAATAGATAATTATTGACTTACCACAGTATTGAATGCGTTCAGATGCTCTCTCACAGAGTCTCCATCTTTCATCCTCAGGTTATACAACTTTTTCCATAGGAACAGTTTATTGACCAGAGACTTAGATTGGTACAAAGTCCCTAACTTGTCCCATAAATCCTTCATCATAGCTTCCCTTGATACATTCAGCAATACTGAATCTAAGACACACAATCATATTGTTCTCTTTGCCTTCCGATCCAACTTCTTCCATTTTTCATTGGACACTCCCATTGGTTTAGTACCTGGATCTACCGCGATCCACTCATCTTTATCCACCAACATATCCTCCATCTCGAGTTTCCACACCTCAAAACTATGACCATTAAATTTCTTTATCTCTATCTTTCCATTGCTCGTCATCTTCTTTCACCACCAGAATCGATCCTGCAGATCTCCCACTAAAGAGGGTCTACCATAGGCCCGAGTGAAACCCCTTAGCAACAAAGGCATTCCCTTGAAGCCAAAACAACTCTCATAATAAATGTACGTTTTAACCCCATACAAAAATTACCTGCATAGGAATTCTAAAACACAGAAAATAAACAATGTGAGAGCATAACACAGAAAACACATATACACAGAGATTTTCCCCTAGATCCCAAAACTGGGACTACTAGATTGATTTTTCATTATGTTCCTTTCATGTGTTACAATACATATATATAAATGTTGATGCATCCAATACCATGCACCAAAAACCATCATGCCCAAAACCATAGGTAGGTTCACCCACCTAATATAAGGTCCCAAAAAATTTCCCCGGGCCGCTGCCTCGAACCCTGTAAAGGGGGGCTACCTGCCCCCCTCAAACCCCTTGTAACCCCCCTGCTGCATAATCGGTGCAACGAAGGGGGGGCTCCACCCTCCCCCTAACCCCCCGATTAATTAGGGTAGCTAGTCGTGGAAAGAATAACAACAAACAAAAACAAGTGCATTGAACTCCTCTTTTGATTGAAAACACTTTGGCAATAAAGTTTCCCAAGAACCCAAATTTCCATGATCGAACCAAGCACATTAATACAAAATATCATCTGATTCGACATCATGTTGAGGCCAAGATAATCCACCTACAACATTGTTCCACAAATGAGAAGATTGCAAACATCTTCACCAAAGCACTTGGAAGAGAAAAGTTTTAAATATTTACAACGATGCTTGGACTAAAAAACATCCCTCCAAATTAAGGTGGGGAATGTTGACACCTAATCTTTGGGATTAGGAAAATCCATGCGAATATTGTAAATAACAAAATTAAGAAAATTGGAAGATGAAGAGACATTGGGATATGAATCCCAATAGTCTCCATCTCCGTGTATATATCCATGTTCTTGCTTAATGAAAAAACATAATTAGTTCATGGATTTAATTTCCTGGCTTGACACAGTGATAGCACAATTGAGGTTCACAATGACTAAGGGAGGCCTTGATTGTGGACTAAAACTATGAAATGTGTTAGGGAGGTAGGGGAGAACTCACTGACTACATAATGAGGGAGTCTAGTGAGAAAGAGTTGATGGCTTGTTGACTAAAACTATGACATGCATTATGATCGAGAGGCATACTTAAGGGAGAGTGAAAATTTCTTCAATAGTGATCTAGGAAAGGCTCCATTATCCACTAGAAATGCAACATGCAACTAGGAAGGCAATAAGAATAAGACATGATGTAGTGAGGGGTTCCAGTCAATAAAGAAGGAAATCCTAGGCACTGTAACTGTGACATGAACTAGGATTGAGGGGCATGCTCCTATGTTAGTGCAGTTTTCTTATGTATTGGTTGACTATCCACTAAAAATGTGACCTATTCCATGGGAGGCTCATTAGGAAGGAATATTGTGTAGTTGGCTAAGGAAAGCGACAGAATATCAAGTCACTTTACCCAGGGGGAGTTTGGTACAATGTGAAGGGAGGAGGGACTTGTATTGCATAATATGCGTTTACAGAGGGTCATTATAAATTATGCATGCACTATACAAAGCATAATTTCTCAAAGCTCAGTTCATTGAGTCAACACAAACATTAAGAGTTAGGTGACTAATTTTTGAAGATTCTTAATGCATAATGATAGAAGATGACATTGAGAAAGACTCAGTGCACAAGTCTGGGAGGGTGAGATCTCATCAATGAGGCTCATGGATAGGTTGTGCTCATCATGTGGTGAAATATTGATGCTTCCATAACTTGCACTTGGGAGGAGGACCAAGAAGAGCTCAATAATGACTAAGTGTGGGATCAATGGAGTATGAGAGGCAAGAGACATCTGAACAAGTCCAAAACAAAAATCACATACATGAATGCCATCAATACAGGCAAGGGGAATGTACAAGATTCATGATAAAAAATCACACCTTAAAAAAGCAAAAAAAGAAAAAATTATTTCTAAGTGCGACAGTTGAAATGCAACATTACGACACTTAGAACATAAGTGATGACTGTGATCAGAAATTATGCTAACTAGTTCATATTATTACGATATATTGGACCATATATTGTAGAAGAGTTCGCTAAAGCTATCTTTAGTGATGTGAAAAGGTGTGATGCATATAGGAGTGAAAAAAATTAAAAGAAATAGTTACGACAATAAGAAAACATGAAAATGACTCTTGCAAAAGCTAAAGAGACTAAAAGTGACACATGCCAAAGAGAAGAAAACATGAAAACAACACTTGTTAAAGTGAAAGCAAGTGAAACGGGAATGTGAAAGTGAAACTTGTGAACAATTCTTGGATGATTCAAATGACAAAACCTCCTTGCTATATATAGGAGTCTAAGGAGTCACAATATAACCCAGCCGACCTAACAATAATAATATAAAGCCACAAAAATAACAATAGAGGGATTCTATGGGGCACAGTAATAAAAATATGGGGACAATAGGGGCACAACAATATTAATAAGGGATACAACTACAATAGTAATGGGGTAATCACTAGTATTATAGGGACCTAACATGCCCCTCTCCATCAAAAAAAGTGTTGTCCTCAATGCTTGAGTAGTTCTGGATGCTTCTGTAAAAAATTCTCATCCTCCCATGTGGAATCTTCAGTGGATAAGTTCTTCCACTTGATGAGATACTCCGAAATTGATCGATTTCGTAGCTGTCGAGTTCTTGTTTCTGTGACTGCTTCCAGTTCCAATACAATTTTTCCTTCCTCGTCAAGTTCTGGCAATATTGTTTGAACTGGGAGCTTGTCACCTATAACCTTCTTTAAACATGAAACATGGAAAACTGGGTGCACTCGAGACGTTGTAGGAAGCTCCAATTTGTATGCCATAGTACCAATCTTTTGCAACACCTTATACGGACCATAATACTTTGGTGATAATTTATTATCCTTCTTAGCTTTCTCGAGGGACATTTGTTTATATGGTTGTAGCCGTAGGAATACCCAATCACCTACATCAATACTTCTTTTGCTACGATGTTGATTTTCCTGTTGTTTCATTCTATTCTGTGCCAACACGAGGTTATCCTTTAAGAGTTGGAGGACTTGTTGTTGATGTTCAATGTGATGTTCCACTACTTGAACCTTAGAATTTTCTCTAAAATATGATGTGATGGATGGTGGCTGATATCCATAAAGTGCCATAAATGGGGTAATTTTTGTTGCTGTATGGAAGGAAGTGTTATACCACCATCAGCCAGAGGCAACCATTTGACCCATTGTGTCTATTTATCAGATACAAAGCAATGAATATATCCTTCCAAACATTTCTTTGCTATCTCAGTTTGCCCATCAGATTGACGATGATAAGATGAGCTATGAGCTAACTGAGTACTAAGACAAGAAAATAATTCTGTCCAAAAATTTCCAGTGAAAATGGGATCTCTGTCACTTACAATAATCTTTGGTTTCCATGTAGCTTTTGAATTGTTTCCATAAATGCAGTAGAAACTGTACTGGCTTTAAATGGATGTGATAATGCACAAATTGTGCATACTTGGTAAGTTTATCAACTACCACCATGATGACACTCTTTCCCTCAGACTTGGGTAAACCTGTGATAAAATCCATTGAAACCTCCTCCTAACATTGGCTTGGAATGGATAAAGGTTGTAATAGACCCGGGGTCTTAATTGTTTCAACTTTATTTTGTTGGCAAACCAAACATTCCGCCACAAAGTTTTGAATATCCGATTTAAGGCCATCCCAAAAAAAGTCCTTCTTAACCCTGTGGTAAGTTTTTAAAAATCTTGAGTGCCCTCCTGAGGGAGAAGTGTGCAATTCCATAAGAATCTTTTGTTTGACTTGTGAATTCTTATAAAGGTATAGGCAATCTTTGTACCATAACGAATCATTTTGTCAGCTAAATGTATCAGATGTAATGGAATCTTGTTGTAACTTTTGAATAAGTGCCCACACTTCTTCATCATTCTTCCATTCCTCCCTTGCTTCGTTTATCCAATCTGGTTGGATAATAGAAATGGCGCACAACAATGCTTCCACATCCTCATCCTTTCTTGAGAGTGCATCTGCCACCACATTTTGCTTCCCTTTTTTGTAGATGATTTCAAAGTCATAACCCAGCATCTTTGTGACCCACTTTTGTTGCTCTTCAGAGGATAATCTTTGTTCGAAAAATTATTTAGGGCTATCATGATCCGTTTTTACCTTGAAGTGTCTTCCCATTAGGTAGGGTCGCCATTTCTTAAGTGCATGTAGTATTGCCAACATTTACTTCTCATAAATAGCTTTGTGTAAAAACTTTCCCTTGATTGGACGACTTTCAAAAGCAATGGGTCTTTCATCTTGCATTAAAACATCACCAATTCCATTTCCTGAAGCATCACATTGCACAATAAAGGTTTTTGTGAAGTCCGGTGTAGCTAAGACTGGCGCTTGGCACATTGCCTCTTTAAGATGTTCGAAGGCCTTTGTTGCTTCTGGAGTCCATGAAAATGCATCTTTCTTCAATAATGTTGTTAGAGGTGATGCTATTCTCCCATAATTCTTAACAAACTTGCGATAATACCCTGTCAACCCGAGAAATCCTCATAGATGCTTTATGGATGTGGGGATTCTCCATTCCTTAATGGCTTTAATTTTGCTAGGGTCTACCTTAACTCCTTCATGAGATACAATATGACCTAGATATTCCACCTCATGTACTCCAAAGAAACATTTGGATCTTTTTTCATATAATTGTTTCTCCTCCAATAGTTGTAGCACCCTGTCAACATGTTCAACATGATCCTTCCAAGACTTGCTGTAGATTAGTATATAATCAAAAAATACTAACACAAATTTTCTAAGGGTTTGAAAATGGAATTCATCAAACCTTGAAATGTAGAAGGTGCATTGGTAAGGCCAAAAAGCATGACCAAAAATTCATAATGACCCTCATGAGTTCTAAATGTTGTTTTCAAAATGTCTTTAGTCTTCATTCTGATTTGATGATATCCTGAATGAAGATCTAACTTGGTGAAGTAAATTGATCCATGCAATTCATCCAATACTTCATCAATGACAAAAATAGGAAACTTATCTTTAATAGTGAGCTTGTTGAGATCCCTATAATCTGGACACATGTGCCATGATCCGTCCTTCTTATGCACCAATACTACTGGAGCAGAGAAAGAACTTTGACTAGATTGAATTATACCAGCCTCTAGCATTTCTGCAACCATACGTTCAATTTCACTCTTTTGGGCATAGGGATATCTGTACGGCCTGATGTTTGGAGGAACACTTCCTGGAATCAGATGAATAGCATGATCATGATCACGAATAGGTGGGAGACCTTTGGGAGTCTCAAATACCTTGGAATGATTGTCCAAGACTTTTTGGAGATCTGGAGAAATAGATGATTCCAATGTGGAAATATCTAGCGAACATAATTGTGCAATTACACCTCTTTGTTCCTTTTTTAGAAGCTTTGTCATATCGTTAGAGCTGATTATCTTTCCCGGTTTCCCTGCAATACCCCTTAATTCAACTTCCTTTCCTTCTGCAAAAGATTTGATGAAAAGTTCTTGAAAATTAAAAGCTATTGTACCCAAGGATTGTAGCCATTAGACTCCTAGTACAACATCAGCACCTCCCATTGGAATGGAAAGAATTGGGCTAGTCAATACATATTCTCCCATGGATAGCTTGATATTATGGCACTTTCCAAACAAATTTATTGTTTCTCCATTTGCAACCATCACTTGACACTCTGGTGCTGGATATAGGAAGCAATTCAATTATTTTGCTACCTTACAATGAATAAAGTTGTGGGTACTTCCTGAATCGATCAACACTATTACCTTTTTCTTCTTGATTTGTCCGTCGATCTTGATGGTTTGAGGAGTCGTAATTCCATCCAATGCATTACAAGATATGGTCGAATTCATTTCTTCTTTATCTAGGATTTGTTCCTAGAGTATATCCTCTTCCTTTGACCTTTCTTGCTCCTTTTCTTCTTCCTCTTCACAATCTATGTAGAATAATTTCTTCTCAGCACACTTATGACCTTTAGTGTATTTGCTATCACAACTGTAACAAAGCCCTTTTTCTCTTTTTTCTTCCAATTGTTGTGGTGTCAGCCTTATAGGTTGTGGAAGGCTAGGGGAAACAACACTTCCATCTTTATAGTTGTGACCGGTATGCTTCTTGGTTGCCATAATTTTGCTTTCCATTTTTCTTGCTAACCTGAATGCCTTCTCTAATGAATCAGGTTCCCAAAGGTGAACATCATGTTGGATATTATCTTTTAAAGTCCCTATGAACATATCAATCCTATGCTCTTTTGGAATATTTTTTACCCTTATGTTCAATTTTTGGAACTCCTCAATGTGCTCCATTATTGAACCCTTTTGTTTGAGACTTATCAATTGGCTAAAAAAAGTGTTGCTTTTTGTATCCTCATAATGTGTTGTCAATTCTTCCGTAAAAATTGCCCAAGTGATAATTTGTTTACGAGAGCAAAGCCATTGATACCATACAAACTGATTTGGTTCCAAATATAAAGTTGCAATACGTAAGTTTTGTGTGTTTTGCACATTATTGAGATCGAAAAATTGCTCCATCTGTAATATCCATGTTGCTGGATCTTTGCCATCAAACTTCCTCATATCGATTTTTGGAATATGGTGGGTCTTCGATCCAACATTAGAGTCTATGAAATCATGATTAACATTTCTTTTGTTCGCAT
This sequence comes from Pinus tabuliformis, assembly GCA_031772625.1. Classification (NCBI taxonomy): domain Eukaryota; kingdom Viridiplantae; phylum Streptophyta; class Pinopsida; order Pinales; family Pinaceae; genus Pinus; species Pinus tabuliformis. Next base: position 91,593,295 of record CM062812.1, read on the forward strand.
CATGAGTTTCCTTTACTACCTTTTCACCATTAGTAAGTATTTCTTGTAGAAAATTTGTCAAATTTGTTTTCAAATCTATCTTCAAATCGTCAATCTTAGCTTCCATGCCCTTTATCTTAGATTCCACGCCATTTATCTTTGCTTCTGTTAGCTTTTGTGAGAGTGAAATTTGTTGCACTTGGTCTTGTAATTTTGATATATCATGTAACATCTCTTCCTCTTATTCATGAGTCATGCTAGAGCTTTTAGGTTGCTTACTAGGAATTTGCATTTTCCTTCCTCGGGGCATCAGTTACCAATAATAATGCTCTACTATGCCCTTTGAATTCCTTCAAAATAATTTTTCAAACCAAGCTTAAGCAAAAATTTAGAAAAATCTACACACCTTTTTTCACTTTGTAGGAGCTCGATATTGCCTCTGATGTATCTCTGTAATTTCGGATCATCCAGTTCTAAAATTGTGACCTGTAGTAGCCCTCTGTGTCTTGTTTCCAATGGCACCAGTCTGATCCCAATTGGATTCTCCAAGGAAGAGTTATGCCAAATCTCCCGCAATGACCTGATTATAGACTAGTTCAGAAGAGCGAACTTGTACAACGTGCCACGTGTTCTTGTTTTGACCTTTGGCTCTAAAAAATATATACAAGAAACTACAATCCGTGCTATTTTTGTACCTTTTTACGAAATTTCAATCCGATGCTCAGAGAGAAAGTTATGACAATTTTCCCCAGGTCACTTGTTTGGAATGTAATTCAGGAGTCTGCAAAAAGACCAACTTCCTCAGATCATATCTCCGCAAATATAGCGCGAAAAGATCTGAAAGTCAGACCCGAGGTTCAGTGCAATTTTGTCTCAAATGGGTTTTTCTTTTTGCTTCTGAAACATCGTAGAAAAAAAGTTATAGCGAAAATGCCACGATGACCTATTTGGAGCAGCAAACCCCAAAATCCAAAGCTTTGATACCAAATGCTATGAAACCAGCTCACAAAAAGATAGAAAAGAGAGATCAACGCCTTAGAATTTGGCCTCTTCGAGGGGGGAACCTCCTTTACATTACACAAATGAACAATTCTCGGATGATTCAAATGACAAAACCTCCTTTCTATATATAGGAGTTTAAGGAGTCACAATATAACCCAGCCGACCTAACAATAATAATATAAAGCCACAAAAATAACAATAGAGGGATTCTATGGGGCACAGTAATAAAAATATGGGGACAATAGCGGCACAACAATATTAATAAGGGATACAACTACAATAGTAATGGGGTAATCACTAGTATTAGAGGGACCTAACATATCTACTCCAGGTTATGTTATGAGTCTTGGATCAGGATTTGTCTCCTGAAGGTAACACAAAAAATCAGTTCCGATAGATTCCACAATAGAGGCAGAATATTGCAGAAGCAACGAAGGAAATTGTGTGGCTCAGGAAAATTCTTGAAGATTTACAGGAGAAACAAGTGAATTCTACTCATTTGATTGACAATACTTCTGCAACAAAATTGGCTAAGAAGCCAAAGCTCCATGATCGAACCAAGCATATCAATACAAAGTATCATATTATTTGACATCATGTTGAGACCAAGACTATTCACCTATGCCATTGTTCCACAAATGAGCATATTGCAGACATCTTCACCAAAGTGCTTGGAAGAGAAAATTTTGAAAGATTCAGAATGATGCTTGGACTCACCAACATCTTTTCATATTGGGGGCAGGGGGATGTTGGCACCTAATATTTTGGATTAGGAAAATTGTAAATAATATAAATAAGAAAATAAAGAAGATGAAGAGATATTGGAATATGAATTCCAATGTTCTCCCTCTCCTTGTATATATTCATGATTTTCTCTTAATGCAAATCACTTATTCGCGGAGTTACCCAAACCTGGTCTCACAATCTTGCATAATCTCTGACTTATACATTTTTCTCAATATATGCATGTTGTTAAAGATGTTAGTTCATCATAAAATTGTAATTGTAGGTTTGATTTATTTGAATCCATTTATAATGTTCTCCCATTAGACATGTTAATATTATATGATATATAACTTCACGAAGATGTATTTAATAGTTGTGTACCTCCTGATATTACTTCCTTTGTGGAAATAAATTAAATAGTTTATTTTAAAGGAAAAAACCGAGTGTTGAAAACTATAATGATGATATGAATTTCTCATATTTTTCTTCTAGTTTTGAAAAAAATATAGAGATTATCATTTGATCAAAGTTTGCATGATGACGTCTCCTTAGAAAAATATGTAATTCATCCCTGTTAGTTAGGTTCCACATTAACTACCACAAGTACTCTTCCATACTATAATTTTGTGGAAGCATGCCACGTTGGTATGCCACATTAACATATCTTTCTTAGTATGTCATGTCATCCAAGCCTAACCTTAATGCAACATCTACATGACATGTTCACCTACCACTTGAATGGAAGTTCGATGTCATATCATATTTACTTAGTATTTATATTAGAGTTTTTCCATAAGTTCAACATTTTAGAAATTTTAGATGTTCGAACTTCCACTATTAATAGAATCTAGATGCATGGACTTCAATAGTTAACCTAACCTAGTCTTCAACGATTAATATGTTTTAGATACCACGAAAATTTCTCACTTGATAGATTACGATATCCATATTTTGACACTTAACGTAACTTGAGTGCCAAACTTTTTGTATTTGACATGTTTTGATATTTAGATTTCAACAGTAAGTAAAACTCAGGTGTTGAATGTCTTTTATTTGTTAGATTTCAGTATCCATATTTTGGCACTTGATAGAATTCAGGTGCTAAAGTTTTGAATTTGATAAATTCCCATATTGATATAATCATAGCAAAATCTATTAGTTTCCATTATCGTGGAGTATTCTTGTCTTTTGATAAATATCAGTAATTTAGTAAATATGAATTTCTAAAAAGAAGGGCCTTTTCGAGTTTTCCCAGTTCTAGATATCTGGAGATTTGATTGGTTGATCATAACAGGTATCTAAAAATTTTGGTTTTCGGAAAAAAAATTATTTTAGGATTTTCACAAATCTATATGTTACTAGTGCCAATGTGGCATGTTGATAAGGAATCTAAAAGTCTATATATTTGACTTATTGACTATATCAAAAACTGGAAGAAAGAAGAACGACACAACAAAAGAAAAATAAACCTTGAATGTGAATGGATTCAATTTTTTGGAAATCTTGAATTTGGAAAATTAAAATCTAGAAAGATCGTCTGTTTGAAAAGTTTTATAAAAGAATTTAAACTAAATTATTGGATTTGAATTGGTTAGGAAGGGCAAAGCCTTTGACAGAGGATGTGACCCCACATGGAAGCTATCATTTGTCAAATAATGTGGTGTTGTATGTTGGTAATATGGGAAAGGGATACCACATGTCAAATCAAGAAGGTGAGACTATATAGAAATTAGTATTTGATTTCTTGTGAATAATGAAATTCAAAAGAATGATATTAGTGAAAACTAGGGAGTTAATTCTTTTTCATAATTATTGTAGTAAATCTGTATATGTGAATTTGATTTACTTGAATTAAAAAAAATGTTATGACTAATTGAAAGAAGTCTTTTTGTCATAGGACATTACGAGATTATACTCACCAATTTATGAACATAGAAACGATAAATAGTAGTTTATATACTTGTTGGAATTTTTTTCCTAATTGAAAAGGAAAATATCATTTCCATTCATGTATAGTTACATGATAAGCTAATTTAGCAAACTGAGAGACTAAAACATAGAATTGGAATACATGGAAAACCTGAGTGATTGAAGTATGATTATTATGTCAGCTTAGTACTACTTGTGTAATGGTTAATTTTCTTTTAGAAATGACCTAGACATAATACATAACAATGGAATCTATAGTTCTCCAATTACGAACTGTAAGGTTATATTAACAAAACATTTATAATAGGGTGTTTATATATATATATAGGAAAGACAAATTACTAAGGGAAAAACATTGCACTGTGGAAAATGGTTGATAAGACATATTTAATTAAAATTAAACAAATGAAACCGAGTAAAATATGTCGTTGGGTACAAAACCAAGAGTAACCATACATAATGAAAATTGATGCATTTATGAATTTGAAGCATACCATTGACAACAATTTATTATTAAATATATATAAAACTATTTATTGAATAACGTACATCAATGTGACCTCAATAAGTTACAAATGTCAAGAGTTCTAGGTTGGAAGAACCCACAAATAGGCACATCATCATGCATGAAAGCTTGTATAACCTAGAAAAATTCCATGAAGGGAGAAAGAACTTAATAATGTCAACATATAACCTAAAAACTAAATAAAAAAAGGCTTTGGTCAAATTTCTTGAAGTTATAATGATGAACACGCAGAGAAGACAGTTCAGGGTTTCAGGTTCTTCTGACCTGGAATGAAAAATATGAAGTCTTCATGAGAAAAAAGAAAATCCCAAAGTAATGCTATGAAGGAGAAAATGTCTAAATTCCACTTTGAATACAATAATACTTGTGGAAAGAAAAGAAGAGTGAACAATTATTAATCATATTTCAAACATGTAATTAAATTGAAATAATTATGGAAACAAAGACAATATTCATTAAGGGATTTTTCCTAGAAATACTATCATAAATGCTTAAACTCATGAAATTTGTATATGCTGAAGGCTTTGTATTAGAATGAAGAGCAAATTTTTTTGGTTTTGGTTAAAACCCAGAACCCAAAAATAAAAAGGAAAACTTGACTAAAAAAACTAATAAATTGTGACGGTTTAAAAACCCAGTTAAAAGAATTTTGGAGTAAATTAAAGGAAATTAACCCAGTTAAAAGAATTCTGGAGTAAACCAGAGTAATATATACACACACATATATAACCTTGAGATGCATTTTTTAATCGAAAATATCATAAGCATTTTAATACACAGAGAACTAATAATTGTTCGCATAATATTGTACAAGTGGCCAAAACCATAGATTGACATTTGAAGTGCTAGAAGTGAAGAAATAATATGAGAATACACTTTAGGGATTAGGGTTTTATATTATATACCTTGTTTAAAAGTAATAACTAAAGAAAAACAAGAAAATGTATAGAAAACAAATAAATACTGTATAAAAATCTAGAGTAATATAAAATCCATCCACTGGACACAGATTAATATGAAAGAGAGTTAAAATAAAAATTATACATATGGGTATACCTAGAAACTATGAAGTTGTCTTGAAAAGAACTAAGGGTAGAAAACCATGGAACTTCAATAACTTAGTCGACCGAGACACACCTCAAAATCCTATAGAAATTACAAAAAAATGGAGCATAAAAAAATTTGAACTTTTAACTTTGAAATTTTATTAATAATATGGAAATTTTAATGAATTTCATCACAGAGGATACCATTAGAAGAGCTACATTGTGGAAATGTTGCGACATTGCTCATGCCAAGGAATTTCTCAAAGAAAGAATGATAAACTCAATAATTCCACTTATGGCTCACGTCTTAAGTTAAAGTAAATGAAAACATAACAATTTCTGAAAAATGTCCTCAATTGTACCTGCAAGAAAAAAAAATAAAGAGAGTTAACACATTCAAAGAAAACTTTGGTAAGGTATATAAATGAAATCCAAAAAAAATGGTAAGCAGCGACATGGAAAACAAAAAGTTACCTCTAAGATAATCTCCATAAAAAAAATAAGCATTCACGGTTTTTCCTGGAAGACTCAACAAAATAACTTGCAGAGACAAAAATTTAATTCTCTAATCATTGACCTAAAGCAGTAAATAATAAACAAATCTTGGTTATAGAGGGACATAATCAAGGTAGGGAATTTTTGAATGAGTGAGTAGACAAACAATTGTCGAAGTAGTCATTAAACCAAAGGAAAAACCTAAATTATCTAGTAACCATTGATCTGAAGAGATCTCACCACAACTATTGAAATGGTAGGATGCAGAAGCCTTCATGTTAGGATCAAGAGTTGACATGTATGCATGTTAGTACAAGCCTAGCCTTGGAACAATCTGGAAGGACCTTCATATACTTTCATCCCACATTGAAATCGAGACTTAAGGTTTATGAAATATATAACATATATTGATACAACCACTTTGTGAAAGTAACATATCTAGTGAAGAATGCTAGACACATAACTTATAAACATTATAGGAAAAACAAAGTGATTTAGTCGTAAAACACAACCTAGGAAGGAATAATATAATGCGCAACTGTGGACATATATATATATATATATATATATATATATATATATATATATATATATATATAGGTATGTATGTATGTATGTATTTGTGTGTTTGTGTGTGTTGTTTTTAAAATAATAATAATACAATACCATTATGTGTGTTGAAGTATAAAGGTTTGTAGTAAAAGTATCAAAAGCACCCATGTATAGGATATAAACCTGCAACGGATATGAGACCCAAAACTTTTACTCTAAGATATATAATACAAGGGATATGATAAGTTGTAAGAAAATCATACCTTATCAAAGTTATCATTGAAAATTTATGAATGTACAAGGAGCACTAATATTCCAAAAACTAAGGATGGGAATATTTACACATGAAAATAAAAAGTAGAGGATTTTCTTACAATTATGATCAATTATATACAATGTAAACATGACAGTGAGTTCATAAGATGTAGTTAGAAAATCTAGCTCAATATATAAGACGTAGTTAGAAAATCTAGATCAAAATATAAAGTAAGAATGGAAACAAAAGAAAATATGGTGCTTAAATATCAAGTTACAAGACATGGTTATTTGCAAAAAGGATTTCTGAAGATTTTATTACAAAATAAATAAGTTAGTCCTCAATTTTTACATTATTAAAGAAGAGAAGAAAATAAAATTTTGTATTCACTCTTAAAAAAAAACAGGTGTAATTAAGGATATGTTACACATGTGCTCACCTAACACATTAGCCCACTACTCACATTCAAATCTAAGATTTCCATATATCCCCATTGCATCAAATTTCTAGATTTTTGGTCTTCTAAATTCATCTGAATATAGGATTATTTTCTCATTCTCTAGTGGAATTTCCCTCTTCTCATGGATTCTCTTGGTCAATGGTCAACATCCAAATTTGAGAAAATGTAAAATTCCCCATTTTTATAGAAATCTAGATTTCTATATTTTCACTATTCAAAACATCCACTAAGCCATGTCTTATCCATGATGGCCACTAGCTAGCCTCCACCTCTACACCATTGCACCTTGGATCCATGATAACACCCAACCATGTCAACTAAGCTCCATGTAGGCAAAACTCTCACTCATTAAGATATTAACATTTTTGGATTCATTTAGATCCATCTAGATCTCGGAAAACCCAAAAATCCCTATTTCAAAAATATCTAAAATTTCAAATTTCTAGATTCCACTTCACCTATCATGATAGGAAACACATTGGCTTCCAAGTCAACTCCTTTGTAGCACCACTCACAAGATAATCGTGCCACATCAATAATATGTTAGCATGTCACATCACCCAAACTTGTACCTTATGCCATATTAGCATGACATGCCATCATGCCACATCATTACTAGTCACCATAGTCTACTACACTTGCATTTGAATCCAAGTTTTTCATTAAAAACTTTAATTATCTTTTATGGGTGCTTGGTCTTCCACCCCCAATAGACTATGGTTTTGGTCTCCTTTTCTTAACATATTCTGGTGTCATTTTTTATAGCTCTTAACAAATTTTGGGTCCTTCCTTTTGCTTGCTCAAGGTGTCATTGAACACATGTTCTTCCATTTGGCGTATAGATTTTTGAAAAATCCTTTCATGTGTTTTTCTAAATGTTTGGATATATGGATCTTTGGATATATATAATGTCTCCACTTCCCCACTAATTGCTTTAAAAAATATCTAGGCTTCGCTCCATCTAACTTCCAACCTTGGTAGATATTTATTTGGTTGATGGACATCAACTAATGGACACATTTCATTAAATGATAGTAGCTAATTGGGCCACCACCCACTGATAAGACTAAGAATGTATTTGAACACTTAGGGTTAGTCTAATTAATGGATCACTACACCACTAAGAGGTATAAAGAAATGTCTCTTATGACCTAAGGCTGCTAGCATCACCCAATACAACACTTAAAAATAAATTTGGGTTTTAATTATTAAACTATGTCAATTTTTTTGGGGAGTTTTGATTTTAAGGGTTTTTTTGGGATTTCACCTAATCTTCTGAAGAAATGTGGTTGTTGTAAGGTGCAACAAAAGTGTGGATTGTGCCCCTATGCTGCGTCATCTTTCAGTAAGATAATATTGTGAAGACCAAACCTGTGGCACATTTGTTGTTTAAAAAAGGAATCTATTGGCTGAGCCAATGTATTGAAAGCACTGTGAGGGGTCACTATGAGTGTGAAAATTAAAATTATTTATCTCCATTGTGATTTTTTTTTTTACTTTTCTTGGTTTGAAGGGATTTATTGTAAGTTTTCTTTTTCAAGGTGTGCAATATTGTAAATTGTTCTCAATGGCTAACCGTTTGGTGGAAACATATCTAAATAAAGAAACTAAGTTAGATGATGTCAATTATTTAAATTGGAAGTTTAAATTGCAAATGTTGATGGAAGGTTACAATGTCTAGTCGATAGCATGTGGTGATGAAGTAATTCACAATGCCACCGTAGGATTTACAAATACATCAATTCAAGATTAGGAGAGGTGAGAGACCAAAGAAGAGGTATTGTTGAGAATGTTCATAAATGGAAACATTATACCCCATATCCAAGAATGCAATACCTTCAATGAGATGTGAAGAAAAATTAGAGACATGTATGAGTCAAACAATACAAATTGAGTCTTGACTCTAAAGATTAAGCTCCTTTCCATTAATAAGGAAGAAAATGAAAGCATTCATAATATCATTTCAAGAATTAAAGACATTAAAGATAAGCTTAGAGATATAGGAGAAAAGGTATCTTATATTTAGTTTAGTCACCATAACCTTAAATGGAAAGCTAGATGAGTACCATATGTTCGTTATAGGTCTTGTAGCAAGGGATAAATCTCCCTCTTTTGATGAGTTGGTAGGTATACTCAAGCAGAAGGAAGAAAGGAAAATACCTTAGGCCTCAAAATTATGATTTGGAATAGATTGTGAAATGGAAACAACCTTTCAGAGGAACTCCATGAGAAGGAAGTGTTGATGTCCAACATTAACAATGTCTAGCATTAAGGAAATCACTTGGTCATGGCCCCAGTGAGACCCTTTCAATTTGGTGTGGTTATTTCTACCAATTATGGGCTTGGTTGCCTCAACCTAAATATAACTTAAACTAAATGCATGATCTAATCTAAAATTAATCTAAGTCTAACTCTAATTTTCACTTGTTGATGTATAATAATACTTGCTGATATTTAACCGGAAAAAGAAAAGACTCACCTTTCCAAAAAATAATGATAAGAAAATTATGGCAATAACTCTAAAGTTGGGTTCCAATGAAATTTTATTACATAAAATGACGAAGTTAGAGTATTGAGAATTCAAGGTTGAAATTTTTTTATAGTTTTCGAGTGCTTACACACCCTACATATCGTATTAAAGGTAGATCAACAGACCTTCAGATAACTCAATTTCATCATTCTGTTGATATTCAGTTATCGAAAATTATTATTATCCTATTTTAAGGTCATGGCCAAGCTAGACACCAAATTTGTGTATGATACCCGCTTGTTTGTGGGGCAAGGGACCCACCTCCATGCAACAATTTAACTGCTAAGTCTACGAAGGCATACATACTCTACCCCCCTCAAGATCAAAACTGAAGGGGGGTAGAGTATGTATGCCTTCGTAGAATTAGCAGTCAAATCGCTGTGTGGAGGTGGGTCCCTTGTCCCACAAACAAGGGGGTCTCATCCACTAATTTGGTGTTTGGCTTGGTTGTGAACTTAAAATAGGATAATAATAATAATAACAATTTTTTCCGATAGCTAAATCTCAACGGAATTTTATATGTGACTAATGATGAAATTGAGTTATCTGAAGTTCTGTTGATCTGCGTTTAATATGATATGTTGGGTGTGAAATCACTCAAAAATAACCATTTTGACTTTATCAATGAGGCCTAATACCTATACAATGATTCATATGCTTTCGTGGAGTATTAGGTGCAACGATGTGTGAAATGGGCAACGTGGCCCTTTTTCTTTGCTTATCTGACATATGAGATAAATCTATTCCATATTTTCATTTTTGGAGGATTAACAATTGGGTATCCCTGCAACTATTGTATGTTTGACAAGTTTTAATTACTGTGTGGCAGAGATATCAAATGTTCTCGTTTTATTTTTATTGATTGATCGTTGAGTGGACCCATGACTCACTCTATGTGTATGTTTCGAACTAGTCCTTTATTTCACATGGAGTAAAGTTTAAAACCTTTATTCCCCACACATAATTAACATGGAGTATTGGTCACACTTGGTTTATGGAAAAACGAACATGGAGAGATAAGAGGGTCCACATAGACCATTAAAAATATAATATACACAAAAAAACCACTTTGATAATCTTTGTGTCACTCTCAGATCTTTTCCTTCGAGAGATCTCGAGGTGAAATTCCAATTTGAAAGTCATCTGAGACCCCAAGTTCCTAAGCTTTGAGAGAATTCCGTCGATTAAAGTTGATGTAAAAAACATACTAGTTTTGAAATGGAATATTAGTATTGTAGTGTGTGTTGATTGTATGAGAATTTGGTGCTAACTAATGGTTGTTGTGCCCTGGGAATTTTTATTTAGGTGGGGGTTCCGCATGGATGGGAAAAGCCACAATCCCAGACTGACTAATCAACACTTTGGATATTAGCGTTGCAATAGTAGTGAGCATTTGCTTTTCGCTCTTTTGGCAAGACCTCCCATGTGGTAATATACTAAGGGGTTTGTGGTTATAGGACTTACAAGGGGTTTCTGATTGTAGGACTTACATGGATTTCCTATTGTTATATATGTTTATATGTTTACATAGTTGTGGGTTCAAAACATCGACTCTAAATCAACATGGATGCGATGAATCTGGAAAATCAATTGGAACAAACTATAAATCGCATAAATCTTAAATAAGAAAGAATTATTGGTTAATACAATGTGCTTAAATATAATATATATAATACAATATAATATACTATAGAATATATAATACATAACATGTGATATTAAATAGTTTATTATATAGTGAGGCTTATTATATTACACATTATAATGGTTTATAATATGTACAACATAAACATAACTATAGTTCATAACTATTTTCTAATTTGTACCATATTGTTTCATTATGTAGTGTTTTGTACAAGCAAAGTTGCTTTCATGTGCTTGCAACTAGTACATGTCATGTCTCAAAGTCGAACATTATAATAACTTAAAGTCAATTGGAGTATTTGGCTAGCATGAAATTTTATTAGTTTCATAAATATGTTTATTTTAATTTTTTACATATATGTTTACATATTTATGCCCTGTGAATAAAATGCATTATTTAGAAACGGGAAAAAGTGTAAAGGTATATTTTATCAATTCTTTTGATTATTTTTACATGGAACTCAATAATTTGGTTGATAAATTATAAAAAATGAACTCTAAAATTTAACACTTCAGGCTAGATTACTCTGCTTGAGTTAGGAAATGATTTTTTTGTCGAGATTCTTTCTAAGCCAACATTTTTTCTTGGATTAGTTTATATGTATTATATGTAATATATGTCATATGCAGAGGCATCCCATATACAAAACCCAATTACAGGTTGTTACAGTGCGAGGGGATCTGTTATACATGGTTGGGTTCGTGATAGATCATGTAGCCCACCCAAAGTGCACATTCCACTCATAGATCCTGCCTCCGACGCCAGTCAGAGTGTCATAGGTAGTGTTTCTATCCTTTTTGATGATCATGATACCTCTAGTGGACCTTCTTTGCCTATTTCAAGTACACCTTCTGCATTTTTAAATCCTCTATAAACTTTAAATGTTTATGTCTTGAAATTGTCTTTAATTTTTAAATTGTCTTCAACTGATGTGTTTGAATTTAATGTATATGTTATTATTCTTCTAGTTTGTTAATTATATATGTTAAATTATGTTTATTATTTGTAGACCCTCAGTAAGCCAAAGATGAGGATCATAGTGTAACATCGATCCCTCAATGGGACGATGCTACAACTCATATCACATTGGAGGATGTTATGACCCAACATACATGGATCATAGTTTATCTTTGATGTTAGATAGCATCAATTGGTTGATTAAGACATACCAAAGGTCGAGCCCACTAAGCCACCTCCTACAGTCCATACAAAGGATTAGCAGGCATGAGGTTAGAGGTCCACACACTTGGGAGGTGGTGAAAGAGGCCACCAAAAACATTGATGTTGTGAGGAGTTGTTCGACATCCCTTCGGATCGCCTTGCGAGACATAGAAGTATGATTCCATTGAAATATTTTAGGAATGTTGATGCCACCCTTTTATGTATGATCGATACCTTGGAGCTTGGGGCCAATTCCTCCACCATGACCAGGTTGCCATTTATTTTTCCAAGCATATATATGCAGAGTTCGTGTTAGATATGAGGTCAAATTACACTAATACCAAATCTCGTTATTATGGACTTAGCATGGGACGTACCTATGATCACGATGGGGCTCGTTGGGACCTTGGGCATGTACCACTACCTTTGAGATTCTTGCCACTATCGTCTCAGAGTGTGGTTTACTGATAGAGCTAGAGGAGTTGTCACAACTCGGTGATGAGACAAGGGAAACTATTGCAGATAACATGTGAATGTCATTGGTCAGTGCACGTGTTGCATTGGATGGAGAGATTAGGATACCACCACCATTGCCTCGTGACTCGCTAGTGCCTTTATATAATGATTCATTTCTCACATGTTTACCCGTTGCCCAGCTTTTGACATATGCATGTATGTATTGTGATGTCATTTGTGACACTTGGAGGGTGCATGACCCGTGTGAAACAGACCAAGTACATATATTTATGAAACTTTTGACTCTTATTGTCAAATTATGCATAATTATTAATATTAATTTCTAGTTCGTATTAGATTGCATTTATATTACTAATTTCATGATAACATGTAGACATAGGCCAACTACATGAATGAGTTTATGAGGTCATCAATGGGACCACTTGATTATCCAAGCCATCCTACACTAGAGCATGTTTACATGGATTCTCCTCCACCTCCACCTCCACCTCATAACACTCATCTAGAAGAGAGTCACTATATACAACCACATGGACTAACAGTTGCGGTAAACTTTTTTATTCTTAAGATTTCAACATTTTCTTTTTTAAGCTACACATATATGCTAATTAATTTGTAGACTAATTATAATTTTTCCTTACCATTGTGTACACAGGCCCATATGCAAAGTGTTGTTGATGTCACTGTTATGTGGACACATGAGTGGGATGTTGGGTTTAGAGGCACTAATGATGTGGGCCCATCGATGCAGGTCCTAATCCTTAAGCCATAGGCAGGGGAGCACCAAATCTAGATTCATCAGAACCCCATCCTATCTGAATTGCATTTGGACTCGGTTGAGGTTAGTAGATTCATGTATATGTAATTAAAATTGTGGTTCAAAATCAATTTTTTTCCATATTGTTTATTTTCTACAAATAATGATCTAATTAGTTTGAATTTGAATGTGTGATGTTGCAATACCAACTTATGAACATTTACTTTGAGCGGTGGAACTCACATAGGAGTTCTGGTGGTACTTAGAGTGGATATTTTGTATATTTTCAGGCTCATTTCATAGGGCACATTCACATGTGATACATACTTTGTATATTTTCATACATGGACAGTTTAACGATGCTTATTATTTCAATTTATGGATGTTCATGTGATATTTGTAATTTGTATATATTTTCATATGGATAGTTTATTGATACATTCACTATTTCAGTTTATGGATTTGTATTAATCTTGTTTATGGATGTTCATTAATTTTTGAAGTTTATGGATCTGTTAAAATTATTTCGCTAATTTAAATTTTTTTCTATATACTATAACTTTTATTACAAAATATAAAAAAAAATATTTCTAGTTTCATAGACTAAGAAAATAAGTACAATCTTAAGTTATGATGCAAGTTAGTTTGAAACTTAAAATCAACTAAAATATATCATATATCAATTTAATTTTGAACATGGAAAGAATTACAATCGTGCTTCATATTGGCTTGTAGAAAGTGTCTTTTAGTGCAATCAACTTGTATGTTATTACAATTCAATTTTTAGAATAAATTATTTGAATTATAAAGTCATCCATATTCTATATATATATATATATATATATAGATATGAAATTTTTTGTGACCCACCCACATACCATTGCATGGACAACTTTTTTAAATATTTCAATCAATTTCTTATCTCAAGGTTCAATTTAAAACACAAATATGATTGAAATAAGTTTTATTCAATTTTAAAAGATGTCATGTAAACAACAAATAGGTTTTATTTAGTATTTCTTTTGAGATTATCTACAAGAGCTTAATCATAACATGATATAAGTCAATCATATTAAAATTTAATATATAGTTAAAAAAACAATAAATGACAACATTTCTATAATGTTATAGACTTTCCTAAATTTACAAGTGGTTATCCAAGTATTTCAATCAATTCCTTATGGTTGAAATAAGTTCTGTTCAATTTTTAAAAACTCAAATATGATTAAAATAATTTCTAATTCAATTTTAAAATATGTGGAGATGTAAAAGTTACAAATATAAGTTTTATTCTATTTTTATTTTGTTTGAGTTTATCTACAAAAGTTTAGCCATAATGCATGTCATCAATAATTTTATTGTGCTTACACTGAAATCAATGCACAATGTTAAACTAATTACCTTGAATAATGTACACCATACATCTACTTACATCAAATCAAAAATCAACATCTTCATTGAAATCAATGGATCTAATGCAAGCAATCAAATAGGATGAGAAATAAAATATACATTGAAATCAATCATCTAATGCAAACAACCACATAGGATTAGAAATCAATATCTACATTGAAATCAATGTATCTAATACTGCAAGCAATCAAATAGGATTAAAAATATATATCTACAATGAAATCAATGCTTCTAGTGGGAGAAATGAAATAGGATTAGGAATCAACATCTACAATGAAATCAATGTATCTTATGCAAGCCCAATAAAACAAGATTAGAAATTAACATCTTTATTGAAATTAATGCAAGCAATGAAATATAACTAGAAATCAATACCTACACAGAAATCAATGCATCTAATGCAAAAAATCAAATAGGATTAGAAATCAACATTAATACATTGAAATCAATGCATCTAGTGCAACCAATTTTCTTTCCTTTCTCTCCCCCCTCCATCTATATCGACATCTCCCTCCATATCTCCCTCTTTGTCTCTATATCTCACCCCCCATGCACACATGCTTTTCTCTTCATATATGCATATCTCTCCCTCCCTCACTATATCTCTCTCTTCTTCCCTCTCCCCCCCTTCCAACTATATCTCTATCTCCCTCCATCTCTCCTTCTTCGTCTCTCAATATCACCCCGCAAGCATACACATTGTTTCTCCATATCTATCTATATATCCCTCTCTCTCTCTCTCTCTCTCTCTCTCTCTCTCTCTCTCTCTCTCTCTCCTACTGCCTCCCCTTCTGTCTCTCTTCCCTCCTACTCTCATCTCTCCCTGTCTCTCCATCTCTCTCTCTCTCTCTCCACCTTTCTCTCTCTATATGTCTTTCTTCTTACGTCCCTCTATCTCACCTTCCCTCTCAATTCCTCTCTCTTTCTTTCTCTCCCACCTCCATCTATCTCTCCCCTCATCTCTCTCTCTCTCTCTCTCTCTCTCTCTCTCTCTCTCTCTCTTTTTCCTATAACTCTCTTGACTATCTCCCTCCCTCTCTCACTCTCTCCCCCTTCTCTACATATCTCCTTCTTTGTCTTTCTATCTCACCCCAAACATACACACTCTCTCTCCATCTCTCCCTTGACACTCCCTCTCTCTCTCTCTCCACCTTTTTCTCTATATATGTCTTGAACTTCTTCCCTCCCTATCTTTTCCTCCAACTCCATCTCTCGAGCCCCCTCTCTTTCTCCTCCACTCTCTCGTCCTGTCTCTCTCTCTCCATATTTTTGTTCCCCTCTCTCCTCTATATTTCAAAATTTGTAAAATATTTTGACAATTAAAATATTATGTTTAAATATTTTTTTTATTTTGATGTCATACAACATTTTTTATTTATATAATACATATTGAAAATTCAAATTTCAAATGTGTGTTGCACATTCACCTAGAGGGAAAATGATAATTTTTTTATGGAAATATTATCTAAAATTTTCGAAAATATTAATGTTCCAGCTACTTCTATCAGAGATACATAAAGCCTTCATGCATTTCAATTGAAATTGCTTAGGTTTTATTTCTTTAGGTAGCTTTAGGCTGTGATTACTTCAGGATTTTAAAAATATTATATTTTATTATTTTAGATTTATAAAAAAATAGGTTATATAAAATTAACATATTGAGTTAGCTTGTATGACTCTTTTTGTGGTAATGGATCTTTTGCTAATGCCTACGACATATATAAACCACATTTATTAATGTGGTCGTGCTAGTATATATTATAATATAACAAAAATTATATTATTTTATTTTTAATCCAAAATTAATAATATTAACATTAAAATATATTAATATTAATTTTTTTATATTAATATTAGATTTCATAATTTGATTTAATAATAATAATAAGTTTTTGATATTAATATTAAATTTAATAAGGTTTCTACATGACATGATAACAAAAATTATAATAAATTTTGGAATTTTAAAATGTGGTAAAAACTTTTGTGGAAGGTAAATTTATGATCTATTCAAACTCAAGGTATATGATAAGGTATATTTTGAGCATGGACATACATACTTACACATTGCCCCCATACTGGGTTGTACAATGTGCATCTCGGTGCAATAACATAAAAAATTTCTAATGTTGTTCATAACCTAGATCTAGTTGAATTTTCATTTTTAGTAAAATAATATCATATCAACTTGGTTAAATTATTTATGGATTAAATTTTAGATCTTTATTGATTCTAAAAAATTAAATTATGGGATTCACAAATTTTTTGATAAAGGCTCAATCGAGCCATATAGCTCGATCGAGGCCCTATTAACCACGTAAATGGCTCGATCAAGGGTTTACCAAGCCCTCGATCGAGCTATTTGAATGTGAAATTTAAGCAATCGATTGAGTGCTTTAAGTGCTCAATCGAGCCTCTAAAGTCCTAAAATCTAGATTTTCAACACCCCTTCTAAAAAATTTCCTGTAACACCATTTTGTACCTTAGTGGACTTAGGGAAAAAATTGTCCTTAGGTGGCTGAGTTGATCATTTTGGATTCATGAAGGAATATTCTATCCAATGGCATATGATTTTGACATTTTTGAATTCATAGGATGTTGTTCATCTAATTTCTTTCAAACATAATGCTTGAATTATTTTTTGAACAATTTTAAAGAGGTTGAATAAAAAATCAATATCATAAAACATACACAATGAAAAAATTTCAAAAAATACCACTATCTTCATTTACAAGTCCTCTTCAAAAGGGTACTCTTGGTTTTTCAATTTATTTAAATAGTTTAAAACAACCTTACGCGAACACATGTGTCTAGAAAATGCAATTGATATATTACTTCGCCAACTTCGAAAAAAAAATTGCATGAAAAAATAAATCTTTGATATGAAAAACTTAGCTCTCTCCGTGTAGATCATGCTTTTATATATATATATATATATATATATATATATATATATATATATATATATATATCATTGTTGCACTAATCACGATTTTATCGCGATTATATCGTAAAATCGCGGTTTTTTCAAACTGGCGATATAATCGCCCAATAAATACAACAATTTTTTTTTTGGCGATTTTTTGGAAAAAAATGTGATTCGATGCCAAAAAATCATGGCCCTTTCCAACAACGCATTTATATAACAAAAAATCACAATTTTTTTTAATTCATTTGCATAGAAGACAACAACACACCGCCAGTGACGGGGTTTTGGAGTGACCTCTTGGTCTTTTGGGAGATGAATCCACTGATTGGTCGTTTGGTAGCTGAATCCACTAATTAGAGGAGAAAAATGGAGTGAGAGATAAGGAGGAGACGAATTTTCTCCATCAAACCGGTATGGGCACCAACATTTTGTGTTTTGTAACTTTGTTTTGTTTTTTTCTCTATGTTTTTGGTTGGGTTTGGAATCTGGATAACCCATTGTTTATTAAGAGAATTCAATGGGTTATCAAATATTTTTTAATTGATTTGAATCTTCATGGGGTTTTTGTCATTTGATTTTTCATTTTGTTTCTTAAAATTTCTTAAATTGTCAAAAATTCCATGTGTTTTGATATAACTTATGTTACTCATGTATGTAATTTTTTTTTTAGTTTTTGTACAGTGTAAATTGTAAGTTTGTAACTTGTAAATTGTAATCCTTATTTTTCCATAGGTTCACCGAGTCACCATTCAACTTCAAGTTCAAAGTCAAACATGCCAAGGAAATTGGACCCTCTGTGGGAATTTGGTGACCCTGATGGAGGGATTGATAGAATGAACTTGTCTTCCAAGTTGTGTGGGCAACATATGTTAGGGGGGTTGTACAAATAGAAGTATCACCTTGCACAAATCCCTGGATTTGATGTAGAGTCTTGCACAAATACAAATCCTAAAATCATCCAAAAAGCCATGAGATCATTGGAAAATCTAGAGAACAATAGAGAGGCCAAAGAAAAAATGAAGAAGCAACTAACAAAGTCTGTGTTAGTCTCAGTTGAACAAGGAAGTGGCACTGGTTCTACTTCAGCATCAACCAACCCAGTAGTTGCCTCATCATTTTTTGTTCCTAGAACCATGCCTAGTTCACAGTAATCTATCACTTCAATGCTTAAAAAAACTGAGAAAGAACAAGCTGACAAGTTGTTGGCCAAATTTCTCCTTTGGAGTGATATTCCTTTTAGCGTTGTAAGGAATAATCCATTTTTTCAGCCTGTTGTTGATGCTATTGCAACTGTTGGCCCAAGTTACAAAATCCCTTCTTATTATGACTTTAGAGGCCAGATTATTCAAAATGAAAAGGTTGACTGCACCAAAAGATTGGAGGAGTTATGGTAATCATGGGCACAAACAGGATGCACTATGATGTCAGATGGTTGGACTGACCAAAAGGGGAGAACCCTTATAAACGTCTTGGTTAGTTGTCCCAAGGTGACTATGTTTATGAAATCTGTTGATGCATCTGCACATATCAAAGATGAAAAAACTTTATGTGATTTGCTGGATGTGTTTATTTTGGAGGTGGGTGCAGAACATGTTATCCAAGTCATAAAGGACAATGCTACAAATTATGTTGATGTTGGCAAGATGCTTATGGAGAGGCATCCTACTTTATTTTGGACACCTTGTGCTGCACATTGTATTGATTTGATGTTGGAGGACACAGGGAAAATTTCCTTTGTCAAATATATTGTTGAGTCATCAAAAAGCATTACAAAATTTATATATAATCATACATCTGTGCTTAGCTTGATGAGAAAATTCACCAACAAAAAAGAGTTGGTGCACCCTGCCATTACACGATTTGCCACTAAGTTCATATCTCTTCAATCCCTCTTGAATTCTATGTGGGATGTGAAGAGAATGTTTCTTTCAGAGGAGTGGTGTGCTTTGACAATGAGCCACAAACTAGAGGGAGAGGCCATATGCAGACTAGTTCCATACCAGGAAGACTTCTGGGTGGGAGTGCAAGAGGTGTGCACCGTTACTAAACCTTTGGTAAAGGTTCTTCGATTAGTTGATGGTGAGAAGCCTGCAATGGGCTACTTTTATGAGGCCATGGATAGGGCAAAAGAATCCATTCGGGCCTACTATGATGATAAGGGAGATGAGGGGTTTCAGAGACAACTCCTCCTATCGGAAGTGCTTGATGAACAATGGAACAACACACTCCATCATCCCATTCATGCTGCAGGTATCTACCTAAACCCCGCATTTTCTTATGCATGTGGGTTCGTATTTGATGATGAGATCATGGATGGAGTCTTAACCCGTGTTCAGAGGATGGTGTGATCTCCAGCAAAACGTACAGAAATCTCCAAAGAAATTGAGACATACAAGATGGCAAGTGGCACATTTGGCTTTGACATGGCTGTGACTAATAGGATGACTAAAATGGCAGGTATTTTTTAGTTTGTTTCAAATTTCATTGTCTCTTCAAGTTCATAACTTCATAATTTGATTCAAATTTCAAATTTCATTTTTTTTCTTATGTTTATTTAAAATTTTATTTGTAATTTTGTTGTAGATGCATGGTGGAGAATGTATGGTGCCAGGGTACCACTTCTGCAAAAGCTTGCCATTCGAATCCTCAGCCAAAAATGTAGCTCCTCAGGATGTGAGTGCAACTGGAGTGTATTTGAAAAAATACACAACAAGAAGCGCAACAGGTTAACACTTAAAATATTGCAAATTTCCAAATAATTTTTTGAATTCATTAAACAATATTTTTTTTATAATTATTATTTCATGATCTTTCAACAAGTTGTAGTCCCAGTGACTTAATGACGTGGTCTACATCTACTACAATCTTCGATTGTGGGCAAGGCAACTTGAGAGGACACCTGATATGGAGGCCATCTCATTGGATGGGATTGACACCACTGCCGCATGGAGGGTTGAGGCCGAGAGGCCTCTAATGGAGTCTGCTGATGATTGATTAGTGCAGGAGGTAGTGGAGGGGGAGGAGGAGGAGGAGGTAGAGCAACAAGAGGAGGAGGTGACACCACCTACCCGGGCTACCCCTACCACTAGTAGAGGACGTGGTCTACCACTTATATCTTCTAGTTCTTTAGCTTCTAGAGAACAGTAGAGTCCACTGCCAACTCCATTGGCATCTACATCTAGAGAGAAAAGTAAAGCTATTGCATTTTCTTGCAAGAGGGGCAGAGGAAATCAATAGTATTAGACTTTAGTTATTTGATTCATGTCATTGTATATAACATTATGACTCATGATATGACTCATGAGATACATTATTATATTTTTTGTTGATATTTTGAGGGTGAGTTGGGAGTCATGAGTCAGGTCTTATTATTTAGGACATGATTCACTGTTATGTGTGATGTAGCACTAGAAATGATATTAAACATCTTATATATTAGTTATTTTATCATATTTATGTGTCAACGTATTTATTTTATGTTGTAGATGCTTTAGATATTAAAAAAACTGAATATTTTTGTATGTTACGATTTTTTCCCGATTTTTTCCATTTTTTCCCTGCGCCAATAATATCCCAATAACGATTAATGCGATATATATATATATATATATATATATATATATATATATATATATATATATATAGATATATATATATATATAGATATATATATATATATATATATATATATATATATATATATATATATATATATATATATATATATATATATATCTATTACACATTTTATGCTAAGTGAACACACACATACCTCTTAAGATGTGTGAAAATTTGCAAAGAAAGACGGAGAACAAATTAGATTTTAATGGAAAATTGACATATTATATAATACTATTTTTTTTTTGCAAAAAATATCATAAAGACAACAACATGATTCAATAGAAATTGTCTTTTTACTCTAAATCAAAATTCACAATGCTTATATGAATTTTGAGGGCTTCAATTAGATAAAAGAGTAAAATTTTGAAATTTCATCGCTGCATTTGGCCCAATAATGTAACCCATCTTCATGCATTCACCCTTATATATTCTGTAATGTCTTTTATAAAAAATTTCTAATACAAATGTACATATAAATTAATTACAATATATAATATATAAAAAGGGTTTCTAAAAGTTTAATAATAAAGTTTGTTTATTTTTATTAGTACTACAAATATATATGTATATATATATATATCCCTTTTTCAAAAGACAGTGGAATGCCACGCGGAGCTCTAAGTGAATCAATGATTTTCCACATCACTAAACCAGTGAAAACGAATGACATTTGAGAGATCATAAGTTTTGAACTAGGAGTCACGATAAAAAAACTCTATCATTGGCAAATTATTGGAGGATTTCAAATAATGGGGAATTGAATATAAATTGTCTTTTTACTCTAAATCAAAATTCACAATACTTATATGAAATTTGAGGGCTTCAATTCGATAAAAGAGTAAAATTTTGAAGTTTTATCGCCACATTTGGCCCAAAAATGTAACCCATCTTCATGCATTCACCTTTATCTATAACGTGTTTTATAATAAATGTCTAATACAAATATACATGTAAATTAATTACAATATATAATATATAAAAAAACGTTTTTAAAAGTTTAATAATAAAGTTTATTTATTTTTATTAGTATTGCAATTATATATATATATATATATATATATATATATATATATATATATATATATATATATATATATCTATATATATATATATATATATATATATATATATATATATAATGTTTTTCCCTTTTTCCAAAGATAGTGGGAATGCCACGTGTAGCTCCAAGTGTATCAATGATTTTCCACATCACTAAACCAGTGAAAACGAATGACATTTGAGAGATCATAACTTTTGAACTAGGAGTCAGGATAAAAAAACTCTATGATTGGAAAATTATTGGAGTTCATATAATGGGGAATTGAAAATGAAAACTAAGAAAAGCTAAAATCACTCAAAACAAAACAAGCTTTCAAAAGTGACACTAGAAAAAATTATATGGGGGCCTCTTGAATTTTTTATGAAATCAAGGGGAGGTTTGAGGCCTCAATAGGAAGTAAGGGAGGAATGCCACAAGATGGAAAGCCACCATATGAAAAGCCACCATTTACAAAGCCAAAACAAAGTATGACACTGTTAAAGGATGATATTGGAATTAAATTTCATTACTACGGCATGCCTAGGCACTCTTCTAAAGATTATTTCAAAAGAAAGTATCGTGAATCCAAACATTGAAACAGAAGGCGCACTAGTCATTTTTTTGATAAAGGATAAGAAATGAATGATGACTTCAAAAATCTTAGACTATTTATTTTAGATTCCACATTGTCTACCACAAAATAAATGATTCAAATGCATCATTTTAGATTTTGGAGCCTCAATCCATATGTCTTCTAATAAGAATTGGTTTGAAAATATCCATGAAACTAACAATGGTGCAAAAAAGTATCTTGGGGATGATCATTCACACCAAATTAAAAGGTATGTTGATGTGTCTATAACATTACGAAATTATTCTACTAAACAAATTCACAATGTGATGTATGGTCCTATAATTAAGAAGGACCTAATCTCAGTTTTTGTAGAAATTCCCACTATAGATCCACAAATTATGCAATATAATAAAACAAAATACAAGATCTACTTCTACAACACTTTGTGAAAGCTTAATCGAATTGAGCAAGATCAAGAAAACACATATAACTGAGAATGAGAAATTGATCACACATAACACAGAAGAAATAACCCAGGGAAAGCCTCAGCCTAAAACCCCAATCTCTATATTATCATACAAGTGGAAATCCTTTTCAAGTTACAAAAAAATGATCTCTCAAACTATCTTGCTCTCTCTGCAATCAAACAATACAGCTCACGGACTGAATAGACATAGTATATATCATCCTCAAGCCCTCCAAGCCTCCTATTTCCTTGTGCAGTTTTTCTTGGGGTCCAGTGAAGCCACATGTGTGAATTGGCCTCATCACACTCACAAAACTTGAAGAAGTAACTGCGCAACACTCAAGGAAATAATTCCTTCTACATGTAAGGAATATTCACAATGGAATATTCTAGCAACTGATAGTACACTGCCCCTCCATCTGATCTCAACTGGGTCTCTCTCTAAATTGACATGCACGAGTTATTTATGAGAGAATATTTAGTTATCTGAAGTGCAGCAGCTACATGCATGCAAGCATTAACTAACTAAACTTACATTAATTCAACAATTTGTTTGAATTAATCTAACTGGACTTGACTCAGTGAACTGATCCAACTGATTACAACTCAATATTACAACTCATCCTTATCTCTTTAACTAATGGATAAATTCCTCAATTAATGGAGAAACTGTTGCATGTCCCCACATAGACATCATGTTTGATTTTCCTTAACTAATTAACTCAAGATAAATTAATTAATTATTTTACAAATAACTGTTAAGATCAAATTCGAATTTTACTTCTCTATTTTAGTTTAGGGACTGACTAAAATAGGAAGGTATCCTAAAATTCTATTTATAGAATTCTATTTTTAGGACTTCCATTTTATTCATCCCTTGTTGCTATGTTCAACACTCACTGAACTGCTATTTATAGCAGTGTTATTTTTAGCATTTCTATTTTTGGCATTTTTTGTTGCTATTTTCAACACTCCCTCTCAACAAGAAAGGGATTATCAGTAACCCCAATCCTGTCTCTGTGGAACTCGAACTTGCATTTTTACAATGCCTTAGTCAAAATATCTGCATCCTGTTCCTCAGTCGAAACATACAACAACAACATGATCCTATTGACCACACAATCTCGAAGATGGTGATACCGGATATCAATGTGCTTAGACCTGTCATGAAAAACTAGATTCTCAGAGAGTTTGATATAACTCTGGTTATCGCAGTATATCACTGTAGGATCCATCCTCTGACCAAACCATCCCAGTAGAATATTCTACATCCAAATGGCCTCACATGCAGCCTGACTAGCAGCCATGTATTCAACCTCTGCTGAGCTAAGTGCAACTGATCTCTGTTTCCTGTTGTACCAGGAAACTGCAGCTGAATCAAAGTTGAAGATCCCTGTAGAAGTGCTCTTCCCGTCTGATGGACTCCCTACCCAATCCGCATCTGTGAAGCCCTGAAGCTTCACTCCCTCTGTCTGTCTGTACCACAATCCAAACTATGTTGTGCCTCTGAGGTATCTCAGCACATGCTTTGTTTCCTTCCAAAATAGCTTGGTATGCTAAACCATAGCTTGACTCAGTTGGTTCACCGCAAAGCATAATTCAAGTCACGTGTTCACCAGATACATAAGTGAACCCACCAGCTACCAATAAATAGTAGCAGCTACTACCTCACCTGAAGTAGCATCCTCCTTCCCCCAGTTCCCATCTAGAGGAGTCTGTGTGGGCTTGCACTTCTCCATGTGAAAGCATCTGAGTATCTCATTGGCATACTTGCCTTGAGACACAAATACTTCCCCATTTTTCTGCCACACCTCCATGCCTAGAAAGTAGTGCATAAGGCCCATGTCCTTCATCTCGAACTCTCTTGCAAGGTCCTCCTTGCAAGACTGTATCAGCTGATCATCACTTGTCAAAATCAGATCATCAACAAAAAGAACAATGATCAATGGTTTACCTTCTATCATGATGTGGTAAAGGTTCGCATCTGCTTCACTCTTGGTGAAGCCCAAACCGGTGAAATAGTTGTCGATCCTGGTGTATCGAGCATGGGGTGCTTGCTTCAGCCCATACAGAGCCCTCTTGAGTCTGCACAAATACGACTCGTGATCGAAGGTTTTGAAACCCTCTGGATGCTCAATTTACACCTCCTCCTCAATCTTCCCATTAAGGAATGTTGTCTTCACATCCATCTGGTGGATCTTCCACCCCATCTGAGCTGATAGTGCCAATATCAATCTAATCGATGAGTACCTTGCTATGGGAGAAAAAGCCTCATTGTAGTCGATCCCCTTGACCTGTGAGAAACCCCGGGCAACAAACCTTTCCTTATGTTTCTCAACACTGCCATCAGCAGCCTACTTTACCTTGTAAAGCCATTTGGAACTCACCATTGACATACCCTGAGGTCTTAGGACAACATCCCACACATTGTTTTGAATGATAGAGTCGTACTCCTCTACCATTGCATCAACCCAGACTGGTTTGTTGTATTGCCTCCTCGAATGAAGAAGGTTCGGTATCTACACACTCCCCAACCAGGGCCATGTACCCAGTGTACCACTCGGGTGACCTCCTCTGTCTGCGCTGAGAAGATGGATGTCCCACATTCTCCCACGCATCCAGCATCAACCTGTCATCTTCCCTTGAGCGTTTTTGCCCATCTCTAGAAGTATCAACATGAGTGGATATCTCCACTATCAGATCCTCTACATGTGGCTGCTCCACATCAATCTAAGACTCCTCCTCCCTAGGAACTGAAGGTTCATCCTTTGCATGCAACTTGAGCTCCCTCTCAAGTGACACTTGCATGGATTTCTTCTCATCGAACTTCAGACCCCTGTGTACCACTGTCCTCTGAGTGGAAGGCAGGTACACCTGATAGTTTTGGGGTGGATCCGTGTACCCCACTGTTGACGCTGTGAATGTTCGCTATGACAACAAGGGGAACTAACCCAATTGTAGACCCCAATCAGATCTTCTTTCATTTGGAATGGATAGTTCCGATGAGTTTTAGAGGATCTGGTAAACTGTTATATGTGTTGAAAGATTGCTTCTTGGAGGAAGACTTCAATTAAATCAACAAACTAAATAGCTAACCTATATGTACCAGATCCTATCTACACTAATTCTAACTACTTATGCTAGTCCTAACTATTCTAATCTATCCTGCAGGAGCATAACAAAAAGAAGTTAAACATCATATATAAATTCCAAGTTCTAATGATTCAATTACTAGTTCATAGATGAACAAGGCTGTATTAAATATTAATTGCAATCTAATTACTTATAAAGGAATACACATTCCTTTCCATACAAATAAAACTTGCAACTGATATTTAACAAGGTCTCAAATCAGCAACTGCTCATGAATTAACCATGGTAACAAATCATATTTGAATATCCAAGACTAGTCACGAGTTGTTTGTTATCAGTATGCACAAAATAAATCACATTTATATTTATGACAGCAACAACATCTTGATTCTAAACAAATGAAACGAGAGGAAAATGAATCTGAAAAAGGCTCCTTCTCGACCAAACAGTCTTCTTTATTCACAATAAATAAATAAACTGTTCTACCCAAAAAAAGTCCTCCTCTCATCTTTGGAGGTAATACTTATGCAGAAGCCATTGACCCTCGATCTCCCCTGACTTTTCACCTCCCATCTCTTTTCAATACACAAATTAAAATATATAGGCATCGAATCAATTGGTGAAACGACTGATACATGAAGGCCACATCTGCTGGAGCATTTCGTTTCCTGGCGAAATGAATGGATGCCGATTGAAAGGAGGAGGTATGTGTGTCATTTCTTCATGATGAATATCGAGACCGCATAACCTTCGGAACACACAAGTAACACATGGAAGCATGACCGCCAACGCCTAAAGCCAAATATTTAAATAAAACATATCCGCATATATAAACTCTTCTGATCCGCTCATGCATCTTTTATCTAGAGCCATACTTGATGCTTATACATCCGTTCTTCGACCTCACTTGCCTTCTCTTGGTCCTCACCTACAGAGATAACCAACATCAGCTATACTTATGAAAATATGATAGAAATGCTTAAAAACAAAAATCTTGCCTTCATTAAGTGTTTATAACATCAGAAGGAACAAGTGTGAAAGAATCGGCCCCTGATTTTTAATTCACGCATTGATTAAGTCCTGCAAGCGTAAACTCGATTTACAATTAAAATCATCACATAACACAAAACTGGATCCGAAATGCAGACTTGAAATATTATAGACGAGAACCCATAGCCTATCGGGTCCGCTAATTGCATCGCGCCTTATGTTTAAGCTTTGGGCTCTACCCATTGTGACTTGTGATTGGACAGACCTGAAATATATATGTGCCACGGTTCATAATCCCCTCGGGTCCGCCGTATAAGACTTTCCTTTGAAAACCCAGACCGAAACACTTTATCGAAAACACAGGGAAAACACGGGAAAACCCACGGTAGGGCCATAAGGTCATACTTGAAATATTATGCACCTGAGCGTATAATTATAGTTAGGTCCGCTCATCGCCCCTTCACATATTGCATGGGATTCACTTTCGCTGACTACCGATTGCGATTAGTGATAGGCTCCAGACATGAAAATATATATGTTGCGCTTGATAATATCAGCGGGTCCACCATATCGCATCGTGCTTTATGTATATTCCATGGACTCCGCTGATTGCGATAAGCGATGGGCTCCAAACACAAAATAAATATGTGTTATGGTTAATAATGCCAGCAGGTCCTCCATTCGCGGAACGTTGAAGATTGGGCTTTGGTTCTTTGCAAAGTGTGATTGTGATTTGCGATAGGAGGCCTGATCGCATCGCATTTATTTGTAAGAGGTAGGCCTTGCCCTTGATCAATGCAATATGTGATATGGTATGTAATGAACCAACCAGTGATTGCGATAAGTCATAAAAGCATGCAAAATGTGTGAAGACCGAGGCAAGGCGGAAAAGGTAAGATTTATGTGCATGTTTTATAGTATTTCCATTATCAAGGCATTGATATAGAAATAAGGACGTGATGGGAGGATTTGAGGGTTGAGAAGTCCCGATGAATGATATGAATGAAGGGATGGAAAGGGTTATAGATGAATCATGTGGCAGATATTTATTAGGGGGCCTTAACCATTAAGATTTGAAGATTTGGCTCAGCACAGAGTTGAAACCCTTGGGATAGAAACAGATCATTCGGAGAGGTGAAAGATCAAACTTCTAAGGGACCCATTCAAAATTGCTACCATGGCAGGTTTTAATAGGGTGGTGGTTGTGGCCACAACAAATGGAGAACCGCTGGGTGAACCAGTTATCTCTGTTTCCAAATAAACCTTGGATCAATAGAACATCAGGGTGTTAAGATAAACTTGAAATGAAAATTGTATATATGGAAAGGCATGGGTTCCACTATCACATTAATTGCTTCAGGTGGGACAAAGACAAATAGCTTCTACTTGCTGATAGGGTTTTGATAGGCATTCTCCAATGGTAGTATTATGGGATTTATTGACCCTCCTTTACCTGTTTTCTACTTTCAAAATCCTTTCGAGGCCATCACTGGTCTATCAATACCTATTTAGGTGTGTACCTCAGCTCTTTATCGCTCATCAAACTTGATGTAGATATGTTTATCTGCACTTTATATAAGAATTTTAGTGCTATATTTTCATATGATTGAATGGGGCGCAGTCATGGATCATGCCATATTTTTAAACCGCTTAAGCAAGGTTGGGATTTTTGTGCCAACCGGTACTCTCGGCCCAGAAACAGCCCCTACTCCAACTGGCTTTCCAAACAGCCTGTCCTTCCAAATTGGCACAAGGACTCGATATTTCATTTTCTTTTAAATAAGTCCTTCTAGTTTCAGGCACAAGGACTAGAGCACAATTGGATTTGCCATAGGGTACATGACAGTGAGCTTAGCCTATGAAATGAGGTTTACTTGTAGATGACAGGTATTGGAAAACTTAGTGTGGTGGATGGGACCAATGGAGAATAACTGCAAACCTTACAAGCAAGTATAGGCTAGGTCTGAGTGGGATTTTTTTTTAAATGTAGCGTTCCACCATGCCAGTCCAACTGTTATTACACATTTTTCGTTTTGTAAAGATGCCCCTACATGCTCCAATATCCAGGTTATCAATAGATCCTACCTAGTTCCCAACAGATACCAATGAGTGGCTCTGATTTGAATTCCACCGCTGATTTTCAGTTCTCATAGGCTAATTGAAAGTTTGCTTGATTTGCAAGGTAATGATTAATTTAGGATTGGCAGACTCATCAGTAGGTTAATGAGGGAGGCAAAACGCTGAAGGTGGTGAATGAGGGCAGTCTGAAGAGAGTTATAAAGGTGAAGACTAGATTGAAGGATCAAAATCAATTGACTGAAAAGGACTGAAATTCAAAAGAAAAATAAACTTTGTGTAAAACATGAAAGGACAAGACGAAAATGTAACTAAGCTAACAACAAAATAAAATGAATCCTAACCCACTCAGGCGGTAACCACCGTGTGGTGGCTACTGGAAGTATCTATTAATATGTTGGCCATTAACAGGGGCTTTCTCAGTGTCTCCCTGTAAAGTTTCCAATCTGTAAGCTCCCTGACCAATTTTTTTGTCAACTTGGAACGGGCCCAGCCATAAGTGTTGGAGTTTTGCGTGCTTACCCTTTGGGGTGACCCTATCAGCCTGAAGGGAATTTGTTAGAGCGTTGTGCCAATTCCTCTGGTTGTCGGCGACAGATGCACGGATGAGGTTTTTATTTGGGGACTCTGCAACTCCATTTCCCTAGGGGTAATAGCTTAATGCATATCTTATGCGAATTGATTTATCGATAGCGAATTCGGTCAACTTTAGTGATGAAAAATAAGATGCGTTATCAAACATGAGAGCGTCAAGGATGCCAAACCTGTTGACAATAAATTTCTCAATGAAAGATATTACCTCGTCTTTACTCTCATTCATAAGCTTGTCATGCTCCTTTTCATCAATGAGTGCATTTTTTAATGTATTCTCGCAATGTATGAGCTCAAGGATCTACTCATCACCTTCGAATGCCTATGAGATGTTATCAGGTACGGATGGTCTAAAAATCAATTCAACATAATATTTATTCTTGTTTAATCTAAGATCATGCAAAAGTTTTGCATCCATACTAGTCATCAGATCAACATCTTGGTTTTGCCATCGAGGTATGTGTACGATATTAAAAGAATCAAAACTATCAATTAAGCTCCATACCTCATGTTGGTATCTTACCAGGTGTGGTGAATTGCAATGTATCCTTTTCCTTACCTAGTCCACAACTATCTGTGAGTCACCAAAATCTTTAAGATTTCTCACCTTCATATCAATGCCTTTTTTCAAGCCCTGTAGCAAGCCTTCCTATTCTGCTGTGTTATTGGTGCATGTGAACTCCAACTGGATGGCCATCAAATGTTGGTTCCCTTGCAGGTCAATGAGAATGCCGCCAACACCTGCACCTTCAAGGCAGTTAGAGCCATCAAAATAGAGTGTCCAAAATATAGAGTCTAATGTTATATCAAATGAACTACCTTATATGAAATTGGCCCTATCATCTACCATATTACAAGGTAGCTCATCAGTCGGACTACGAGCGAGAGCTTCCAACCATGTGTTTATTGCAGTTTCTTCGACTGTCTCTACATGGAGCTCTCCGAAACAGGTTTTGATGGCACAAACATCGAAACTATATTTCCCAAGGATAGAGTTGGTAAATATTACAGGTTCATTGGGGCCGTTTGATTCCGTCACCACATGCTTCATGTATCTTTCTCAATCAACTCTTAGCTTATCACCCTTCCCCTTCTAAGGTGGTAAGAGATGGGACCAATCAGTTGAGAAATATCCATTGAGTTTTGCTGACCAGTCCCTACTAAGCAGCATTCCATAAGCCTCGAGTATGTCGACTACCACTATGTCAATGACTTGTGAGTACTGTGGTTTGGTAGCCATTAGAATCAACACATCTTTCATTTCCCCAATTACCTTCACATTCATTCTATCCAATTGCATAATTCGAGTTCCAATTTTCTCGGGTTTCACACGAAGTCTTTTAGCAACAGCGTAAGGGATAACAGTGGACGAAGCACTGGAATCTACCAAGCAATTTTGTACATTCATGTTGAATATTTCAAATGTGATAAGGAAAGGCGGAG
This sequence comes from Pinus tabuliformis, assembly GCA_031772625.1. Lineage (NCBI taxonomy): Eukaryota > Viridiplantae > Streptophyta > Pinopsida > Pinales > Pinaceae > Pinus > Pinus tabuliformis. The sequence goes on from CM062812.1 coordinate 91,625,071, forward strand.
TCATGGATTTTGATTTCCTTCCTATCATGGCCGCATTGACATCTTGGGGGGCTTGGTTCATTTTTGACAGAGTGGCTTCCATAGCCGGTGGCTTTTGGGATGTACCGGAGGTACTAATGGGTCTGGACGCTGAAGTTTTGGTTTGACTACTTGGATTGGTGGGAGATTTCCAATTCCATTCAACCATATCTTTCAAGAGCAGATCTCTTTGCTGCGTTAATTTTAGCAAATCGAAGTATGTGATATTAGCTCGGGATTTCTTAAGATCATCCACAATATTGTAATCAATGTTATAAACAGGGTAGGGCAGAGTAAACATACCTATTTTGCCATTCTTAGGTGGGAGTTTACCATTTTGAGTCGCCTTCATTGCAGTCGAAGATGTATTATCTTTCTATGGACAGTTCACAACTAGAGTACTCTTGGAATCACCACTAGGTCTACCCTTCTCAACAAGAACTTTGGGAGTGGATGCCTTCAAAGGGCGAACATCTTTCTTTATCTAGTCCATAGGCTTCATCACGCCTGAAAGCGACCCTTCGTGTGTGGATTTCATTAGTGTTGATTTTTGTTGTGCTATCTTCTTCGTTGTCATCATTCTCATTTGTATAGAAATCCCACAGTACATTGATTTGAGATTCTTCGTCCAAGGGCTCTTCTACTTGGCATTCTTCCTCATTTTCTTGTTCTGGCTCCAGCTCCACTATAGGTTCTTCTTTGTTAAGGAGCGATCTGATAAGAGCCAACTCTTCCCTATTTAAATTCCCTTCATTGGGTGGAGCAGGTAATGCAAGTTGACCATGCCCACCTTCTTCCTTCTTACGATAGAAAGGTTTGAAGGGTTTTCTGTTGTTATAATCTCCTCCATTCCCACTTGTATTCTCTCCAGAATTTCTTTTCATATCGATGACTGTGTTTGTCAATTTCTTAATGATCCGATGCAAACCTTCCACATTTGTGGTAATCTTTTCTTTGATTTCAGCCCCTTTGTTGTCACTCCCCTTATTCTTCTTGGATGATTGAGAGGATATCTTTTCTTCGGTTGTATGATGACATGCTATGAGACTAATCATTTCATTCTCAACTTTTACTACTTCATTGATAACACCCTGTAAAGTTTGTTTTTTACTCCTTTTGACCCACATCACAGTAGGGACGGGGAGAGTAGTGATGTAGAATTCCATGAGCACCTCTTCAGTAGGTCTAGCATTAGCTGAGATTCTGTTGAGCGAAGTGTTGAACCGGATGTTAAAATCCTTGACCTTTTCTTTGGTTTCCATTTTCAAACGGGATAGTTCTAAAACTAAGGCCGCAGGTGTTTTTTCATTGCCCTACTTATCTAAAAATGCATGTTCAAAGCCAGCCCATGAGGTGATTGATCCTGTTCTCAAACTAAAGTACCACGTGGAGGCCGCACCAATCAGAGTAAAAGGGAATAGGAGATATACTATATCTTCATCGGCTACCCCCAACATGCACACGACTAGGAAGAAAGAGTGAATATGGTTATCAGTAGTGTCTCCCCACTGAGGGTAGAATTTAGGCAGTACTCTTTCTGCATTCTTGGGTAAGGGATGTTGTTGCCCAGGTACCTCTACGACATCCTGAGCGAGATAGGGAGGGAGTGCTCTCGAAGTAGGTGGGAGGTTGTTCCCACCCAGTTGAAGCTAATTCCCACCTGGAAGAGGAATGTTGGCCATATTATGGATAGGGAGGTTCTGGTTGAAGGTTTCTTTGAGGTGTTGATTATTAGGATTTCCCAAATCAGGCTAGCGATTACCTTCAAAGAGTGGATCCTCAGGAATTTCTTCCCAAGGAGTGCCGATACTTTGCAAGGACTCTAGGACAATATCTTCAAGAGACAGGGCTGCAGATTTTTCTTCATTTATGGAATAGATCCTTGGCTTTCTTTTAGTTGTCGGAGGTAAAGAGTGAAAGATGGGGAGCTAAGAGAGGGAACGAGCGTAAGCCCGAGTAAGTACTCTAACTGGTTGTTCCTAAGCGACAGGATACTCCCACATTATCTCTTCTTCAGGTGACCCAAGTGTGGGACTTAGAGGGATCTCTGTTTCTTTGAAATAAGGCTTTTCCAAATGGGAGGAAGGATCCTTTCGACCTTGACGATCCATGCATTAATCTTTTCGAATCCATGCGTGACATTTATAGATGAAATTATAAAAAGTTGTGGATGGTGGTTCAAGCCCTCCTTCTAGCGCCAATTTTTTGATGCCGCGAATGTTTGGTATGCCAACAAGGGGAACTAACCCAATTGTAGACCCCAATCAAATCTGCCTTCATTTGGAATGGCTAGTTCCGACGGGTTTTAGAGGATCCCGTAAACTGTTTTATGAAAGATTGCTTCTTGGAGGAAGACTTCAATTAAATCAACAAACTAAATAGCTAACCTATATGTATCAGATCCTATCTACACTAATTCTAACTACTTATGCTAGTCCTAACTATTCTAATCTATCCTACAGGAGCATAACAAAAGGAAATTAAAATTCATATATAAATTCCAAGTTCTAATGAATCAATTACTGGTTCACAGAAGAAAAAGGTTGTATTAAATCTTAATTGCAATCTAATTACTTATACAGGAATACACATTCCTTTCCATAAAAATAAAACTTGTAACTGATGTTTAACAAGGTCTCGAATCAGCAACCACTCATGAATTAACCATGGTAATAAATCATATTTGAATATCGAAGACTAGTCACGAGTTGTCTGTTATCAGTATGCACAAAACAAATCACATTTATATTTATGCCAGCAACAACATCCTGATTCTAAACACATGAAACGAGAGGAAAATGAATCTGAAAAAGGCTCCTTATCGACCAAACAGTCTTCTTTATTCACAATAAATCAAAAAACTGTTATGCCCAAAAAAAGTACTCCTCTCATCTTCAGAGGTAATACTTATGCAGAAGCCATTGACCCTCGGTCTCCCCTGACTTTTCACCTCCCCCCTCTTTTCATTATACAAATTAAAATATACAGGCATCGAATCGATCGGTGAAATGGCTGATACGTGAAGGCCACATCTGCTAGAGCGTTTCGTTTCCTGGGGAATGAATGGATGTTGATTGAAAGGAGGAGGTATGCGTGTCATTTCTTCATGATGAATCTCGATACCGCATAAACTTCGGAACACATAGGTAACACATGGAAGCATGACTGCCAATGCCTAAAGCCAAATATTTAAATAAAACATATCTGCATATATAAACTCTTCAGATCCGCTCATGCATCTTTTATTTGGAGCCATACTTGATGCTTATACATCCGTTCTTCAACCTCGCTTGCCTTCTCTCGGTCCTCGCCTACAGAGATAAGCAACATTAGCTATACTTATGAAAATATGATAGAAATGCTTAAAAACACAAATATTTCATTCATTAAATGTTTATAACATCAGAAGAAATAAGTGTGAAAGAATCGACCCCTGATTTTTAATTCACGCATTGATTAAGTCCTGCAGGCGTAAACTCAATTTACATTGAAAATCATCGCATAACACAGAACCAGATCCAAAATATGGACTTGAAATATTATAGATGGGAACCCATACCCTATCGGGTCTGCTAATCACATCGCGCCTTATGTTTAAGCTTTGGGCTCTGCTGATTGCGACTTGTGATTGGCCGGACCCGAAATATATATGTGTCACGGTTCATAATCCCCTCGGGTCCGTCGTATAAGACTTTCCTTTGAAAACCCAGACTGGAACACTTTATTGAAAACACAAGGAAAACATGGGAAAACCCACAGCCGAGCCATAAGGCTGGACTTGAAATATTATGCACCCGGCGTATAATTATCGATAGGTCTTGTTACACAAAAATATCGTCACCATGATTATTTGCAGTCAGTATGGGTCTATCATCACTTGTACTATCCTCCTAAGCAAGTCTCAGACCTCAGCTCTTCAAATCAAGCTTTGGAAATGGGAGAAAGACATTAAAAATCAATGTAACTCTGGTTCCGCACTTTCTCTCACTGTCACCTGCGGTCCCGCACCTTCTTTGTACAAAAACTGCGGACCTGCCCGCTCTGTCCCTAACGGTGTAGGTGCGGACCCCTGTGAAAGTCAAAAGGCACAAGTTTTATCTTAAAAAACTCACTTTGGGTTAATTCTAGAGGTTTCTAGAAGGAATTTTGACGTGGATTGTTCGCTTTGAGGTGGTTCATGCATCCCAAAAGAGAAGGAGCTAATCCCTTGATGAGAGGAGCTATCCCTTTGAAGGAGGGCTTTATCCCTTTGAAGGAGGACCTAGTAACCTCCCTCCATTGCACTATAAATACAAGCATTGGGCTGGTTGCTCGGGAGGTTAGAAGCTGAACATTTTTTAGGGTAAATGCTGGTGAAATCAAGACTTCCTAGTTAAGCCTAAGAGGAGAGATCACATACCTTTTGGGTTTCATTGGGGAGTGAGTGAAACTTGTCAAAGTAGAGGAGACTCTTGCTGGACCCTGGGAGGAGCTTGTACAGCGTCAAGGAAAAGGTTGTAAAGTTCTTCTTCTTTTGAATTAATACAATCAAACTCATTTTTCTCAACAAGTATCTTATGTTATTTGTTTCATGGACTCCTTGACTTTCATGTTAAATATGTTTTATGCAATTGGCTTTTCAGGTGCTATTTAATTTGTTTGCCTTGTTTGTGTTTGCATATTCGCGAAAAGGAGCTCATTTGGATCAAAGGAGCGAGGGCATCCACAAGCTTGCATTGGACATAAGGTAGGCCCTAAAAACACTTGTTTGCTATTGTTAATCAAAGCATATTTAGAGAAAGATAGTGTCTGGTTGGTTTGCTTGTCATTAGGTCTTCTTTAGATTCTAGGAAGGTCTATCTTCTCCGTAAGATCGAATTATTCTGTGTGACAAAATGACGACTCCACTGGGGACTTGATTGTTTTCCTTGTTTATACTTTGACCTGAGAAACTGTATTTTTGTTTATGTTTTTGGCTTGTTGTGTGTAAAATTGGGTAGAGTTTGTAGATCCAGGGTTATTTTTCGTTTTTCGTAGCTTTGGGAGAGGACCGCACCCTAGCCGTTTGCACAGTGCGTACCTACCCGCAGCTTGGCTTTTAGCACAGAGCGAGACCGCACCTGTGCCAACTGTGGGCCTGCGGACCCTGTCAAAATTTTGAAAACCCTAAGATTTCCTCTGTCAGTCAGCTTAGTTTGTGTTTAGAAATTGTCAACCACTGCCCAAACCTGCATATAACTTGTCAGAAGCTTTCCTTAGATTGATTTCGTTAGTGGTAGGGTTTTAGGTGAAATTCCTAGGAGTTTTGCTTGTTGGGTTTGTTTTTCATTTTGGTTGTGTAGTGGCTTTGAGCTTAGAAGTTGTAGGGACTTCAGGTCACCTTAGTGTCTACCAGCCTTCTTAAGAGTCTGACCATTTATGAAATCTCCCCTTGTTTGAGGAATCCGCTTTGAGTTTTCTCTTTACAAAACTTCGAAAAGCTTGTGTTTGAAATTTTGGATTTTCATTTTCAAAAAGAAAACGAAATTGGTTGTTCTTAACTGATTTGTGATTCTGCATAAATTGGTCCTTAGCTTACATCTAGCTAAGTAAAACATCCTTAAAAAAGACTTTTAGTAGGCTTTGACTTCAAATAGGTTTTTATAGTTTGTAGATCTCAAAGTTAGTCATTTTCATAGTTTTGAGTGTTTTATTAAAAAATATAAAAAATCTCTTTTGGAAAAAGTTTGTTTTTTGTAGTGGTTGAGTGCTTTGAAACGAAAAAGGGAAATTTTTGTGAAATAACTAGTTGTCTCATTTTGAGTGCTTTGGAAAGGAAAAAGCTCTTCTTTTAATTTGTTTAATTGAGAAAGATTTGTGTTTACAAAGTATTTGCATTCTCAAACTCTTTCTTAGTTTAGAAGTTCATCGAAGAGAAAAACATTGTTTAGATCATCTTAGGTGAATTTTTAGTGATTTTGAGTCAAGTCTTCATACCACGAGTTTCATCTCCGCACCTTTGGACTTAAACAAAAACCACTAAAATTAATGCTTAAAGTAAAATTCACCTAGTAACATTTTTATTTCTAGGGCTCTGATACACCAACTTAGCTTAGGCTAGTGTCTTGGAGTAGGAGAGTAATTAACTCTCCAAGACAGTAAAAACAAACAAGTAGCTGTATCTTGTGGTAGGGAAGAAATCCAGTTGTTGCATTTATGCTCTGGGAAAGCTCCTCTTAAAGGAGAAGCACGAGATCGTGTCCGAACCAGTGTGGGAATCAATCCTTCCTCATTGGGAATGACGCCAGATATTCACGTATTAAAAACGGTAAACCTCAGATTAACCATTGTCGAGGAGCTTAGGGTCACTTGTTGGTAAACCTTGGATTATGTCAAGGAGCCTTCAAGAGGATTGAGCTTGCTACTCTACCCTTGCGTGCGTATCGGATCGTAGACTGTTCCCCCAGGTGTATTTGTCTCAGTTGGTAACATTAGTGGCCATATTCTTTAGGATTCTTCCTGAGGTGACAGTGGTGGGAAGATCCCACTGTACCTGGAGCAGACGTCGGCTAGACACCCTTGGATTTTCTGGGGGGTTCTCTTCACTCAAGACGGTTAAGTGGAGGAACTTGTGCCAGTCTATTCATTAAGCAGGTTTCCGGGGTAACTGTTCCAACCGCCATTTCTGTATTGAACTCTACGACGTTGGATTTCATCACCAACTAGTGTTTTCAGTACAGAAATTTACTGTTTGTGTGTGTTTGATCTCCTAGATTCTTTAGGCGTGTGATTCAAATTTGTTTGGTTCTTTAGAGACTTTAGGTGCTTTTCATTGAGATTTTACTTTGTTTGCGTGTGAAGTAGTTAAAAGTTTTCAACTGTGGCTGAATTACCAAGACAGTCCCGTAGACTTCGGGGCCAGTCTCCTGAGTTTGTAAACGTGGCTGAGTTACTGAGGAAGTCCCGTAGACTTCGGGGCCAACCTCCTGAGGAAGTACCGAGCCAACTTGAAGGCTTAAAAGTCCTCGTAACTCCTAGAGACAGTAGAGTTGGGTCACCTGAGGAAGGAGAATCTTCTTTGATAGTACATCCTGATTTTCAACCGTTAGTAGCAGATTATAATCCACAGTCAATGTCTGTTTCCGAAATTGCTGGTAGCTTTTCATCTACTAGTGATATAGGTGAGGAACCTGAAATATCCGAGCCTGAAAGTGAATTTGCTGCTACTCCGACATCGGGGTTTGTTTCTCCAACTTCTAGTGGTCCTGGTTCACCTAGGGTAGAAAGAGTAATCACCCAAGATCTTCCTTCTGGACTTATTGCTATTGAAGAACTTGCTCCAGAAGAAGAAGTAGGCATCCCTATCCCTGAAAATCAACCTGTTATTGAACTAAGGGAGCGTGAATCAATTTTTTACAGTCCACCTGTTAGCACTCAGGTTGTCCCTTTTGACTCCTAAAGCGATACGGCCGAGGTAACCACAAACCAACTTTGGACTGCAGGTCCTACCCTACCTGCAGTCAGAGAGGGCTCTCTCTTTATGATTTAGCTTTGTTGAAAAGGGATGATTTTAGGCTAGATATGATGCACAGGGGTTTTGATTGAGTTTTGGTGGGAAAACTGACACTTTCAGGTAGAGAGGCAGAGTATAGTCTGAATCTTTCAAGCCATTGGGCGTGGAGTCGAGGAGAGGAACTGCTGGTGCATTTTCTTAATAACAGTGAGGGAACATGGAGCAAGATAGCTGAGGTTGAAGCAAATTTCAGGTTTAAGGGATGAATTGAATGCTAAAGAAAGAGAGGCAGTTAAGAATCTCTCCAACAGATTAGCAGAGAAAATAACAGGGCGCTACCTAGGGGGAGTTAAGAATCCCTAGATAATTGGCCAACACAGGTGAATTGGGGTAAACATGATCCGGAAGGAATTCGATGTTCATAACCAATTCTTTAGAGGAAAACATCAAGAAACAGCAGAAATTGAGCATAGAGAGTATTTAAACTAATTTTAGGCTATTCCTTTTTTCTGCTATTTAGATAATGGCAAACACATAAACAGAGATAAGAGGCACTTATTGCTTCAAACCGCAGCGCAGGAATTCCATCTTCAACTCTTCAAAACGTTCATCAACAACAGACAATTCGCTCTCCAAGCTTTAAGCAATCTTTGATTACAGAAAAGTTCAGGTATACACAGCGAGTCTCTAGTGAAAATTCTCAATTAACCAACCCTTAAAACTATACAGAGGGTGGTATATATAGGGAAAAAACCCTCTGGAGAGTTCCTTTATTACATTTTGACCTAATTAGGTCATAAAAAATGACTACTTGACCTAATCCTATCCTGAAATAAATACAAAAATATCTTGGGCCGTGCTCAGGGCTGATGTATCAAAATTGAATAAATGATGCTGTCCTTGGTGGCTTGCTGCAGTGTTTTCTGCAATAAATGAGTATGGGTTTCTGCTTCCTTGCTGTCCTGGTGCTTTGAATGCCTTGATGGTGATTTGAAGGCAAGGATGGGCTGATGCTTATTGATTTGACTTTCTGGGGGCTTCATCAATGTTCAGGTGCCTCGAGCCCCTAAAAAATCATGACTGATTCTCTCTGGCGTCTTTTCTTCCACTGATACTCTCTGACAAAATCTGGACTGCTGATCTGATGTGCTGCGGGTCTATTCACCAGTAAATGGCCGTTGTTCGGCCTCTGTATCATCTGGAATTGTCTTCTGATCCTTTTGGTATGTTCTGTGAAGAAAACGGATCATTTTTGCGCCTTTTCGGGCTTCCTGGGGCCGCATGGTGAGAAGATTCCTTAAAGATTCCCTGAAGATTCTCCATTTCGGCCTAAAAAATCCTGAGGCGCAAATCGCTCATCAAAAACTGCCTCAGAATTCGATTCCGGGGCTCCGAAGTGCGACTTTTGCGCCTCTGCATCCAAAAAAGGCTGATGACGTCAGCATGACGTCAGCATTGTACGGCGGGTGACGTCAGCATGACGTCAGCAAGGCGACGTGGCGGGATGACGTCAGCATGACGTCATCACGTACGGACGATGACGTGGCAGGTACGGTGGCGGGGACACGTGGCAGTGACGTGGCAGGAGGCCACGCAGGCAGGTGACTCATCGGGTGACTGGACAAGGGGTGACGTGGGCGGTGACTGTGCAGGGGGTGACGTAGGCAGTGACGTCACCTAGGCAGGAGGCGGTAAGTGGTATGTGGCGCACCGCTTTTCGGGGAGAGCGGTTTCGGAGGGAGGGGCTCCGCCACAGCCCAGCGCCTGACGCGTGGCGGGAGTACGGCGGCAAAACCGCCCATCTCCCGGACGTTAAAGGCCGGGCGGTTCGGGGATGGGGCGGCCCGCCCACCGTCGATCTGCGGGGCTGTGGATCGGACGGCTGGCGGCGGACGCGAAGGGACGGCGGGTTAAGTGCGGGGTATATGCGGAGTATATTCGCTTTTTAATATTTGCGCGGGTGGGTTAAAAACTTAGGAAAACGGGTTTATGTGGGTTTTACAGGCGCGGGCTTAACACTTATGCACAGAAACTTTGGGTTAGGGGCGGAATATGGGTTTTTTTAGGGGTTTTTAGGGTTTTTTGGCTTAGGGAAGAGGTTATTATTCTGACCTGATGTCAGAGTAATCCCTGGACACGGATGGGCTAAAAACAGTCCCAGATGGACTGTGATTTCCCTGACTTAGTAAAAATATGGCTATATTGCCAGGGGGGAATATTTACATAAGGGGATTTATATACATGTTTTAAATAGGGGAAAGGGGAAAATTGTCAGGGAGTTATATAATAAGGGTGATGAGAAAAAGGGAGAGGTTAGTGAATTCCAGCCTGAGTACCTCCAACTGAAAAACTGCCTTAAACCGAAAAATGGATTGCTTATCAAAATTGGAACACAGCAGTGGCACTTAGACTAGCACACTCTTATGGACACTTCTTTGGCCATCTGTAGCAAATATGGAGCATTGCAGCATGCATAGTACGACATATTTGGCATGTAAAAATGTCGATCATGAAAGATGATTAACCTGCTGCAGCAGGAGGCTAACAGTGGCTCCACTTGGGGATGGCTTTTCCTTGTGAAAAGTCAAGAACAGCAGGTCAGACTGCCTTGTATTCAATTGTTGCTGTGTTCTGCAAATTTCCCTTGGCTGGCTGCCTTATTGATCCTACCTACCTACCTACCCTAACCAGTACTTACTTTGCTGTTAGGTGAAGTGAAATAGCCAATGCAGCCACTTAAGCAATAATAACATGAGTGGGCTTTGCTGCTTGTGCTTGCTGGTGAGACCAACTGAGATTTTGCAATTTGTTATGGCTTTGTCAATCTTTGAGAAGATCAGGAAGCTACTGACCTCCTTTGCGGTGTTTAAATACTGTACAAAACTGTCCTGCAACATATATATACAATTTCTAGGCTGAATTAAAGAACTGTACAAAGGTTGAGGATCGCTACCATGCCTTGGAGTCGGGAGATCATCGACAACTCTATACTGAGTCGTGCAGCCTGTTGATGGAGAAGAGCACTGATCTCTTTCGTCATTCTGCCTGCCAGCGGATAGGTCATTCAGAACTTGCAGAGGTGCTTGTAATTTATTACAATCTGGCTCGAATAGGACTTGACTGATCTGTGCAGGTTGCAGGTCTTCTTCTTCTTTGAACAACTCAGATGGCTGAAAACAAAGAGGCAGGGGATCCACTTGGATCATTTGGTCATATGCTGCTGCTTCTGGGTCCTCCTCAATCTGATATTCAATGGCTCTTTGGGGCTGCAAAACTAGAGGCAATACCTTTGGAACAATATTTTGATTAACCTCCAGACGGTCAATAGCAACACGCGGTGACACTTGATCATATACAGCATGATAGTTATCCTTGATAAATTGAAAAGATTCAAAACAAAAGGGTAAAGTTCCTTCACTGAAATCAACACACTCTGCGTTTTCTTCCTTTTCTTCATAGCTGAGATGGGCATGCTGATCATTGGGTTCAGATTGCTGAATCTGAACACTGCTTCCTGCCAAAATAGGATCTGATTCCTCTGCAAGGCTGATTTGGTCGTTAGGCTCATAATCATCATCATACAGATCATATTTGGGCAGACAGTTGAAAGAAGAGAAGCTATTATATTCACACAGTATATCAGGAGACTGCTCCATCATGTATGGCTGAATGAATATGTCATCTGTTTTGTGGCAGGTTTGTTCGTGAATGTCACTACTTTCCTGTTGTGAAACAGATCTATTCTGGTGCTCTGAACATTCCACTTTCATTGTGATCAGCTGCATCATTTCCTCTGTCCTTTGTAACACACTATGAAATCTTTCTTCTTGCTCTGCTTTGCGCTGTTCTTCCCTCCTTCTTAGATTTGCCTCTACGTCCACAGCTATGTCCTACATCTGTTTCAAAGTGGACGGGCATCTTTCTCTCAAACAGAATTCCATCTCTGTGTCAAATGCTCTAGGATATTGCAATAGAGCTAGATCAAGGGGAGGTCTTATATTTAAAGGCATGGACTGATACACTTGATTGAATCTGTCCGAAAACTACTGAACAAATTCATCTGGATGCCTTTCTAAATGATTGTATTCTTCGATGAGCATGAAGAGATTACCTATGATCATCCATCTATCAAGGAAAAGCTTGGCACACTGCTGAAACTTAGAGATGCTCGCCTCAGGCAATGCTTTAAACCAAGTCCTAGCTTCGCTTTGTAAAGAAAGGGCAAATAGTCTAAAACTGACATCTTCATCTTCCACTTCAAATGTATTAAGATAATCTTCAAAAGCCTGGATATGTTTCTGGGCAGTAATACCATTCTCTCCATCAAATCTAGGGAGATATTCAGGATGATTTGCCGGCAGAGGACCAAGCATAGGAGGCAAAATGAGCGGCTTATATCTTTCAGGAACTTTACGAGGCACGGGAGTATGTACAGGAACTAGAAGACTGGACTCTATTTTTGGTTCCTCCTTGGCTGTATGATGATTTTCAACAGCATTTGAAAGCTGTTGCTCTGATGTGCAAGGAGGCTTTTCAACAACCTTTTCCAAAGGAAAAACATAAAAATCTGACATAAAATCATTTTTAAAGTACAATATGCACAACAAAATCTGGTGCAAGAGAAAGAACATGATCTCTTGGATGATAGTCCAGGTCAAGAGCCTGGTCTGCTTATATATTTCCTTCGGGTTCATTTCTCCAGCGGAGTCTTTATTATGAGGATGATGTGGAGTCGCCAGGTGGATGAATCAACCTTGAAGTGCCTGATCTCTGTCCACCGTCACAGATCAGAGCTGAACATGAAAAACCCTGAAGAAAAGGAACACTTTCTCCAGAAAACGAGGCGAACTGGTCAAAATTGAGGATTTACACTAATAAACACATGATTCACTTCCCCAGTGGAGTCGCCATTATGTTATCACTCAGGTTGTCCCTTTTGACTCCTAAAGGGATACGGCCGAGGTAACCACAAACCAACTTTGGACTGCAGGTCCTAGCCTACCTGCAGTCAGAGAGGGCTCTCTCTTTATGATTTAGCTTTGTTGAAAAGGGATGATTTTAGGCTAGATATGATGCACAGGGGTTTTGATTGAGTTTTGGTGGGAAAACTGACACTTTCAGGTAGAGAGGCAGAGTATAGTCTGAATCTTTCAAGCCATTGGGCGTGGAGTCGAGGAGGGGAACTGCTGGTGCATTTTCTTAATAACAGTGAGGGAACATGGAGCAAGATAGCTGAGGTTGAAGCAAATTTTAGGTTTAAGGGATGGATTGAATGCTAAAGAAAGAGAGGCAGTTAAGAATCTCTCCAACAGATTAGCAGAGAAAATAACAGGGCGCTACCTAGGGGCAGTTAAGAATCCCTAGATAATTGGCCAACACAGGTGAATTGGGGTAAACATGAGCCGGAAGGAATTCGATGTTCATAACCAATTCTTTAGAGGAAAACATCAAGAAACAGCAGAAATTGAGCATAGAGAGTATTTAAACTAATTCTAGGCTATTCCTTTTTTCTGCTATTTAGATAATGGCAAACACATAAACAGAGATAAGAGGCACTTATTGCTTCAAACCGCAGCGCAGGAATTCCATCTTCAACTCTTCAAAACGTTCATCAACAACAGACAGTTCGCTCTCCAAGCTTTAAGCAATCTTTGATTACAGAAAAGTTCAGGTATACACAGCGAGTCTCTAGTGAAAATTCTCAATTAACCAACCCTTAAAACTATACAGAGGGTGGTATATATAGGGCAAAAACCCTCTGGAGAGTTCCTTTATTACATTTTGACCTAATTAGGTCATAAAAAATGACTACTTGACCTAATCCTATCCTGAAATAAATACAAAAATATCTCGGGCCGTGCTCAGGGCCGATGTATCAAAATTGAATAAATGATGCTGTCCTTGGTGGCTTGCTGCAGTGTTTTCTGCAATAAATGAGTATGGGTTTATGCTTCCTTGCTGTCTTGGTGCTTTGAATGCCTTGATGGTGATTTGAAGGCAAGGATGGGCTGATGCTTATTGATTTGACTTTCTGGGGGCTTCATCAATGTTCAGGTGCCTCGAGCCCCTAAAAAATCATGACTGATTCTCTCTCGCGTCTTTTCTTCCACTGATACTCTCTGACAAAATTTGGACTGCTGATCTGATGTGCTGCGGATCTATTCACCAGTAAATGGCCATTGTTCGGCCTCTGTATCATCTGGAATTGTCTTCTGATCCTTTTGGTATGTTCTGTGAAGAAAACGGATCATTTTTGCTCCTTTTCCGGCTTCCTGGGGCCGCATCGTGAGAAGATTCCTTAAAGATTCCCTGAAGTGCGACTTTTGCGCCTCTGCGTCCAAAAAAGGGCTGATGACATCAGCATGACATCAGCATTGTACGGCGGGTGACGTCAGCATGACGTCAGCAGGGCAACGTGGTAGGATGATGTCAGCATGACGTCATCACGTACGGACGATGACGTGGTAGGTACGGTGGCGGGGACACGTGGTAGTGACGTGGCAGGAGGCCACACAGGCAGGTGACTCATCGGGTGACAGGACAAGGGGTGACATGGGCGGTGACTGTGCAGGGGGTGACATAGGCAGTGACGTCACCTAGGCAGGAGGCGGTAAGTGGTATGTGGTGCACCGCTTTTCGGGGAGAGCGGTTTCGGAGGGAGGGGCTCTTCCACAGCCCAGCGCCTGACACGTGGCGGGAGTACGGCGACAAAACCGCCCATCTCCCGGACGTTAAAGGCCGGGCAGTTCGGGGATGGGGCGGCTCGCCCACCGTCGATCTGCGGGGCTGTGGATCAGACGGCTGGCGGCGGACGCGAAGGGACGGCGGGTTAAGTGCGGGGTATATGAGGAGTATATTCGCTTTTTAATATTTGCGCGGGTGGGTTAAAAACTTAGGAAAACGGGTTTATGTGGGTTTTACAGGCGCGGGCTTAACACTTATGCACAAAAACTTTCGATTAGGGGCGGAATATGGGTTTTTTTAGCGGTTTTTAGGGTTTTTTGGCTTAGGGAAGAGGTTATTATTCTGACCTGATGTCAGAGTAATCCCTGGACACGGATGGGCTAAAAACAGTCCCAGATGGACTGTGATTTCCCTGACTTAGTAAAAATATGGCTATATTGCCAAGGGGGAATATTTACATAAGGGGATTTATATACATGTTTTAAATAGGGGAAAGGGGAAAATTGTCAGGGAGTTATATAATAAGGGTGATGAGAAAAAGAGAGAGGTTAGTGAATTCCAGCCTGAGTACCTCCAACTAAAAAATTGCCTTAAACCGAAAAATGGATTGCTTATCAAAATTGGAACACAGCAGTGGCACTTAGACTAGCACACTCTTATGGACACTTCTTTGGCCATCTATAGCAAATATGGAGCATTGCAGCATGCATAGTACGACATATTTGGCATGTAAAAATGTCGATCATGAAGATGATTAACCTGCTGCAGCAGGAGGCTAACACCACCTAGGAGCAGTTCTTGGTATCTTTCTTTGACTAATTTTCTAGAAAACTCAGGGTTAAGTTTTTCACCACCTCGGGCTCCTTATCACCCAGCACCTAGAGGTTTTTATACTCCCGTCAATATGGCAGGACAGTCATCCATGTTTACTCAATCGCCCGAATCTTTTTTGTACGGCAGTCCTTCTGTTCCCTCCGGGTATCAGTCACTTTCTAGTACTTTTTCGGGAGCATCTCCTCAACCCATTGAGCAAGGGTTATTAACTGGAAACAATGGTACTAAGCCGTTGAGTGTAGAAGACATTCTTATGATGTCAGGTTCTATTCCCAATCCTCAACCTCAAGGTCATGAGTTACCGCCTGGGGGGCAGCCTCAATTAACGCCTAGGGGGCAACCTCAAGGTATACAATTTGCATCTGGGGGGCAACCCCAAGGACAGTACATACCTATGGGACAGTGCATTCCTCAAGGCCAACCCCAGACTCAATATGTACCCCAAGGTCAACCCCAATATCAATTTATACCTCAAAGTCAACCTCAGTATCAGTATGTGCCCCAAGGGTATCAACCCCAAGGTCAATACTCGAACCAAGGTTTCCAACCACCCCAAGGTCAAATGTATGTTCAAGGAACGGGAAATGTACCTTTCAATTATCAATCCTACCCTCAACCCGGTTATGGTCCTCAATATTCTCAACCTATTATGGGTCAGTACCCCAGAATGAATATAGTGTGGGATCCATCGCAAACTCAACAGGTATTGCAGCCAAGTGTACAGTTGTCTTCTCAAACTGGACAACCCTTAGTTTCTGGTACACCCCAGCAACCAGTCCAGTCTAACATTCAAGCTTCTGTACCTTCAGTAATTTCTTAGTCTAGGCCTAGTACACCTCGTACTCCACCTCAAACGACTGCTACAACTGCCGCAACATCTGTTCAATCTACCCTACCTACTTCTGGAGTATCAACAGCTCCGGTTTCTACTGTTCCTGTATCTACTCCTCAGACATCTTTACCACCGTCTGGATCTACGATTCAAACTTCGGTTCAGATGCCTGTAGGACAACCTGGTTTAAGTACGGTTGTCACAAGTCGACCACAATTCACTTATCAACCGTACCAGGGACAGTACCAATTCGGTCATGCTATGTAGCAGCCAATCTATCAGTATCAACCGTACCCTGGGTACACTTATCAACAACCTCAACAACCCCAGTACGGTCCGGTTAATCCTAGTTTTCCTGGAGGATACAATATCCCAAACGCAATCCCTATTCCTAGTTATCTTGGATATCCTCCTCCTGGGGCTGGTCTCATGACCCAGAGTTTTAGGGATCCTAATCGGCAATTACCATTTATCGCAACTTTGGACTTACCTGACTTGTTGCGCCTAACGAACGATCCCATTAATTATCTTCCATTTTGGCCGCCAATGCCGAATAAGTTGCCCAGTGACATTCCCAAGTTCGAAGGTAAATCAGGAGAGGACCCGTCGCACCATGTGATGACTTACCACCTCTGGTGCGCGTCTAACTCCATTTCAGATGATTCGATCCGTCTTAGACTTTTCCAGCGCACTCTAATTGGTCTCGCGGCCAAGTGGTACATTGAGTTACCGCGAGGCACTTTTTATAATTTTAGTCAGTTAGCTACCTCGTTTTTAACTCATTTTCAGTTGCCAGTCTGATATGACAATGGCACGGAATTGTTAACTTCGCTAAAACAATTGACATCCACTTACATTTCAGATCATATTCATGAGTGGAGACGTCAACGACGTTTAGTTAAGGTATTTATTCCGGATCAGATCTTGGCTGAGTGGTTTGTAAAATCTTTGTTGCCAAAGATCACTGAAGATGTTGCTAAAGCCGGAGTTGTTACTGAGGAGCAAGTAATTTCTCAAGCACAGTACCTTGACTTGGTCTATACTCAGTCAGGTACGTTACATGAAAAAATCCCCGATCTTCCCAAGCAAAATCAAATCGCTGCAACTCCTTCGGGATCTCATGCCGCTGATGGTATTATTGGTACGGTTAACACTAAAAGTAAGAAGAAATCTTCCAAGAATTCTTCTCCTATCATAACCTTGCCTGATTCCCCAATAGGAGATTCTTCTGCAGAGATTTCTGCCGATATTCACGTTGTAGAGTCATCTACAGCCAAATCAAAATCCGGTGGGAAGAAGAAAGGAAAGAAGAAGAATAAAACAGACAAAAGTTCAAAGGAGAAACCTGAAAAGGTGGAATCCAATGATGAAAAGCGCAAACCTTGTTATCCTTGTCTCATTTGTGACGATGAACATTTTACAAGAGACTGCCCTCATCGTGCAAAGGTTGCGAAGATTGTCAAGGGTTCCCAAACTCCTGCTGTTTTGAAGGATCCTTTTCCAGCTCAAGACAGTAAGATGATAGGTTCATCCTCGAGTGCCAATGAAGAACCCATACTGATGATGTCCCATGTTAGGATTGCGACTCGATCGCAAGATTATGGTAGTAAAAGTCCTGTTGATGGTAAAGAAGCAGAATCTTCTCATTCTAATCCATCAACCTCAGCTCCCGGTTCCGATCCACTACAGATCGAGAAACCTAATCCAGACTTGGTAATCAAACCGCCCGCCAAGGGTATACTTCGAAAGTCAGCTTTCAATCCACATGCGAGAGCGGCTCAGAATTATAACATTGTTGAGGATTTAGCTGTTTCACCCTCAGCAATGTCGGCTTTGGAAGTGCTGAAATCATGCCCAGCACAACGTAAATTACGTTTGTCGGCTATAGGAGCTATTGATGTTCAGGACCCGAACCTAATAATCTTCGATCTAGAAAATAGTACACCATGTTTGCCTCATCAAATGGCTTTCCAGATTCCAGTGATAGTCAAAAACAAGCCTATTCATCGGACTGTAATTGATGAGGGAGCCTCAACGTGTATTATGTCGATACAGTGTTGGAGATCACTTGGTTCTCCTTCGCTAAATCAATCCCCGTCGATTCTAAAGGCCTTCGATGGCCGTGGGTTTCATCCTTTTGGCATTCTACAGGATTTGCCTATAGGGGTTGAAGGAAAAACCGTTAGTCTAGATGTGGAGGTGGTTGATGCCCCTCTAGATTACAACCTTCTCTTGGGTCGAAGTTGGTCTTACGCTATGACAGCGGTCGTTTCATCGGTCTTTCGAGTAATAAAGTTTCCACATAATGGAAAGATCATAACAATAGACCAGCTGGCTTACTTTTCATCTGACCCAGTCCCTTCAGAGAGTATTCAGCATGTTGGTAAAACAACTATCCCATATAAGGATTGTTGGAGAGGTAAATCCCCTCTGCGGACAGAGGCAATCCCACTAGCCCAAAATGGGTCTAGAAACAATCAATTCACGCTACCATGCAAGTTCCTAGTTGCAAACTGAAAGTGGATTATGAGAACCAACCTGGAGTCCAACGCTAATGTCAAAGAAGAGTTGATACTCCCGTTCCCTTGCTTCGGCAGGTCACAATCCTCACGATCCCCGCGAATGGATACTTGCACATGCAAAGAACGAAGCGAATACAAGCATAAAATCCACTAAAATACAACTATATTTCAGTCAGAAAGGAAATAGATCAAACATTATTATCATAAACAGTAAGATCGGAACCATAATGACAGTCGTTCATTAATGAATAATCAACAGAGAAAGATACAACCAAAGTTCTGACATTGATTCTCTCTTCTGGCTGGGCGAGCAGCTATACATGTCTTGCAATAGACCTTGTCTCTCTCAGACTTCCGGCAGCATAACCTCCCTATGCTCCAAGACTCTTACTATCACTCAAGACAAGCGTTATCACAACTAGCATCACTCCAAAAACTACCTTGTCAAATGCATGAGGACAGACTTTTATAGATGGAGAATGGAGGAAGATACAATGCATCAGGACACCCATTGTGGATTGGCATTATCTCCAAAAGCTGTTGTAGATAGATGTCAAGGATAGATGATGACTCTTCGACATCTAGAAGATGAGCTTTATCCTCAAAAGACTTCGTGACTTGAAGGGAAAAAACATCTGGGTGCGTGTTTGTCAAAAATCATTACCAAACTTGGTTGGTGCGGGTGTTGTTCCAAGACAGAGTGCCAATGGTCACACCCTCTTTTGAGAATCTCATTGATTGGCGCGGGTAGGACATTGTGGACCCGCGCTAATGGAAAAAGGGCAGTTTTCAGGGATATTTTGCAAGAGGTGTCTTCAGGGAACATGAAGTACATACTTAGGGGAACATAATGCAAGTGTTTTCAGGTTATGTCACTGCTCACAGGTCCCGGAATGAGTCCTCCAAAGTACGGAAACAGGGGTAATAGGGACGGTGACCAATGGTGACAAATTACTGTGTAACAAGGATGTTGGAGTAGGACTAGTTAAAGATGCCAGTTTACTGGGAACTTTTCCTTTTCCTCCAATCAACGCATCATCTTCATTTGCAACCATTCATATGATTACATCAGACACCATTATTTACGATGATCCTTGGATTGTCCCTTCTGAATCTGAGATAGACTCATTTGGTAATGACATGCCTTTGAGTCCATATGAAATTGCCTATGAAGCCGTGCAGTCGTTTGCCGACCCATCTTCAACTGAAAATGACTTAATGAATGTGGTCCGTGAGGAATCACTTTTCACATCAACCTCGGATTTAACCACGTTTTCTGAACTTGTTCACTCTGATGAGCAAATTCATGAAATCCTATGTGTAGATGATTTACCATGGGAATATCTCCATCACAGATCTTCGTTTTTACCTGAGGATGATCGTTTTGAAAATGATTTCTCATCAATTTTTACAACTGAATATGTCAAGGAACCTCAGACTCCAATGAAACATCCCGATTCAGAGTTAAATTTGGGAAACATCTCTCAAACTATTCCTATTGACATTTCGGTTAAGCCCGGAATTGTTGAGAACATTCATATAGGTGCCTCGTGTACAGATGATGAAATTCAGATATATAAGGCCCTATTTCAAGAATTCCGTGACGTGTTTGCCTGGTCCTATGAGGAAATGCCAGGAATTGATCTCGTGATTGTTGTTCATGAGATCAAGACTTACCCGGACGCTAAACCCGTCCGGCAACGTTTGCGTCAGATTCACCCAAGAAAAGCTGCTACAATTAAAATAGAAGTTGAAAAATTATTGAAAGCAGGGTTCATTTATCTGATCCCGTTAACGGATTGGGTATCGAATATTGTTCCGGTTAACAAAAAACAGGGAACGATAAGAATATGCATCGACTATAGGGACATTAATCGAGCCTGTCCAAAGGACAATTACCCAACTCCCTATATCGATCAAATCATTAATGATTGTGCTGGCAGCAAAATATTTTCCTTCATGGACGGTTTTTCCGGATACAATCAAATCAACATTCTACCTGCCGATCAACCAAAAACGGCTTTCATTTGTCCATGGGGGACATTTGCTTATTGCAAGTTACCTTTTGGGCTCAAGAATGCCGGAGCAACTTTTCAAAGGGCGATGTCTTATGCATTTCATGACATCAAGAACATTGTGCAACCCTATCTCGATGACTTTCCTACTCATTCATTACATCGAGCTGATCACCTCGTCCATTTACGAGCAATCTTTATGAGGTGTAGGCATTATCGGATTCGGTTGAACCCACACAAATGTGTCTTCTGTATAGAAACGGGTCGATTGCTGGGGTTTGTAGTTTCGAAAGCTTGCATTCGTGTCGATCCCTTGAAGGTCGAAGCTATCATCAAATTGCCTCCTCTTTCGAGTCTTCGCCAACTCCAAAGTTTGCAAGGGAAAGCAAACTTTTTACGACGATTCATTCCTAACTACACCGAGGTTACAAAGGGTTTTACCCGGTTGTTGAAGCAGAATACTCCATTCTATTGGGATGAGATAGCTCAGAAATCTTTTGATGCACTCAAACACGTGTTGACCCATGCACCATTGTTGCATCCTCCCAACTACAACCAGGATTACTTCTTGTATCTCGCCGCCACTCATTCCACCATTGGAATGGTCTTAGTTCAGGAAGATGAATCAGGAACTGAACATGTGATATATTACCTTAGTCGAACGTTAAATCCAACTGAGCTAAAATGCTCAGACGTGGAGAAATTGGCATTGGCAGCCGTTCAAGTTGTCCAACGTTTTCGTCACTACATTTTACTACGTAAAACTATGGTAATTTCGGATTGCAACCCTATGATCTACATTTTGACCAAGCAATTGCTAGGGGGCAAGTACTCTAAATGGATCGTTATCCTACAGGAGTTCGACCTGGAATTCGAGAAATCCAAGTCTAAGAAATCTTTAGTTTTTGCGGAGTTAATGTGTGACTTCCCACATGCTGACACGGAAACTGTGGCGGAGGAGCCCATTGCGGACGAATCCTTGTTTCTAATCAGCACTTTAAATCCGTGGTATGGGGATATCATCGTTTATCTCTAGACCCAATCCTTTCGGCAAGAAATTTCAAGGTCAGAACGTCGAAAAATTCGATTCCAGTCCCAACAATTCAGGATTATTGGAGATACTCTTTATCGCTTTGGGGCGGACTCTGTTTTTCGACATTGCTTAACTCACGAGGAAGCTGAAAGGGTTCTAAATGATTGTCACTCTGGAGCATGTGGCGGTCATATGTCTGGGTTTGCCACAGCCCAAAAGATATTGCACGTTGGCTACTTCTGGCCGTCTTTATTTAAAGATTGTATTACGGCGGTCCGAAAATGCCACAACTACCAAATTTTTGATCGAAAGATGCGCGCTCCACCTGCTCCTCTCCACCCTATAATTTCCATTGGTCCTTTTGCCAAATGGGGTATCGATTTTATTACATGTAACCCTCACTCGGCCAGGGGGCCTGTGTATATCATCCGTGCGGTAGATTATTTTACTAAGTGGGTCGAGGCGATGCCTACATTTGAGGCAGACGGCAAGACAGCTGCAATTTTCATGTTCAATCATATAATTGCTAGGTTTGGTGTCCCACAAGCGATAATCACTGATCATGGGCGTCATTTTTGAAATGTTATGATGACCGAACTTACAGGCCAGCTTGGTTTACGTCACAATAGTTCAACCCCTTATTATCCACAAGCGAATGGTCTAGTTGAATCCATCAACAAAGTTTTAGTTATCATGATCCGACGAATCATTGGGATTCATCGGTCGAATTGGCACAACATGCTATTTTCAGCGCTTTGGGCGTACCAAACTTCAGTAAAAACATCAACAGGGTTCACTCCTTTCCAACTAGTCTATGGTGTGGAAGCTGTGTTACCCATTGAATGCGAAATCCCGTCACTGCAAATGGCCATCGAGTTACTTCCAGCCACTTCCGAAGAGGAAAAGTGTTTGTTATACTTGGCTCAATTAGATGAGAATCGACGTGATGCTGCATTGGTGATCGAGACTCACGCAAAACGAATGAAAGCTCAGTATCATCGAAATGTGACCCCTCGAAATTTTTCAGAAGGAGATCTAGTCTTAGTTTATGATGAAGCTAATGATAAATTAGGCGCTGGAAAATTCGTTCCTATGTGGCATGGTCCCTATGTTGTCAAGCGAAAGCTAGCCAAAGGGGCTTATGAATTGGTAGACTTTGACGGGGACTCTTTGGGTAAACCCAGAAATGGCCTTTACTTGAAGAGGTATTATGCTTAAAAGAATGGGTATGGAGATTTTTAGTTAGGATAGTTTTTTCTTTCTAACTGGTGTGTTTTAGTTTAAACAGTGTGCTTAGCTTAGAGAGTGTTTTTCGTCATTATTCCTGCTTATCTTGGTTTTACTCTTGATATTGCAGATGTCGATGCCTCTCGAAACATACATTGGTTTCGCTGATGGTGCTTGTCGTAATACACAGAACATCTCTTCCACAACTTGGGTTATCTATTCGCCCTCTGACGAGTTAGTATCTATGCATGGGGTAAGCCTCGGTCAAACAACGAACAACATTGCCGAGTATAGTGCAGTGATGGAGTTATTATCTGAATCTATTTCATTTGGGATTCAGAGTTTGATAGTGAGGTTAGATTCTGAACTCGTTGTATTACAGCTTAATAGAGTGTATGCCATTAGAAATCCAGTGTTATTAAGATTATTTTTGAGAGTGCGTCTCTTGGAACGTGAATTTTATTATATTGAATATCAGCATATTCCAAGATCTTTAAATACATTAGCAGATGCAATTGCTTCTCGAATGTTAAATAGACATTTGCAATAATCATACATGTAAATTTAAAACCATTCCATAACATGATTTACAAGATAAGCCGGTAATAGTGGTATATATATATAGGAGTGTGTCAAAAAATACATCGTCCTCGATCATAGGTTGAAAAACACCTTATGATCGGAAAAAATGATAAGTACAAAAAACAAAAATGTCACATGTGCCCACAATAGGCGATCATCCTATCACTGGTGATGATCTATATAAGAAACCACTGCACAGGCCACCTTGCAAAGGAACCTCCTAAAAGGTCCCGGGACCCCAATCACATAGCGCTGAAGTCAACGAGGAATATCATCTATAGTGGTCTCAGGAATATCTCCTGTCAAGCGCTCGAGATGACCCTCCAACTCGGCCAAAACCTCTGCTGATTCGTCCTGTGGGGCTGGTGCGGGTGCAACTGGTTGTTTCCTTTCAAAAGGCTGGAGAGCAGCTGGTCGCTGTGGACCCACATCTGCATTTAAAATTTTTACTATCAGTTTTGAGACGATGGAAAAATAATAAAAAAATTTAAAATAGGAAAAATGTTGAAAAGGATTTTACCTGAGTCATCCCACTACTCTCCTGGTGGAAGAGCCATGTCTAGGTCAGCACGAAAATCTATCCCAGTGTAAGGGAAGTCCTGAATAGAAAAGACCTGGTTTTCCAGCCGTTGGAAATACTCAGGTTTGAATCGAGCAACCTCTGTCCTCTCGTCCGGGTGACGGGCCATGACTGCGACCCAACGCATCAATTTGGGCTCTCGAGGAAGCCCGGCTCCAACAGTAAGGTGATGTGGGATCAGCATAGGAACCCTCTCCAGGCTAAAACTCACGACCAAAGCCCCATAACCAAAGGTATTTAGTCGTCCGTTCTTGGCCCTGGTTAGTTGGCCTTTCACATTGGCCAACACAGCATCGCACCAGTTGAAGATGGTGCCTCAAAAGCAATCAACTGCCATACGCATCTGGGATCCGGTGGCAATATGTAATGCGGCAGCTCCGCAAAGTCTGGTGACAGTGAACGCAATCACCATGAGCTCAGGACGGGATATGGTCTTTATGTCTATCCCTTTGTCTCTAGCCTGGCTGTTGTAGTACTCTAGCCTGAGGCTATCAACAGACTGGCCACTTGGCCTAGCCCCGTGCAGAGTCAAGTCTTCACCTCTCTTAGGCAAACCAGTCAAGAAATATATGTCCGCCGGCTTGATTTCGAGCTGCTGGCCGCCAATGAAGAGGCACTGGTCCTGTATGCTCCATCTGTCAACCAGCCACTGTAAGAAATCCACCTGAGCCCTCATGCGAGGAATGGCCCAAAATTTGTACAATCCGCACGCCCTCAAAGCATCAAGTGAAGGCTGATGATTCCATGCGGCAACATCTACGTCCTCATGCTCTCGTTCACGCCAATCTAGCATGATGTACTCTCTGCATCAAGTATAAAGATTAATTAAATTGCTAGAAACTATTTTGTGTTGTCCATTTTTGAGAATTTTTGGGTTAAAAACCCTTGCAGCGGGGACCGCACTCTCCGGGTTAGACACAATGTGTGGGACCGCACTTTGTCTACATGGAAGGTGCAGACCCCGAGCGTTTTCCCAATGGAGAAAAATTCGGGGTCCGCGGGCCAGCAGTGGTAAACCTGCGGCCCCCCGCGCGCGGGTTTTGTGCCTAAAAACCCTCCCAAAAATGAAATAAATGACTAAAACAAAAAATTAAATCGTTAAAAATGAAGAGTGGGATGATGTGGATTACCTGGAGAAGATGGAGTTCGATTCCGATGGTTGGATTTTCCGCAATCTTCACAGGAAGTTTTTTGAGCAAAAGCACTATTTTCTCACCCAAATTCAAACGGTAAAAATGAATTGACAAAGGCCCTTTTTATAAGTTTTTTGAGTAAATAAATTTCAAATTTGTTTATGTTTCACTTTGAAAAGGTATCTTTGCGACATTTTTATCCATTTCAAACAGGTATGAGTAATGTTTGTGTTTTTGTGCAAAATAACGGATTATTCAGGTGAAATCTATCATTTTCGACGAAAAAACATGTAGAGTCACCTTTAAGCTCTTTTCTAACTCCTGAAACATGAAAAGATTGCCGAGTGTTTCTTTTAAACTCGTTAAAAAGGAATTAAAAGACGGTCCACTTACAGCTCTTTTCCGACCGTAAAAACATGAAAAGATTGCCGGATTTTTGTCGTTTCAAATTCGATATTGGTTATAAAACGACGTGTCATTGATCGCTTTTTTACATTTTCGGGTCAAGGGCACTAATAACGAAAAGTACTCCTTGGTCGTAAAAGATCAAGCAGTTCTTTCAAGTATTATTTTATACTTTTTGGGGCTTGGGAGACACAAATTTACGAAAAAGTTCAACCTGGAGTCTTCTTAAGTTTTTTCAGACTCTCTAAAATTGAAAAACACCGAGTTTCTCCTATACTGGACTCGTTAAAATTTCACAGTAAAGGACCTGTTCAATTACAAACAGGAACGAACCACTCCTTCTTAGGGTTCGAATTTAAACTAAGTTGGACTCATCCGAAGGATGAGCCTATAATCAAGCAAATGTTATCCTCCTCAAGCTTGTCAAAAATAAAGAGGTACTTGCCAGAAATGGTGGGTGAAAAGAGAGAAAAATGAGCCTGTTTGTCATACTTTGTAACCACTCTTGAACACGACACTTTCATTCACCTGGGTTGGGAAATCCTTTGCCTAACAGTTGATCAAACCACATTGAAAGTCTTCAGCCGGTTTCTAGGTATTAACTTTGGGTCAATTGTCACCAAACCATCTGTCGTGTCGTTATGTGTTCAAGAGGTCATTGCCAATAAGCCATTCATCTGCAAAATATCTGTCATCCATCTTGACCATCCCTGAGTCAGTCCTTGCAACTAAATTTCTTCAACTTGATCTATGATTTAGTGTTGTGGGCTTGCCTAAGATGGATCGCTTTCTATCGACATCAGCTCATTATCTAGAAAGATGATCTAGAAATCGTTAGTACCTTGAAATCTGCATGCCTCAATGGCAGGTTTCTCGCCTTTGATGACGGTTTACATCATTGAATTTCGATCAAAGGATTCCGTGACATGTTCGACATCAACGCATTTATTCACATCTCATGGATTGTACTGGGTACTTTGAGAGCCATTGACATCACTGGTGGTTTCTCTCACACTTGTTAACAGTTTACATCATTGACTGGTAATCAAGTGGTTTCTACCATGTTCGACATCAACACATTCATTCGCATGGATAGAACCGTACTATTTCGGGAAGTAGAAATGAAGACCCTGGATCTAGTTTCCACAATCCAGGCTGCGAGGAATTTTGTATTCATTATATAATGGACTATTCATAAACAGATGGCTGCGTCCATACTGTGTCCACCTGAGTCTATACTTGTGATGTTTTACACGATCATTCCTGTATCAGAGTAGTAGTTAGTTTTCTAGTTAGTTTTGATCTGAGTATGGGAATGCCTACCTCAGCGATGATATGATCTCATATATATATCTTGCATTGAATGTTTTTACAGGTTCGAACCGAGCTCTCCACAAGATGATCCTCAAAATGATAAAGTACTTCACTCTTCCTAAATGATAAGAAATCCTCATCTACTACAGACTTCGCACTTTAGGGGGCAATCTGTTACACAAAAATATCATCACCATGATTATTTGCAGTCAGTATGGGTCTATCATCACTTGTACTGTCCTCCTAAGAAAGTCTCAGACCTTAGCTCTTCAAATCAAGCTTTGGAAATGGGAGAAAGACATTAAAAATCAATGTAACTCTGGTTCCGCACTTTCTCTCACTGTCACCTGCGGTCCCGCACCTTCTGTGTACAAAAACTGCGGACTTGCCCGCTCTGTCCTTAACGGTGTAGGTGCGGACCCCTGTGAAAGTCAAAAGGCGCAAGTTTTATCTTAAAAAACTCACTTTGGGTTAATTCTAGAGGTTTATAGAAGGAATTTTGACGTGGATTGTTCGCTCTGAGGTGGTTCATGCATCCCAAAAGAGAAGGAGCTAATCCCTTGATGAGAGGAGCTATCCCTTTGAAGGAGGGCTTTATCCCTTTGAAGGAGGACCTAGTAACCTCCCTCCATTGCACTATAAATACAGGCATTGGGCTGGTTGCTGGGGAGGTTAGAAGCTGAACATTTTTTAGGGTAAATGCTGGTGAAATCAAGACTTCCTAGTTAAGCCTAAGAGGAGAGATCACATACCTTTTTGGTTTCATTGGGGAGTGAGTGAAACTTGTCAAAGTAGAGGAGACTTCTTGCTGGACCCTAGGAGGAGCTTGTACAGCGTCAAGGCAAAGGTTGTAAAGTTCTTCTTCTTTTGAATTAATACAATCAAACTCATTTTTCTCAACAAGTATCTTATGTTATTTGTTTCATGGACTCCTTGACTTTCATGTTAAATATGTTTTATGCAATTGGCTTTTTAGGTGCTATTTAATTTGTTTGCCTTGTTTGTGTTTGCAGATTCGCGAAAAGGAGCTCATTTGGATCAAAGGAGCGAGGGCATCCACAAGCTTGCGTTGGACCTAAGGTAGGCCCTAAAAACACTTGTTTTCTATTGTTAATCAAAGCATATTTAGAGAAAGATAGTGTCTGGTTGGTTTGCTTGTCATTAGGTCTTCTTTAGACTCTAGGAAGGTCTATCTTGTCCGCAAGATCGACTTATTCCATGTGACAGGTCCCCTCATTGCCCTTCGCATATCGCATGGGCTTCACTTTCACCAACTGCTGATTGCGATTAGCGATAGGCTCCAGTCTTGAAAATATATATGATGCGCTTGATAATATCGGCAGGTCTGCCATATCGTGGAACACCTTGTGTATGGGCCTCGGGTTCCATCGATTTCGACTTGCAATTAAGGATCAAACCCGAAAAACATATGCGTTGTGGTTAATAACATCGGCGGGTCCGCCATATCGCATCATGCTTTATGTATATGCCATGGATTCCGCCGATTGTGATAAGCGATGAGCTCCGAACCCGAAATTAATATGTGTTATGGTTAATAATGCGGGGGATCTTCCATTCACGGAATGTTGAAGCTTGGGCTTTGGGTCTTGGCAAGGTGCGATTGTGATTTGCGATAGGAGGCCTGATCACATCGCATTTATTCATAAGAGGTAGGCCTTGATCAATGCAATATGTGATATGGTATGTAATGAACTGACCAGTGATTACAATAAGTGATAAAAGCATGAAAAGAGTGTGAAGACCGAGGCAAGGCGGAAAAGGTAAGATTTACATGCATGTTGTATAGTATTTCCATTATCAAGGCATTGATATAGAAATAAGGACGCAATGGGAGGATTTGAGGGTTGAAAAGTCCCGACGAATGATATGAATGAAGGACTGGAAAGGGTTATAGATGAATCATGCGGTAGAGATTTATTAGGTGGCCTTAACCATTAAGAGTTGAAGATTTGGCTCGGCACAAAGTTGAAACCCTTGGGATAGAAACAGATCATTTGGAGAGGTGAAAGATCAAACTTCTAGGGGACCCATTCAAAATTTCTACCAGGCCAGGTTTTAATAGAGTGGTGGTTGTGGCCACAACACCCACACGTATTCCCAACTTAGCTGTTGTGTCTAGCTTCTTCCTGGCATCTTTGGTCACATGACAGTAAACTGATGATCCAAATATTTGGAAATGACTTACATCAGGTCGCTTTCCGTAATATGCCTCCATAGCTGTCTTCATCCCCAATATACAGTGTGAGCTTATGTTTTGCAAATATGCTGCTGTATTACATGCCTCAGCCCACAAATGCAGTGGTAGGCTTTGGTCATGCAACATCACTCGAGCTTCTCCCATAATTGATCTCTTCTTCCTTTCGGCCACCCCATTCTGCTGTGGGTTATGGGGTGACGTCAATTCTTGTTTAATTCCTTCTACAGCACAAAAGTCTTTAAACTATTGGGAAACATACTCTCCACCATTGTCACTATGCAAGGCTTTTATTTTCTTTCCACATTCTTTCTCTACCAAGGCTTTAAACTCACAAAACCTTAAGAAGGTTTGATCCTTCTTTTGCATAAAGTAGATCCAACATATACGAGAAAAATCATCAATAAAAATAACATAGTACCTTTGTTTAGCAGTGGAGGCTATAGAGAAAGGTCCACAAACATCTGAGTGAACTCGCTCCAGGATTTCTCCAGCTCTACTATCTCGATCTGGAAAGGAATATTTCGCATACTTACTCAAGGTACAACCTTTGCATGTAGTCGTCTGCTCAAGTTTTCCCTTGGGTAATCCGGTAGAAATCTGCTGCATGATCTTCAGGGCTCCATGATGCAAGTGGATCAGTATTCTATGCCATAGCTCGCCAACATCTTGGCTCTACACCTTCTCAGCTTTGGAACTCAAAGTAGCACAATCTTCTACCTCCAACTTGTAGAGATTCTTAACTCAAATCCCTATCTACTTTGTCTGTCCAGTACCGATATGCCTCAGGAATACCTTTCCTTTACTAAAGACTACATCATAGCTTTTATCTTCTAGCATAGTGATAGACACAAAATTCTTCTTCAGACCTGGTACATACTTTACATCAGTCAGGGTGAGGGGAGCTCCATGCTCCCTCTGAAACACAATCGTACCTTCACCTGAAACACACTACTTTCCATCATTGCCCATCTCGATCCGCATCTGGAGATCCTTCTCCTCCAAGGTACTGAAAGGATTCTTGTCACCTAACATGTGGAAGGAAGCTCTAATGTCTAGGTACCACACACATCCCACCATGGATGAAACCATGCATGCAATAAGCGAGAAATCCAGCTCAAACTATGAGGCCAGTGCCTCACCATCAGATCCCTTCGAGGAACCCTTATTGGATTTCTTCTGTGGACAATTCATAGCATAATGGCCCACTTCATGACAATGAAAGCATCACACTTTCGATTTGTTAATCTTCTTCCCACCATGGGAAGAACCGGATTTGGGATGGGACGCCTTCCCTTTCCCTTTCCTCGCCTTACTCGCTAAGGCTAGATTTTCCTCATCATCTTGCTTCGATGAGGATCCATCTTTGGTGCTTCTTCTTATTTCCTCTTGCATCAGATCTGACCAAATTCATTCCCAATATGGCAGTTTTTCTCTTCCATTAACCAAGTTTTGGTAGCTATTCCAGCTCTTAGGAAGACCGAGGAGTGCAAGACTCACCAAGTCATCATCAGCAGTCGTGATCCCTACACTTCCAAGCTCATCCCTACAGGTGGTGAGCTTCTTCATATATGTAGAGATCGTGTCCCCCATTTCACACTTGATCTTACGAAGCTTGTCTTTTAGTGCCAGCTTCCTCTAATCGCTATTGTTTTGATATAGATCTTTCAATGTTGTCCACATCGAAAATGATGCCTCCTTTCCATGGTTGCTTGAGACAATGTGGTCTCGAACTCCCTCCAGGAGGATTGTCCTTACTCTAGCCACAAATTTCTTCCATTCTACCAGTTCAGTAGCATCAGTCGGCTTGGGGACTTCTTGATCAATGAAGTCCTTTAGACCATTATCCTCTAATACTACCTCCATGTGATCCTTCCAGGCTATATAATTCGAGCTTCCATCAAGGGCATACTCGAGTCTTAAACCACTAAATGCCATCGGTGAAATTGAGATGTGATAAGAACTCGATTTCTATATTCAGGAGCCACAAACTTTGAACTTCTCATTCTTGTATACTGTTCTTCACCTTGATCACCTTTGCTCCGATACCATGTAGAAATTCCCATTGTAGATCAACAAATTATGCAATATACTAAAACACAATACAAGATCTACTTCTACAACACTTTGTGGAAGCTTAATCTAATTGAGAAAGGCCAAGAGAACACATATAACTGAGAATGATAAATCAATCACACATAACATAGAAGAAATAACCCGGGGAAAGCCTCAGCCTAAAACCCCAATCTCTGTATTATCATACCACTGGAAATCTTGTTCAAGTTACAAAAATAATCAACTGTCAAGCTATCATGCTCTCTCTGCAATCAAACAATACAGCTCACAGACTGAAAAGACATAGTATATGTCCTCCTCAAGCCCTCCAAGCCTCCTATTTCCTTGCGCAGTTTTTCTTGGGGTCCAGTGAAGCCACATGTCTGAATTGGCCTCATCACACTGTTATAGACATTTTTGTGCCTCGCAGCATGGAGCATGAAATGTCGATAATTACAGGGATCCAAAGTCCCTAAACATGTTGTTCTTACCCCTAGAGGAACAAGGTCAGCAAACCACAGCACTTCCTATCAGTTCTCCACCTGAAAACACTCAAAAACAGGCCATTTCTGGATCATGTCAGCTGCTCCACTGAGCATCTGCACTGAATGTCAACTGCTCCTCCTTGTACCTGCGCTGAAAGTCAAAACCAATGAAGGCTACCTGCGCTGGGCGAGATTGGCCAAGTGGCACAGTCATTCTGCAAGGTGTCAACTGCCCAGGAAGCTTCCAAACTGACACTTGGTTCAAGAGATTCGCCCTATGATGAGTAAGAGGTACTTGATCTCCATGTGGAAGCAAGGATCTCCAAGTGGGCTCAAGAACTGAAGTTTAACTGAAGAGGGAGAGGACACAAGGTAGCTTTAGGTCAGTCTCAAGCTGACTCATCCTTTCTCCTTCTATCCTATATATAGAGCTCTTCTATGAGGTCTAAGGAGGCTGGAATTTTGTGTAAAGCAAGGAGGTGCTGTTGGTTTACAGTTAGAGCTATTGGGTGATTGCTTTTATAGAGGTGAAGAGGAGATTTCTTGCTGCTGGGGAGGTGCTGCTGGATTGGAGCCATTGATGGTTGTAACCTTCTCAGAACCCTGTTACTTTTATCAATAAAGCTTTGAATGTTCTCCTATATACTTGTATTGCATTGATGTATTGTATTTACTTGTATATCTGATTCACTCTAATCCATGCATCAGTTATGAGTACATGTTTCTTGTAGTTTTCCTCTCTTGTTTGTGCAGGATCTGTGTGTAGCTGGACCGGCAAAGGGAGCAAGGAGCTGGGAACAAGAGACAAAGAGAGAGAGGATAAGGATCGACAAAAGCGAAAGACACCGGTTGGTCAATCTTTTCTTCCTTCTCTGTACTTTCATAAAGGAAAATATCATAGCTTTACTTTCAGTTGTTGCTAAAGACTGTCACCTTTAGAGTAGGGATAGGGTCATCCGAGTCGGATACTTTTCCCCACAACAAACTGGCGACTCCACTGGGGAGCCTAGTATCTTGTTGGTGTTTGTAGTATCTTTGCTATTCATTTCCTGAACCAAAGAGTACCAAATCGAAAAGCTTTTGACTATATCAAAAGCGAAGTAGAGGGGCTGCTACTCTTGCTCATTTACTGAGCAGATTCATGATTTGAAGAGTTGATCTACAAAAGACTCTTGTACTCTTTGTGATAGCTTTTCATCCTCTTGATCATCCCTTAGCTTGTACTTGACCTATAGCTTTTTATTTCAGCAAAAACAGTGAATTTTTGAGCTTTTTATGACCCGGAAATCCTTGTAAACGCAACTCTTGTGTCTCAGTGCAGGCTGTCCACAGGCAGTCTGCATTCCAGCGCAGGTACTCCCTTCGGGAACTGCGCTGAGAGTCAATTTGACAGACCAGAGCCTGCGCTGATCCAGTTAGCCAGTGTCTTGCTGAGGTTTCCTACTGAGTCTTGGCCCTGTTTTCACTGTTGTTTTGTTGCTGATTGCTTGTCATTGTACTTGCTGTAAACCAACTTTCCTTGACATTATTCCGCCTCAGTTGTGTGATGAAAATGTGATTGTTCTTTCAGTATTTCTTGTTTCAGTTACAGTTTCCCATTGTGAAAAGCAAACCAGTATAGCTGTGACCTCTTAGATCCTGAACTGTATAAGTGTCGTTGCGATCTTAAGAGCTAGTTTTATTACTGTTCATGGCTGTTTGAGTTTGTTTGTTTTTCATTTTATGGTTTGAATCTATACATTTCCAGTGTCTAAACAAGTCGATCTTAAGGTGTCTTTTGATTTTGGACAAGCTTGTTTATTTTCGCTTGAAATTAGATTCGAAGTTATACAACAGTTTCCTTTCTGTCTTACATCAACATTAAGGAAAAAGAAAAGAAATATCTGCATTGTGCATTTTGCATTTGACTGTGTGCTTGATGATTTAGGAAAAAATGCATTTAGTGTGTGTTCTATGATCTGTGTGAAAAGTTGATGTCTTTCTTTTCCCTCAGTAGATTAAGGTTTTCAAAGTTGAAAGATTGAAAAGTTTTGCTTCTCATCTTAGATTGCATTTAGGAAGTTGTATATATACATCTCGTGGTGATCCTTAAAGGCAAACTGCTAAGCAAGATCAACATTAAAATAAATCCAATTTACATAACAACGCTTTGTAACATAACGCAAACATATAGAGGTCTAGGTAGAGACGTGTTCCGGCGTCGTTAAACTTAGTGACTATCGATTTCTACGAAGGTGGGTGATTCCTCCTGAGAGTCGGTGGCACTAATACGGACTTGTGCTCCCGCGTACCGTCGCGTATATTGGGAGACCCCTATAGGCATTTATCCTTTATCCTTAGGAAGCCGTGTCGGCCGCCCTACTAATCGCGATGCAGTGAACACAACATTCACGAAGATCGACCACCCGTACCGTAAAACGTATTCTGTGGTTTCGCGAAAGGTTTGGCACACCCTCTGCCTAGATCTCCAGAGCAGTTTCTTTTGGCCTTTTTCAAACTCTATAACTGAAAAAGTCCAACCGAGCATTTGTCACTTCGGGCTCATTAAAACATCGAAGGCGACTAGAGTCATCTTTAGCTTTTTCTCGACTCTTAAAACATGAAAAAGCAAGTTTGTGTCTAAAAGCGTCGTTAATAAAATTTATTTTAAGCGGAACAAAATCACCTGTTATTCCCACGTTGATCTTTCAGTTGAAAAGTATGGAGCCCACCAACCAAGGAGGCAACCTTGGCGGAAGTCCAAATCCCTTCTCCTCTTGGGGAGATGTTGGTGCGCCTCATATGGCGACATTGTCACTTCCAGGATTGACAATTGGCCTACCTGTATGGCTCTTTTCAACTAATGTAGTCCAGATCGCCACTAATCCTGAGCAGTCGAATCAACAGTCAGAACAGTCTAGAACTACCCACCAGCCTTCCACTTCTTACACTACTTCCTCTGATCCTTCATCTTCGCAAGGTAGAGTTGACAAAAGTCAGCCTCCCAAGGAGAAGAAAGAAAAGAAGAAGAGAGAAAAGAAGCAGAAGGGGCCTATGGCGAAGGCGACTGGGGGCAAGCAAAAGACAGCTGACAAAAACCCACACACTGCACCGACCGGGCCTAAATCGCCATGTGTCATTTGTAAAGGGGCCCATTTCCACAGAGATTGTCCCTGTATTCCCCGGATACTAAGGGACTGGTCCCCTCATCTGCACAATTCGGGGGCATCAACTTCTGACCATCAGGTTGATTGCTTTTCGTCAACCAGTGAAAGTGAAGGATCAAGACAAAAAGGGGGAGTAAGATTCCCCTGTAAGTTGTGTGAAGGCAGTCATGCCATCCACCGTTGTCCCTTCTTAGACGAAGCGAAGAGAGTTTTGGAAGATCGTCCGGTTTCACCGGTAAAATTTCCTCCTGGATACAAAAAACTCGTGCCAAGTCCTTCGTTGGTTGAAAATACAGCTAACCCGCTCAAGTGGTCGGCTGAAGCGTCAGTCACTGAAAATGAACCTACTGAATCCAGACCGGACGAAAGTCCAAAGGTCGATACGGCAGTTGACCCGGTTCTACCTTCAGAAGTTTCATCTTCAAATGACATCGTCGCCGAAGAGTCATCTTCATGCGACACCCTCACTGAAGAGAATAAGGATGACACCATCCAGGTTCTTTTCATCAACACAGACTCTGATGAGCATCAGGGCAATGCACCCATTCCTTTGTCGGAGGAAGGAACATCGTCAGGGTCGTATCCGGCCGTATATTCGGTCCCACCACCAAGCAACCTAGTTGTATCCTTTGATTGGAATCAACTAGGCAGACCCCGGTTACCAGCCAGTATCCCATTCAGAATCATTGTCCAGATCTATAGAATGGTAATGGCTGGAACTATTATTGATGAAGGGGCATCTGTGAGTATCCTTTCCTCTGTTGCTTGGAAAGCACTGGGTTGCCCGGCGCTTTTACCTGAGATGAGAAATCTCTCAGGTTTTGATAAAGGAACCAGTCGACCATTAGGAATCCTCCCCAATGTGCCTGTTACATTGAAAGGGAAGACCGTTAATATGAACGTGATGGTCGTCCAAGGACCCTTGGATTATAACCTACTCCTTGGACGTGACTATATTTATTGCATGGGAGCGATAGTCTCCTCACTCTTTAGAGTAATGTGTTTTCCACACGAAGGAAGGATGGTCAAGCTCGTAGACCAACTTTCATTTCCAGGATCTCGCATCGCAAATAGTCAAATACCAATCCTAAATGGTCTGTTCACTCAAGATATGCCTCCACCCCCAGTCCTCCTTCCCGATGAGTGCGAGTGATTCGGAAAGAAAGACTGGAACCCAGGGGGCATGCACCCTGGTCTGCTTCGGGCAGAAGAAACCCTGGGTATAAGGTAGAATTTCCGCAGAAGAATATGACTAGTCCGTACCCCGTCCGTGGATGGAAGAGGGGTTGTTCTGGAATAGTATTCCTTTGTTAAAGTTATGTGTTTGGCAAAAGAGTCATTCACCTTTGTCTAAAGAAGTGGGCAATGCCCAAGTGGGAATTCCCTTATTGCGACAAGCAGTAACCATCTTTGGGGAAAAGCAAGCCTCACCCATTAAAACAAATGTTTTGAAGGATAAGTAGGGGCAGCCTCCAAAGAAAGAGATTCTATTGTTGTGACAAAGGGTAACCATCTTTGAGTAACCCAATGATAGACATCGCCGAAGAAAGAGATTGATTTGCGGCAGCAAATAGAACCCTCTTCGGATAATAAGAAAGAGGCAAGCCTCCTTCAATAATAACAATGTTTTGTCTTTGAGTAGTGTTCTTCTCTTGTCACAAAGAGCTGTTCGTTAAAAGTTGGGCCGACGGGAAGACTGAGTACCGCATAAGACCCCTTAAAATAACGAGAAGACTGAGTATCGTTAACATTAGATTCGCAAGGTGACAAGTAGCTGGGAACACCCAAAGAAAAGCAGAAGTAGGGGAGAAGAGGGGCAGCCTCGAAATCCTACCCTATACCTGGGGGCATGCAAACCTTTTGGAGTGTAAGCTAGGGGCGGTTATTTATCTAGTTTTAAGATTAACCGTTTTCCGAACTTACATAAAGGAAGGATGAGTTGGAGCATAGCTGTGGTAAGGCGCAAGCTCTATAAAAAATGGATCCTTAGAGGAGGCATTCTTATCTTATGACTGGTACATCGAGCAGTTTTAGCACATAGTTCATGCTCGTTAAAAAATAAACGCAAGATCCGAGTAGTTTTAGCGCATAGTTCATGCTCGTTAAAAAATAAACATAAGTTTATGAGCAGGCTTTCCTTTAGAGTTCAAGCTCATTCAGAAAAAATGAACCGGTAAATACCCTTTTGAGATCGTAAATTCATCAGCCATAAAAGCCTTGGTCGTGTTTGTGCACCGTCACCTCCACCGTCATTTGGCCGATCATTCACTTCCATTTGTGTGTTTACCCATTTTGAGGAACATCTGCGAAGAGTGATTTCACCTAGCCAACCTTGTGACACTGCCGTGATTGGAATATTCCAACCTGTACCTGGAATCTGTTGCTACCCTGTTCATCACTCGTTCCTCAAAAGGCGAGTCTTCTTTGAGATCTTTTCACTGACTCGTAAAATATGAAAAGTTTGCCGAGTTTTGGCCTTCCAGCTCGTTAAAGCGATCGGAAAGCTATCCCTCCTCTAGATTTTAATCTTTTTGGACCTGAGGGATTATTGCACAAAAAGATCGAGCGCTTGTTTTGTTCGGCTCGTTAAAGTACCGAACACCCATCCCTTCTGTATTGTTTTATACTTTTTCGGACTTAAGGGATTAGATGACGAAAAAGGAATTATGGAGTTAACTTTCTGTACCTTTTCAGACTCTCTAAAAATGAAAAGGACCGAGTTTTCCTTGTCGTTAGACTTGTTAAAATGATTAAATAGCGACAAACTTGTCTTTAGACGAGAACGAGTTTCCCTATCGCTAAGCTCGTTAAATCATAGCGATAGGCTTGCCCGAAGGGCAGGTTATAGAACAAGCATATGTTATCCTCCTCAAGCTTGACAAAAATAAAGAGGTACTGGTCAGAAATGACTGGAGAAAAATTGGGAGAACATCAAAGCTTAATGGTAGCAAGTCACTCTTGAACATGACACTTTGTCCTCCGTATCACATCGGGTTGGGTTGTTTCATTCACCGGTCTCATCACCATCGTCCTCGCCACACCATCCATAGTTGGGGTAATGCTACCGATCCATCACATCAGTGTCGTTATATGTTCAAGAGAGGTCATTCTGAAAGTGTCAACCGTGTCCCATCCACTGCCATACATTATCCTTCATCCATTCATGATCGCCACCCTGAATCATATATCACAGTTTGTTTTCACCTCCACTAAAATCATTAGCTCCGTTCCGTGTCATTGATGTGGGATTCATTAAGGCCCTCCTTTGACGGATCGCTTCTTGTCGACTTCAGCTCATTATCCAAGAAGTTGATCTAGGAACAACCCCATCAGTACTTTGAAGCTTGCATGCCTCAATGGCAAGTTTCTCACTTCCGGCGACAGGTATACATCAATGACCTTCGACCAGAAGATTTTGCGTGGCGTTCGACGCCAAGTCCTTTATTCACGCCACGTGAATTGTACTGCAGTACCTTGAGGGTCATTATCATTATCGGTGATTCCTCTCGCGCTTGTTAACGGTTTTCATCATTGACCGGTAATCAAGCGATGTCTTTCCATGTTCGACTTCAGCGCAATTCTCACATGGATCGACTTGTACTTAGAGTGAAGATCGAACGAGTTTGAAGACCCCGGATTTAGTTTCATCCATCCGGGCTGCGATATATATTCAGGAAATATAAAAGCATTTGTCATGTACATCATTGCAGCAGATGATCATCCTATTCAAAGGATGATAATTTCAGCGGAGAATTATCAGTCTACTATCAGACGATCGTCTGTTCTATGTACCAAAATGTATTTATAAAGCTGAGCATGGGAATGCTCGCCTCAGCTAGATCATGAAAACAGAATGAAAAATAATGTATTGTATTGTATTGTATTACAGGGCGCCTCCTCAGCACTGGAATGAACTTCGGACCCTCTAGATAAAGCATTTCACCCGATAAACGGCCTCATACTTTAGGGGGCAACTGTTATAGACATTTTTGTGCCTCGCAGCATGGAGCATGAAATGTCGATAATTACAGGGATCCAAAGTCCCTAAACATGTTGTTCTTACCCCTAGAGGAACAAGGTCAGCAAACCACAGCACTTCCTATCAGTTCTCCACCTGAAAACACTCAAAAACAGGCCATTTCTGGATCATGTCAGCTGCTCCACTGAGCATCTGCGCTGAATGTCAACTGCTCCTCCTTGTACCTGCGCTGAAAGTCAAAACCAATGAAGGCTACCTGCGCTGGGCGAGATTGGCCAAGTGGCACAGTCATTCTGCAAGGTGTCAACTGCCCAGGAAGCTTCCAAACTGACACTTGGTTCAAGAGATTCGCCCTATGATGAGTAAGAGGTACTTGATCTCCATGTGGAAGCAAGGATCTCCAAGTGGACTCAAGAACTGAAGTTTAACTGAAGAGGGAGAGGACAC
Organism: Pinus tabuliformis; assembly: GCA_031772625.1. NCBI lineage: Eukaryota > Viridiplantae > Streptophyta > Pinopsida > Pinales > Pinaceae > Pinus > Pinus tabuliformis. Next base: position 91,664,048 of record CM062812.1, read on the forward strand.
AAGGCAGCTTTAGGTCAGTCTCAAGCTGACTCATCCTTTCTCCTTCTATCCTATATATAGAGCTCTTCTATGAGGTCTAAGGAGGCTGGAATTTTGTGTAAAGCAAGGAGGTGCTGTTGGTTTACAGTTAGAGCTATTGGGTGATTGCTTTTATAGAGGTGAAGAGGAGATTTCTTGCTGTTGGGGAGGTGTTGCTGGATTGGAGCCATTGATGGTTGTAACCTTCTCAGAACCCTGTTACTTTTATCAATAAAGCTTTGAATGTTCTCCTATATACTTGTATTGCATTGATGTATTGTATTTACTTGTATATCTGATTCACTCTAATCCATGCATCAGTTATGAGTACATGTTTCTTGTAGTTTTCCTCTCTTGTTTGTGCAGGATCTGTGTGTAGCTGGACCGGCAAAGGGAGCAAGGAGCTGGGAACAAGAGACAAAGAGAGAGAGGATAAGGATCGACAAAAGCGAAAGACACCGGTTGGTCAATCTTTTCTTCCTTCTCTGTACTTTCATAAAGGAAAATATCATAGCTTTACTTTCAGTTGTTGCTAAAGACTGTCACCTTTAGAGTAGGGATAGGGTCATCCGAGTCGGATACTTTTCCCCACAACACACACTCACAAAACCTGAAGAAGTAACTGCACAATCCTCAAGGAAATAATTCCTTCTACATGCAAGGAATATTCACAATGGAATATTCTAGCAACTGATAGTACACTGCCCCTCCATCTGATCTCAACTAGGTCTCTGTCTGAACTGACATGCATGAGTTATTTATGAGAGAATATTCAGTTATCTGAAGTGCAGCAGTTACATGCATGCAAACATTAACTAATTGAACTTACATTAATTCAACAAATTGTTTGAATTAATCTAACTGGACTTGACTTAGTTAACTGAGCCAACTAATTACAACTCAATATTACAACTCATCCTTATCTCTTTAACTGATGGATAAATTCCTCAATTAATGGAGAAACTGTTGCATGTCCCCACATAGACTTCATGTTTGATTTTCCTTAACTAATTAACTCAAGATGAATTAATTAATTATTTTACAAACAACTGCTAAGATCAAATTCGAATTTTACTTCTCTATTTTAATTTAGGGACTAACTAAAATAGGAAGGTATCCTGAAATGCTATTTTTAGAATGATATTTTTAGCACTTCCATTTTTTCATCCATTGTTGCTATGTTCAACACTGGCTGAACTGCTATTTATAGTAGTGCTATTTTTAGCATTTCTTGTTGCTATTTTCAACAGTTTCCACTATAACAAATCAGAATATGAAGGTAGAATGTGTAAAGTCACAATGTGTGGTAAAATATATGTAGGATCATTTCAAGGTTATTGCAGTAGGGGCAAGAATTGGAGGTTCATACAAGCTTCATTGTACAAGAAAAAGTAATCAAGTGTTGGCATCCACAACCATGATAACAAAAGTTCTTTGGAACCAAAGGTATGACCACCTTTGTTATCATGATTTGTTGCTACTTCAAAGACAAAGAATGGTGGAGGGACTCACATTGTTTAAGAATGAATATTCTACATGTGAAAGTTGTGCATTGGGGAAGATGCATAGGGAAGAGTTTCGTACTCATACAAATAGAAGAGAGAGGGATATTCTTGGACTTGTGCATGGAAATGTGTGTGGGACTATGTAGACAAGATCATTAGGTGGAGCATAATGTGTGTGGGACTATGTAGACAAGATCATTAGGTGGAGCATATTATTTTTTGATCTTTATTGATGATTCCACAAAATATTCTTGGGTGTATTTCATAAGAAATGAAAGTGATTTTTTTGAATATTTTAAAGAGTTTTAAAACTTGGTTGAGAGGTAAACAGAAAAATACATCACGATCCTCTGATTAGATCAAGGGGGGAATATACATTAGGTGCATTCATCAAGTACTACACATATTTTTTTTGCAAATAGAAATGTGTTATTTCATGAGTATGCGGTTGAATGCCATAAGGATAACAACTATGATGCATGGCATATTCCTCTTGATTATAATGATGTCAAGGAAGAGGTAGATGATAAATAGGAATATAAACAGGAGGAATAATATAGTGACATTGACACCTCAAGCAACCATAACACATTAGGAGAAGGAGATAATTCACCACAAAGAAGGGGAAGAGATGAAAGCAATGAATCAATAAGGAGGTCATCATGCCAATGGTAGATACCCATAAGGTACAAGGACTATGCCATAATGGCATAAGTAATGAATGCCATAGAACCTTTTAATTTTGAATAGGCTAATGAGCATAAATAATGGATAAATGCAATGAAGGAAGAATATAAGTCCATAATGAAAAATGATACTTGGGAATTAATAGAATTGTTTGAAAATAAAATGCCCACAGGATCCAAATGGTTGTTCAAGAAAAAAGTTAATTCCGATGAAAGTACAAATAAATCTAAATCCAAAATGGCTATTAAAGGCTACTCACAAAGAGAGGGAATTGATTATGATGAAACCTTTGCACATGTAACAAAGCTAAACACAATTATATTAATGATTGCATTAGCTGCAAAATATCAATGGAAACTACATCAACCAGATGTTAAGTCTGCTTTTTTGAATGGGGAACTGATTGAAGAAGTATTTCCTATTAAACTAGAAGGATTTTTTAAAAATGGTTAAGAGCATCTTTTTCTTTAACTAAATAAATACTTATATGGGTTAAAACAGACACCAAGACCTTAGTATGTGAAGATTGACTGTTTCTTTCTTTAAAGGGTTTTATGAAAGGAAAATGTGATCGTAACATGTATTTCAAATCAAATCAGAAGGAGCATGTTGTTTTGATTTCCTTGTATAATGATGATCTCATTTGGAATTTCATCTAGGTTGATTAATAAAGTTAAAAGACAATTGTCACAGGTTTTTGAAATAAAATACCTTGGTGAATTTCACTATTGATTAGGCCTTGAAATGCGAAGAGAAGCTAAAAAAAATCGATTACACAAATAAATATACATGAGAGATTCTAAGAAGGTTTAAAATGGATCAATGTATGGCAATGTTAGTACCTTTAGAACATAATGTCAAACTCTACAATGATGACGGGACTAAAGAGGTGGATGGTACATTATATCATTAGTTGGTGGAAAGTCTAAACTATCTCACTACAACCAGCCTAGACATATATATCAAATTAGCATTTTAAGTCAATTCATGGCCAAGCTCTTGAAAGTTGTTGGAAAGAAGTTAAGAAAGTCCTTTCATATTTGAAAGGGCTACTAATTTTGGTATTAAATATATTGATGACTTTTATGTTGAGTTGGCAAGTTATTCTAATTCAGACTGGGTTAGAAATCCTGATGACAAAAGATCAACTTCAAGATATGCATTCAGCCATGGATCTGATACCATGAAATATATTAGTTAGAAACAACCAACTATTTCTTTGTCATCAACTAAAGCCAAATATAAAGCTTTATCCAACGCTTCTTGTTAAGAAATTCGATTGAGGTGAGTTCTTGAAGATGTGGGATATGAACATAAAACATCAATGGTTATCAAGTGTGATAATAAAAGCTCCATCCCACTAGCCAACAATCCTTTGTACCATGCACGATCAAAACATATTGAGATTGATTATCAGTTTGTGAGGGAAAAGATGTAGTATAAAGAAATTGATTTAGTTTATTGTAATACCAATGAAAACGTGAATGACATCTTTACAAAATCTATTGGAAAGGAAAAGTATGAACTATTTTGGAATCACTTAGGTGTGTTAGAAAATACATTTCTCCATAAAGGGAGAGTGTTAGAATAATCGTGAAATTTCTAGATTATATTATTATTAGCACATTATTATATATTCTCATTGAGATTATGTAGATTTTAGATGCTATTTGTGAGGAGGTTGTTCAAAATCCTCAACCACTTTCTAATCCTATATATGTAAGTATTTTTTGGGTTGGATGAATGCAAGTGCGAGTGTAGGAAGTCTCTCCAAATTGAGCTTTGCCTCACTTGAGAGTTGCATCTCTCATCTTCCCAACACTGACTTCCATTCTCATTATTTAATAGTCATTCCATGATATAAATTGATAAAATCAATTAACTTGTAACTAATGAATAGACTTATACAATTAATTTCAATATAAAGCTATTTTCGATTAATTTTATTACTTTAAACATGAAAATAATGTTTTCTTTACAATTGGATAAAAAATTACGGTTAATAAAACCCACATTTAAAATATAAATATTATACATAATAACCTAAATAGTAAATATAAAATAGAACAATAGTAAATTATATATATTCCATAATTTAAAAAAATGAAGAAATATAAAAAGGAGGATAAATAATAATAAAATATAGAATAACAAATGATATAGGGATAAAAATAAAAGTAATAAATAGATAAAAAATAAAAAATATGAAGATAAAATAAAATAAATAATAAAGGTATAAAGCGAGTTTAAAATGTGACAGGGAATAATAGGAAATTAAGTAAAAAAATAAATTGGAAGAATGTAAATAGTGGAGTATAGATTTAAGTAAACACGGGTGGAACAACTTGCAAATCGATTCTAAGAATATATACAATAAACAATATTGTCGTGCATAGATTTAGCACTTTGATTTTTTTTTTTAATCCATAATACAAAAATAGTGAGAAATAATAATAAATATCGAGAAATATATAGTATAAAGATGAAAGTAAAAATAATAAATGAGTGAAAAATAAAAAAGATAAAGATAAAAGAAAATAAAGAATAAAGTTATAAAATGAGTTAAAACTAAATAGGAGGATACAAGAGGCATTAAAAATATATGGGGGGAAGAAGTGTTAGAGTATCTAACTCTTACTCATGTTAGGTGTGATCAACTTGAGAAGGAGTTTGTTTAGTCTTTAGGGAGTTGATTAGATCTTGTTGGCTTGAGAGATATTTGGTCGAATTATTGTTTCTTGTATACTAATGGCGTGTTGAGAGATTTGCTCAATTCATTGATTATGCTATCAAGTAGTTTCTATATCTTGAGATAGCATTCATGTACTCTTAATGTAACAATATTTGATCTGAATTAATATAGTGTGCTTATGCATTTCTAAATTTGTATCATAGCAGGTCTAGGATTGTCTCTCTCATAGGAGGGCTCAAGGACATGAGGAGAATAGTGTGTGTTCTTTTTTACCTTTGAATGTGTTATTGTGAGATCATGGTAGTTATGTTTCCTGGGATCACTGCATGGGGGCTTCACTCAATGAACCTATGACATATCACGGACATTCATAGGATACTAAACAATAATCTTAATTTGATATCATGTTGGAAAATACCTCTAAAAATCACGTTTTTTAACCCTATACGAATACGAACCCAATACATCTTCCAAATTTAAAAAACCCCTACTTTCACTAAATATTATAGGTATTCATTTTTTCATTAACATTTTCTATACCCCTTTATATTTTTTCATTAACTTTGAGCTCCATTTTTTATACCTGCCAATATAAAAAACATTTTCATCCTATTATATACTCAATATATTATGTCATTTTTCCTCAATATATATCCCCCAATATAAATGTGCATGGTATGGTATTTCTCCCCTCGTGAAGCCCCCGTGGAGCACTGTAACTGAAACAAATGCATTGAAGAAATCCAACAAGACTATTGACGGTGTATCACTACTAGGAAATTTTCTTTTGAAGACATGAGAGAGAGAGTCATTAAAATAAACATTAATTGGAAAGGCTTATTGAAGTTGCTAGACACCGACATAAGAGAATCCATGTTCCTCTACAAACACCTCACACATGCCACCTACCTGTCACAGATATGGAAACAAGAATCCATGTATACATCATACACACTAAGAGACCACAGTGATCGTGAAAAGGAAAATTCTCATTCTCATGGAAATCGAGAATGGAGAGATTGTCAACATGAATAAATGAGATATATTTCTATAGGTACTCACTATGTGGAGATGTTTGTAATTAAAAAAAAAAAACAAAGCTTAGAATTGATCTACATTATGTAGCCTATGGAAGGAGAATGCATTGTGCATCTTATGTGGGATTTAAACTTACATGCATTTTGTATGAAAATGATTGCAACAACATGAATTCTATAGTGTTTGAAGGAGAGATTTTAGATTGAGTAGAGGAGCCTACTCTTTCAATTCCTATCTTTGGTAGATGAAGTTGTGCGTTCTATTCATAAATCTGTCCAAGAAACGCATTTTTTACAACTCAAGTGGATATTCTCTTGGAAAGAGGTGATGGGTTGATTGAAATGCATGGTAGTGGCTATGGACATTTGAGAGAAGAAAATGCATGCATTGGAATGGGCTCTAGATAACATCAAAATTTTCCCTCATAATGGTGATAAGGAAGTGGGGAAAGTAAGTTGTACTTCATGTCTAGTCCCCACTTTCTATTTCTATAGGTATAAACTCAAGATCAATCCCCTTCAGCGTATCCACTGATGTTGAGGTGTTAGGATTCACAACTAATGAAGCCCATCATAAGCATATTATTGAATCTATAATGACACATACAGAAGGCATATGGACTGAGAGAAATGTGGAGATATGGAAATTGGTTGTCGTAGGTGAAGTGAAGGAGCTCATTTGTGAGACAAATTCAAATTCAAAAGTAGATATTTTGGTTATGGACAGTCATAATTTTGGTGCAGTCAAGAGGATATTTATTGGCAACGTGAGTTACTATTGCATGAACAATGTCAAATGTCCTATAACCATTGTGAAAATGGTTCCCAATTTACTAAAGTGTGGTGATTTAATATGGGAAGTTATTTTAGCATGTTATGCACACATGATGCTTTAGGAAGGATAACGGAAACGAAGATACAAATCCCTGGTTCGATTCATGGTAATATTGTATTGAATTTATATATTGATCTTAAGTAACTCAATATGTAGGTGCAATTATTTTGTTAGAATTAGCTACCGTAACAAATGAAAAATGAAGTAAGGATATCCAAGATGAAGATATAAGGATATCCAAGATGAAGATAGATATTCCCAGTGTGTGAGTGGTTGTAGAAGAAAATGGTATTCTTGTTATATATGTCATTATCCCTTGTTTATGTAATGTTGCAATGTTTTGTGATGTAAACATCATTCCTAGGTCTTTTTTGCAAAGAAATGTTGTACGAAAAAATGAATTCTAGCTATTGTCTCGATGGCAGCTCGCATCCAGAGATATGCCCCACCATTCGTATTGGTACTTTTCCTGATCGCCTTCTACCAATTCAATTACAAACACCAATGCTTAAATTACCACAATCTGTAAAGATGTATTAAATGTTCCTTCCATTCTGGACTCTTGAACCCACGGCTATATGTGCTTGCAGTGTTTCCCGATATTGTTCATTCTGTTTGCAAAAAATATGGATTGTTGCTTTTGCTCATAATAGTTGTTATGGCCGCGTTGCAGGTCATAAAAGCAGGCTTGCCATTGTAATAGGTAGCTATGATTTCTTCCCATTGAAAATCATTGTGAACTTGTATCTTGTAATTTCCACTGTTCTCACATTCATATCGATCTCTGTATTTCACTGCAGGTTGCATCATTGGAGGAGTTGCACTGACAACAATAGCAGTGCTCTTCTTAATGTTTTATGCCAAGAACAGAAGGCCTACTCCTGGTACCTCTACTTCAAGGGTGGAGAAATTCCTAAAGGAAAATGCTTATGAAATGCCAATGCCAGCCAGATATTCACACTATCACCTCAAGAAGATCACAAACAACTTTGCAGAAAAGTTGGGAGAAGGAGGGTCTGGTGTGGTCTATAATGGAATGTTTCGGAATGGCGCTCTAGTGGACGTAAAGCTTCTTGATAGGCACAGGCATACCGAGACCCAATTCATGAATGAGGTCGCTACCATTGGACGTGTCCATCACGTCAATCTGGTTCGTCTGTTGGGGTACTGTTTCGAAAACCCTATAAGCGCACTCGTATATGAATACATGCCTGATGGATCCTCTCGATAAATTTTTATTTGCCCCGAAAGAGGAGGGGCAAGACTTACACCATGATTGTGAAAAAGCGCATCATACACTTTGACATCAAACCTCACCCCTAAAATTGCTGATTTCGGTCTCGCAAAACTTTGTGGAAAGGGAGACGATCATATTTCTATAACAGGAACGAAAGCGACGCCGGGATATGTTGCGCCGGAGTTGTGCCATAGTGATGCCAGTCCTGTTACAGATAAATTAGATGTCTATAGTTTCGGAATGATGTTGCTAGAGATTGTTGGAGGCAGAAATAATATTGATGTGTAGGTGAGCCGGTCTAGTCAATTATACTTTCCTGAATTGGCTTTCAAGTTGATTGAGAGTGGTGAGTTGGGGATGAGGTTGAGAGGAGGAGAAATGGAATGTGCAGATGAGGAGAAGGCGAGAATACTCACAAAAGTTGGATTGTGGTACATTCAATATAACCCTGCAAATCGTCCTTGCATGATGAGGGTTGTGCAAATGTTAGAAGGAAATGGAGATGAGTTCGCCAATCCTCCGTCGCCCTTCAATTCCTCAGCCACACCTGAAAATCCTCTACTGCCATCCACGGTAAATTCCTCTTCAATTGAGATTACTTTATAGATTTCTATTACTTAAACCAGTTTCTGGATTTGCCCCGGTCTTCACACAATACCTTTGTGAATGAGTAGATGACTACCATGAAGTGTTAAGACCCTAACTCGGTGATTGCTCCAAGTGGTGAATCTCTCTTACGGAAGTTTGGGCGATTAGATTTCTAAAAGTATGTTTTGCGCATCATGATCTTCTGTCAGGTGCTCACATCAAGATCAAGATCAGTGAGGCTAACATACAGGTGATTGCTCCAAGTGGTGAATCTCTCTTACGGAAGTTTGGGCGATTAGATTTCTAAAAGTATGTTTTGCGCATCATGATCTTCTGTCAGGTGCTCACATCAAGATCAAGATCAGTGAGGCTAACATGCATTCACATTCTATTATGATAAAGATGTTATAACTTATCTTTTTTTTTTTTTGTAAGCTCAGGTATTACTCATTCTATTACTGAAATTTTTCAAAAAGATACATCATCCAACCCATAGAAGCCCGCCCTCAAGGGGAAACCGGGTCAAAAACCACCTATAATTTTTCAGTCCAGCCCAGAAGTAATAGGCTCTCAGTCTGACCAGAGTAGCTAAAACAACATAGCAGTTTTGAAACTTACAACAAACCCTATTCAAGACTATATTTCTATTCCTACTAGCCATCTAAAGAGACAAGAGCAAAATCAGAACAAAACAGAGTAACAGCATTAAACATATCTTTCTTCAAGCATTTTCCTTTTCCACAGGCTGGCTGACTCCTTGCGCAGGATTCGGCTGGCTGTCTCCTTGTACAGGATCTGGGCGTTCACTCTTCAGAATTTGAAGAATTTCATCCATCTTTTCTTCCTGCTTTGTCAAGGCTATACGGATATAGCTCAGCTCCTTGCGCGTATCAGGTTTCTCCTGTAGTAAAGTAGTCATTTCTTTGGCAACCTGTTCCAAGGCCTTCGCCATCAGACCCTTCATTACCCAATACATGTGTAGAGACTGCTTGAAAAGAGTCCTGCGGCCACGAGTGTGGCCCGGGTCGTGGAGGATGGTTGCCCATTCTTCCATCTCGTCTGACGATTGCTCCTATAAGGCCTCCTCTTCAAGATATTGCATTATCCTACGAATAGCAGGATCGGCATTGCTTTGAAAGGCCTTTTCCGCCGCTCGAATTTGGCGCATCACTGTTCTTTTAGGCTTCGCGGATTGCTGCTGTCTCTTTCCAGAATTTTCCCCTTCCTCGTGCTCTGTCGTGCTCTGGTTCCTACCTCCCTTCTGAGTTTTGCTTTGGCCACTGCCCAGGGGACGACCCTGCTTGCGAAGCCCCAGACGCCTATCTCCAGAGGCATTCTGTACAGGCTGATTTGTCACCGGCTGGGGCATGCTTCCTTTCGAACTCCTCTTCTGCATCTCCTTAAAACTTTTCCCTGAGGCTCCATCGCCTCCCTCTCCTGAATCATCTTCTATATCCCAAATTGTGAATGGTGGGTCTCGTTCTATGGGACCTTTGCCCTTCCATTGCTGACGAGCTTCATCAGCTGCACTCCGCTCCCCTACACCACGGCCTCTCTGTCGAGTTTCCATATCACCTGCAGTCCTGTCACTCTTCCTTCTCTGATTATTTCCCACCTTAGAATGCCTCTGCTGGAAATTACCAAAATACTTCTGAACTATCCCGCAAGGGTGATTATTTGTCGATCTTTGTTTCTCTTGACTTCGGAGATTTATAATATGTTTAACATAGAACGATGCCCGAATTTTAATTTCCGGCTGCTTCCCATCCGACTCCGGTACCTCGCTGCCTTCAGCCGTTCCATCCTTAATCACGTCCTCTGCTATGTACCCTGACGCACCGTTAATCTCCCCTCTCAGCTGATGAGTATTAATTACCGCATCAGATGTGTAATCTTTGGTACCCATCCCATCTGCCGCCATAATACCCCCTTTTAATTCCTGATTCATCATCGTGTGGATTTTCATGCCATTTAGCACCTTATTCGATCGAACCTTAGGCATGGTTCGATCGTGCCCCCGCCAATTAATAATCCCTTTCATTGATCGGAGTGTGATCCCCGATAGCACCATCAGGATCTACCTTAATGATCGCGATCAAATCTTTCCATTCTCTATTTGCCTCCGCATTCCTCCACTGGCTATCTATCCTGCTTTCCTGGCCTCTGCTGCCCCAATTGGCAAGCCAATCCGCAGGTTTATTGCCATTTCTTCTAACATGATTAATGATACAGTAGTCTATTCTTCTAATCATATCCGCTATCTCCTGTACGATACCTGTTGTGCGCCAGCTCTTTGTCACCTTTTCCCACCCCTTGCCATTCCTGAGTTTCTTTACCATTTCAATGGCAATCTGGGAGTCGCCCGTAATTTCCAAGTTGGAGTACCCGTTCCTGATAGCAAGTCTTAATCCGGTATGGAGAGCCCAGAACTCGGCCTCATTGTTGGTCATCTCCCCTCCCCAGTCAGCATATATCCATCTTACTTGTCTATTGCTGTCACGGAATATACCCCCGAACCCTGCATCACCAGGGTTGCCCTTAGAGGCCCCGTCAAAATTTAGTTTTATAAATTGGTCCCTAGGATAGGTAAACTTGTCTGGGCTTTTAATCCTCATGTCCTGCTCTCTCCTTAATTGATAGTGCACCATCTCAAATTTAATATTGAGTCTGTTCAAAATTTCTTGCTCCTCTGGATCTGCTTTCCAATCTTCGTCTTGCCATCTCTCCACCAGAATGGTTTCTCTCATCGCCTCAACCACCCGCTCCCAGATCACCTCAGGTTCCTTATTGACATTTTTGAAAATTCTAGCATTGCGTTCCTTCCATACCAGCCATATTATAAAACCTGATACAAGATTCTAGGCTCTCTGTATGACTTTACAGTGAAAAGTTTCTTCCCTCCATCGAAAAATCATTTCCAGAAAATCTCTAACCACCACCCCGGATTTATTAAAGGTGCGCTTGGTATTAGACCATAATTGATTAATAAACGGGCAGTGGATCATAATATGATCTCTGTTTTCTTCGTTTTTTTTACACAGATAGCAGCTCGATGGTCCCGAGAAACCCCGTTTCTGAATGCGATCCCAAGTTAAGATTTTGTTTTTCGAAGCCAACCAAGCGAAAATGGTCACTTTGGGCCACCAATTTAGATCCCAAATTTTTCTCCAATCCTGCTGGCCATCATTGTTATTGTGAGAATTTACCAAATAATAGGCTTCCTTAGCTGAGAAAGGACCTCTCATGGTATTACCCCAACGTAGAATATCTTTCCCATCTCTTGCTCTGATTTTCCTTGAGTTCATTTCCTTTTTGAATGCCGTTTGGAAGTCAGGACTAAGATTCTGATCCCACTCTATCGGGTCCTTCCAGGATCTCCAACAGCCTTCCATGTTATCAGGTTTCCAATAATCCTTGACACAGATTCTGTTCCCCACAATTCTTCCTCTGATTTGATGAAGGCTTTGAATATTATTCAGTCGTTCTCTTTGCTACCATCTGTCGTCCCAGAAGTTAGCCTCATTCCCACCTCTGATTTCCCAGAACACATGCTGCTCAACAATGTCTCTATTTTGACTGGCCAATTCCCAGACAGCGGATCCGCGAGGAGTTTCTTTTTGTCTTAGAATGTCTACCTGTGAGTCTGGCATTCGATATTTTGTTCTCCATATTGATTTCCAAAGGTCATTTCCCCCTTTCAACCACCTCCACAAAAGTTTAGCTCCCAGTGTTTGATTGAGCAGTTCTGGGTCTCTTAATCCTAACCCACCTCTCTCTTTCCTCTCTGTAAGCTGATTCCAAGCCACTAAGGCCCATTTCTTCTTTTCCTCTGACCCTCTCCAAATGAAATTTCTGATAATTTCTCTAATCTTCCCATAAACTCCTCTCGGGGCCGCCATAATTGATAGAGGATAGATGGGTATGGCCTGAAGAACCGATTTAGCTAAAACAATTCTGCCAGCAACATTCAGGACCCAAAAGGCCCAACTCGAGACTTTTTTTTTCAGTCTATCTAAGACTCCCTGCCAGTTCTTTAATCTTTTTGAAGTAAAGTCCAGCATGTTGCCCAGATATTTTGTAGGTAGTTCACCCTTTTTGAAGCCCAGAATTCTAATAAGGTGAGTCTTCACTTGATCCACCGTGTTGAGGATAAAAACACAAGATTTATCCCGGTTAATCTCAAGTCCCGATGCCTCAGCAAACAAGTCCAGAATTTTCTTTAGATGTTTGACTTCTTTAACTGTTGGTTCTCCAAAGAGCATTATATCATCAACAAATTGTTGATGCGTTAGAGGAAGTCTGTCTCCCCATAAGCGAAGTCCTTTTAATCTATGAGCTGCTCTTTCCTGTGTAATATACCTTCCTAGACCCTCTGCTGCTAAAATAAACAAGAAAGGGGACAACGGGTCACCCTGACGAAGACCTCTGGAGGCGTTAAACGTGTTCGAAGGGTTTCCATTGACTAAGATTGAAAAGTTAGGGGAAGAAATGAGATTATGGATCCAAGTAATCCATCTCTTGTGAAAACCAAAACATTCCAGAACTCTTTCGAGGTATCTCCAGTTAAGCCTATCGTATGCCTTGGATAAATCTAACTTGATCATCATTCCTTTTCGTTTTTTATCTTTGAGGGAGTGAATAACTTCTTGAGAGACAACTAAGCCATCCAAAATCTGTCTCCCCTCCACAAAACCAGTTTGCTCCGCCGAGATTAAACCTTCCAGAAGGGGTTTTAATCTTTTGGCAATTAGAGAGGTTATGATCTTATACACTACATTACAGAGAGCTATAGGCCTAAAGCCATTAGCATCCTCCATAATTTCTCCTTTAGGAATTAGAGTAAAGAAGGTTGAATTAAGAGTTGGCCATACCTTCTGTTGCATCCTTGACTCTTCTACTAAATCCAATATGTCTTTTCCAAGAAAATGCCAGCCAGCCTGGTAAAAATCTACTGTAAAACCATCCGGGCCCGGTGCAGTGCCCTTCCTCATTGCTTTCACTGTATCTTCCAACTCTTCCAAAGTGACCACCCTCATTAAGGCTCTGTTCTGGTCTTCCGTAACTAGTCTAGGTATAGCTGTACAGATCTCCTGAATGGCTCTCGCTCGATCCACTTGAGGTTCAGAAAGGATTCCTCTATGATGATCAACTAATGTTTGCTCAATTTCATTTTGCTCCACCAACCTTATACCATTATTCCCTTTAATGGAAAGAATTCTGTTTCCCTGTCTATGCTTAACCATTGCCTGATGAAAAAATTTTGTATTTCTTTCCCCTTCCCGAAGCCATTTAATTCTAGATTTTTGTCGCCATAGAATTTCCTCTTGCTTGCGTCTTTCTTCCATTCTTCCCAGCAGAATCCCTTCTTTGGTGATGCTTTCCTCAGTCCTGCCTTCCAAAATTATTTTCTGTTGGAGATCCTCCATTTCCCCTTCTAGTTTTTGCTTATCTTCCAGGATGTTGCCAAATTCTTCCTTGTTCCATTTCTTAATCTTCATCTTCAATTCTTTCAGTTTTAATTGAAACGTGTGCATTTTTCCTCTACCCTGCACTTTACTTTGATTCCACCATTCTTCTACCTTTTTTATGAAATCTGGATCCCGTAACCAGAAGGCTTCAAAACGAAATGGCTTCTTACCCTTGATTTTTTTAATGTCTATTTCCAATCGGATTGGCCAATGGTCCGATCCCAGGGAGGGGATAATCTTGGCCTCAACAAAAATATCCTTGTTCAAGATGTCTTCAGATATTAAGAATCTGTCCAGTTTTGAGGCAATTTGGTTCTTGCCTCCTCTTCGGTTATTCCAAGTGTAGACTCCGTTAATAGTTTTGATATCTACTACTCTTAGATCCTCTATCATCTCATTAAATTTATCCATGAACTGATCCAACCTTCTAACCCCTCCTTTTTTCTCGTCCAGGGATCTGATTAAATTAAAGTCTCCTCCAATGATCCAGGGCTGCACAGAATAAAGATGTCGGATAGTTCTTAAGCTCCTGATGAAGTTTTCTTTTTCTCCAGGGTTTGTGGGTCCATAAACACCTGTAATAACCACCTGTTCCTTAGTCCCTACTATCCTGCCCAGCCCGGTCAGGATTCCATGCATGCTAGTCCAATTATCTAGAAGGATTTCATTCGGATTCCACAGTATTGCTATTCCCCTGCAGCTCCTATAGCATCATGTCCCATAACTTTGTAATTCAATCTACTTTTTTCAATGATGTCTTCTAACTGGTGTACCACAATTTTAGTCTCCTGCAATATCAAAATGCTAGGTTTTTCTTTTTTGAGCTTATCTCGCAAATATCTTTGCTTTCCCTTACTATTCAAACCCCTAATATTCAAACTAACAACAATCATTTAAAACTTTTGGAAGGAAGGAAAAAATACCTCTGACAGAGGTATCACTTTACCAGAGTTGATCAATGTTTCGCCCACCGATTGGATGGTTTCATTTATCGTTTTCCGACCTCTTTTTCTGCTACTTTTGCCAGCATTGCCCATTCCCAACATTTCATTCTCCTGCTCCCCACCCTCCGTTATCTGTTTTTCCAAGTTTTCCCCTTTCCGCTCCTTATATTTCTGGAAAGCTTCCTTGAACAACTATTTTTGTTTTTCTGGTATAAATCTGTTATCCAAATACTTCCACTCCTGGATTAGTCTTTTCATTAACTTTTCCTCTTCGGCCTAAGATGTTATAACTTATCACTTTAACATTATTATTTCGTTTATAAAAGTATATTTTCCACATCTTCAGCTTGTGTCAATTGCTCACATCAACTTTAATCCTGAGGTAAATCTATATTTAAAATGGTATCATTTTAAAGGTAACATTATCATTAAATGTTATCACTTTAAATTTAACATTATCATTGTGTGTTGTGTTTGAGTGTATATCTTTATTGATATTTTAGGGTATGACATTGTTTTGGTTGGTAAATTTATTAAATTATAATAAAGGAAAAAGGTGAAAATTTTGGAGTGTGGTATTTATAGATTTATTTAAAGTGAATTGTAAGTGAGTTAGGCTCACTAAATTATGATAAAAATAAATAAATTTTAAAATATTGTATATTTATAGTTAATTTACTAATTAATAATAAAAATTACGAATACTTATTATAATTTTAATAATATTTATTTTAATTTTGAGTTATTGAAAAATAATTAATTAAATTTTTATAATATGATTTTTTAAAATTTATTTTAATTTTATAGATATAATGATATAATATTTATTATAAATTTCATTTTCTTATTTTTCTTTTATGGAATAAATTTAAGTTAAAAGTTTTCAACTCGATATCTTTATGATGATGATGGTTAATGTTTACTGAGACCAAACTTTGGTCTATCGGACCTAAAGAAACTAATTATTTAGTTTGATTTAAGATTTTATTCCTATGCTCAGGGAAGGTCACTATTGCAACAAAGATTTTGAAACTGAGATCTAATAAGATTTTGAAACTGAGATCTAATAGGTTGTACACCCGGCACTCTAAGAGGAAGTGATTTTCATCTTCGATGTTCATATTTCAAATCATTATTATAATTCTATAATTTATCAAATTAAATTTCATTTAAAATAAAAACCTAAAACACTTTATTTTATTTTGTAAGTTATAATTTTTTTTTTATTAAAGTTATTCAATTCTATTTAAATCTCTAATATAAAAATAGATAGTTGAAACAAAAAGTGAAATAACCATTTAAATTAGCTAAAACAAGTAATTGATATATATTTTTAGTAATATTATTAAAATGACGTGATTTGAGTTTATAATAATAATGATGACAATCAAATAAAATTAAAATTTTATATATGTTTGATTTATCATTTATTTTTATAAATAAATAATTTAGAAAAAAAATTATAAGTAATAAATTTTAATTTTATTATAAATTTTAATATGTTAAATAATAATAAAATAATATATATTATTTTTATTTTATATATATATAGATAATAATAATAAAATTTGAAAAAATCATAATTTTATTAAAAACAAATACTAACATTCAACCTTGTAATCATTTTAAGTATCTCGAAAACAATAAGAACACAACCAAATTAACAAAACGTGAAGAATAAGAAGATACAACCAAATGAATTAATAAAAACGTTATTGTGAACAAAGTTTTAAATCCTTGTAAAGGTTGTTGAGGTTGAGGATGGCTCAAGTAAACACAAATCATGAAGTTGGAGTGCTTTCAAGTAAAGAATCTTCTACAATTCTATTAAAAAGGAAGAAGTTGGTTATAATGAGCAATTTTTTTTAAGGAGAAGTTGTTTCCAAGGTCAATATAAATACTCTCCAATGTCATTCTTTGGATAACACTGACCATCAGTGTGATTTTTCATAGAAACAATTTCCTTTCGATATAATATGTTTGAGTGATAAGTCATTGATGCCTTCCACTAAAATCCAATTTTCTAAATCAATGTATCTGCAAACACTAATTACATTTTGACTTTGGAGTCTTCTATATAGTTGTCTCACTCCCACTCTATCTTTTCTCCATAAATTTCAATATCATAAGCTAGTATGTTAATGATTTTCCATGTGGGTAAATCCCCTCTCTAGGATCTTTACCTTGTAGCTTTTTATATAAAAGAAAAAAATTCAATAATCCAGTTTCACATGCTATAGTTATCACCACTTTGTATGTGATATATAAATATATAAAATTTCCAAATTATATAATTCATATAGTTTTGAAAATATTTATTTATAGTTTTTAATATATAATATAATTTATTTAAAATAATAATATTTAAATATATGTTTATGATTTTTGATTATCTATATATAATTAGTAAAATATAGATAATATTAGAAAATTTAAATTTAAAAATAAATTACGTTTTTCTAAAAGTTTAAGATTAAAAAAAAATTGAAATATAAGTTGATTGACCATAAATTAAAAAATAAAAATTATATTTTTGTTTTCACTAATTAAATCTCTATGGGGTAATAATTTAGGGTGATGTATTTACGATCTCTTTGCGGTAATAATTTACGATCTCTCTGCGGTAATAATTTACGATCTCTGCAGTCATAATTTACGATCTCTTTGCGGTAATAATTCATGATCTCTCTGCGGTAATAGAAAATAATTCAGGGCACGTGCGTCTGCAGTCTAGCTTGCTGATATCAGAGGCACACATTCCTTATATTTTTCTAATACATATCTTCTCATATCTTTTCAAGTATGAATAATTCACCACAATTACCAAACATGACCAAAGGTAGACCTAGCATGGTTACTCTACAGAGCTTTTATGAGTATATAAAGTCTTTAGAGAAACGTAGAGAAGAAAGAGAAGTCAAGCTACAAACAGAGTTAGTAGCCATGCTGGAAAATAAATTCACACATCTTGAAGACAACATCCAAAAACAAATAGAAAATAAAATAGAACTATTGGAAAATAAGATGGAGGCAATGGAGACTAGGTTGCACGTTATAGAAAAACAAAACCAAGATATGAACCAAACATCCTAGCATATAGATGTTGATACTTTAGAGAGTCTTAAAATGAAGGACATGATTAAAGAGCTAGAAGAAAAAGTTAATACCGCCTCACCCTAAATAGTGTGGCAGGTAAATTAGATATCAAACCAATTAAAGATGAAATGAAACAAATTGATAGAATTAGACCATGAACGGAACAAAAGGGCCTTGAACCTTATAATCTTCAGTTTGAAAGAGGAGGTAGACGAGGATACTTTAGCCATAGCCCAGACAGAATTACATAACAGATTACAAATTGAAACAACGTGTCTCACAGAAGCAACAAGGTTGGGGAAACTAACTGAGAATAAAGGAAGGCTGATCCGAATAAAGGTGAGCTCTACTGACCATAAGTATGACATACTTAGTAAAACCTCAAGTCTAAAAGGAACATGAATATTTATAAATGAAGATATCATTCCAGAAGATCAAGCAGAATTGAGAAAGGAGGTTCAAAAGGTAAAGGAAGCTAGGAAGGAAGGAAAATGGGCAATAATCAGAAATAGAAAAGCCATTATTCGAGATAGAAACCAAAAAGATAATAATAAATAGCAATTCAACATGCTTCGGATTCTTTCTTGGAACTGTCAAGGCTTTCCATGGAACAAAGGCCCCAAGCTAAGTTGGATCTCGAATGATGTTGATATTATTTTGCTTGTTGAAACTTGGGGGCACGAAGAATCTAAGGTCCCTAACATAGATGGCTTTTCGTTATGGTCTACCTGGAATAAGCAATCCTCTCGTAGAGGCATTGGGGGTATAGCTTGTTACATTAAGAAGAACATCTCTACATATGATAGGATTTATAAAAATGGCCCTTACAACCAATATAGTTGGATAGAAATTACTGACATTTATGCAAAAAAGACCTACATAGCAATCTATTATTTCCCCCCATCAATTCTAACTTCTATAAGAAAAAGAATCTAGATAAAAATATTCCTTACAATGCTTTAGAGAATGATATTTCTAGCCTAAGGAATGAAGGCAATATCCTTTTGATGGGTGACTTTAATGGTCGAACTTTAAGCAACCAAGATATTCTTCTAATCAATAATTCCAACCCTAATCCTCTTCAGTTAGATGAAGACCTTCCTCTGGCTAGCCGGTACAAAAGGAGCTCTGAAGACCTCGGGGAGAATTTGTTTGTGTTGGAGCTAGTCATGCTCTGTAGTGCCAGGATCTCATAATTTACAACGGTTTAAATAAGTGGCCCAATTCTAGCCAGATGACCTGCATCCATGGGCTTGGTAGCAGCGTGGTAGAGTATGTTATCTCAGATCTCCCTCTATACAACGAAATAACAAATTTTGACATCTTAAACAACAACGAGCCTAACTTTGATCATAGGCCTTTACTTATAACTCTCAATCTTGTCATGCATAGAGATCCCATGGAAGATAATCCTTATAGCCAAAATAAGTTAATCTTTGATAGAAATAAAAAAGATCTCTTTCTAAATGAATTAAAAACTAATTTTCTTCCTTTATCTAGTATAGACAACATAGAAGATCTCTATCATAATTTTACTACAACCCTCTCTTATTTTATTAACAAGTTCTCAATTGAAGTTTCAAGTAATAAAAGAAATAGAAAAACCAACCCATGGTATGACAAAGATTGTAAAAGTGTGAGGAGAGCAATTAAGGAAGTTTTTGATGAATCTCTTAAAATTGGCAAGATAAAAATATACAAAGCCCTAACTCAAAGGAAAAAAAGGCAGTATATTCATAAAAGACAAGAGAATCTCTTACACCTCTCTAAGGTAGCTCCTAAGAAATTCTGGAGGCAGATTCTAACTAGGAAAACTAAAGATAATAATAAAATTGCTCTACAAGACTAGAATTCCTATCTTAAAAAGCTTTATGAATCTCCAAATGTCATGGATAAATATGAAACCTCGCTCACAACGAAAGAATTTTTCTCATTAGAAGACATTGATTTTGGGGTTAATCACTTCGCTAATGGGAAAGCTAAGGACATTGGAGGTTACCAGGCCTTAAAAATTGGAGGTCATGTCCTCATCCCCCACATTCACAAGCTTTTCAATCAAGTGGTCAAGCAAGGCTTCCCTAAACCATGGACTCAAAGCCTCATTATCCCTATTTTTAAAAGTGGGGATACGAATAACCCCTCTAATTATCAGAAAAATATGATCAACCCTCTCCTAGCTAAGTTATATGTTAATATTTTGAAAAGGAAGTTGAGCATATGGCTTGAAAGTGAAGGTAAGCAGGCTAAATGCCAAGTGGGTTTTAGAAAGCAACACTCAACAACAGACCACCTTGTTACGCTTAGGATCATTGTGGAGGATTGTTACAATGATAAATCCAATCTCTTTTGTTGCTTTGTGGACTTTAGAAAGGATTTAGATACGGTTCCTAGAAACAACCTTTGGAACAGATTAAAAGAGCTAAAGGTTCCTTTTGAGTTAAGAGTTGCCGCTATAAGGTTATACGAGAATGTAATTTCCAAGTTAAAAAGCAATGAGGGGTGGTTGAAATACATTAAGTGTAATATCGGAGTTAAACAAGGTTGACCCCTCACCCCTACCCTATTTGGCATTTACATCGACAAGCTAGAAGGTTGTTTAGAGGAAGCAGGATGTGTTGGCCTGATCTTAGTTGGGATAGTCATCATCCTTCTTCCCTACGCTGATGATATTGTTCTTCTCACAAGGTGCCCATCTGATCTTGATAAGAAACTTATACTTCTTAAGTATTTCTGCTCTACCATGGGTATGATTGTTAACACTGTCAAAACAAAAGTTATGATTATCAAATCCAAGAAGGACACTTACGCTAATTTTGTGTATGACAATAGTAACTTGGTGGAAGTGTCTTCCTACAAGTACCTAGGAATTGATATTCATCACAAGCTTAACTGGAACAATAGCATTGAGAAAAGGATTAATGGGGGATGGAAAGATTATTTTGGTCTTGAAAATAATGGTAAAACGGAAAACCTCGTAATGTGGGATAGAAAGAAGTTCCTCTTTAAAATTTTAGTCACTCTGGTTATCTTATATGGATGTGAGGTTTGGGTTTGTAGCATCTCTAGAGAATCCTGGAGAAAGATTGAGAAAATCCAGAAGTGTTTTATAACGTATAACCTAAAAATTAAAAGAAACACACCCTATCCTATTCTCCTTATATAAGTGGGTCTTTCCCCTATCGAGAGCCTAGCTATGACTAGGCTTCTGTTGTACAAGCACAAACTCAATAACATAGGAGATCATAGAATTCCTAAGCTAGCTTTAAATTCCAGCCAAAACCACCTAAGGCTCAAACGTGGTTGGTATAAAGACACCAGGGCCTGGTTAAACCATTGAGAAATCGAAGAGAATGTTGCATTGCAAAAAATTAAAAACATTAAAAATATTGTTACTTCTAAGTTCAAAGAAAAAATGTGGTGTGAGAAAGATTTAGCAGCTAAAAGAAAATTAAGATATTATAAGGAGGTCATCAACCCCACCCTAGAATATCAAAAGTATCTCTCTATTTTAACTAGCTCAAAGAAGAAAATTAATATAGCCAAGATCAGAACGAACTCTCATGAGCTCCATAGTGAAATGGGTCGTTGGCCAGTTCCTAAAACACCATGGATGGAAAGGTTATGCCATCTCTGTGGGAATATGAACATCGAGCATGAAAATCACTTCCTCTTAGAGTGTCACGTGTACAGCCACATTAGATCTCAGTTTCAAAATCTTTGTTGCAATACTGACCTTCCTAGCCTTTTATGATGTCAAAATTACAGTGAGCTTTGGAGGCTTCTCTCCAAGCTTTTTGAGCATAGGAATAAAATCTTAAATCAAACTAAATAATTCGTTTCTTTAGGTCCGATGGACCAAAGTTTGGTCTAAGTGGACGTTAGCCATCATCATCATCATCATAATTTTTTTTTTACATTTCTAAATTAAAAATAAAATTTTACTAGTTTTATGGTCAAACTATATATTGGACAATTCCCACAACTTCCTAGGATGAAAAGATTTGTTATCTTTGTGACACTAGGAAGATTGAAGAAGAAAAACACTTCCTCTTAGAATATCCAACATACATCCAAAACAATTTGAAAGCTTCTGTTAACACTTCTCGAACACAAAAATAAAATTTTAAGAAATTTAAGTAATTCCTTACCTTTTAAAGGTCAATAAACAAAATTTGATAGCAATGGAAATTAATCATCATCATCATATTAATTAGGAGTGTATATTTTGGAATAGGGATTGAAAAATATTAATTTAATTATCAATAATTATTAGGTGGATGGTAGGGACTAAAACTCCATGAAATATTCTAAAATATTCATAATAGTATACACAAATCAATGGTTGATATTTATGTCCAAATTTGTTATGTTCTTTTAACTCTTTTAATTAAATTGATTAACTAGAAAATGTCATATGAACAAGTGTCATATGGAGTAGGTTATGACTTTTTGTGCATGTGGTATTGATAAGACATGGTATTGGACCATGATATTGTAACAAAGCCTATTCATAGCTTAAGAATCTTCATGGTAAAGTGGAGGCAAATTTCCATGAATAACAATCTTGTTCCATGTTTTTTTAAATGTATATAGAGATATATATCTATATCTATATATATATATATATATATATATATATATATATATATATATATATATATATAGATATATATATCTATATTTAACTTATATACAAATTATTTTAATAATTATAATAATAAAGTTATAATTTAGTTAGTTTTATGTTTCTTTTTTAATTTTAGCAAGATGAGATGTATCATGAAATTACCTATTTTTGATGGTTATTATGGATTGATGCTATCATTGCGACCATTTAATCTATATGGTTGTGCTTGTATTATCAATATAACAAGTTACAATCATAAGTTGTAGAATTTATAGTCCAGAGATCACTATTTTGGTGTCAACTTAACTTCAAGCGTCCCCATGAATGATAAAAGCTCTTTCATAGATCAATGTGCAAAGACATTCTTCCCACTTGACATTAATTCTAGAAATTACAATAGATGAATGGTACATGGCCACATTATGTTCATATTATAGATGGATGGAATATGAGCACAATGGAAGGGGAAAATTCATAGTGTTATATTCCATAATATGTCAAAGGTGTCAAAACCTGTAATAACTCAATGGCCAACCAATAGTGAGGAAAACCATCATTGGATAATATTCGTGAATGCAAGTTATCTCATCACAATGGTTCAAGGAAAATCATGCCTCTTGAAATGACCCACTAGTTGTTCTTAAGGGGGATAGAGTTCCACTCCTACCCAATTCCTCTAGGTCTTAGGTCATTAATCCATTTCTTTATGTTTGATTAAGAGAAGCTCTTAACCAATGAAGAAAAATTTCAAGTCTTACTACAAGACCATATTTGTAAGGCTCCATCCTAGGGACATCTAACATAACTAAATTTCTCTAATTTCAAATACAATAAAACGGGAAATAATTTATTTCTAACTAAACATTTAATCGATGATAATTTACCATTAAAATTTAGTTCCTACAATTAAATAGTGAGCATTTCATTTCAATCACTTACATGAGTAATATATAAATATAGGAATACATGTTCTGATAGCCTGGTTGAGATGCCCCTGAGCTCCTGATCCTGCTAGGATGATTGATGGCGAGGGTGCAGGCGTTAGAGACAATCTCCCTAATCTTCCAACAAGCTCTTCAATATCTTGATCAACTTCCCTTTCTTCTGCTCTGGGCGCATCAGTCATTAAACTGATATTTCATTTCTTAAGAAAATCACGCTATCATGCTTTATTAACAAACAGTGCTCTTCGGGTAATTCCTAAAAGAATTATTCAATTGACGGACTTATGCAACACCATATATGTATATACCACGTTATGTTTCTTGGCCTGATGCGAGATCGCATCGGCGATGATTATAAGTGTGACCTTACCATGAACAAAGGCTCGTATATATATATCGCACCGGTGATGATTATATATCTCCGCCTCTATGCTAGTTTCGGGTCGATATATATATATAAGTCGCAATTGTTCAAACAATGATCTTCTTCCCTTCGAATCAACGGATCCGACGCACTTATACACAGCCTTTAATATGTCGCCAGTTCCGCTTTTCGCCAGTCGATTCAATGAACAACTTCCCACCTCCGAAATGACGGACCTGGCGATATATATATATGTCGCAGTTTATATTAATTCGGCTCCCAAATTCGGAACTCGCCCCTGTTGCGATATGGTTCCCTTCGAACCGAAAGACTTTGTAAACTGAGCGCACAACCAACAGCTCCAAGGATCTCCTAACATCGATATAGTCTCGGACCGATATGGTAAGAACTTTCAGTTATAAGTCTCAATTTGTTGCCGCCACTTAATGAAAAAGTGCAAGACTTCTTGCTATAATCGGAATACACGCGCAACTGTAAAATAAGAGTTAAAGACTATATAACTGTGAATGAAAGGAAAGGTGATTTCGATGGTTAATATACAGTATTGTAGCATGCGGAACCCAATCACCGATTCAACACTATTAAGGCACTACCAATAATCTACAAATGCATATTACTCTACACATGCATATTACAGAGTCGTTTAATAAGAGACACCGAGAGAACAATTTTTTTTTTCAAAATAATACTATGGCGCTCGCTCCCTCCTCTCTCCCTGAGAGCTTTGCTGCCTCTTTATTTATAACTAAGGATAAGCCTTTTCGGTCCTTATCCGATACAAAGAAAAGCATGCTTTACAGAATGATTTAAAGCTTGAAGGCTTTGTTACAAATAGCATGATTTATTGCTAGAATTTATTCTATTTTTAACTAAGAAAGCATAGAAATTGCAGGCTAAAGGACCCCACTCCCTTGCCTGTAGATTTTTTTTTTTTTTTTTTTGGAATAATTTGGAAGATTTTTCCCCTCTGAGTCACATGCTCCCGCATCAGACTCCTGAGGACAAAATTCTTCATGGGCTCCTGTCCATGAGCTCATCTACAGATTTGCCCAATTTCTGTAGAATGTCTTCTGTAACCCAAGTAGCTTCAGCGATCGGCTGTCCCTTCCATTTCACCAGATACTGGAAATATTCTCGTCCCCTTGTCTTTTTATATACTTTCTTATCCAGAATTCTTTCTGGCTGTAAATTCTTTGCTGTGGGTAACTGTTTTACCCAGTCAATCTCTGGAGTCTCTTGATCCTGTGCTGTATCATCTGCAGCTTCATTCTCATACTTGTACAAGTCTGCAACATTAAAAATTGGTGATATTCCCACACCAGGTGGTAATTCAATCTCATAAGCATTTGCAGAGAATTTCCTCAGTATTCTGCATGGTCCAATTTTCTTGGATTTTAACTTATTATATGCTCCCTTTGGAAATCTCTCCTTTCTGAGGTGTGCCAAAACCAAGTCTCCAACTTCAAAGTTCATTTCTCTTCTCCTCATGTCTACTCTAGTTTTATATTGAATGTTGTTGTCCTGTAGCTACTGTTTCACCTGTTCATGTATCGCCTGCATTCTTGAAGCAAAGTCTTCACCTTCTGCACTTCTTATTTCTTCTTTTCCCAAATTCCTTAATTCAGATATTCCTCTTGGGTGCATTCCATAAACAATATGGAATGGGCTCTGTCCTCTGCTCCTGTTTGGTGAGTCATTATATGCATATTCAACTTGTGGTAACACTTGATCCCGTTGTTTTGGATGTTCCGCAATAAAGCTCCTCAAAAGATTGCCTAAACTTCTGTTCACAACTTCAGTCTGTCCATCAGTTTGTGGATGATAGGCAGAACTGAAACTTAATTTAGTTCCCAGCTTCTTCTATAGTGTTCTCCAGAAATGTCCAACGAACTTTGAATCCCTGTCTGAAACAATGCTTTTGGGCAATCCATGTAATCTTACAATTTCTTTAAAAAATAAGTTAGCAATATGAGAAGCATCACTAGTTTTATAACATGGAATAAAGTGTGCCATTTTTGAAAATCTGTCCACTACAACAAAAATTGAATCATAGCCTTTTTGAGTCTTTGGAAATCCTAGCACAAAATCCATACTTACCATATCCCAAGGCCTATCTGGAATTGGAAATGGAATATACAACCCTGTGTTCTGGCTCCTTCCTTTTGCATACTGGCAGACTTTACAATTCCTGACATACTTCTCTACTTCAGATTTCATTTTCGGCCAGAAGTAAAATCTGTTGAGCTGTTCAAAGGTCTTCTCTCTACCAAAATGTCCTGCAAGTCCTCCACTATGCTTCTCTTTGATTAAATTATCTCTCATTGAACAGTTGGGTATGCACAGCGGATTTTTCTTAAATAACAGTCCATCTTGTATAAAATAATCCAGCCACTTGCTCCTATCTGCCAAAACAGGATTTTTACAAGCCTCAAATGCCTCCTTAAAATCTGAATCGGTCTCATATAATTCCTTAAGAAAATCAAAACCCACCACTTGGATTTGACTTTCTTGCAGCAATACACTTCTCCTACTTAAGGCATCTGCGACTTTGTTTGATTGTCTAGTTATATGTTTCAACACAAAATGAAAGCCTTGAAGATACTCTACCCATTTAGCATGTCTCTGGCTAAGTTTTGGCTGCTGCATTATAAACTGCAATGCATGGTTATCTGAATAAAGAATAAATTCTTTCAACATTAAATAATGCCTCCACTTCTTTAGTGCCTGCACAACTGCGTAAAACTCCTTATCATAAGAAGAATACTTCCTTTTTGCATCATTTAGCTTTTCACTGAAATAAGCTATTGGTCTATCTTCTTGGCTTAAAACTCCTCCAATTGCTTCTGCGCTGGCATCACACTTAACTTGAAAAGTTTTGTTGAAATCAGGAAGAACCAAAATAGGCTTTTCAGTTATTTTCTTCTTTAACAGCTGAAAATTTCTCTCAGCTTCAACAGTCCACTTAAATGGCTATTTATCTTTATTTATGGTCTCAATAATAGGTGCATTAATCTTACTAAAATTCTTAATGAATTTTCTGTAAAAACTAGCAAGACCTTGAAAGCTCCTTACCTCAAAAATACTCTTGGGTGAAGGCCACTCCACAATTGCTTTGATCTTTTCTGGATCCATTTTCAATCCTTCAGCTGAGATAACAAATCCCAAGTACACCAGCTCCTCTTTCATAAATAAACACTTCTTCAGATTCAAGAATAATTTTTCTTGTTGCAGCTTCTGTAGAACATAATTTAAATGCCTCAAGTGTTCCTCCTTGGATCTGCTATAAACTAATATATCGTCTAGATATACTATTACAAATTTACAAATGAATTCTTTAAGAACTTCATTCATAAGCCTCATGAATGTACTTGGTGCATTGGACAACCCAAAAGGCATCACTCTCCACTCATATAATCCTTCATTGGTCTTAAAAGCGGTTTTCCATTCATCCCCTTCTCTTATCCTTATCTGATGATAGCCACTTTTAAGATCTAACTTTGAAAAATATTTTGCGCCAAACAAGTAATCCATTAAATCTTCAATTCTGGGTAATGGAAATCTGTACCTGATTGTAATCTTATTGATGGCTCTTGAATCTGCACACATTCTCCAGCCTCCATCTTTCTTCGGGCTCAGCACTGTTGGCACTGCACAAGGACTCAGGCTTTCTTTGATCAACCCCTTATCAAGCAATTCTTGCACCTGTTTCTTAACTTCTTCATTTTTTGCAGGAGTCATTCTATATGCTACTTTTTTAGGTAGGCTTGCTCCAGGAATCAAGTCTATATGATGATTGATTTTTCGAATTGGAGGTAATTCATTAGGCAAATCATCAACAATAATATCATAATAATTCTCCAGCATTTCTTGAATTTCAATGGGTAATTCAGAAATTTTAGTGGAAGTCAGTATTACCTTGGGCTTGCAAATTACAGCAAAATTTACCTCATTTTCTTCAGTCTGCTTCAAGTATTCCTTCCCTCCAAGTAACAGAGTTTTTGGATCAGTCTTCTGTCCCGATACCTCTTCTTCTTGCAGAGGCAACAATGTATGATTAACACCATCTTTTCCAAACTTGTAGGTGTTTCTCTTCCCGTCATGTATGGCTCCTCTGTCATATTGCCAAGGCCTTCCAAGCAATATGTGACACACATCCATAGGCATCACATCACAAACAATTTTATCTTTGTACTTGCCCACTTGAAATTCCACTTCACACTGTTCACTTACCAACAGTTGATGTCCCTTTTGTAACCATGACACCTTATAAGGTGTTGGATGCTTCATTGTCTTCAGCTTCAATTTCTCCACCACTTCTGTAGAGACCAGATTATCAGTGCCGCCACTATCAATGATCATCTAGAAACATTTCCCTTGGACTTTACATACTGTCCTGAATAAAGTTTTCCTTTGTGGCGGTTCAGCAGCCACCTCCTTCATTGGCTTAAGTAAGACTTTATTAACCACCAGAGATTCTCCTCTTTCTGGTGTATTTCCTTCTTCTGTTACCACTACCGCTGGTGCTTCTTCTTCAGCTGGAGCAACAATTGCATTCCTCTGCTTTATGTCTGCATTCTCTGGGCACTCAAAAGCTCTGTGTCCCAGCTTGTTACATCTGTAACATCTTATTTCTCTGCCTCTTCCTCTACCTCCTCTTCCTCTGGAAAAACTCCCTCTGCCTCTTGCATCACCTTCTCTGGTTGCATGCTGGGTTGAGCTACCGCTAGCTCCATCTCTAGGTGCTGTAGATCTTCCTCTACCACCTTGACTTCCTTTTCCTCTGAAAGTCCCTCTCCCTTTGGCAGACTGCTTCCTTATGAGTTTTTCCTCAGCTTTCAGCGCTATCTGATAAGCTTCCTCTATTGTTTTAGGAGACAACAGACTTATCTCATCCTGAATGTCCATCCTGAGGCCATTCATATATCTAGCCACCTTCTCATCTGTGTCTTGGGCTTCTCCAGCTCTTATGCTCACTTTATAAAACTCTTCTGTATATTCTTTTACTGTTAAAGCTCTCTGTCTAAGATTTTTCATTTGTCTAAACAATGTTTGCTGATAATTACTTGGCAAGAACTTACCTCTTAACTTTGCTACCATTCGGCTCCAGTTCTTGATTAGCTGCTTACCAAGTCTCTTCCTTTCCGCCTGCACACCATCCCACCAGAGTGCTGCGTGGCCTTTTAACTTGGTGACAGCAAACTTTACTTTCTTCTCATCCTCTGTTTCCTCGTAATCGAAGAATTTCTCCATGCTATTAATCCAGTCGATCAATTCTTATGGATTCAGTCCTCCTTGGTATACCGGTACTAATTGGTTCCATGGCCTGGCTGTGGATTTTAACACTGATTGAAAGAACCTCATCTCAGGAGTAACCTGTACAGCTTCCTCCTCTTCAGCAGCTTCAATTTCGGGCTCACTGACATCTCCATCATCTATATTTCTATCTGAAGTTAATGCATCCACTCTAGCTCGCAGCTCTTCTACTGTTTCCATTAGTTCAGCATTTGCAGCAGGTCATCCTCTTCCACCACGTCCTCGTCCTCTTCCAACTCTGAAAGCCATCCTTCTTCTACTCCTGAGATTCAATTCAATGTCAGTTGATGGCTCTGATACCACTAATGATGGCGAGGGTGCAGGCATTAGAGACAATCTCCCTAATCTTCCAACAAGCTCCTCAATATCTTGATCAACTTCCCTTTCTTCTGCTCTGGGCGCATCAGTCATTAAACTGATATTTCATGTTGAAAATAATACTGAGAGGGGGGGTGAATCAGTATTATCTAGCAATTTAATAAATCTTCCTTATTTGATCTTTGAATTATTTTTGCATGTCAGTACCATAAAATAATGAGCATGAACAAAGAAAACAGATAGTCACACCAAAGAACACAAGATGTAAGGTGGAAACCCAATGTGGGTGAAAACCACCTGCTGCAATATGTCTCTATCTTCTTTCAAATTAGAAACTTCTTTTACAATGATTTTGTACTGGTGCAGTCCTTTACCAGTACGCAGGCTGCAACCTGCAGAGAGCTACCACTCTCTCTCTCTCTCTCGTTTTCCAGTCTACTCCTGGAAGGGAGCTACAACCCCCTACTTCTTTTCATAAAGCATCAGATGATCAACAAGTACATAACAGTTACAGACCACTACAGATATCAGATCAGCAATAACAGAACTAACCCAGAACACCTTATCAACAGAGAAATTCAATCAACAGAACATCTTAAGACAGAGACGCAGTTTTTCCTTCTGTGGCCTGCGACCATACGCAATTAACCTTCTGCTACTCCGCGTCCAGACGCAGATATCCTTCTGCTGTGCTGCGTGCCCACGCACTGTTCCTTTAACTGCTCTGCGTTCTGTCGCTTCAGGGATGCATCCAGAAACACTATCGCGCCGCGTCTTTTGCTACAGGGTCGCACCCAAAAATACTATCGCGCCGCGTCCTTTTGCTTCAGAGACGCACCTGAACCTTGATCGCTCTGTGTCCCCACGCAGATCTCCAGTCACTGAGCCGCGTCCCAGATGCACCTGAACTTCGTCTGTCCTGCGTCCCCACGCAGATCTGCAGATTTTGTACTACGTCCCGGCGCGCTTTCCTTTCACTGTACCTGCGTCCCTTCGGGTATGAATGATTTCAAGACCTTAAGTGTAACCCAAACAGTCAGATCTACAGATCTGATCTTGCGCCAAAGAGATCTCAGTCCTTCAGTAGATTCGCCTTTTAGATCTAGACCAGATCTCACCCAAATAAGATATTCAACCAAAGACTTGCTTAATCCAAATGATCTCCTTTGCTTTATATAGGCAAGCTCCTCCTCAAAACATGGAACAATACCACGAGCCGACACCATAATAACACAATACCGTCGGCTAGATACCAAGAGTAAAGCACAAGAAACCCCCACGTGAGCTTTTCTCTGCCTAGAAATGAGTGCACTGGGTGGACGCACCCCCTGAACGGCTGGCCTGCGTCTCTGGACGCGGACCTTGCATGGTGTACCTGCGGGTACGCACCTTCTGAACTGGTTTCCTGCGTCCTTCTTAAATTTCAACAAACTGAGAGCCTTGCCACGGGAGTTGCCATCAAGTACAACATCTGTAACATACAGCCATACCAGAAAACATAATGCCAACAATCTCCCCCTTTGGACTTGATGGCAACCTCACAAACTTCAGCTTCGTTCTCCCCCTTTGACATCAAAGGAAAAGGGGTATGCTCCCCCTAAGATCATGCTCCCCCTGAATATGAACCAGATCTGCAGCAACGAACCATAATCCACCATGAAAGAGATAGAGACATATTGCAGCTATTTCCAAGATCTCCTTCTGACCATCCTCCATAATGCCAACAATGCATTATGTGCTCCCCCTGAGCCTGTACCACCAATAAGAAGAGGTTCAACAATAAGATGATGCATCAACAACCCCCAGCTTTTTCCTGAGGTACTCAAAAGTGTCCCTGGGCAATGGTTTGGTGAGAATATCAGCAACTTGTTCCTTAGAAGGAACATACTCCAACTTGACCTTCTGTTCAAGCACTTGTTCCCGGAGAAAATGATACTTGATTGGTATGTGCTTGGTTTTTGAATGCATAACCGGATTCTTTGAGATGCTGATTGCACTTGTGTTATCACATAAGATGGGGATAGGTGGTGTACAAGTGATTTGAAAATCCTGCAAAGTCTGCATCATCCAAAGAAGTTGGGTGCAACAAGATGCAGCAGCAACATATGCCGCTTCAGCTGTAGACAAGGCAATCGAACTCTGTTTCTTGTTGAACCAAGATACCAATCTGGAACCCATAAAGAACGCACCACCACTTGTGCTTTTCCTGTCATCCACGCTTCCGGCCCAATCTGCATCTGTATAAGCATGAAGAGTAAGATCTGTATCTCTAGGATACCATAAGCCATAATTTTGAGTCCCTTGAAGATATTTGAAAATTCTCTTCACTGCCTGAAGATGAGTCTCCTTCGGATTTGCCTGAAATCTTCCAACTATTCCAACTGCATGCATGATGTCCGGTCGGGTACCTGTCAAATATAGTAAACTTCCAATCATAGATCTGTAGGTTGGTTGATGTACTGCTGCAGATTCATCATTTGCACTGAGACTGCATCCTGTGACCATGGGTGTACATACTGGTTTTGCATCTTCCATACCATATTTCTTCAAAATCTGTTTGAGATACTTGGTTTGAGATAAAAAGATTACTCCTTCTTTTTGTTGGATTTGCAAACCAAGGAAATATGTCAGTTCTCCTATCAAGGACATTTCAAATTCTTTCTGCATGACCGAGGCAAAGCTTTGACTCATAGCTTCTTCATTGCTGCCAAAAATAATGTCATCTACATACACAACAAGTATTAGCAATTTGTCATTTTCAACTTTTATATACAGATTGCTATCTGCTGAACCTTTTGAAAAACCTTGTTGATGAAGATATTTGTCCAACCGGTAGTACCAAGCCCTAGGAGCTTGTTTGAGACCATAGAGAGCCTTTTTCAATCTGCATACAAGATTTGGATCATTTCCAAGAATGAACCCATCTGGCTGTTCAATGTACACTTCTTCTTCCAAGTCTCCATTCAGAAAGGCTGATTTCACGTCCATTTGAAATACTTTGAAGTTTTGAAAACTTGAGAGAGCAAGGAACATTCAGATGGCCTCAAGTCTTGCAACAGGAGCAAAAGTTTCTTCAAAGTCTATTCCTTCTTGCTGCGCATACCCTTTACAGACAAGTCTGGCTTTGTTTCTAATTACTTCTCCATTTTCATTCAATTTATTTTTGAAGACCCATTTTGTTCCAATAACATTCTTATCCTTTGGTCTAGGAACCAGTTCCCAAGTGTTGTTCTTTTCGATTTGCTCAAGTTCTTCATCCATTGCTTTCACCCAACATTCATCTTTGCATGCTTCTTTCACATTTTGTGGTTCAGTAGAGGAGAGTAATGCCAAATAGCTTGAGGCTTCTGCAACTGTTCTTCTTGTTTGTACACCTGCTTCTTTCTGCCCCACAATCTGAGATTCTGGATGATTCTTCTGAACATATCTGGATGGAGTCTTTTCTTCTATTCTTATTTGCTCTTCTGGCTCTTCTTGAGGTTCTTCTTCTTCATCATTTTGTCTTTGAGGGTAGCCTTCATCTTCTTCGATGTTTTCATGATGGACTTGCCTAGGAATGTATCCCTTCTCATCAACCACTACATCAATGCTGTCAACAATTCTGCCAAGTCTTTTATTGTAGCACTTGTATGCTTTGCTATCTGGAGAGTAACCAAGAAGAATGCCTTCATCTGCCCTAGGTTCAAGTTTGCCAAGCTGCTCATCAGTATTCTTGATATAGCATTTGCTCCCAAAGATTTTGAAGTGCTTTACCGAAGGAGTCCTGCCACTCCAAAGCTCATGAGGAGTTTGAGTGCTGTTCACCCGGACATTTGTTTTGTTGAGAATAACAACCGCAGCATGTGCAGCTTCACCCCAGAAGGTTGCGGGAGTTCCTGATTCATCAAGCATAGCACGAGCCATTTGTTGGATTGTTTTGTTCATTCTTTCAACAACTCCATTTTGCTGAGGAGTTCTAGCTGTAGAGAATTCTCTCCTTATCCCATGTTCATCACAGAAATCGAAAAATTCATTTGAAGTAAATTCCCCACCTCTGTCGGATCTGAGGCACTTAATTTTGTGACCTGATTCATTTTCAACCAAGGCTTTGAAGGATTTGAATTTTTCGAATGCTTCATTTTTGTGCTTCATAAGTCCTAACCAGACAAACCTGGAGAAATCGTCAATAAATAATATCAAGTATTCTTCTCCTCTAGGTGTTCTTTTCCTGAATGGACCACATGTATCTGTATGTACTAGCTCAAGAGGCATGCTAGCTGATCCTTCTTTCTCTGGAAAGTTAGTTCTGGTTTGTTTTCCAAACTGACATGATCTGCATATGGTGTTGTCAGGAATTTTGATATCTGGAAGATCACGAATTGCCTGATATTTGCATGCTTTCCTTATTTGTGAGAAGCTTAGATGTCCCAACCTTCGATGCCATAACCAGTGCTCTTCATCCTTGCTCAGATAGCATTGTTGTTGTCCTTCTTCAAATATGTACAGATTATTTGGAGTTCTTTTGCCTTTGAGTACTGTTTTACCTGTATCAAGATTGTTCCATTCGATCTGAAAATAACCTCGGTTCTTTGATCACACATCTGGCTGACACTTAGAAGATTATGCTTCAATCCATCAACATACAAAACATTTCCAGCTTTGACCTTTTCTTTTAACTGAGCAATCCCTTTTCCTTTTATAGTTGCAGGAGTATCATTTCCAAAAGAGACTTTCTTTCCCTTTTCTAGAGCAGAATAAGATTCAAGTTTTTCTTTATCACCTGTCATATGCTTCGAACATCCACTGTCAATGTACCATAGATTTTCCTGTCCCTCTGCATAAAATGCTATTCCACATCTTTCTGTTTGAGGTTCCTTTATTCTCCATGTTTTGGTGCTTGAGGCTTGCTCCTTTTTCTGCTGAAACCTGCTCCTGCATTCAGATTCTTCATGACCAAAATTATTGCAAATAGAACATTCGACTTCATTTTCAAGAACCGAAAAGTTGTTATAGGTCCTTTTTGTAATCCCTGTCATACTTCTTTGTTTTTGAGCTTCCCTAGTCATGATTGTTTTATATGCAACACATTGAGCTACTTTGTGACCAAAGTTATGACAAGAAAAGCACTGTCCATTGAAGAAACTTCTGCGGTTATCGAATCTACCAGCCGACTGATTGTAATTTCTATTTTCATCTATTCTTGGACCAAATTGAGAAGATTTTACCTGTGGCTGGTTCACCCTTAAGATGGATTGCCCTTGATAGTTTCTGTTTGTAATTCGTCCCTGCTTTACCTGATGATCTTCATTGTTCTTTTGCTCATTTCTTCTTGCTGCATCAAGATAACTCTTTGAGGTGGATGCTTGAGAGGTTTCTCCATTGTAGCCCAGACCTGTCTTGTTTAGAGGAGACTGCTGCACATTGATAATCTTATCCAAGGTTTCAGATCCTTTGACAAACTTAAGATTAATAGCTTTTGTTTTCTCAATCTCTTTTCTAAGACCAACAATTTCTCCTTCTAGTTTTTCAAGATGTTTTTCCTTTTCATCAATTTGAAATTGTAGAGTATCAATGATCACATTCTTTTCTTCTATACATCTCTTGAGTCTAGTGATTTCATCATAAAGGTTATCCACATCTATAGCATCCATATAATCATCATCTTCAAATGCCATTAATAACTTATATTCATTACCTCGTTCATCTTCATCACTGTTTGATAGACCATCACTATCTTCATGGGTGTAGTAGCTTTTCTTACTTGCACTTTGTTTCTTGTTCCATCTAGCAGGTTCCTTTCCTTTATCCTTATAAGGACATTTTGTAGCATAATGACCTACTCTTCCACAAGCAAAGCATTTAAAAGGTAGCTTACCTCTGAACCTTCCAGAACCCCTTTGAAGATTTCTGACAAAATTTGATTCTTCTTCCTCTTCTTCTGGAACATGGCTTGCTTCATAATAATCTTCTTTGCCTGATGCCTTGAAAGCAGCTTCCCTTCTGTCTGATGGACCTCCCTTTCTCATTTCATAAGCAGTTAGAATTCCATGTAGCTGAGACATAGTGAGAATTCGGAGATTTTCCTTTTCTTCTATTGCAGACACTTTAGATTCAAACTTGGGGGACAATGATCTTAGAATCTTTTCAATTACTGTAGCCTCTTTTATTTCTTCACCCAAATTTTTCATACAATTAACAATCTCATCTACCCGAAGAAAATAATTAGCCACACTTTCATCATTATACATCTTGAGAGTCTCATACTGAATCCTGAGAGTTTGAAGTTTAGCACGCTTTACCTGTTCATCTCCTTCATAGCTTGTGATCATTTTGTCCCATATCTCTTTTGCTGATTTGAAGTGCATTACCTTCATGAATTCTGTTTGGGATATACTTCCTAATAGAGTACTGACTGCTTTTGCATTTGTTTCATACTTCTTTTTCTCAGCTGGATCTGTAGGAGTAGCTGAAGAAAAAGCATAGCCTGTTTCTACAATGTCCCAAACTTCTCTACCAAGAGATTGAAGATATGCAGTAACTCTTACCTTCCAATAATTGAAGTTTGTCCCATCAAAAACCGGTGGCCTGATTGATGCTTCTCTCTCGTAGTTGCTCATGATGAACGATCTACCTTCAAGCGATCAAGCTTCTCTGAAGGACCTGCTCCGATACCAATTGTTGAAAATAATACTGAGAGGGGGGGTGAATCAGTATTATCTAGCAATTTAATAAATCTTCCTTATTTGATCTTTGAATTATTTTTGCATGTCAGTACCATAAAATAATGAGCATGAACAAAGAAAACAGATAGTCACACCAAAGAACACAAGATGTAAGGTGGAAACCCAATGTGGGTGAAAACCACCTGCTGCAATATGTCTCTATCTTCTTTCAAATTGGAAACTTCTTTTACAATGATTTTGTACTGGTGCAGTCCTTTACCAGTACGCAGGCTGCAACCTGCAGAGAGCTACCACTCTCTCTCTCTCTCTCGTTTTCCAGTCTACTCCTGGAAGGGAGCTATAACCCCCTACTTCTTTTCATAAAGCATCAGATGATCAACAAGTACATAACAGTTACAGACCACTATAGATATCAGATCAGCAATAACAGAACTAACCCAGAACACCTTATCAACAGAGAAATTCAATCAACAGAACATCTTAAGACAGAGACACAGTTTTTCCTTCTGTGGCCTGCGACCAGACGCAATTAACCTTCTGCTACTCCGCGTCCAGACACAGATATCCTTCTGCTGTGCTGCGTGCCCACGCACTGTTCCTTTAACTGCTCTGCGTTCTGTCGCTTCAGGGAAGCATCCAGAAACACTATCGCGCCGCGTCTTTTGCTACAGGGTCGCACCCAAAAATACTATCGCGCCGCGTCCTTTTGCTTCAGAGACGCACCTAAACCTTGATCGCTCTGCGTCCCCACGCAGATCTCCAGTCACTGAGCCGCGTCCCAGAAGCACCTGAACTTCGTCTGTCCTGCGTCCCCACGCAGATCTCCAGATTCTGTACTGCGTCCCGGCGCGCTTTCCTTTCACTGTACCTGCGTCCCTTCGGGTATGAATGATTTCAAGACCTTAAGTGTAACCCAAACAGTCAGATCTACAGATCTGATCTTGCACCAAAGAGATCTCAGTCCTTCAGTAGATTCGCCTTTTAGATCTAGACCAGATCTCACCCAAATAAGATATTCAACCAAAGACTTGCTTAATCCAAATGATCTCCTTTGCTTTATATAGGCAAGCTCCTCCTCAAAACATGGAACAATACCACGAGCCGACACCATAATAACACAATACCATCGGCTAGATACCAAGAGTAAAGCACAAGAAACCCCCACGTGAGCTTGTCTCTGCCTGGAAATGAGAGCACTGGGTGGACGCACCCCCTGAACGGCTGGCCTGCGTCTCTGGACGCGGACCTTGCATGGTGTACCTGCGGGTACGCACCTTCTGAACTGGTTTCCTGCGTCCTTCTTAAATTTCAACAAACTGAGAGCCTTGCCACGGGAGTTGCCATCAAGTACAACATCTGTAACATACAGCCATACCAGAAAACATAATGCCAACATTTCATTTCTTAAGAAAATCACG
Source organism: Pinus tabuliformis (assembly GCA_031772625.1). Taxonomy (NCBI): domain Eukaryota; kingdom Viridiplantae; phylum Streptophyta; class Pinopsida; order Pinales; family Pinaceae; genus Pinus; species Pinus tabuliformis. The sequence goes on from CM062812.1 coordinate 91,701,822, forward strand.
CTATCATGCTTTATTAACAAACAGTGCTCTTCGGGGAATTCCTAAAATAATTATTCAATTGACGGACTTACGCAACACCATATATGTATATACCACGTTATGTTTCTTGGCCTGATGCGAGATCACATCGGCGATGATTATAAGTGTGACCTTACCATGAACAAAGGCTCGTATATATATATCGCATCGGTGATGATTATATATCTCCGCCTCTATGCTAGTTTCGGGTCGATATATATATATAAGTCACAATTGTTCAAACAATGATCTTCTTCCCTTCGAATCAACGGATCCGACGCACTTATACACAGCCTTTAATATGTCGCCAGTTCCGCTTTTCGCCAGTCGATTCAATGAACAACTTCCCAGCTCCGAAATGACGGACCTGGAAATATATATATGTCGCAGTTTATATTAATTCGGCTCCCAAATTCGGAACTCGCCCCTGTTGTGATATGGTTCCCTTCGAACCGAAAGACTTTGTAAACTGAGCACACAACCAACAGCTCCAAGGATCTCCTGACGTCGATATAGTCTCGGACTGATATGGTAAGAACTTTCAGTTATAAGTCTCAATCTGTTGCCGCCACTTAATGAAAATGTGCAAGAGTTCTTGCTATAATCGGAATACACGCGCAACTGTAAAATAAGAGTTAAAGACTATATAACCGTGAATGAAAGGAAAGGTGATTTCGATGGTTAATATACAGTACTGCAGCATGCGGAACCCAATCACCGATTCAACACTATTAAGGCACCACCAATAATCTACAAATGCATATTACTCTACACATGCATACTACAGAGTCGTTTAATAAGAGACACCGAGAGAACAAATTTTTTTTTCAAAATAATACTATGGTGCTCGCTCCCTCCTCTCTCCCTGAGAGCTTTGCTGCCTCTTTATTTATAACTAAGGATAAGCCCTTTCGGTCCTTATCCGATACAAAGAAAAGCATGCTTTACAGAATGATTTAAAGCTTGAAGGCTTTGTTACAAATAGCATGATTTATTGCTAGAATTTATTCTATTTTTAACTAAGAAAGCATAGAAATTGCAGGCTAAAGGACCCCACTCCTTTGCCTGTAGATTTTTTTTATTTTATTTTTTTCGAATAATTTGGAAGATTTTTCCCCTCTGAGTCACATGCTCCCGCATCAATGATCCTCTTGATTACCGACTAGATTTACCTCCCAGCCAACTAGAAATTATTTCCTAGCCCAGGAAACCTCCACAGGTTCCCTAGCGCTCTGAGCCCAAATCCAACCATATGGAGTGTGTCAAAGATAAACAATACTCTCCTTCTCTCCCTTCTCTCCTCCCCACCTTACTCTCAAAACAAATCCTCCGAAACCACAACCAAACCAAAACCAAAAACAACACCCAGGGATCCCCTCTCCTCCCCTCATCCTTCCCCTTTTATGCCCCCCTCTCTTCTCCGCCTCAACCACTTCTCATTAATGCCATAACTACCCCCTCATCCTTACATTTGACTTATCTTCTCCCAAGTAAATTTGAGAGGACATTTTTGGGATGAGATATGAATATTTAAATTGGAATAAATGGAAGGAGACTGTATACGATCAAAATTTAAATTTGAGGAGGTAAGTTGGAAATTGAATAATAACAAAATTTATATCAATAATAAATTTATAGTTTCACCAATGTAGGTATGTACCAATATTTCTTGATAATTATAAGTCAACATTCTAAGGTAATTTAAACACTAGAAAAATTTGCATGATAATATTAAGTAGGGCATTACAATATTCAATGAATTATATCCTTTTAAAAATCACATAAAAGGATATTATAAAAGTAATCATTAAATGACATGTAGATCAAAATATGTTTTATGGGTTGAACTTTACAATTTGTTTTGTGAATATGATGATTGAATATGTAGAAAATGCTAATGGAACTACTTCCAAATTCTCATTTTCAAATTAGAAGTTTCCAAAATGTTCATATGATATCAAAACCATTCCAAGCCAATTGAAAATGGTAAACAATGTCAACCCCACACTAAATGCAATAAATGAAATCTAGGTTAGGATATACACTGTTGCATCTTTTTAGACCCAGTGGTGTATATCCCAACCTATATCGCACTATTGTGTGGTGCATATTGTTTACTATCAAAAGTATTTTTACCCATTTACAAAATTCCCAAAAAAAGAAAACACAAAAATATCAAAAATAAGTTTCAAAGAGGTTGGAACTATTCTTGTCATAGCCCTAGGAGGACCCACAAGAGTTATGGTGCATTGTGGACCTCTAAGTGTGCAACACCAACATATTTCCTCCCAACAATATCCCCACTTTAATTATAGTAAACTTGGACTACATGTTTGTGACACGTCTCTACTTCTTTTTAAGTTATATCATTAACATAATTTTATACTTAACCAAATTTACAATTACACATCCATACAAAATAATGCAAGAGACCCAAATACATAAGTGGGTGGTGCAAAACAAGCCTAACACTTGGAAATGTTTTATATACCATCATCGATCTATCTTAAATACAGATCTAACATGAGCCGAGAGGGATTAAATTTCTTCATGTGCAAACTTCTTTAGAGTGCAAATACAAAGTGTAACTTTTCATTGTTTAAATTGTATTTTTGAATGCTATATAGAGTATATATAGGACGGAATAAACATTTTAACCATAAAAAAATCCATGATATATACATAATTGATTTATTATAGCCGACATTATTTTTCTATTTAGAGCATAATTTATTTTTATTTTAAAGAGGCACATGCCAATTCGATGGATAGATGGATGGACAAACTTACACATCCCCCTTAGACTGGGTTATAGAATGAGCCTCTCGGCTCAACAAGAATGAGAAAAAACTTTATATTAACTTTTCCCACTTGGCATTAAAACTCTTTGACATTCAACCGATTTTAAGGCTCAGTTTCTCATCTAAAAACTTTGTGTAGACTTTTCTTATTCGCTTATCAAAAAGAAATTCCAAAATTTAGCTCCCATGTTGGGTATGTGTTATATTATTTCCATGACTAGAGGTAGTCATTGTACATTGCGCCAGGTGCAATGGGTGGGTCACAGGGGGGGAAAAAGAGGGATCTAGGGCAATGCCCAGGAATAATTTTTTTATGCAAACCCAATAATAGTTGGGCGGACCTACCCATGGTTTTTTACAAGGGTTTTTCACATGGTTTTGAGCATGATGTTTTTCTTCCCATGGTATTTTGAAGATCTGATCAAGGGAACTCTAGTTATGTTCTAATCCAAAGTTGGTGGATTGGGGTTTATGAATGCTTTGACATGTATATATTTGTATTGTAACATTGAAAGGATAATAATGAAAAATCAATCTAGTATTCCCGTTTTTGAGATCTAGGGGAAAATCTCTGTGTATATTCGTTTTTTTCTTGTCGTTGTTTAGTTTTCTGCTTGAAGAATTTATTTGCAGGTAATTTTTGTACAAGGTTAAAACCTACCTTTGGTATTAGAGTTGTTTCAGCTTCAAGGGGATGCCTTTACTACCGAGGGGTTTTGCTTGGGCCTATGGTAGACACTGTTCAGTGGGAGATCTGTAGGATCATTTCTTGCAGTGAAAGAAGATGGTGAACAATGGAAAGATAGAGATCGAGAAATTCAATGGAAAAATATTTGATTTATGGAAGCTCAAGATATATTTGTGGATAAAGATCATTGGATCGCGGTAGATATAAGTACTAAACCAACGACAATGTTAGCAGAAGACTAGGTGAAGTTGGATCAGAAGGAAAAGAGCACAATACATTTGTGTATCTCAGATTTAGTATTGTTGAATTATCTAGGGAAGCTACGACAAAGACTTTGTGGGACAAGTTACGAAATTTGTACCAATCTAAGTCTCTCATAAACAAACTGTTCCTATGGAAAAAGTTGTATAACCTGAATATGAAGGATGGTAATCCATTTGTTATTTGTTGATATAAAAATTTCAGATGAAGATAAGTGCATCAATTTGTTGTGTTCTATACCAGATTCATGGGATATTCTGGTTGTTGCTATAGGTAGCAATACAACTACCTTGAAGTTTGATGATATAGTCCCATCCTTGTTGTTGGAGGAGATGAGACAAAAAAATATGGAGAGCCAGAATGGAGATGCCTTGTTTGTATGAGGATGTTCCCAGAGTAGAAACAAAAATAAGTCCTTCAGTGGGAGATCTAAATGTCCAGGGAAACCTGTAAAGGTGTGCTGGAAATGCGGAAAGGAAGGGCACTACAAAAAGGGTTATAGATCTAAATTTCTTGAGAAAGGAAAAGGATATGATTATGCTTTTTCTGTAGAGGCAAAAACCACCTCATATGAAGGTGGGGATGTGTACTTAGCTTCTTCTTCAAGTATACATGTAGATCATAAGGCATGGTTGATTGACTCAGGTGCATCCTTTCACTTCACTCCCCATAGGGATTGGTTCTGTGAGTACGAGAAATATGATGGTGGTGATTTCTTCTTAGTCAAGTTGAAGTTGCAAGGTGGAAGGATTAGAACACTTCTTGGTGTTTTGCATATTCTTGTATTGGCTAGAAATCTAATTTTTGTAATCAAGATGGATGATGTAGGTGTAAAAATAGTGTTCGATAAAGATGCCTGCAAGATGGTTCGGGGAGCACTGGTATTGATGCGAGGAATTCGGATTGGAAATTTGTACAAGATTCCAGATAGAATTGTTGATCCAAGGGATCAGTAAAGTGCTCAAAATTAAATGTGTTCAAAAGTGCTCAAAACCGATGCCAAATCTTGGAACTCGATGACCTAAATCCAATACAACTTGAATTGCTCAAAACAGATATATTATGCTCCCGATATCACGTTCTGATTGTTTTCCCAGCTAGGTAAAAAAATTGGAGGTTGGGTGTAGGATTGTTGATTGGGATGGTCATACGCTGACTGGATAGGGTGACTGGGCAAGCTAACTATACCTCGTGGGCCAATGGCCGGCTACCAAGTGGCCTCGCATGATTGGTTGATTTTTGGGTGCATTTAATTGGTGGTTGGAGTTTTTAAGTGGACCAATGGTGGGATGCCATGTGGCCCAATCATGGGCTGCCACGTGGCACCCCGGTATAGTGAAAAATTTGGCATTGATCGGCCGGAGGCCCGACTAGATTCGAATATGAGACCACTGAACCAACAATATAATGCCTTACTGCTAGGCCGCAGGATGGAACTTAACATACATTACCCATGGCCCCCGGTCAAAATTCTATTTATTTCTTCTGCAGTTGGAAGTTCAGGGAATGGGTCGGGGCTAAGCCATGGCCCCCGGTCACCTTACCGCCCATGATATGGTAGGCAGATGGGAGCTGAGGGATTGGGCTTAGCCTCGGCCCAAGTTTCCGGAACCCATATGAATTACCACCAAACCGGAGCGCTAACAGTCAAGGGGGAACTTGGGACAAGTGTAGAGAATATGGGAATAGCCACGGGTGACATGTACCATGGAACTGAATGCCGACGGAATGGGAGGCTATGCCGACAGGGGCGAGAGGTTAGCCCCAGCCCCCATGCACATAGCCCCATGTTGCCCAAGTTTTTTGCCAAAGGGTATCATTGGGCATTTAAACGACCCAACAAATTGCACCCGAACAGGCAAGAATCTTGCAGCGTCGGGAAAAATTGGTGCTCAGTCGGTGGTGGAATTGAGAAATTCATAGAATAGTTGGTAGACCAGTCTAGTTTGTAGAGTTGTTAGTAGAAAAACTTCTCTAGAGCATAACTTCTTCAGTTTTTGGCCAAATTAAGCCCAACAAGAGCCCAGATTAGGGTTTTTTACAGTTTTGGAACAATTGGAGATGTAATTTTTACATTCTAAGCACTGTAAATCTTTGTAAACACAAATTTTAGCACTTAATGAAAGAGGCCCAACATAGAAAGTTGGACTAGGAGATGTAGCCCAAGAGAGGGGTGAACTCCTTTCTCATTTTTTTGCCTTGTGTTTCTGATATGGTATATTTGTCTCTATTTTTATGATGTTAACTAATTTTAAAAACCATTATTTTATGTACTTTTGCAAAGTGATCCATTGCCTAAAAGACATAAAAAATTTACTTGCAAATTTTCCACTCACCTTCAAGTTTGCATTACAGATCAGTTTGGTATCAGAGCTCAAGGTTATTTTGAAGGTTTGATTTTGTTTGAAAGTGTTTTCTAATGCTTACAAGGTTGAACGTCAAAAGAGGATAAGGAGAACTTGGGGATCCAAGGTCTCAAATTGTTTCAAGGAGAACACATATCTCAAGCTTCACCAGTCATGGTACATGAAGAAGGTTGTGAAGGGATGTCTGAAGATGAGAGAACTCTCAGAAAATATTTCTTTGAAATGTCTGAAATGGTAAAAGTTCTTGATGAGGAAAGGAACTCAAGATTGCAAGGAGAGAGCTCAAAACCTCCAAAAGGGAATGGAGGGAATGGTGACAAGTCACCACCTTCACCTCCATCTTCATCCTCATCATAATCATCGTCTTCTTCTACCCCTTCACAAACACCTCCAAATTGTTCAAAGGAACATGGTAAAACTCCTTTGTTAAAGCTTTGAGGTAAATCTATACTTAAAATGGTATCATTTTAAATCTAACAATTTTATTAAATGTTATCACTTTAAATTTAACATTATCATTGTGTGTCGTGTTTAAATGTATATATTTATTGATATTTTAAGGTATGACCTTGTTTTGGTTAGTAAATTTATTAAATTATAATAAATAAAAAAGGTGAAAATTCTCAAGTGTGGTATTTTTAGATTTATTTATTTATGGATTTATTTAAAGTGAATCGTGAGTGAATTAGACTCACTAAATTATAATAAAAATAAATAAATTTTAAAATATTGTATATTTATAGTTAATTTACTAATTAACAATAAAAATTACAAATACTTATTATAATTTTAATAATATTTATTTTAATTTTAACTTATTGAAAAATAATTAATCAATTTTTTATAATATGGTTTTTTTAAATCTATTTTAATTTTATAGATATAATGATATAATATTTATTATAAATTTCATTTTCTTATTTTTATTTTATTGAATAAATTTAAGTTTAAAGTCCTCAACTCGATATCTTTATATTTCAAATCTTTCTTATAATTTTATAATTTATCGAATTAAATTTCATTTAAAATAAAAACCTAAAATGCTTTATACTTTATTTTATTTTGTAATTTATAATTATTTATTTATTAAATTTATTCAATTTTATTTAAATCTCTATTTATTTCAAATCTTTCTTATAATTTTATAATTTATCAAATTAAATTTCATTTAAAATAGAAACCTAAAATGCTTTATACTTTATTTTATTTTTTAATTTATAATTATTTTTATTTTATTAAATTTATTCAATTCTATTTAAATCTCTAATATAAAAATAGATAGTTGAAAGAAAAATGGAAATAATCATTTAAATTAGCTAAAACAAGTATTTGATATATTTTTAGTAATATTATTAAAATGACCTTAGTTTATAATAATGATGATCAAATAAAATTAACTTTTTATATATATTTGATTTATCATTTATTTTTATAAATAAATAATTTAGGAAAAAAAAATTATAAGTAATAAATTTCAATTTTATTATAAATTTTAGTAAATTAAATAATATATATTATTTTTATTTATATATATAATAAAATTTGAAAAAATCATAATTTTGGGTATCTCGAAAAGAATAAGAACACAACCAAACTAATATAAAGGGAAAAAAAAAAGACACAACTAAATGAATTAATAAAAACGTTAGTATGAACAAAGTTTTAAATCCTAAAGTAAAGGTTGCTGACATTGAGTATGGGTAAGTAAACACAAATCATGAAGTTGGAGTGCTTTCAAGTAAGGAATCTTCTACCATTCCATTAAAAAGGAAGAAGTTGGTTATTATGAGCAATTCCTTTTTAGGGAGAAGTTGTTTCCAAGATCAATATAAATACTCTTCAAATGTCGTTCCTTGGATAATACTAACTATCACTGTGATTTTTCATATAATATGTTTGAGTGACAAGTCATTGATGCCTTCCACTAAAATCCAATTTTCTGAATCAATCTATCTGCAAACACTAATTACATGTTGACTTTGGAGTCTTCTATAAGTTTTCTCACTACCACTCTATCTTTTCTCCATAAATTTCAATATCATAAGCGAGTATGTTAATGATTTTCCATGTAGGTAAATTCCCTCTCTAGGAGCTTTACCTTGTAGCTTTTTTTATAAAAAAAAAAACTTCAATAATCCAGTTTCACATGCTATAGGTGTCACCATTTTGTATGCTATATATGAATATATAAAATTTCCAAATTATATAATTCATATAGTTTTGAAAATATTTATTTATAGTTTTTAATATATAATATAATTTATTTAAAAAATAATATTTAAATATATTTTTATGACTTTTCATTATCTATATATTACTATATATAGTAAACTATAGATAATATTAGAAAATTTAATAATATTAGAAAATTTAAATTTAAAAATAAATTGCGTTGTCTCAAAAGTTTAGGATTAAAAAAAAATTGAAATATAAATGGATAAACTAAAAAATTAAAAATTAAAAATATCTTTTTGCTTTCACTAATTAAAAAAAAAAAAAAAACTACATTGCTAAATTAAAAATAAAATTTTACTAGTTTTATGGTCAAACTATTTATTGGATGGTTCCCAAAATATCTTAGGATGAAAAAAATTGTTATCTTTTGTGACACTAAGAGGATTAAGAAGAAAAACACTTTCTCTTGGAATATCCAACATACATCCAAAACAATTTGAAAAGCTTCTCTTAATACTTTTTTAACACAAAAATAAAATTTTAAGAAATTTAAGTAATTCCTTACCTTTTAAAGGTTCAATATACAAAATTTGATAGAAATGGAAATTAATCATCATCATCATCATATTAATTAGGAGTGTCTATTTTGGAATAGGGATTGCAAAATTTTAATTTAATTATCAATAATTATTAGGTGGATGGTAGGGATTAAAACTCCATGAAATATTCTAGAATATTCATAATAGTATACACAAATCAATGGTTGATATTTATGTCCAAAGCTGTTATGTTCTTTTAACTCTTTTAATTAAATTGATTAACTAAAAAAATGTCATATGAACAAGTGTCATATGGAGTAGGTTATGACTTTTTGTGCATGTGGTATTGATAAGACATGGTATTGGCCCATGATATTGTACAAAGCCTATTCATAGCTTAAGAATCTTCATGGTAAAGTGGAGGCAAATTTCCATGATTAAGAATCTTGTTCCATGTTTTTTTAAATGTATATATATTTAACTTATATATAAATTATTTTAATAATAATAATAATAAAGTTATAATTTAGTTAGTTTTATGTTTCTTTTTTTATTTTAGAAATGTGAGATGTATCATGAAATTACCTATTTTTTATGCTTATTATGGATTGATGCTATCATCGCGACCATTTAATCTATATGGTTGTGCTTGTATTATCTATATAACAAGTTACAATCATAAGTTATAGAATATATAATCTAGAGATCACTATTTTGTGTCAACTTAACTTCAAGCCTCCTCATGAATGATAAAAGCTCTTTCATACATCAATGTGCAAAGGAATTCTTCCCACTTGACATTAATTCTAGAAATTACGATAGATCAATGGTACATGGCCACATTATGTTCATATTATAGATGGATGGAATATGAGCACAATGGAAGGGGAAAATCCATAGTGTTATATTCCATAATATGTTAAAGGTGCCAAAGCCTGTCATAACTCAATGGTCAACCAATAGTGAGGACAACCATCATTGGATAATATTCTTGAATGCAAGTTATGTGATCACTATGGTTCAAGGAAAATCATGCCTCTTGAAATGACCCACTAGTTATTCTTAATGGGGTAGAGTTCCACTCCTACCCAATTTCTCTAGCTCTTAGGTCATTAATCCATTTGTTTATGTTTGATTGAGAGAAGCTCTTAACCAATGAAGAACAATTTTAAGTCTTACTACAAGACCATATTCAATGAATTATATCCTTTCAAAAATCACATAAAATAATATTATAAAAGTAATCATTAAATGACATGTATATCAAAATATGCTTTATGGGTTGAACTTTACAATTGTTTTCGAGAATATGATGATTGAATATTTAGAAAATTCTAATGGAACTACTTCCAAATGCTCATTTTCAAATTAGAAGTTTCCATAATGTTCATATGATATCAAAACCATTCCAAACCAATTGAAAATGGTAAACAATGTCAACCCCACACTAAATGCAATAAATGAAATCTAGGTTAGGATATACACTGTTGTATCCTTTTAGACCCAGTGGTGTATATCCCAACCTATATCACATTTATTTCATAATTGAGATCCAATGGTGTATATCCCAACCTATATCGCACTATTGTGTGGTGCATATTGTTTACTATCAAAAGTATTGTTCCCCATTTACAAAATTCCCCAAAAAAGAAAACACAAATATGTCAAAAATAAGTTTCAAAGTGGTTGGAACTATTCTTCTCATAGACCTAGGAGGACCCACAAGGGTTATGGTGCATTGTGGACCTCTAAGTGTGCAACACCAACATATTTCCTCCCAACAATATCCCCACTTTAGTTATAGTAAACTTGGACTATACATCTGTGACACGTCTCTACTTCTTTTGAAGTTATATCATTAACATAATTTTATACTTAACCAAATTTACAATTACAAATCCATACAAAATAATGCAAAAGAAACAAATACATAAGTGGGTGGTGCAAAACAAGCCTAACACATGGAAACATTTTATATACCATCATAGATCTATCTTAAATACGGATCTAACATGAGCCGAGAGGGATTAAATTTCTTCATGTGCAAACTTCTTTAAAGTACAAATACAAAGTGTAATTTTTCATTGTTTAAATTGTATTTTTGAATGCAATATAGAGTATATATAGGACGGAATAAACATTTTAACCATAAAAAATATAATCCATGATATACATAACTGATTTATTATAGCTGACATTATTTTTCTATTTAGAGCATAATTTTTTTATTTTTTATTCTATTTTAAAGAGGAACTTGTCAATTTCATGGACAGATGGATGGACAAACTTACACATCCCCCTCATACTGGGTTATAGAATGAGCGTCTCGGCTCAACAAGAATGAGAAAAAAATTTACATAAACTTTTCCCACTTGGCCTTAAAACTCTCTGACATTCAACCGATTATAGGGCTTAGTTTCTCATCTAAAAACTTTGTCTAGACTTTTCTTATTCGTTTATCAAAACAATTGCCAAAATTTAGTTCCCATGTTGGGTATGTGTTATATTATTTCCATGACTAGAGGGAGTCGATGTATGTTTTTCTGGGCGTAGCAGGGGGGTCACGGGGGGGGGGAAGAGTGATCTAGGAAAATGCCCTAGGAATTATTTTTTTATGCGAACCCAATAATAGTTGGGCGGACCTACCCATGGTTTTTTTCATGGGTTTTTCACATGGTTTTAGGCATGATGTTTTTCTTCCCATGGTATTTTGTAGATCCAATCAAGGGAACTCTAGTTATGTTCTAAGCTAAGGTTTATGGATGGGGGTTTATGAATGCTTTGACATTTATATATTTGTATTGTAACATTGAAAGGAATATAATGAAAAATCAATCTAGTATTCCCAGTTTTGGGATCTAGGGGAAAATCTCTGTGTATATTCATTTTTTTTCTCGTCATTGTTTAGTTTTATGCTTGAAGAATTTGTTTACAGGTAATTTTTGTACAAGGTTAAAACCTACCTTAGGTATCAGAGTTGTTTCAGCTTCAAGGGGACGCCTTTACTGCCAAGGGCTTTTTCTTGGGCCTATGGTAGGCCCTGTTCAATGGGAGATCTGCGGGATCAATTCTTGCAGTGAAAGAAGATGGTGGACAGTGGAAAGATAGAGATCAAGAAATTCAATTGACAAAGTTTTGATTTGTGGAAGCTCAAGATGGAGGATATATTGGTGGATAAAGATCAGTGGATTGCAGTAGATATAAGTACTAAACCAACGACAATGTTAGCAAAAGACTAGGTGAAGTTGGATAAGAAGGAAAAGAGCACAATACATTTGTGTATCTCAGATTCAGTATTGTTGAATATATCTAGGGAAGCTACGACGAAGACTTTGTGGGACAAGTTAGGAACTTTGTACCAATCTAAGTCTCTCATAAACAAATTGTTCCTATGGAAAAAGTTGTATAACCTGAATATAAAGGATGGTAAGCCATTTGTTATTTATTGATATAAAAATTCCAGATGAAGATAAGCGCATCAGTTTTTTTTGTTCTATTCCAGATTCGTGGGATATTCTGGTTGCTACTATAGGTAGCAATACAACTACCTTGAAGTTTGATGAAATAGTCGCATCCTTGTTGTTGGAGGAGATGAGACAGAAAAATATAGAGAGACAGAATGGAGATTCCTTGTCTGTATGAGGATGGTCCTAGAATAGAAACAAAAATATGTCCTCGAATGGGAGATCTAAATCTAGAGGGAGATCTAAATATCCAAGGAAACTTGTAAAGGTGTGTTGGAAATGCGGAAAGGAAGGGCACTACAAAAAGGGTTATAAATCTAAATTTCTTGAGAAAGGAAAGGGATATGATTATGCTTTTTCTGTAGAGGTGAAAACCACCTCATATGAAGGTGGGGATGTGTACTTAGCTTCTTTTTCAAGTATACATGTAGATCATGAGGCATGGTTGATTGACTCAGGTGCATCCCTTCACTTCACTCCCCATAGGGATTAGTTCTGTGAGTACGATAAATATGATGGTGGTGATGTCTTCTTAGTCAAGTTGAAGTTGTAAGGTGGAAGGATTAGAACACTTCTTGGTGTTCTGCATATTCTTGCATTCGCTAGAAATCTGATTTTTGTAAGCAAAATGGATGATGTAGGTGTAAAAATAGTATTCGATAAAGATACCTGCAAGATGGTTTGGGGAGCACAGGTATCGATGCAAGGAATTCAAATTGGAAATTTGTACAAGCTTCTAGGTAGCATTGTTGATCCAAGGGATCAGTAAAGTGCTCAAAATTCAAAGTGTTCAAAAGTGCTCAAAACCGATGCCAAATCTTGGAACTCGATGACCTAAATCCTATGCAACTTGAATTTCTAAAAATAGATTTCGTATTCTCCCGATATCATGTTCTGATTGTTTTCCCAAATAGGTAAAAAAAATGCAGGTTAGGTGCAAGATTGCTGATTGGGTTGTTCATACGCTGACTTGACAGGGTGACTGGGCAAGCTGAATGTACCTCGTGGGCAATGGTAGGATACCAAGTGGCCTCACATGATTGGGTGATTTTTGGGCACATTTAATTGGCGGTTGGAGTTTTTAAGTGGACCAATGGTGGGATGCCACATGGCCCAATCATGGGTTGCCATGTGGCACCCAGGTACAGTGAAAAATTTGGCATCGGTCGGCCGGAGGCCCGATTGGATTCGAACATGAGACCTTTGAACCAGCAATACAATGCCTTATCGCTAGGCCGCATGGTGGAACTTAACATACATACTGGAAAAATTCTATTTATTTTTTCTGCAGTTGGAAGTTTGGGGAAAGGGTTAGGGCTAAGCCCTGGCCCCCAGTCACCTTACCACCCAGGATATGGTAGGTAGATGGGAGATGAGGGAATGGGCTTAGCCTCGGCCCAAGATTTTGGAACCCATATGAATTACCATCAAGCCAGAGTGCTAACAATTGAGGGGGAGCTTGGGACAAATGCAGAGAATATGGGCATAGCCACAGGTTCAATGTACCATGGAACCGAATGCCGATGGACTGGGGGGCTATGCCGACGAGGGCGAGAGGATAGCCCCAGCCCCCATGCGCATAGCCCCATGTGGCCCAAGTTTTCCAACATAGGGGATCATTGGGCATTTAAACGAACCAATAAACTGCACCCAAATAGGTAAGAATCTCATTGGTGTCGAGCGAAATTGGCACTCAACGGGTGGTGGAATTGCAGAATTCGTAGAACAATTAGTACACCAGTCTAGTTTGTAGAACAATTAGTAGAAAAACTTCTCTAGAGCATAACTTCTTTGGTTTTTGGCCAAATTAAGCCCAACAAGAGCCCGGATTGGGGTTTTTTTTACAGTTTTAGAGAAATTGGAGACATAATTTTTACATTCTAAGCACTGTAAATCTGTGTAAACAAAAATTTTAGCACTTAATGAAAGAGGCCCAACATTGAAAGTTGGACTAGAAGATGTAGCCCAAGAGAGGGGTGAACTCCTTTCTCATTTTGTTGCCTTGTGTTTCTAATATGGTATATTTGTCTTTGTTTTCATGATGTTAATTAAGTTTTAAAACCATTATTATATGTACTTTCGCAAAGTGATCCATTTCCTAAAAGACATAAAAAATTTACTTGCAAATTTTCCCATCACCTTCAAGTTTGCATTACAGATCAGTTTGGTGTCAGATCTTAAGGTTATTTTGAAGGTTTGATTTTGTTTGAAAGTGTTTTCTGATGCTTACAAGGTTGAACCTCAAAAGAGGATAAGGATAAATTGTGGATCCAAGGTCTCAAATTGTTTCAAGGAGAACACACATATCTCAAGCTTCACCGGTCATGGTGCATGAAGAAGGTTGTGAAGGGATGTCTGAAGATGAGAGAACTCTCAAAAAATATTTCTTTGAAATGTTTGAAAAGGTGAAAGTTCTTTATGAGGAAAGGAACTCAAGGTTGCAAGGAGAGATCTCAAAACCTCCGAAAGGGAATGGAGGGAATGGTGACAAGCCACCACCTTCACATCCATCTTCATCCTCATCATCATCATCTTCTTCTTCTGCCCCTTCACAAACACCTCCAGATTCTTCAAAGGGACATGGTAAAACTCCTTTGTTAAAGCTTGACATAAAGTTTGAATTTACTATTTACAATGGAGAGGTAAATGTTGAGAAATTAGATAATTGGTTCATCAAATTGAAATGTATTGTAGGATACAAAGAATCAAAGATGATGAAACCAAAATTCAACTTTCTTCTCTTACATTGGAAAGTGCAACACTCATTTGGTTGGAGGCCAAAACTCAAGAGGACATGAAGAAAAGTGGTAAGGTTTTATCCTCTTCAAATGATTTTGTTTTTGCAATAAGAAGACAATTTTATCCATTAGCATGCATGCAAAAGGCTATAATGGATTGGCATAACTTTAGACAAGCTAAGGGTCAAAATGTGCAAAGCTATACTCAAGAATTTAGGAAAATATATTTAATTTTGGGTATAGATTTATCCTCTCAAGACACTATAATAAAATACATTGGAGGTTTGCATAGTTACTTGAGAAACACAATTCTCATGTTTAACCCTACAAATCATGATGAAGTTTGTGTAGAAGATACTGATTTAGAAGCAAGAGGGAAGAATGTTTATGAAGAAACTAGTGAGAAGCCATTTAAGTCTGGAGACAACGGAAAATTGAAGTTTAAAGGAAAGGATAAAAAGAATGCTTCAGTCAAGAAGGAGGGAGAAAAACTCACATGTAAACACTGTTCAAAAGAAGGCCATAACAAATACCACCGTTGGAAACTTCATCTTGAGATGAGACCCAAAATGTTTAACAACAAAGGGAAACAAAAGATTGTTGCAAATACACAACATGATTTAGGATTTGATTCCAGGGATGAAAGAAAGATCATAACCATGGGATTTAAAGGTAAGGACTCTATTGCAAGTACTAGTTCTTCAAATAGCCTCAATGAAACTCAACATGAAAAAAAAAAAGAATAGAGTTTTTCCACATTACAGTCATTTCAAAATATACCAAGATAAATACTTTGTTTGATGGTGGATCACAAGAAAACCCTATTTCAAAAGACATTGTTAAGAAATTAAAATTGGAAACCATTCCTCATCCTAAACCTTATCCTTTAGGATGGATTTGCGACAATGCAAAATTGCATGTGACAAAAAGATGTAAACTAAAATTTTCCATCACTGCAAACTTTTTATATGAGGTAGATCTTGATGTAATTCCACTTGACATTTGTGGTATTGTTTTGGGAATTCCATATCTATATGATAGGAGAGCCATCTTTCATCACCATGAGAACAAATATCACTTATTTAAAAATGGGATTGAGTACATTATTAGAGCACATAGCAAGAAGTTGAATTTATCACTTGTGAATGTTGGACAAATGAAGAGGCTTATTAATGCTAGTAAGAATGTTTTACTCTTGATGATCAAACCCAAAGAGAATGTTGAAAATGAAGCCTTCCAAGGATGTGATGCAAAGTTAAAATATAATTTGATTGAGGTTGTTAACACTCATGATGAGATGTTTCACGAACCTGAAGGATTGCCTCCTCGGCCACACGTGAAAATGATGTGCTGCCATCCATAGTGAATTCTTCTTCAATTGAAATTACTTTATATATTTCTATCATTGATTGTCTTACTTAAACAAGTTTCTGGATTTGCCCTGGACTCCACACAATACCTTTGTGAATGAGTCGATGACTACCATGAAGTGTTAAGACCTTAACTCAGTGATTGTTCCAAGAGGTGAATATCTCTTACCGAAGTTTGGGCCATTAGATTTATTAAAGTATGTTTTGCGCATCATGATCTTGTGTGAGTTGCTCACATTATGATCAAGATCAATGAGGCTAATTTACATTTACATTCTATTATGATAAAGATGTTATAACTTATCACTTTAACATTATTATTTTGTTTATAAAAGTATATTTTCCACATCTTCAACTTGTGTCAATGAATCACATCGACGTCAATCCTCACGTAAATTTACACTTAAAATGGTATCATTTTAAATTTAACATTGTCATTAAATGTTATCACTTTAAATTTAACATTATCATTGTGTGTTGTGTTTGAGTGTATATACTCATTGATATTTTGGGTGTGACCTTGTTTTAGTTGGTAAATTTATTAAATTATAATAAAGAAAAAAAGTGAAATTTTGCAAGTGGTATTTTTATATTTATTGTTTTATTTAAAGTGGATTGTGATTGAGTTAGAGTCACTAAATTATTATTAATATATATATATATATATATATAGTTAATTTACTAATTAATAAAACAAATTACAAATATTTATTTTAAAATTTTAACTTATTATAAAATAATTAATTATATTTTTATAATATGACTTTTTAAATCTATTATAATTTTATAAACATAATGATATAATATTTATTATCAATTTCATTTTCTTTTTTTATTTTATTAAATAAATTTAAGTTTAAAATCCTCAACTCAATATCTGGACATTTCAAATTTTTATTATAATTTTATAATTTATCAAATTAAATTTCATCCATAAAAAGTTTAATATTTTATTTTAATTTGTATTATAAAAAAAACTCATTAAAATTTTTCAATTCTATTTAAATCTCTAATATAAAAATATTTCAAAATTTTATTATAATTTTATAATTTATCAAATTAAATTTCATAAATAAAAAGCTTTATACTTTATTATTCCCTACTGTGACAGGGTAATAATTCAGAATGCTTTTGATATCATAAATAAAAAGCTTTATACTTTATTATTCCCTGCTGCGGCAGGGTAATAAGGCAATTAGAATGCATTTGATTGAGACATTAAATTTCAATTGACCAAAAATTAAAAATCCATTTATAAAGTTAACTTTATAAATGAAATAAAATAATAATAAAATTTAATAGTTTTATTTTATTTTTTAAAAATGTGATTGGTTCAAGCAGCTTGGCTCTTATTCCACCATCATTAGTTTAGCCATCATCTTGTAGCTGCATAGACTGTTCAGAGTGTCGTACGCTGTCATCGTGTTAAGTGTGAAGCCAAATTCGTGAATCACATGCGGGATTAAGATCCTTCTACACTGCCATTAGTTTCTAGATCTCTAGGATTCTAGATCCTTCTACACCGCCATTAGTTTCTAGATCTCCAGGATTCTAGATCCTTCTACACCACCATTAGTTTCTAGAATCACATGTAGGATTCTAGATTCTTCTTCAGCCTCTATAAATTTGTGATTTCTCCGGCCAAGGAAAGCAAGAAGCCAAGGTCCAGGCTTGTTATGTAATGCTAAGTGATTTCTGTTCTCCAGTGATTGTTTTATCTATTCCGTTGTTTCTGATTGAGTAATTTTGTGGTTTCTCCATTTGTCTGTCTCTGAAATTATTCTTGTTATTGTCGTCTAAGTCTCTGAGTCTAAATCTGTTGTGTGTTATGTATGCTCTGATCTAACAACTGGTATCGGAGCCAAGGTCGAATATCCACTGTGCAAGCTGCTTAGTGCCATCGCCTTACTCTGGCAACGTTCGTTAAACAATTGGTTGTTACCTTCGAGCTGTTGAAGGATCTGTCCAGGAAATAGCTGAGGAATGCTGGAACTAAAAGACAGTTGCTGCAAGAAAAACAAGATCGTGGACCTACGTTGAAACGTGTTGCTGGAGTTTGAAACGTGGAGATCCGTGGAGATTGGAGTTGAAACGTGGTGTTCGTAAGTTTTTTTTACATCAAGCTTGCATGTATACGTCAAGTTTTTCTCAAACCAACATATGTATGTGTGAAATGTGAAAAGATTAAAACATTATATATGTTTTTTATATTTATTATGAAGCATATATAATTATATGTTGGAATTTTTAAAAGTATATTTTAAAAGGAGCAAGAATTTTGAAAAGGGTATTTTAAAAGGAGGAAGGTCATTATTACTAAATTTTAAAGAGTAATAATTAAATTTTTATTTTTAAGTGGAGTTTTTGTGTTTTGGGGTGTGAATTTGATTGAAAATGGAGACAGCAGTTACAGATATGGAGAAGTTGAGTGGGTCTAATTTTGCTCTATGGAAATCACAGATGGAGGATATACTGATTTTAAAGGATCAGTATTTTCCGATTGAGGGCACAACAAAGAAACCCTCATCGATGACCAATGAAGAGTGGAATAAGCTAGATAGAAAGGCGATTGCAACAATTCGCCAATATTTAGCAAAGAATGTTTATTTCAATGTGTCCGGAGAAAAGACGGCATAAGGATTATGGAAGAAGCTCCATGATCTATATGAGAAGAACACGGCATCAAAAAAGGTGTTCTTGATGAAGAAGCTTTATAATCTCAAAATGAAGGAGGGTGCTTCAATTGCTGAGCACTTGAATGCATTTAATATTATTACTAATCAACTTGCCTTTGTTAAAATCATTTTAGATGATGAAATTAGAGCCATTTTGCTAATGTGTTCTATGCCAGATAGTTGGGAAAATTTAATTGTAGCTATGAGCACTTCAGCAACTACAAGGACCTTTAAGTTTGATGATGTTAGCAGTAGTTTAATGAATGAAGAGATGTGACGCAAGTCAATTGCGGAAAACCAGGGAAGAGAGGCTCTAGCTCTAGCTGATCGTGGTAGGAGAATGGATCGAGGCCGACAAGGGCGATCAAGATTGAGAGGCCGATCAAAATCAAGGAGAGGCAGGATCATCTGCTTTCATTGTGGCAAACCCAGGCACATGAAGAAAGAATGTCGATTCTGGAAGAAAGGAAAAAAGGATCAGAGACCGTCCAGTACAAATCACAAGTCATCCAGCACAAATGAAGGTGAGACTACTGTTGTAGCCACAGATGGTGATGTGTTGTTTACTGTTTCAGTAGAGGATGCATGTGTATATACATCTAGCAGTAGCTTTGATTGGATCCTTGACTCTAGGGCATCTCACGATGTAACCCCATGCAAAGATAGTTTTGTTTCATATAATCCCGGTGATTATGGTAGAGTGCATTTTGGGAATAATCATTTTTGCAGTATTGTTGGAGTGGGATATGTCTAGATCAAGATGAAAGATGGACAAGATATATTGTTGAAATAGGTCATGCATGTACCAGAAATGTGCATGAGTTTAATCTCTATGGGACGACTGGATGATGAAGGCTATTCCAAAAGCTTTGGAAAAGGAGGCTGGAAAATTAGCAAAGGAGCATTTGTCGTGGCCAAAGGACCCAAGACAGGAACATTATACACATTGAAGACACTAATAGGAAAATCAGATTTGGTTGTTGTCACAAAAGAAGGAAATTCAGTAGATCTGTGGCATAAGAGTTGGGTAACATGAGTGAGAAGGGCTTAAAAATCCTTGTTGGTAAAAATTTATTGCTAGGTTTGAAATCCTACAATCTTGATCTTTGCGAGCATTGTATATATGGTAGACAAAGAAGGGTTTCATTCCTTAGAGGTGGCCATGACAAAAAGAAAAATGTGTTAGAATTGGTACACTCAGATGTGTTTGGGCCCGTTAACATCAAATCATTATGAGGAGCATCATATTTTGTAACATTTATAGATGATGCATCCAGGAAGGTTTGGGCATATCCTATGAAAAGTAAAAGTGAAGTGTTTGGAATATTTCGAAAATTCCATGTTGCTATTGAAAGAGAGACTAACAAATTGCTAAAGTGTTTAAGAACAGATAATGGTGGAGAATATTGCTCAAATGCATTTAAGGAATATTGTGGCAGGTTTGGCATAAAGCATGAGAAGACTGTGCCTGGTACTCCTCAACAAAATGGTGTCGTAGAAAGGATGAATTGCACCATAATGTAATAGGTGCGAAGTATATTGTCCAATTCTGGTTCGGAGAATAATTTTTGAGCTGAAGTAATCAGGACCGCTTTCTACCTCATAAATAGATCTCCAACTACAGCCTTGGATGGCAGTATCCCTGAAGAAGTTTGGACTGGTAATAATTTGAACTATTCTCACTTGAAAATCTTTGGATGTGAAGCATTTGTACATATTCCCAAAGAAAATAGAACTAAGCTAGATGATAAATCTATGAAATACATATTTTTGGGATATGCGGATGAAGATTTTGGTTATCGTCTATGGGATCTAGTCAAACATAAAATTATTAGAAGTAGGGATGTTATATTTAATGAGTCAAAAATGTTTAAGAGGACTATAGGTGAGTTGGAGGTCAAGAAGGTTATTGATAGGTTTAAAGAGTAGCAGGAAAACATACCACCAATACAAGAAAATGAACAGCAAATTCAGGAGCATGAAGAACAACAAGTGGAAAATGATGAACAACAAGAAGAAGGAATCTTGCAGGAACTTTTACAGGAGATTCAATCTGATAATGAACTACCACAGTTGATTCGTAGATCTTCTAGGCCTCATAAGCCTTCACAAAGGCATCCTCCTTCAAACTATATTTTGTTGACTGATGAAGGTGAGCCTAATTGTTTTCAAGAAGCTTGTAAAGTTGAGCACAGTGAAGAATGGAAGAAGAAATGAACTCTTTGTTGGAAAATAAAAATAGTGAGTTGGTAAACCTCCCGAAAGGTAGAAAGGCTCTATAAAACAAATGGGTTTGCAGGATTAAGCATGAAGGTGACGAAAAGAAGGAGAGATATAAAGCAAGGCTGGTGGTGAAAGGTCTTTCCAAAAACGAGGGTATTGACTTCACTAAAATTTTCTCACCTGTTGTTAAAATGTCATCCATTAGAGTCATTCTTGGTCTAGTTGCTACTTTAGACTTAGAATGTGAACAATTAGACGTAAAAATTGCTTTCCTTCATGGTGAATTGGAGGAAGAAATTTATATGGAGCAGCCAGAAGGCTTCATAGAAAAATGCAAATAAGGCCTTGTTTGTAGGTTGAAGAAGAGTCTCTATGGGTTGGAAGTTGACCATTGTGTCTATATCAAGAGGCATGATCAAGGAAAGTATATCATATTATTGTTATATGTGGATGACATGTTGATTGTTGGGCATGATAAGAATAAGATCAATAGGTTGAAGAAAGATTTGGGTAGCAAATTTGCAATGAAGGATTTAGGACCAACACAACAGATATTGGGCATGCGGATTATGTGTGACAGGAAAAACAAAAGGTTGTGGTTGTCACAAGAAAAATATATCAAGAAGGTGCTTGACAGGTTTAATATGAAGGATGCCAAGCCAGTTGGTACACCCCTTGCAGCCCACTTCAAGCTAAGTACTGAATTATGTCCTAGTGATGACAAGGAGAAAGAAGAAATGAGCAAGATTCCTTATGCTTCAGCAGTTGGCAGCTTGATGTATGCCATGGTATGCACATGACCAAACATTGCATATTCAGTGGGAGTAGTGAGCAGGTTCCTTGTCAATCCAGGCAAACAACATTGGCAAGCAGTAAAATGGATTTTGAGGTATCTTAAGGGTACTAGTCATTATTGTTTATGTTTTGGTCATAATAAGATTGTGCTTGAAGGATTTACAGATGTAGATATGGCTGGAGATATGGACACCAGAAAGTCCACTACAGGTTATTTGTATACATTTGCAGGTGCAACAGTATCTTGGGTTTCAAGGCTACAAAAAATAGTAGCCCTCTCTACGACAGAAGCAGAGTACATAGCTGCAATAGAAGCTTGTAAATATATGCTGTGGATGCAGCAATTCTTAGGAGAGATAGGAATAAAGCAGGACAAGTATGTGTTATATTGTGATAGTCAGAGTGCCATTCACTTGGAAAAAAACCCAACATTTCATTCAAAAACCAAGCACATTGACTTAAGGTACCATTCGATCCGGCATGTGTTGGAGGAAGAACAGTTATCCTTGGAAAAGATCCATACAGATAGGAACCCTGCTGATATGCTCACTAAGATTCTACCACGAAATAAACATGAGTTATGTAGAGGCATGGTAGGACTCGGTGTGACTTGATGACTCTTATTTGGCTTCAAGTGGGAGAATGTTAAGTGTGAAGCCAAATTCATGAATCACATGCAAGATTCTAGATCCTTTTTCACCCTCTATAAATTTGTAATTTCTCTAGCCAAAGAAAGCAAGAAGCCAAGGTCCAGACCTGTTATGTAATGCTAAGTAATTTTTGTTCTCCAGTGATTGTTTTATCTACTCCGTTGTTTCTTATTGAGTAATCTTGTTGTTTCTCCATTTGTTTGTCTTTGAAATTATTCTTTGCTATTGTCGTCTAAATCTCTAAGTATAAATCTGTTGTGTGTTATGTATGTTCTGATCTAAAACATCGTGCAACTCATTCTTAATTATGCGCTTCAAATCCCATTGGATCCTTAATTTCGTTATCGCATTTTGGGTGTGGAATCACATTTTTTTTATTCTCTATTTCACATGTACGATCCTAACATATCCACAACCAGAAATTTCCCCAATTGGTAGGTCATGACTGTAAGGATTCATTATGTCAATAGCGTTGTCTAGCGAATTGGCCATGCAGGGTCGCATACCACCAGTTCCAAGGCTCTTAGATTCTTTATTGGAATCGACGAAGATATGTGGTAATCCAACTCTTTATTTGAAACCACGAAGGTAGGGAGAGAATTGAATCTATCTCACAGTGAAGCCATAGAATTTTTGGGCATCTCATCACATTGAATATATTTTCCAAACAATCCGCTGGAGCTCTCAGCTACTGCAAACCGCTCATATCAGCGATATGATCTTTAAACTCCGAAAGAATTTTGGACGATCTGCCAGATCCTTATTGAATCATCCGCATACCTAAATTGTTACAGTGAAGTAATTAAAAGAGAATATTGACATCTTTGCGAAGATCAGGAAATCACAACCCTAAAGACACGATTCTCTAACCATAAATTTGAGAACACCTACTGTGGATGGAGTCAGCACATTACTAAAGAGGATATCAGTTGGGCCCCAAAGACGACGTGGGTATTCAAAAAACTCCGCTAATTCTCTAGTACCCATGTCTCGGAGATGATTGTGCATTTTTAAACAATTTACTTCATCGAACGTGACAAAGCACTTGCTCTCAAGAGTCATAAGACCCAACGATCCATTCCACCCAGATCCATCCCATAGTAACAAGCTAACCTTTTTCACATCGATGTTTGTAACCTTTGCGGAAAAATTGCAGTGCCATTATCTGCTCCATGGAACCATTTTTGGGACCTCCCACTTGGCTAAGAATCTCACTAGTAAACCCAATTATCTCCATCCTCAGAGTAACCACCCTCCAATAAGCCATCAAGCTCATATGCATATTGTAGGCTGCCACCACACATTCAAGAGGAAAATCCAGTATGTCTAACACATCCACATCAATTCCATCCAGCTCAATCATGGCGTAACTGTTGTGCCTGGCATGACTGAGCCTGTCAATGAACTAGATCTCGAATGTGAGCAACCTGCGATATTCTTCTATGTATGAAGGACTGAGAGTTGAGTCTACTACGAACTATTTGGATTTGTCCATCAGACTGACCATGTCTGCTCACAATCCATGTAACCTCTCTAACAATGTCGCAACACAATTCATTTTCTGGATCGATTGAATAAAAGCAACTTCTCTGCAAAAAAATCTTAATTCGATCTGTGGATACAAGGAGTATATATAGAGTGGTTTGAAGTGGATTCCATATTGAGCCCACTACTGCAATAGAGGTGCAGAGAAGGCGATGAGTGTTAAGAAATTATTCAAAGAACATAAATTAATTATGGAGAATTAGTGAGAGGAACAAATATAAAAAATAACCAGCAATAACCATAATCACATAAACACACATGTTTATCTGGGAAAACCCCAAATCCGGGGAAGAACCCAACCTAATGATATCTCATTAACATTGGACAAAACCCTGGCCAATTTGACCAAGTGAGCCTTCACCGCTCACCTCCAGGCCTACATTACAATGAAATCCTTCCAGCCTTTTATAAGCTCCATTACATATAATACCATGGGCAGAATACTATGGGTACATAATACCATGTGCCCCAAAACTATCACTGTTTAACCTGGTCAACTTTGACTCTATCCCAAGTCAAGTTTACCTAACAGTGAGCGCATTTCAACAGATCGAACGACATGGGGTGCCAAATAACATTAAAGGTGTGATGCATACAATATGTTCCATGCTTTCCTTCCACTTCCTTGTCCCTCTCAGCCTAAACAGTTTTTTCATTGAGTGGGTTTTCTCATCGCAAACTGAATTGTCATTCAAATGTAAACAAACTTGCCATCGAAAAACTATTCACTAGAGCGCTTGCAACATTTGCAACATGTATTCCACTCTATCCATTATTAATATTAAACATAAAATTATTTTATTGATAAATTATTGGCCATTTTGTTTTCAAAATTGTTTTAAGATGTAGTGTCATGTCTCTACACGTCTCCAAAACGTGTTTGTTGCCATGGTTGTAGTGACTATCTCTATACTCGTGGAAACATGAGAAATATAAAACATTTAGATAAAACAACCTTTTTGAATGGTTAATGGAAAAAGGGGTTTGATATATAAATAAACAACTAGATAATACCTTTGACAAATATATATTTAAAATTAGAATTGAATTTTAGTTGTGTATAATTGTAGTTTAACCTTTGATGCATGTATCATAAAAGATAAAAGAATGTCGTTTATAAATATTTTAATATTGGAGAACAGTTTTTAATAATTAAGACATGCATCATTGAATCAACATAACACTTGGAGGTCTCTCAAATTTTGGGATGGTGACTCTTAGATTCCAAATGTTTTAATAATGCACTATTTGCCTCGACTCTTAGGAGGATTTTTTTTATGGTAGGGGCTTATGGCAAAGAATCATGTTCCCATCAAATAAACAAGGTGCAGAATGTAAAAAATTTCAGATATTTTCCTTTTAATTACATTATATTTAACCAAAACTAATTACATCATAGCAATACAAAATCAATTAGTAGCTAAATTAAACTAAGTGGCAAGGAAACGCTAGCTATGTGACCTTGTTTTAATTTGTATTATAAAAAAAAAAATCTTATTAAAGTTTTTCCATTTTATTTAAATATCTAATATAAAAATAGATAGTTAAAACAAAAATTGGAATAACCATTTAAATTAGCTAAAACAAGTAATTGGCATATTTTTTAGCCATATGATTTGGGTTTATAATAATAATGGTGACAATAAAGTAAGATTAACTTTTTAATATATATTTAATTTATCATAATATTTTTATAAACAAATAATTCAGAAATAAATTTTTAAATTCTTTATATAATAAATTTTAATAAATTAAATTATATATATATATATATATATATATATATATATATATATATATAATCCTAATTTTATTATAGAAAAAACATATTGACATTCAACCAAACTAATAGAACACGAAGAATAAAAACACACAACCAAATGAATTAATAAAAATGTTATTGTGAGCAAAGTTTTAAATCCTTGTAAAGGTTGTTGACGTTGAGTATGGCTCAAGTAAACACAACTCATGAAGTTGGTGTGCTTTTTAGTAAAGAGTCTTTTACAATTCTATAAAAAGGAAGAAGTTTGTTATAATGAGAAATTCCTTTTTAGGAGTTGTTTCCAAGGTTAATATAAATATTCTCTTCTACAAAAATGGAAGAAGTTGGTCATAATGAGCAATTTCTTTCTAGGAGTTGTTTCTAAGGTCAATATAAATATCCTCCAAATGTCGTTCCTTGGAGAGTACTAATCATCATTGTCATGGTCTCATTTCGATATAATATGTTTGAGTGACAAGTCATTGATGCCTACAATAGTTTGGTCAAATGGCATTCTAGCATACATAAATGTACCCCAAGGAGTTGTGAATGTTGTTTTTTCCCTATCTTTTGGACTTACTAAGATCTGATTGTATTTAGAAAACCCATCCAACATTGAAATTCTATTGGAGCCTGGAACTTTTTGGAGCAATTTATCCATATTGGGCAATGGATAGTTGTCCTTTAAACATAGTTTGTTTAAGTTTGTAAAGTCTACACGCAGTCTTATTGCACCATTTTTCTTTCTAACAAGAACTAGATTTGCTATCCAATCATAGTATCTTAGAGGAACAATAATTTTGGCATCCAACAATTTTTTAAGTTCTTTTTTAATAGGTAGAAGCAAAACTGGGTTTATTCTTCTCAATTTCTGTTTGAAAGGTTTAGCTTCTAGTTTGAGAGGAGTTTTATGTTCAATAAGAGTTGTGTCATAGGTTTTAAGCTCGTCATATGACCAAGCAAAGACATCTTTATAATGTTTGAGAAGATTAACATATTTTTATTTTATCTCTTTAGGTAATGATGGTGAAATTTTTACATTTTTGATTTCTTCATTGGTTCCAATATTACAACCTTCAAAATCCTCTTATTGTGAACTTGATAATGAAGTTTTTGAAACATCATTATTGTCAAAAAAAATATTTAAGAGGAATTAAACCTTTTGTAATGTGATTATTAGGAAACTGATGATATTATGATAAGCTATTTTATGATTTAATTGTGAATTTTCAGTTTCATTATTTGACTTATGGTCAAGGATTTGTTCTTCTTCAATTTATAGAGATGAAAATTCATAATTGTTTGCAAGAAAATCTTTAATTGCTCATCATCTTCGAAAACTTGCCAATGTTTAATATTATCAGAGATGGAAGGTGTATACTTAACTTGAATTTGATATTGCAATTGCATTGGATCGGGAATTTTGAAAGAGCTAGTAGAGACTACTAAAGATTATGCATAAATGTTTTCATCTCTAGGGATTGTTGTAATGTTTAAAGCTTGAAAGTAATTATCCACAGAATCCCATAACTCATTTCGTTAAGATCTAATCCTAGGATGTTTTTCTTGGCATAGATTTCTTACTTGTTTTACAATTAATTCTGAGTAACTGAATACACTTAAGTTTTTGGACTTTTAGAATTTTAGTTAACTCAAATTCTAAAAGTAAGGCTTCATATTTTGCTACATTGTTTGTAACACCAAAGTATAACTTTAAAGATTGAGTTAATTTTTCTTTATCTAAAGAGATAAGTACAATTCCAGCTCCAACTCCATCTTTGGAAAAGGCTTCATCGAAGTGTAACTTCCAAACAAAAGTTTTTATAAATTTGGGTTTATTCACAATCTGTTTAATGCTAAGGTGAGAATTTTGGATATCATTAGTTGATAAGGTGAAACATCCAAAATCTTGATCAAAAACATAAATAGGATGATTTCTCACTTGATCAACTTTACAAACAGTATTAATAAATCTCACCTCTCTGTAAAATCTAAGATGTTCTCCCCCATAAACAAGAATTGTAGCAAAAGACATATCCATTTGCAGACTTCCCCCTAATTTGTCACAACAAGATCTGGATAATATCATTCCAAATTTTGGGGGAATATTTGTAACAACAATATCTAAAACTATGCTCTTAATAGGGATCTGAACTAGAGTTACAACTAAATCCTTAATTAATCCCAGACAAGGTACCTTCTTTGAATCAAAGGTATATAAACCATGATAAGGTCTTGTGATCTGTAATTGAAGTTGGTACATAATTACTTTAGGCATTAGATTGTGAGAGGCCCCAGAATCTAACATGCAGTTATATAAGAGAAAATCATGAATATTCAAAGTAACATAGAAGGGAGGGACATTTTCATCAATCATATCAGAACTAGGACAAAAAACCAATAAAGTTTTTTCATCTTGTAAACTAATCACATCTCCCTCAGCATCAATACTTGAGGATTGAATCCATTTTGGCACTTGATTCTTTTAACATAGGTTTTTGGCGAGTTCAGATAATGGAATGGGAATCTTAACTCTCTCTAATTCTTTCTCCACATTAAAAGTTGTTGGAACAATATTTTCAAATGTGTCATGTTAATTTGGTTGATTTAATGGTTGAATCATTTTTGTTTTTGTTTTAGTTGTTTTGACTGGAGGTTCATTAATAGTGACAATTTTAGCTACTCTAGCAAGTCCTCGTCTTGGTCTCAAATCATATCTTTTGTTTAATTTTGCAATAATAAATTTAGAAAAGGCCTGATCTTTAGGAACTTGGGAAATGTCTTGATTTTGAGTTGAAGGTTGATCATGAGAAACTGGAACTATAGCATTTTGTAATGAAGTACCATCAAAATAATTGACATCATTTGTAACTAAAGGACTAGTCTCTTCAGGTTCCTGATCACCAATCATTAATGGGGTTGAATTTGTTGACCAGTATTAGGTCTTTGCAATATTTTAGGTTGAAAAGGTATTTTATCTTGAACTTGAGGCCTATTTGATGTTGGTTGAGATACTCTAGTTTGTTCTTCCATTTTTGAAATTCTATTAGAAATATTTCTTAGTAAAGAGGTAGTTTCATCTATTTTATGATCTTCACTTTTATTTTTAGAAGAAGAAGTACCTTCCTCTCAAGCTTTCATCTTTCTCTCAGCTTTTTCCGCTGTTATGAAACCAGCTCAAGAAAAGATAGAAAAGATAGATCAACGCCTTACAATTTAGCCTCTTCGAGGGGGAAACCTCCTTTACATTACATAAATGAACAATTATTGGATGATTCAAATGACAAAACCTCCTTTCTATATATAGGAGTCTAAGGAGTCACAATATAACCCAGCCGACCTAACAATAATAATGTAAGGGCACAATAATAACAATAGTGGGCTTCTATGTGGCACAATAGTAACAATATGGGCACTACATGGGTACATCAATGTAATAAGTGGGTTGTACTAATAACAATAAGGGGTTACACTAGTAGTATAGGGGCCTAACATGCCCCTCTCCTTCAAAAAGAGTTGTCCTCAACGCTTGAGTAGTTCTTGATGCTTCTGTATAAAATTGTTGTCCTCCCATGTGGAATCTTCAGCGGGTAAGTTCTTCCACTTGATGAGATACTCTGAAATTGATCAATTTCGTAGCTGTCGGGTTCTTGTTTCTGTGACTGCTTCAGTTTCCAATATGATTTTTCCTTCTTCTTCAATTTCTGGCAATATTGTTTGAATTGGGATCTTTTGCAACTTTTGAATAAGTGACCATACTTCTTCGTCCTTCTTCCATTCATCCCTTGCTTCGTTTATCCAATCTAGTTGGATAATAGAAATAGCACAAAACAATTCTTCCACATCCTCATCCTTGAAGAGTCTTCCCATTCAGTAAGGTCACCATTTTTTTAGTGCATGTAGTATTGCCAACATTTCCTTCTCATAAATAGCTTTCTTGAGATGTAGCAGTAAAAATACCCAATCACCTACATCAAAACATTTTTCACTACGATGTTGATCTACCTGTTGTTTCATTTGATTTTGCACCGAAGTGGCGTTATCCTTTAAAAGTTGGAGAACTTGTTGTTGATGCTCGATGTGATCTTTCTCTGCTTGAACCTTTTTCTTCTTGATATGTCCTTCTATCTCTAGAGTTTGAGGAGTGGTAATTTCTTCCAATACTTTACAAGATATGGTCGGATTCCTTTCTTGATGCTCGATGTGATCTTTCACTTCTTGAACATTTTTCTTCTTGATATGTCCTTCTATCTTGACAGTTTGAGGAGTGGTAATTTCGACCAATGAATTACAAGATATGGTTGGATTCATTTCTTCTTTCTTGATGTGATCTTTCACTTCTTGCACCTTTTTCTTCTTGATATGTCCTTCTATCTTGAGAGTTTGAGGAGTGGTAATTCTTGCCAATGCTTTACAAGATATTGTTTGATTCATTTCTTCTTTCTCTGGGGTGGGGTCCTGGCGTATATCCTCTTCTTTTGATGTTTCTTGATCCTTTTCTTCCTCCTCTTCATATTCTATGTAAAATAATTTCTTCTCAGAACACTGATGACCTTTAGTGCATTTGCTATCACAATTGTAACAAAGCCCTTTTTCTCTTTTTCCTTCCAATTGTTGTGGTGTAACCCTTGTAGGTTATGGAAGGCGAGGAGAAACAACACTTCCATCTTTATAGTTGTGAGGGGTATGCTTCCTGGTTTCCATAATTTTTCTTTCCACTATGTCACAAAGCCCTTTTACTCTTTCCAATTGTTGTGGTGTTGCTCTAAAGAAGGTGTTGCTCTTTGTATCCTCATAATGTGCTATCATTTCCTCCGTGAAAATTGACCACGTAACAAGTTGTTTACGAGAACAAAGCCCTTCATACCATAAAAATTGATTTGGTTCAAAATATGAAGATGCAATACATACCTTTTGTAACAGTGGTACACCATGTAGATCAAAATATTGCTCCATCTAAAGTATCCAATTTACTGGATCCTTGCCATCAAACTTCCTCATCTTGCTTTTTCTTGATTTTAGGAGCTCAATCTTGAAACGACTGTAACTCTGTACTTTCAGCTCTTTAAGTTCTGAAATTGCAATCTATAGTAGCCCTCTGTGTTCTCTTTCCAATGCCACCAGTCTGATCCAAATTGGATTATCCAAGGAAGAGTTATGTGAAATCTCCCACAGTGACCTGATTATAGACTAGTTCAGAAGAGCCAAATTGTACGACGTGCCATGAGTCACTGTTTCGACCTTTGGCACTGAAAAATATACACAAGAAGCTACAGTTCGTCCTCTTTCTGTACCTTGTTACAAAATTTCAATCCGATGCTCAGAGAGAAAGTTATGACGATTTTCCCCAGGTCACCTATTTGGAATGTAATTCAGGAGTCTGCAAAAATACCAACTTCCTCAGATCATATCTCCACCAATATAGCGTGAAAAGCTCTGAAATTCGGACCCAAGATTCAGCATGCTATCTTCTCAAATGGGTTTTTTTTAGCTTCTGAAACGTCGCAGAAAAAAAAAAGTTATAGCAACAATTCCATGATGACCTGTTTGGAGCAGCGAAACCCTAGAATCCAAAGTTCTGATACCAAATGTTATGTAACCAGCTCAAGAAAAGATAGAAAAGATAGATCAACGCCTTAGAATTTAGCCTCTTTGAGGGGGCAACCTCCTTTACATTACATAAATGAACAATTCTTGGATGATTCAAATGACAAAACCTCCTTTCTATATATAGGAGTCTAAGGAGTCACAATATAACCCATCCGACCTAACAATAATAATGTAATGGAACAATAATAACAATAGTGGGCTTCTATGTGGCACAATAGTAACAATATGGGCACTACATGGGTACATCAATATAATAAGTGGGTTGTACTAATAACAATAAGGGGTTACACTAGTAGTATAGAGGCCTAACATCCGCCTTTCCTTTAAGTTTGGCTGATGTTATTCTTTTTGCCTCAACTTCAATGGCATTGGTTTGCATGTCTGCTAGGATGAAAGATGCTCTTTTTCTAAGCATAACAACAAAATAATCATCAAAACCCTTAGAAAATCTAACTTTAGTTGCAACCACTAGTGGTTTACAATCTGGTGGTATTTTATTATAATTTTATTAAATCATTTTATAAAATCAGCCACAGTTTCAATGGGATTTCTTTTTAGGTCATCAAATTCTGTAAGACAGTAAAAAGGATCCTTTTTAACTCCCCATTGGTTTTTAAAGATAGTAATCAATTCATTCCAGGTAGGGATAGAATGAGCTTGTAATTGTCTAAACCAAATCCTAACATTTCCCTCAAGAGATTGAACAAATAGCCTCATGTACACATCTTCATGCTCTATATTCATATTATCAGCAAAGTCCAAAAAGGCAGCTAAATGATCCTCAATAGACAAACCAATTTCCCCATTGAACCTAGGTAAGTGCTTTAGATATCCATCTAGAAAATTGTTAAGTTGGCCAGGAAGGACTAATGCTGCATAACGAGCCTGAATGATAGGTTGAAAACCAGCCATTTGATTAGGTGAGGATAATGAGGATGAAGATGAACTTTGAGGAGATGGAGAAGGTGAGGATGAAGTTGAACTTATGGGAGATGAAGGAGGTGAAGATGATTGAGTAGAATTTCTGGAAGTTTTTATTAGTGGTGTTTGTATAACTAACTTCTACACTTTTGGACCAAATTTTCCTTCACTTTCAAATAAAGGATTAGTATAAACAGAGAAGCTATCTTCAGGTTTAGAAAAAGTAGATGGATATGTATGAATGACAGAAGAAATGAAATCACTAGGTTTTAATTCAGGTAATTCTAAGCCTAATTCTACTTCTGATTTTGGAGATTCTGAAAGAGTTTTAGGAATTTGATAAGATTCTAATTGAAAAAAAAGAAGATTTGACTGCAAATCTACCCCTTTAGATAAACGTTCTAGCACTTTTGGTGGTAGATTTGATAGTTCAAGAGGAATTGAGACAGGTCTAAAATGATCATTTTCTGAAACAATTTCTGGTGGAATTGATACAGGAGCAGAGGTAGAGGCTTCTACTCTTCATCTTAAAGAGGAAACTATCACAAGTCTCTCAGGATATGATAATAGAGAATAAAGTTGAGGGTCTGAGAGAGACCTGTTGTGCCTGCGTGAAGCCAGTTTTATTTTGTGGAATCACAAGGTGAAAATTTTTAACCTACTAACCTTTTATTCACCATTAAAATGAAATCCTTATCGTTGTCCCAGGGAAAAATAATTCAAAATTTTTCGTTTCCCAGCAATGATGCCAGTCTGATGTTGTACCTATGTCGATAATTCTAGGTTAAATAATTATGCCAGAACATCTAAAATGTTTTGCTTGTTTTGGATTCTTGGATGACCAATGCTCTAAACTGTTAAACAAGGGCGGTTTCTTAAATACTTAGGATATATTAGAAGGGTTGACTCTTCAGCTTTAACAAAATTTAGCTTTAAAGAGATGTGTAAGGATGAACTTTAGAAAATATATGATTCATTAAATCTTCAAATAGAGTAATTAAATATTCATACACAGATGATGCATGTAAAATCATTTTACAACCAAACAAAATATATTTAAAGTTTAAAGGGAATTGACAATTAAAAGATGTAGAGGAGTTAATTTAAATAGAAAGCTCAATTAACTAATCTTTGTAATTGATTATAACTTCATGGGTGATTTCAGATAGGTTGAGATTCAATCTTATCTTACCTAGAATTCCCATTAATTTCAAAGATATGTAGATTTATACAAAATGGAAATATAAATAACATAGAAGTACTCACAGGAACACAAGCTGTTTCAAAATGAATCCAGAAAACTTTATTATTTTCAGAAAATCACTTCATAAGATTACAAGTCTGCTCAAGAGTTTATCACAATGGTTCAGCCCTTTATACTTTGTTTTACAAAGTATTTATACAACTTTCCTAAAAATATCTTGATTTAAATATCAATATTTATTTACAAATATCTCAAAACTATTTTACAAAAACAGAACTACAAATTAGGAAAATAAAACTGCTTAGGTTGTTGAAAATAGCAACAAGAAATGCTAAAAATAGAAATGCTAAAAATAACATTTAGAATATTCCAATTTTAATTTGTCCTTGAATTAAAATTGAGAATAAAAATTCGAATTTAGTCTCACCAGCTGCTTGAAAAATAATTAATTAATTCATCTTGAGTTAATTAGTTGGAGAAATTCAAGCTAGAAGTCTTTGTGAAGTCATGCAACATTTATCCCTTAAATTAAGGATATTATCCCTTAGTTAAGGAGATAAGGATGAGTTGTATTTGAATTTTAATTAGTTAGCTCAGTTAACTGAGTTAAGTCTAGTTAAATTAGTTCCAAATAGTTTGAGGAACTAATTGTGAGTTCAGTCAGTTAATGCATGCATGCATCAAACTAGTGTACTCCAGGGAACTGAGGATTTTCTCAAAATAACTCATGCATGTTTGTTCAGACAAAGACCCAGTTGAGATGAAATACAGGGACATGTTACTATCAGTTGGAAGAATTTTCCTATAAAGGAAACTCATCCATGTAGAAGGAACAAGGTTCCTTGAGGATTGCACAGTTCTGACAGTGTGTTGGAGTAGTGTGTGAGATCAGTGTTACACTGGGTAACAGCTAGATCACCCAGGAGAAACAACGCAAGGAAATACGAGGCTTGGAGGGTAGAGGAGAAGGCTTGTGAGAAGCCTAGATTGCCTGTGAGCATCCAGGAGGATTGTACTAAGAGTTGGCTAGTTGTGAGAGCTAAAGCTTTGTGTAATCTTGATGTATTTCCACCTTGTATGGTAATATAGATAGTGGGGTTTTTAGCTGAGGCTTTCCCCAGAGTATTCTTCTGTGTTTCATGTGTATTGATTCTTCTTCTCTGTTATATGTGTTCTATTTGATCTTGCTCAAATCGATTAAGCTTTTGCAAAGTTTGATTGTAGAAGTAGATCAAGTATTTTGCTTTAGTTACATTGCATTATCAAGTTGATCTACAGTGAGAATTTCTACATGGTATCATAGCTATCTAATCTATAGATAAATTTCTACATGGTATCAGAGAAAAGGTGATCAAAGTAGTAAATAGTATACAAAGAGGAGAATTCAAATTTTGGAGTTCAGGATTGCAGGTACAAATCGAATTCATCTCATACTTCAGGTTGGTCAATGGCGTTCTATGGCTTGAGACTCGAGTATGCCTTGGATGGCAGCTTGAATTACATAGCATGGAAAGATCACATGGAAGTGGTATTAGAAGACAACGGTTTGAAGGATTTCATTGATCAATAAATCCCCAAGCCAGCTGCAGCTAATGCACAAGAGTTGGCTAAATAGAAGAAGTGTGTGGCAAGGTCAAGACAGATCATCCTTGAGGGAGTTCGAGACCATATTGTCTCGATTCTCCATGGGAAGGATACTCCATACTCAATGTGGAAGACATTGAAGGACCTCTATCAGAACAGTAGCGACCAGAGGAAATTGGCACTTAAGGACAAGCTTCTAAGAATCAAGATGGAGAACGGTGATACTCTTTACACATATCCAAACAAGGTCACCACCTATAGAGATGAACTTGGAAGTGTGAGAATAACTATTGTCGATGATTATATGGTGAGCCTTGTTCTCCTCGGCCTTCCAAAGAGCTGGCATAGCTACCAGGACTCTGTGAATGGTAGGGAGAAATTGTCGAATTGGGAATGACTGTGGTCGGATCTCATGCAGGAGGAGATCAGGAGGAGCACAAGAGATCGTTCTTCATCCAAGGAGGATGAAGAAAATCTGGCCTTAGCGAGTAAGGAAAGGAAAGGGAAGGAGAAGGATTCTCATTCCAAATATAATTCTTCTCATGGAGGGAAGAAGGTTAACAATTCTAAAGTGGGATGTTTTAATTGTCATGAGATGGGTCATTATGTGACTAATTGCCCATTGAAGAAGTCCAAGAAGGGATTCTCGGATGGATCAGTAGGTGAGGCATTAGCCTCTCATTTAGAGACAGACTTCACCCTCATCTCATGCATGTTGTCGTCAATGATGCGTTGTGGTTGGTTTTTTGACAGTAGTGCCTCATTCCACATGATCGGCGATAAAATTTTATTCAGTGCCTTGGAGGAGAAAGACCTCAAGATACGCATAAAGATGGGTGACGATGAAAGGTATAGTGTTTCAGGATTGGGCACAGTTTCTTTTCAGAGGGAGCATGGAGCTTATATCACCTTGACAGATGTGAAGTATGTGCCTGGATTGAAGAAGAAATTGGTATCGATCGCAATGTTGGAGGACAAAGTCTATGATGTTGTCTTTAGTAAGGGAAAGGTTTTCATTAGACACATCACCAAGGGATAGGTGAAATAGATCGATTCACAGGTACAGAACCTGTATGCTCTTGAGGTTCAAAATGCATGCAAAGCCTTGAGGAGAAAGGAAAATTTTAGAGACTTGGTGATTGAGAGGGAGAGTAAATTACCTCTCAACATGTAGCGCCAGAAGAAGTCTCATAAAATTGTGGAGGAGCCACAATTGGAGAAGTGAGCAGAGGGATCACATGCAGCCATACCTCCATGTGTGAGGTGGGGTGATGTGAAGTGATAGTCCCAAGAAGGCAGAAATTGGCCAGGGTCCATTGAGAGGTTTTATCTCATGGATCGTACCTTGCTACGGGAGCCCAAAGTGCATAGTAGCAGGAGGAATCAATGGGATTGATGCAGTCAGAGATCAAAGTGACAGAGGCTACAGTAGTTAGATGCTGAAGAGCACAGAGAAGGATTGACAACAATGCCGAAACGCAGAGTTAGCAGAAGCGCAGAGTTTTCAGTCGACAGAGGCAATAGCAGTCAGAGACTTTGATGACAGATGCATCATACTGATTTAGGTTGGATATTTTTTGTTTCTGGAGTTGCTGGAGAAACAACACTAGGGAGAAGTGTTGCATGCAGAACATTCTGAAGGTTCAAGATCAAGATCGATTTGAATTCCTTTCTTGTTGAGAGGGAGTGTTGAAAACAGCAACAAGAAATGCTAAAAATAACATTCAAAATATTCCAATTTTAATTTGTCCTTGAATTAAAATTCAAATTTAGTCTCACCAGCTGCTTGAAAAATAATTAATTAATTCATATTGGGTTAATTAGTTGGAGAAATTCAAGCTAGAAGTCTTTTTGAATTCATGCAATAGTTATCCCTTAAATTAAGGATATTATCCCTTAGTTAAGGAGATAAGTATGGGTTATATTTGAATTGTAATTAGTTAGCTCAATTAACTGAGTTAAGTCCAGTTAAATTAGTTCCAAATAGTTTGAGGAACTAATTGTGAGTTCAGTCAGTTAATGCATGCATGCATAAAACTAGTGTACTCCAGATAACTGAGGATTGTCTCATAAATAACTCATGCATGTCTATTCAGACAAAGACCCAGTTGAGATTAAAGACAAGGATAGGTTACTATTAGTTGTAAGAATTTTCTTATAAAGGAAACTCATCCATGCCAAAGGAACAAGGTTCCTTAAGGATTGTGTGGTTCTGACAGTGTGTTGGAGTAGTGTGTGAGATCAATGTTACACTGGGTAACAGTTGGATCACCTAAGAGAAACAACGCAAGGAAATAGGAGGCTTGGAGGGCAGAGGAGAAGGCTTGTGGGAAGCCTAGATTTCCTGTGAGCATCTAGGAGTATTGTACTGAGAGTTGGCTAGCTGTGAGAGCTAAAGCTTTGTGTAATATTGATGTATGTCTACCTTGTATGATAATACAAATAGTGGGGTTTTTAGCTGGAGCTTTCTCCAGAGTATTCTTCTATGTTTCATGTGTATTGATTCTTCTTCTTTGTTATATGTGTCCTGTTAGATCTTGCTCAAATATATTAAGCTTCCACAAAGTTTGATTGTAGAAGTAGATCAAGTATTTTGCTTTAGTCACATTGCATTATTAGGTTGATCTACAGTGAGAATTTCTACATGGTATCAGAGCTAGCTGATCTATAGAGAAATTTCTACATAGGCATCTCGGCACTGAATTCAAGGCTTCTAGTGATGGCTAGGGTGAAAGATTGTTGTTTTGTTTCTCTTGATATTTATTTGTCCTTTTGTTCCTAAAAACCTACATCTTGCTGCTGAAACCTTGTTGTCTACTACTGGAAATCTGTTGTATGTTCAGTTTTGAGCTGGCATATCTTTTCCCATCCTTCTTCCTTTGGAATGGAATATTTGATTAAATTTATATATGTTTCATCCACTTCAGTGTATTTCTGAAAAGTGGGTTTGAATATGAATGAATGTTTGATTTCAAGTTTAATCAATAAATCAAAACTCAAACCTTCAATAAAGGTTTTTCCTATAATAGTCCCCTTAATCTTACAAATATGGATTTGTCTGTAGTTATAGCATGAAGCCTGTGCTGGTATTCTTCGAGGGGAACCAGGTTGTCTACTATTCCTCTTAAACCTGAAAGTCCTTTTTGACGTATAATATTAAATGTTTTGTGGAACTTCTGAATACTAGCTTCTAGATTATTGTATTTATTTTCTAGTTGCAGCATTAGATTCCTTTTAGTGAGAATTACTTCCAAAATAGTTTCAGTTCTATCCTCAATTTCATATTCTTCCAGCTCTTCCCTTGTTTTTGAATTCATAATTCTAATCAATGCTTTTGCCTCTCCTAGTTTTTGACCCAGGTCTTTCTTTACTTCTGCAATTACTTCCTTTGATTTTTCCAATAGTTTCCTCCTGCTCAAAAATAATTTCAAAGGAAGGCCACAAATTATTCAAAGACTCATTAGTATCCAACTAGATGTTTTCTTTGGCCTGTGCAATGGTTTATGCAATAGTAGACTCATTTTCTATAGTCTTTATTCTATGAGTTATTCTATGAGTTTTTTGAAGCTCTCCTAAGTAAACATTATCAAATTTTAACTTTTGTTCTTGGAGATTGTTGAGTTGAGCCTTCAACTTTTCAATTTCTTGACCTTTTATGGATAAGTCTCCCATTGCTTTAACTAAGTCAGTTGTTGAGTCTTTTGACTATGTTTCCACTGCTATAGTTGTTGCGATAGAAGTCCCTGCAATAGGAGTTGTTGAAGTACCTGTTACACAGTAATTTGTCATTGTCTTCACTCCAGTCCTTCTACTGTGTCATGTGTCCAAGTCAAACATGCTCAAATGCTCTCTTGTGCTGCCAAATGACCCACTTTTCCTAAGTTATCTGCCTCATCGCGATTATGGACTAAATATATGCGTTGAAAGGCATTCATAAACAGTCCAGCTGCGCTGCCAGCGTGGAAGTACACCTGATTCCCGTGATGGTCCAATTTCATGCCCCAGCACAAGGTTACTTATTATCTTTAGCGATGATCTGATTGGCTACATTACTCACTAGTGATGTCAGCGTTGAAGATCAATTATGCACTCACGATGATCCAGATTGGGCGAGTTTTTTCCAACAGTCGGCCTTCTAGATGACTCCAGACCTGGTTGTTGGCATAGTTTGTATCGCCCTCCTTTCTCTGGCATGGAAATTCCATTAATTGTGCTACCTTCCTTTGGGATAAGCTCACTCTTCCACCTTTCATGGAAACTCCTTCTCCTATTTAAACTCTCACCATTGCTATGCATTGCTAGTTTCTGATAGTTGGCTAGTTGAGCAGTGCTGTTAGTGTTTGTGAGTTTGCTAGATAGCTGGTGTGAGTGTGACAAGTGTGGGATTGTTGATAGCTTGTGGAAGGTTGTGAAGTGCCCTTAATCTTGCGTAAAACTTATGAGTGAGAGAGATTTTATATATTGGGAGATCCTTCTTCAAAGAGTGAATGCTTGAAGAACAGGCTGGCTGGATCCCTCTGAGAAGGCTTGTGACGTCAAGACTTTGGTTGTAAGCTTACTCTTATTTCATTATTAATACAATCAATGATGTTTTCCTATGTCTTGTATGTAATTTACTTGATAGCTCATGACTTCTTGACTTTGTGAGTAAATAGATCATTGTTGTTTTCCGGTTACGCGCTTTGTTGTATTTCCTTTGCATTATTTCAGGTTGATCACTCCTTAGGAGAAGGAAACGGAAGCTGGAGCAGTGCAACGGAACTCCATCGACCACCGGTTGAGGTAGGCCTCCAACTATGACTGTTTAAGGAAAGTTGTTGTTGATCTATCCTTGTTTGTGACTAGACCCACTCTAGGGCTAGAGGGGTTGATTCTGTCCGCAAAGGGAACACTTTCCTGCATCACAAATTAACGACTCCACTCGGGAGCTTGGCCTTTGTTCTCCCTTTGTTTTCTCTTGTTTTGATTTTTGATTTGGTATCTTTTGAAGTTTGGGGATTAGTTACCAGTCTTCTGAGTTTCCTCGGTTGATCTGGGAAGTACCCCTATTTGATTGAAGGATTGACTGCTTTTGATTTGGGAGTTTTGGTTTGCCTGTCAACATCATCGCGGATTTAAATTTAATAGTCGCAATGTCATCACGCTCACCCTTTTGTAGTATCCTGTGAATCGCGTAATTACGCCTCACAGTCGCGACGGTCCTGAAAATCTGACCATCGCGGGAAAGTCGTGTACTTTCGCGCTGACATCGCTCTGTTGTTGTAGTTAGTTCTTTATCAGCACTTGTTGCTTGTGTATTACCCGTGCTAATTGCTGTAGAATTGATTTTCTCAATTCTACCTCCTGAGTGAAGTCGTTGATGCTAATTTAACTTACAACCTCCTTTTGGGGTGAAGCTGGACATATGCCATGTGAGCC
Source organism: Pinus tabuliformis (assembly GCA_031772625.1). NCBI lineage: Eukaryota > Viridiplantae > Streptophyta > Pinopsida > Pinales > Pinaceae > Pinus > Pinus tabuliformis. Next base: position 91,742,629 of record CM062812.1, read on the forward strand.
GTGGCTTCGTCTCTATTTCGTGTCATTCGTTTCCCTCATCAGGGGAAGATCGTCACAGTAGACCAGCTGTCTTTCTTCGCCTCCTCTTCCGATGGCAACGTACCCTTTGTGGAGCATACCTCCATCCCATGTGAGAGTGTGGGAGCTAGACTCTTTAAAGATCCTACCCCTATGGGTGTCTTTTCACTCCCACCTCCCAACATCGATCCTATTAATATGATTTCTGTTCGCTCTGATCCTTGGGTTCTTCCCCCCGCTGATCAGATAGAATCTTGGGGTGATGAGATGTCGTTGAGTCCTGCCGAGCTCAACTACATCGAAATTGTTGCATCATTGGCTCCACCCTTTGAATCTACTCCTTCGAGCAGAGCTCTCGACTCGTACGCTCATTCCCCTCGACTTGGAGACGACGCTTCTTCAGACCCTTTAAAGGAAATTTTTCCTTCTGATGAATACATTATCAAGACCATGTCTCTCGAGGAACCCCCTTGGTCTGATCATCGCCATCGTTCCTCGTTTCTCCCTGCCCACCGGGAAATGCTTACCTGTCTCGAGTGGTTTGCTCCTTGTCTCCCATCCCAACCCCTTCAGACACCCATTCAAGTTTATCAAGTGTCTTCTGTGTTGGCATTATGGCACAGGTCTGGCGCTATGGCATAGGTGTTGTCCTTGATGGCAACTCAATCTGGTGACAGATCACAGTTCAGGCTCTCAAAATGGAAGAAAAATATATATCTGTAGGTTCACCGTGACGAAGACGCGTATACACGCGGAATAGTCGTTCAAAAGTCGCATATACGTATACATGCACTTTCATGCGAGGAAAAGCACGTACATATGGGAGAACTTATTTTCGTCTGTGGTATTTAGTCCTTAGTATTTGAACCTATGGTTTTGGGCCATGGTATCTCGTCAGAAGTGTTGATCCTAAGTATTGGGTCCATGGTATTGATTTGTTGTGGTTTTGGACCATGGTATTGTGAAAGGGCTAAGACTATAAAAGAGGAAGGAGATCATTTGGCAAAGGATCATTTGAATTATTGAATATCTGATAAAGTGCTTGATCTGGAATACTGGTGATTGGGTTATGGTGTAGATTTGGATCTGAATGAAGGAAGAACCTGAGCACAAGGAGAAGGATAAGTTCTATTGATGGGTCAAAATCTTAGGGCTTGAATAATATCTTTGTATGATTTTGATCTGTTATATGTGGCGCATGCTTGATCTATAAATCTGGTCATTTGGGTTAACTAATGTCTGAATGTTTGAAAGAGTGAATTATCCTTTATAGATCTGTACGCAGGTTCAGTGAAGCGAAGGTGCATATACACGCTGGTTCTGTGGGTAAAAATAGCATATACGCAGGTTGGTCCAAACACAGAAGTGTATGCACGCAGCTTTCTGGTTATTGAAGTAGCGTACGTCTCTTGAATTGTGTTCTAGCTGATTCTGTTTATTGCTGCAATGTTCTGGGTTCAGAATTTGGTGTGTGGTTACTGTTACTGTGTTCAGGGTACAGTTGTCAGAGAAGTGTCTACTTGATTGAGTTCTAATTGGTACAAAGGAGATTGTTTGATGTAGAAATTTTTGATGATAGATTGATGTTCATGGATCCAGTCTGAAAATTTATGAAACGTGGTCCCTGGAAGCAAAGAGAAGGTTGTAGCCTTCTGCAGGTAGTAGCCTGCGTACTAGTATCCCAGCTAGTACAAGAGCTAAGGGGGTTGTAGCTCCCTTCCAGGAGAAGCTGGAGAACGAGAGAGGGTTGTAGCTCTCTGCAGGTAGCAGCCTGCATACTGGTAAAGGACTACACCAGTACAGAAACATTGTAAAAAGAAGTTTCTAATTAAAAGAAGATAGAGACGAATTGTAGCAGGTGGTTTTCACCCACATTGGGTTTCCACCTTATATCTTGTGTTCTTGTGTGTGATTGTCTTCTGCTCTGTTTCACTGTTTCTGGTTACTGTTTATTTGATTCTGATACACAGATTAATGATCAACATCTGTAAGATAAATTAAATTATAAGTCTGCATGGTATACGCGGGTTTCCTTATCTGTAGTTGCATATATACGTGGTTTTCACTAACTGAAGTAGCGTATATCATCTGGGTTTGAAAAAGAAAATAATTGACTTGAGAATACTGACTCACCGCCCCTCTCAAATTTATTTCCAACAATAGGTATCAGAGCAGGTCCTTCAGAAGAAGCTTGATCGCTTGAAGCAAGATCTATCATCATGAGCAACTACGAGAGAGAAGCATCGATCAGGCCACCAATTTTTTATGGGACCAACTTCATCTATTGGAAGGTAAGAGTCACAGCCTATCTTCAATCTCTTGGTACAGAAGTCTGGGATATCATAGATACAGGGTACACTTTTCCATCAGCAACTCCTACAGATCTGGCTGGCAAGAAGCAATATGAAACAAATGCAAAGGCTATCAATACTCTATTAGGATGTCTATTTCAATAAGAATTCATTAAGGTTATGCAGTATAAAATCGCAAAAGAAATATGGGACAAGATCGTTCTGAGCTATGAAGGAGATGAACAGGTAAAACGTGCAAAACTTCAAACCCTCAGAATTCAGTATGAAAATCTCAGAATGCACAATGATGAAAGTGTGGCTAACTATTTCCTCCGTATAAATGAGATTGTTAATTGTATGAAGAACTTGGGTGAAGAAATAAAAGAGGTTGTTGTGGTTAAAAAGGTTCTAAGATCTTTGTCCTCTAAGTTTGAATCAAAAGTTTCTGCAATAAAAGAAAAACAGAATCTATAGAACCTTACCATGTCACAGCTGCACGGAATTCTAACTGCTTACGAAATGAGGAAAGGAGGACCATCAGACAGGAGAGAAGCTGCATTCAAGGCTTTAGGCAAAGGAGATTACTATGAGTCAGGACATATGTCAGAAGAAGAGGAAGAATCAAATTTTGTCAAGAACCTTCAACGGGGTGCTGGAAGATTCAGAGGTAAGTTACCTTTCAAATGCTTTGCTTGTGGAAGAGTCAGTCACTATGCTGCCAAGTGTCCTCATAAAGATAAGCTTGACAAAGGTAAGGAACCTGTTAGATGGAACAAGAAACAGAATGTAAATAAGAAAAGCTATTACACTCATGAAGACAGTGATGGACTTTCAAATAGTGATGAAGATGAACAAGGTAATAATTATATACTTTTAATGGCTTTTGAAGATGATGATTTCATGGATGCTATAGATGAAGAAGGTCTTTATGAAGAGATTTCTAAACTCAAAATTTGTTTAGAAGAGAAAAATATGATTATTGATACTCTGCAATTTCAACTGGCTGAAAGGGAAAAACATCATGAAAAGTTAGAATGTGAAATTGTGGGACTTAGAAAAGAGATTGAGAAAACTAAAGCTCTTAATCTTAGATTTGTTAAAGGATCTGAAACATTAGATGAGATTATCAAAGTGCAGCATTCTCCTCTAATCAAGACAGGTCTGGGATATAATGAAGAAACAACTCAAGCGCAAAAACCATCTACCTCCAAAAGTTATCTTGATGCAGCAAGGAGAAGTGAACAAAGGCCCAATGGAAATCACCAGGTAAATCAGGGACAATTTACCTCAAGAATGAACAAAGACTACCAGGTAAATCGGGGGCAATCTACTGTAAGGACAAACAGAAGCTACAACCAGCCACTGGTAAAACCTTCTCAATTTGCCTCAAGAATGGATGTCAATAGAAACTACAATCATTTGGCTGGTAGATTTGATAATCACAGGAGTTTCTTCAATGGCCAATGTTTCTCTTGTCATAACTTTGCTCACAAAGCAGCTTAATGTGTTGCCTATAAGACAATCATGACTAGAGAAGCTCAAAAACAGAGGAGTATGACTGGGATCATGAAAAGAACATACAATAACTTTTCTGCTCTTGAAAATGAAATAGAATGTTCTATTTGTAACAATTTCAGTCATGAGGATTCTAAATGCAGGAGCAAGCCTCAATTGCCAAAACATAGAGAATGAAGGAACCACAACCAGAGAGATGTGGTATAGCTTTATATGCGGAAGGGCAAGAAAATCAATGGTACATCGAAAGTGGATGTTAGAAACATATGACGGGTGATAAAGAAAAACTTCAGTCATATAGTGCCTTAGAGAAGGAGAAGAAGGTCTCTTTTGGAAATGACACCCCTGCACTCGTAAAAGGTAAAGGTTCTGTTCAGTTAAAAGAAAAGGTCAAAGCTGGAAATGTCATGTATGTTGATGGCTTAAAGCATAATCTATTGAGTGTCAGTCAGATGTATGATCAAGGAACTGAGGTAATATTTCGATCAAATGGATGTAGTGTTCGTGATCTTGATACAGGAAAAACAGTGATCAAAGGGATAAGAACTCCAAATAATTTATACATATTCAAAGAAGGACAACATCAATGCTATCTAAGCAAGAATGATGAACACTGGCTATGGCATAGAAGATTGGGGCATCTAAGCTTCTCACAGATAAGGAAAGCATGCAAATACCAGGCAGTTCGTGGTCTTCCAGACATCAGAATTCCAGACAATACAATATGAAAATCATGTCAGTTTGGTAAGCAAACCATAACTAATTTCCCTCAAAAGGAAGGATCAGCGAGCAGGCCGCTTGAACTTGTCCATACTGATGTATGTGGTCCATCTAGGAAAAGGTCACCTCGAGGAGAAGAATACTTTATATTATTCATTGACGACTTTTCCAAGACGTGTTGGATAGGACTTATGAAGCACAAAGACGAAGCCTTCAAAAAATTCAAATCTTTCAAAGGCTTGGTTGAAAACGAATCAGATCACAAAATTAAATCCCTCAGGTTTGACAAAGGTGGGGAGTTTACCTCAAATGATTTTTTCGATTTTTGTGAAGAACATGGAATAAGAAGGGAATTCTCTACTGCAAGGACTCCTCAGCAAAATGGAGTAGTGGAAAGGATGAACAGAACAGTTCAACAAATGGCTCGTGCTATGATGGATGAGTCTAGAACTCCCGTAACTTTCTGGGGTGAAGCTGCATTTGTTGAAGTTGTTATTCTCAACAAGACAAATGTCCGGGTGAACAACACTTAAACTCCTCATGAGCTCTGGTATGGTAAGACTCCTACGGTAAAACATTTCAAAATTTTTGGAAGCAAATGCTATATTAAAAATACTGATGAAAATCTTGGCAAGTTTGAACCTAGAGCAGATGAAGGCATTCTCCTTGGTTACTCTCCCCACAGCAAAGCATACAAATGTTACAATAAAAGGCTTGGAAGAATTGTTGACAACATTGATGTAGTGGTGGATGAAGAAGAAAACACTCCTAGACAGGTAAGTTGTGAAGATTTCGAAGATGATGAGGACTATCCATCAACATCAAATCAGATTCATGATGAAGAAGCAACCTATGAGGCACCAGAAGCATAGATAAGGATAGAAGATAAGACTCTATCCAGGTACGTTCAGAAGAATCATCTAGAATCTCAAATTCTGGGGCAGAAAGAGGCAGGTATACAAACAAGAAGAACAATTGCAGAAGCTTCACGCTATTTGGCATTGCTCTCCTCCACTGAACCACAAAATGTAAAAGAGTCATGCAAAGATGAATGCTGGGTCAAGGCAATGGATGAAGAACTTGAGTAGATTGAAAAGAATAACACTTGGGAGTTGGTTCCTAGACCAAAGGATAAGAATGTCATAGGGACAAAATGGATATTCAAAAACAAGTTGAATGAAAATGGGGAAGTTATTAGAAATAAGGCCAGACTTGTTTGTAAAGGGTATGCTCAACAAGAAGGAATAGACTTTGAAGAAAATTTTGCTCCAGTTGCTAGACTTGAGGCCATTCGAATGTTCCTTACTCTCTCAAGCTTTCAGAAGTTCAAAGTATTTCAAATGGACATCAAATTAGCTTTTCTGAATGGAGACTTAGAAGAAGAAGTGTATGTTGAGCAACCAGATGGATTCATCCTTGGAAATGATCCAAAACTTGTATGCAGACTTAAGAAGGCTCTCTATGGTCTTAAATAAGCTCCAAGGGCTTGGTATTATCGTCTGGACAAATATCTTTATCAACAAGGTTTCTCAAAAGGATCAGCAGATAGCAATCTTTATATAAAAATTCAAAATAACAAATTGCTAATACTTGTTGTGTATGTTGATGAGATCATCTTTGACAGCAATGAAGAAGCTATGAGTCAAAACTTTGCCTTGGTGATGCAGAAAGAATTCGAAACGTCCTTTCTTGGAGAACTGACATATTTTCTTGGATTACAAATCCAACAAAATGAAGGCAGTATCTTTTTATCTCAAACCAAGTACCTCAAGCAGATTTTGAAGAAGTATGGCATGGAAGATTCAAAACCAGTATGTACCCCTATGGTTACAGGATGCAGCCTCAGTGCAAATGATGAATCAGCAACAGTGCATCAACCAACTTATAGATCCATGATTGGAAGTCTTCTCTATTTAACAGGTACCTGACCAGACATCATGCATGCAATGGGAATGGTTGGAAGATTTCAGGCAAATCCTAAGGAAACTCATCTTCAGGCAGTAAAGAGAATTTTCAAGTATCTTCAAGGAACTCAAAACTATGGCCTGTGGTATCCGAGAGATACAGATATCGCTCTTCATGCTTATACAGATGCAGATTGCGCTGGAAGCGTGGATGACAGAAAAAGCACAAGTGGTGGTGCATTCCTTAGGGGCTCCAGATTAGTATCTTGGTTCAGCAAGAAACAGAGTTCGGTTGCTTTATCTACAGCTGAAGCAGAATATGTGGCTGTCACATCTTGTGGCACACAACTCCTTTGGATGATGCAAACTTTGCAGGATTTTCAAATCACTTGTACTCCACCTATCTCCATCTGTGATAATACAAGTGCTATCAGTATCTCAAAGAATCCTGTCATGCATTCAAATACTAAGCACATACCGATCAAGTATCATTTTCTCCGGGAACAACTGTTGGAACAAAAGGTCAAATTGGAGTATGTTCCCTCTAAGGAACAAGTCGCTCATATTCTCACCAAACCACTGCCCAGAGAAACTTTGAATACCTCAGACAGAAGATGGGAGTAGTTGATGCATCATCTTGCTGTTGAAACTTGTCTGTTTAAGAGAAAAGTGGGTGTACGCGAGTTTCCTGAGGAGGATCCGCGTACATACGCCAGTTTATGTAGAGACAGTCGCGTATATGGAAGTTTGAAAGAAATTAGTGGGGACAAACTCTAGTTGAAGAGAGTATGGTATGGGTTTGACAGAGACCATCTAGCACAGGTTTAGGGGGAGCAGATAAAACTTCTGATAATGCATTGTTGGCATTACATTAGAAGCTCTTGGTTCTAGTAAACAACTTGTTTTGGGTTCAGGTGGATCAGCTGCAGAAGGAGAACAGAAGGAAAACATGGTTGTTGATCTGAATAGTGATCAACAGATGCTGTTGATGTCAGTTATTAGTGACTTTCACAAGTCTTGCTCTAGATAATTCGTCTCTATGTCATGTATATCGATTATTGTGAAGGTCATGTAACAGCCTATTTTGGTTTCCCCACTATGCCTAGGATGAATGATGTAATGTACTTGGTTGTCATGTGTAAATTTCTGGTGTATCCCCACTTGGTTGGGAGATAGATGTATGTATAGAGTCTTTTGGTTATAGGAAGGTCTTTTATGATGTATAAGTCATGGTTCTTCCTGAAGAACATCTTTTTGCAGATCTTGCCTATAGTCAGGGGGAGCATGGTCAGCACAACAGAGTAGAGATTTCAGCATGTACTCAGGGGGAGCACAACCCTTTGCCCTTGATGACAAAGGGGGAGAATGACTTTGAGGATCTTGGGGTTGCCATCAAGTCCAAAGGGGGAGATTGTTGGCATTATCGCACAGGTCTAGCGCTATGGCATAGGTGTTGTCCTTGATGGCAACTCAATCTGGTGACAGATCACAGTTCAGGCTCTCAAAATGGAAGAAAAATATATATCCGCAGGTTCACCGTGACGAAGACGCGTATACACACGGATTATTCGTTCAAAATTCGCGTATATGTATACACGCACCTTCATGCAAGGAAAAGCGCGTACATATGGGAGAACTTATTTTTGGTCTGTGGTATTTAGTCCTTGGTGTTTGAACCTATGGTTTTGGGCCATGGTATCTCGTCAGAAGTGTTGATCCCAAGTATTGGGTCCATGGTATTGATTTGTTGTGGTTTTGGACGATGGTATTGTGAAAGGGCTAAGACTATAAAAGAGGAAGGAGATCATTTGGCAAAGGATCATCTGAATTGTTGAATATCTGATAAAGTGCTAGATCTAGAATACTGTTGATTGGGTTATGGTGTAGATCTGGATCTGAATGAAGGAAGAACCTGAGCGCAAGGAGAAGGATAAGTTCTATTGATGGGTCAAAATCTTAAGGCTTGAATAATATCTTTGTATGATTTTGATCTGTTCTATGTGGCGCAGGCTTGATCTATAAATCTGGTAATCTGGGTTAACTAATGTATGAATGTTTGAAAGAGTGAATTATCCTTTATAGATCTGTACGCAGGTTCAGTGAAGCAAAGGCGCGTATACATGCTGGTTCTATGAGTAAAAACAGTGTATACGCAGGTTGGTCCAAACACAAAAGCGTATGGACGTAGGTTTCTGGTTATTGAAGTAGCGTACATCTCTTGAATTGTGTTCTAGCCGCTTCTGTTTATTGCTGCAGTGTTCTGGGTTCAAAATTTGGTGTGTGGTTACTGTTACTGTGTTCAGGGTACAGCTATCAGAGAAGTGTCTACTTGATTCAGTTCTAATTGGTACAAAGGAGATTGTTTGATGCAGAAATTTTTGATGATAGATTGATGTTCATGGATCCAGTCTAAAAATTTATGAAACGTGGTCCCTGGAAGCAAAGAGAAGGTTGTAGCCTTCTACAGGTAGAAGCCTGCGTACTAGTATCCCAGCTAGTACAAGAGCTAAGGGGGTTGTAGCTCCCTCCCAGGAGAATCTGGAGAACGAGAGAGGGTTGTAGCTCTCTGTAGGTAGCAGCCTACGTAGTGGTAAAGGACTGCACCAGTATAGAAACATTGTAAAAAGAAGTTTCTAATTAAAAGAAGATAGAGATGAATTGCAGCAAGTGGTTTTCACTCACATTGGGTTTCCACCTTATATCTTGTGTTCTTGTGTGTCATTGTCTTTTGCTCTATTTCACTGTTTCTGGTTACTATTTATTTGATTCTGATACACAGATTAATGATAAACATCTGTAAGATAAATTAAATTATAAGTCTGCATGGTATACGTGGGTTTCCTTATCTGTAGTTCCGTATATACGCGGTTTTCACTAATTGAAGTAGCGTATATGATCTGGGTTTGAAAAAGAAAATAATTGACTTGATCCTTCAAAAGAATCTTGATCACTTGAAGGAAGATCTATCATCATGAGCAACTACGAGAGAGAAGCATCGATCAGGCCACCAATTTTCAATGGGACCAACTTAGTCTATTGGAAGGTAAGAGTCACGGCCTATCTTCAATCTCTTGGTACAGAAGTCTGGGATATCATAGATACAAGGTACACTTTTCCATCAGCAACTCCTACAGATCCCGCTGGCAAGAAGCAATATGAAACAAATGCAAAGGCTGTCAATACTCTATTAGGATGTCTATCTCAATCAGAATTCGTCAAGGTTATGCAGTATAAAATCGCAAAAGAAGAATGGGACAAGATCGTTCTGAGCTATGAAGGAGATGAACAGGTAAAACGTGCAAAACTTCAAACCCTCAGAATTCAGTATGAAAATCTCAGAATGCACAATGATGAAAGTGTGGCTAACTATTTCCTCCATATAGATGAGATTGTTAATTGTATGAAGAACTTGGGTGAAGAAATAAAAGAGGTTGTTGTGGTTGAAAAGGTTCTAAGATCTTTGTCCTCTAAGTTTGAATCAAATGTTTCTGCAATAGAAGAAAAACAGAATCTACAGAACCTTACCATGTCACAGCTGCACGGAATTCTAACTGCTTATGAAATGAGGAAAGGAGGACCATCAGACAGGAGAGAAGTTGCATTCAAGGCTTCAGGTAAAGGAGATTACTATGAATCAGGACATATGTCAGAAGAAGAGGAAGAATCAACTTTTGTCAAGAACCTTCAACGGGGTGCTGGAAGATTCAGAGGTAAGTCACCTTTCAAATGCTTTGCTTGTGGAAGAGTCGGTCACTATGCTGCCAAGTGTCCTCATAAAGATAAGCTTGACAAAGGTAAGGAACCTGTTAGATGGAACAAGAAACGGAATGTAAATAAGAAAAGCTATTACACTCATGAAGACAGTGATGGACTTTCAAATAGTGATGAAGATGAACAAGGTAATAATTATATACTTTTAATGGCTTTTGAAGATGATGATTTCATGGATGCTATAGATGAAGAAGGTCTTTATGAAGAGATTTCTAAACTCAAAATTTGTTTAGAAGAGAAAAATATGATTATTGATACTCTGCAATTTCAACTGGCCGAAAGGGAAAAAAATCATGAAAAGTTAGAATGTGAATTTGTGGGACTTAGAAAAGAGATTGAGAAAACTAAAGCTCTTAATCTTAGATTTGTTAAAGGATCTGAAATGTTAGATGAGATTATAAAAGTGTAGCGTTCTCCTCTAATCAAGACAGGTCTGGGATATAATGAAGAAACAACTCAAGCGCAGAAACCATCTACCTCCAAAAGTTATCTTGACGCAGCAAGGAGAAGTGAACAAAGGCCCAATGGAAATCACCAGTTAAATCAGGGACAATTTACCTCAAGAATGAACAAAGACTACCAGGTAAATCGGGGGCAATCTACTGTAAGGACAAACAGAAGCTACAACTAGCCACAGGTAAAACCTTCTCAATTAGCCTCAAGAATGGATTTCAATAGAAACTACAATCATTTGGCTGGTAGATTTGATAATCACAGGAGTTTCTTCAATGGCCAGTGTTTCTCTTGTCATAACTTTGGTCACAAAGCAGCTCAATGTGTTGCCTATAAGACAATCATGACTAGAGAAGCTAAAAAATAGAGGAGTATGACTGGGATCATGAAAAGAACCTACAATAACTTTTTTGCTCTTGAAAATGAAATAGAATGTTCTATTTGTAACAATTTCGGTCATGAAGATTCTGAATGCAGGAGCAGGTTTCGGCAGACAACTTAGAAGGAGCAAGCCTCAGGTGCCAAAACATGGAGAATGAAGGAAACACAACCAGAGAGATGTGGTATAGCTTTATATGCAGAAGGGCAAGAAAATCAATGGTACATCGATAGTGGATGTTTGAAACATATGACGAGTGATAAAGAAAAACTTCAGTCATATAGTGCCCTAGAGAAGGAGAAGAAGGTCTCTTTTGGAAATGACACCCCTGCACTCATAAAAGGTAAAGGTTCTGTTCAGTTAAAAGAAAAGGTCAAAGCTGGAAATGTCATGTATGTTGATGGCTTAAAGCATAATCTATTGAGTGTCAGTCAGATGTGTGATCAAGGAACTGAGGTAATATTTCGATCAAATGGATGTAGTGTTCGTGATATTGATACGGGAAAAACAGTGATCAAAGGCATAAGAACTCCAAATAATTTATACATATTCAAAGAAGGACAACATCAATGATATCTAAGCAAGAATGATGAACACTGGCTATGGCACAAAATATTGGGGCATCTAAGCTTCTCACAGATAAGGAAAGCATGCAAATACCAGGTAGTTCGTGGTCTTCCATACATCAGAATTCCAGACAATACAATATGCAAATCATGTCAGTTTGGTAAGCAAACCAGAACTAATTTCCCTGAGAAGGAAGGATCAGCTAGCAAGCTGCTTAAACTTGTCCATACTGATGTATGTGGTCCATCTAGGAAAAGGTCACCTCGAGGAGAAGAATACTTTATATTATTCATTGACGACTTTTCCAGGATGTGTTGGATAGGACTTATGAAGCACAAACACGAAGCCTTCGAAAAATTCAAATCTTTCAAAGGCTTGGTTGAAAACGAATCAGATCACAAAATTAAATGCCTCAGGTCTGACAGAGGTGGGGAGTGTTGGATACCTATAATAATAGGTTTCATATTTCATGATTGATTATTGAAAATCCAAATATGCTCTGCTTTGTAACTACAAAGATTCCATATTTCCAGGAAATCAGAGGTGTGTGAAATACTTCAAATATTGAGGACCTTACTACAAAATTTTGGATGATTCAACAGTCTAATCTGGATCATGCCATGTTTCAATTTTGAGTTGTAGAATAGAGAAAGAAGTCTGTCCAAACAGCTTAATCTTGGCGGATAAGTAGTTCAGATAGAGAAACAAAGGTTCCCAAAAGTCTAATCTGGGACCTTGGAAGAGATAAGGGTAGAAGCAGATAGAGTAAAAGGAAAAAGCCAAAGAAAAGAAAAGGCAATTGAGGGTTGCAAGTCTAAGTGCCCCTCCAAGAAGAAACTAAAAAAAAAAAATGTTAGGTGAAATAGTTGGGTAGGCAGTTGTGGTTGCAGAAAGGACAGGTTCACCATTACATAGTTGTCAAAGATATTTTGCCAAGGCAATGGACATATCAGCAAAAAAGGTGGTGAATTTCATGGATGCACAGCAGAGAGCATCACTAACTTCACTTTTTCCCCTCTGCTCCATCATTAACATCCCCTTTCTCAAAGATTCCCCTCCTTCACTTTACTAACTCCTAAATCTACTATTTAACTCCCTTATTCTACCCCTTGCCCTAATAGTAATAACACTAAGGTGTATAAAGCCCTAAATGTTATATATTCCCTCCCCTAGGCATAATAGCCGAGAAATCTGCAAAGAGGGATCATAGTGGCATCTGGCCACCATGGTGAACCTATCCCCGATACTCTCCCTTTGCTGCAGATCATTTCCCCTCAAAAAATACCTTTGCATGGGTAAAAACCCCTCTCAAAACCCCTCTAGCCCACAAACCCTCCGCGAACCTTACAAAAGGCAAAATTCCGCCTTCATCACGCCCCCAAATGCAAGCGCGGGTGGTCAGAAGTTGAAACATTTGAAAGCCATGTCAAAAAACCCACAAACAGTTAATATTTCCGCCGTCCTATCCGCCGTGCACCTTACACCTCCGCCAGCCGTCGGATCAAGCCTTCCAGATCCGACGGCCCACAACAATATCGGAGCGCTATCCACGTCCGCACGTTAACTCCCGAGAACATGACGTTGCGCCTCGTCACTCCTCCGCCACGCGTCGCCCGATGGACTATCTCGGAGCTCCCTCTGACACCCTGGGCACCGTACTCTAACCGCCCCGAGAAACCGTGACGGTTAGAGCCTTAACCATGACCGTCACGGTTTCACCTCCGCCCGTCCAGGTTGACCTGTCTGCCACGTCTCGTACCCGCCTCCACCACGCGTCCAGCTCACCGCTGACTGGACTGCCACCTCACCCCCGTTGACCTGTCGTCTTCCGCCACGTCCTCCCCGATGACGTCAGCTGACGTCACATCACCGTGACCCACCAATGACGTCATGCTGACGTCATCATAAAAAAAGCGCCAAATGGGTAAAAATCTCATATTAACCAAATTTCACGCGTTTTTTCACCATTTCATTGTTTTGTCTGCCGAACTCTCTGTTTAACCGTTTCTGCCCGGATTTCCGCCAACCTGTAAATTCAACAAAGGCGACCACTCCAGCAACTGCAGTACACCTTGTCACGACTTCTGCACGTCAAGTTACAGGTATTTACCCTACCCTGCCCTCCATTCGACCTGCATTCTGCTCTAAACTGCTCACAGGCATAATAGGACCGTAAAACAGATTTTTTCACCGCTAGAACCGGGTTATACCTCCACCATTGTCTCTGTGAAGTCCAGAAATTCCCTGCAGAGTTGTAACAAACTGCAATTCATCTGAAAACCCCTCGTCCTGCGTTTTCTCGGCTAAATGCCCCGCTGAATACCTCTGAATTACTACCAGGAGCTAAATTGGGCCCCAAAAGAGTCTCTGTAACCAATTACCAGCAGTATTTCAATTTCTAGCTGGTAAATTCCCCTCTGACAGTTCAGAAAATCAAGTTTTTACCACAGAGGGCAATCTGCAGTCTGTCTTTGCCAACTCACTTGTCAAATTGCATTAGTTTATCCCTTCACAAGCTATGGAGACTCCCATTGCTCTCAATATTAAGCCTATCAATGCCCCCCACCAAGAATTAGCATGGAAACCCCTGGGAGACATGGATTACCAGATGTTGGACTGGTTTCCTATGGGAACTAAGTATAATATCCAGATGTTAAATGAACTGAGAGCCCAGCACATGAGTGGAGCAGATATCCTGGGAATTTGGGAATCAAATTTGCCCATATACAACCTTCCCCAAGTTAATCCCATGCCAGAGCTTATCTACAGTTGCCAAGAGTGCTATGACCCCAGCCAAAGGGCAGTCATTAGCCCCACAGGCCTAGTCCTGTTTCAGATCACTCCAGAGAGTATAAATCAGATGCTGCATTTTCATACAGCCAAGAAATTGACCCCTCTTTCCATGCAAGACTTGATAAAGAGAGGAAATAACCTGTCTAATGACCAGATTGTGAAGATTAACCAGCTATTTGTCACACCTAGCTCTGAAGCAGTCAGAACCCCTCCCATTGGGTACCAATACCTGAATGAGTTGGGCAGGATGATGGTGGACTTGATTGGATATGTCCTGGGATTCAGAGGACTGGAAGATGTAGATGACAGCATATTGGCCATGCTGTCCATATTTGCCCCGGGTAAGCCTCCAGCTATCCACTATGATTATGCAACTTATATAGCTGAGAAGATTCATGACCAGTTCATGAACTTGAAGAGGGAGAGGCTGTTCAGATATACCTCCTACATATATCATCTGTTCTTGTTCAACCAGCCAGCTGCCTTCTCTGTCCCTTTGAGGTCACTCAACGCCCAAGGAACCCCAAGATCAGTTGTTTTTTGGACCCCTGTGTTCCATCGTACCTCACTATCACCTTATACATACTGTGAGTTTATTGATTTATTTGTTCATCCAGCCCTAACAGTGCTGCAAGGTGCCCCTCCTCCTAGACTGACCGATGACATGAAAAGAATTCTTCATTTGAACAAGCTTTACAACATCGGCAACTGGTACTTCTACCAGAATCACACAGTCATTAGGGTGTATGGATGTGAATTAAATCCATTTAGGCTGCCAAGGTACCTTCCCATGAGACTGTTTGCCTTAGAATATTTCAGGCAATTTGGGAACTCAGATTACCTACACTTTCAGAGTAGAAACAAGAAATCACAGTTGAAAGTGAGAAATCAGCTAGGTCCCTTCTTATACAACAGGAAGGAGGAAGGCTGGAAAGAGGCAGACAGGATCCTGGAAGGACTCCAGTTGAAAACTAGTTTTGAGTGGATTCCATATGACCCTAACCACTCTATTTCCCTCAGGAGGATCAGGTATAAGTTAGGCAACTATGCTCATGCCAGATTACCTGAAATTGAAAAATATGCAAATGCACCAGATTGGGAAGAGGGCACATTAGTAGAGCAAATGACTAATGAAGAAATACTTGAGCAAGAGGCTAGAAATGTCCAAAAACAAGCTGACTTGGAAACTTGTGGACAGGTGCCTATTTCCTACAGGAGGCAAATTGGGGCAGCCACCACAACACCAGCAACACAACAGCGAACTGCCGAGCAGACAACCCAAGCAGCAAGCAAGGACAAAGGCAAACAGGTGGAACAACCACCTATATTAACAGAAGAACAGGTTGACACCTTGCTACAGCAGCAAGAAGAAATGGAAGAACGGGAGTTGGGGCAGCAACAAGATAAACCACAAACTAGTGGGCAGCAGCCATTACAGCAAAATAAAGAGACAGATTTGCCCGGATCTACAGAACAGCAGCCCCAAACAGAGTTGTCTCCAAGAACAGACATCAATGTGGACAGCTCAGTCCTCCAAACACCTCAGAAGGAAGACTTAACCAGAAAGAGAGAGAGAGAGACTCCCCAGACTTCATCCTTTATCAGAGGAGAGAAGAGACAAAGATTGAATGACTCCCAAGAGGAGGACATAGCAGTAAGGCAGGCCATGGGCATGGGCCCACCCAGTGGAGAACTCTCGGCCAGCTCATCTCAAAGAGGACCAGATATGACAATGGGAGGAGAGGTCAGCTCTTCTGGCCAGCATAGAGAGGGGCACTCAAGTATAAAGCAGCAGTTCATAGAAATCAAGAGAAGGAGTGATCCCATAAAAGTGCAACTCTATGATCACTTGTTAAAACTAGCTCCCAGCAACCAGCAGAGACTAATGTCTGCTTTTGATGTGAGTGAGGGAAAAATGATAATGAGCCATTTCATGCCCACAACTCTACATCCCCAGTCCACCTCAGACTATTTAAGAACCAACATGGAGGTTCTGGCTAAAGATATTCACCCCATGGACAAGATAGAGTTACACAAACAAACGGGTGAAATGGTGTATGCCTCCCTGGCAGATGAGACACTGGAAAATTACAAGTTAAAGAGCAGCCTAGACAATACATCATCCCAGCTAGAATTGGAACGAGCATCCTCACAAGCCAAGGACAACAGGATCAAATCCTTGGAGGAGGTAATCATAGAGATAGGACATGATCCCAAGGATGTCAAAGGCATCCAAGAACTGCTGAAAATAAGGGATGCAGACATGGCAGCCCTAAGAAAGAAAATCAAACTCCCGGCCACCATCCATCCACAAACAGATGAAGTTGCCCAGCAACGGCAAGAAAAAGATACCACAGACTTGCTGGTATCCTTATACAAAGAGCTGGTTAGGACTCAAGACCAGCTAGGACAAACTGAAGCTGCAAAGGCAGCACTACAGGAAGCACTGAAGCAAAGAGAAGAGGGCCATCCCTCCCAGCCTCCTCCTGTGATAATAAATCTTGAGGAAGTCCCTCCAAAGACTGCTCCTCCTCCTCAGCAAACAGAAGCTACAGCACCAACTACAGCGCCATCCACAGCAGCAACAACTACAACATCAGAACAGGCTGCTAGTCTAGACATGCAAAAGCTGCAAGCAGAGATCCGAGCTATGGAAGCTCAAATGAAAGAGCTGGATGGGCTCAAACAGAACTTGGCTAATGTTAATGAGAAATTTGATAAAAGCAAACAAAATGAGGCAGCCAAGGAGAGAGAGGTGAAAACCCTTAAGAGAAGGATTGCTGAGCTGGAAAAAGAGCTTGCATTGGAAAAGGTAACTGCTCAGATGAAAGCAGTATTATGGAGCAACATTGGAAGATCCATTGCCAACCAGTGGCAATATATTGAGACTATGGATGAGCAAATGGTGCTCATCACCAAAGCAAACAAGGAGATACAGAGAGCCAGGGCAAGCCTTGGACACATGCCAGAAGCAGCTACCAGGATGATCAATATCCTGAATTACAAGACCAGCACTCAATTGGCTACCATGGGAATCAACAACAGGACAGAAACAATTGCCATAGCCAAGAGAGTTGTTACATTGAGAAACTTGGTTGGGACCCTGGAGAGGAGAACACAGGACATGCAGACAGAAATTAACAAATTCCTGGAGAAATTTGTAACACTGCAGAACAGAGGCCTCCCCAACATTTTGAGCAGCGTGGGAAGACTGCTCACCCTGGACAACTATAACAAGAGAATTGATGCCCATGCAGTAGCAGAGATTGCAAAACCTCCCAGCACTTCAGCAGACACAGGGCCAGCCACAGGGCAAATGATGTATGACAGGGTGGAAAACCTGTTTTTTCTCATGAATGAGATAGAGCATCTGTTTGATACACCACCCAATTTCTTCAAATTCACAGAAGCAGATGAGACTCTAGGCGCAATTTTGGCACATCAACTGCCCACACAGGATGTCTGGAGGCATTTGACCCAGACAATTTTGACAGGCCAGAACCAATAGCGCAGAAGGAAAAAGGCAGACACGCGCAGTGGCAATTTTGGGAATTAAAATTTACAGAAAAAGCAGAGGCTGAGCCAACTCAGCCAGACCAGTCACTCACCACCAGCAGCAGTCAAAGTCACAGCTGACAGGTCCGAGACATAGTGTACCAGCCTACAGTCGGGTTTTCTATGCATTAACTCCAAATATTCAGACCGACTTAGCTATTCTTATAAAGCTAAATATCTTCTGACAGAGCATTAAAATGCCTGTACTGTGTATTAAATGTGTAATAAATTTTCGACATAATATCTTAAAGAGTTGGTGAGAATGTAAAGACTGAGATAACGCAGAACTCAGATTTTTCTGTAGACCACCGCTAGTATATATACACCCTTCACAGATGCTGAAGAGGTTGCTGGAATTTTCTCTTGGATAACTTCCATCTGCTGTAATATTTTCAGAGAATTAATACAAAGGAGGAATGGAACTTCCAGAAGTTTGGTGTATTTGATGTCTTGTGGTGAAGGATGCATGTTACAGGATTCCATGGGTGTTGCATAAAACTATAAGTATTCTCAAATCTCTTGTCGTGTCTGTTTTGAGTCTTTTGTTCTCTTTGTCGTTCTAATGTTTTACACTTGATAGCAAGGTGAAAGGATAGTACCAGGATTTAACCATGTTTACCCTGGACTCAAACTGAGCTATTATATATGTTTTCCTCATATACAGTAACAGAATTGTAATTCTTAATTGCTGCAATTCAAAACTGTGTTTTTATTGTAACAGTCATTCTCAGGGATTCAACTTTTGCCCCTAAGACCTCTGTTTTCTCTTCTTAAAGCTATCTGTTGGGAACATATAGATAAATAGTGAAAATCTTAAATGCTTTCACTGTTCGTGCTACCTGTTACCAGTCTTTTAATCAAAAATCTGTTCTATTAAACACCCAAATGGCCCTGTAAGTTCCATCTTTCATCTTACAGATTCAAACACATTAAGCCACAGACTCCATTGCCCAATGATATTCAACATATCTAAAAACTACATCACTGAAGTCTAAGGGAATTTCATCAACCGAAACACAAACATGACCTGTACTCAATACCTAGCCTAAAACACCATCACTGTAGATATAAATCATAAAGAGAGAGCCCTCTCTGATCACTGTTTGGCTAGAAACAGTGATTAAAAGATTGGTTAGTGGTTACCCCGGCCGTATTCCCTTGGGAGTCATAGGGAACAACCTGGGTGTTAACATAATTGGCGACTCCACTGGGGAACAAGACTATTCAATCACTATCTATCTTCCAAAGCTTTCATCAAGCCTGAAACTAGCCAAGACATCTTAGGACTGTTTCTCTAATACAGGGGCAGTCTTAGGGAAGAGCTAACTAGGGAAACTTATCCTAGCCTTGAAACATATATAGTCATTCCAGAGTTCTTATTTTGCCCTTGTAAATACAAAACTTCTGTATAAAGTTCTGAAAGAACACTTAGAAGCTGGCTCCTAAAAGAAACCCAAGGCATACTAGGGCACACCCTGACCCTGATCAACCCATCATTGTTGATAACCCAAATATCATCCCAAAGAACATAAGGAAACAGCACAAGCAGGATAAACCTGCTGATTCAGATATAAGGTCAGACCAACCCATCCTCATTCCCACTCCTTGCAAAGTCCTTTTTCGTTCCACACCCAATTCCCCTAGTTCATCTTCAACCCCTCAAAGTCCTACCTTTCCATCTTCACCATCTGCACATACTCACTCAACCAGTTCTCCACTTGTTACCCATCCTATTAACCCCAGTACACCTGTAATCCCAGTTGTCCCATTTGTTCCTATCAACCCTATTAACCCTATAAACATGGCTAACAGATATGCACCATTGCAGATTCCAGCCAATGCTCCAGCCCTACCCCAAGATTATCAAACCAGACTCTCATTTTTTGATTCCCATGGCCCTTTGACAGCCATCCAGCATGCTAAAAAGATGCAAGACCACTTTGAGACCTATGAAATTGATGATGATAGTGTCAGGATGAGAATTTTTGTCCAAAGCCTAACTGGGGATGTCAGAACTTGGTTTAGATCCTTGAATGCAAATTCCATTGCAACCTCTGAAGTTCTATACCAGGAATTTACCAACAGATGGGAGAAAAAGAGAGATCCACACCATATACTGGGTGAATATAACACTATTAAAAGAGGTCCCCAAGAAACGGTGTTGGAATATTGTGCTAGGTTTAACAACATATACAATGCTATTCCCCAGAACTTAAGGCCCCCTCCTGATTTGGCCCTTTATAACTTCCCTGATGGTTTTGACTCTGATATGGCCTATCAGTTGAGAGAAAGAGACCCTCCAACCCTTGCAGAAGCCCAAAGAGTTGCAGTCACTGTAGAGGCCAACCTAATTGCCAAAAGAAACAGGGCAAAGCTGGAAAAGAAGGTTGGTTTCAAGGAAGAGCCCTCGGGCTTCGATCAAAAGTTGGATGCAATACTAAACAGCATGAAAAGACTAGGTGAGAGAGTGGAATCAGTAGAAAGAAAGTCATCATGGGAAGCACCACAAAACAATACTCCTAGAAACCCAAATTTTAGGAGAACACAGAACCCCAATATAGGAAAAACAGGTGCTGACCAAGATATCAGACCACCTTTTCAAGAAAATTATGCAGAAACTTCCTCGGCTAATCAACTCAATGAAGATCCAGAGATCAATTTAATAGGTCTGGATGGTAAAAGCCATGTTTTCCTAACACAAGAAGACCATGATGAGGATGAGAACAAAACATTCCAAACACAATCAGGAGAATCCTTTGACTTTAAGCAAGGATATGATACTGCTGTCTATGAAGTCCATAAGCAGTACAAACTAAGAAGTCGGACTGTAAATGCAAATCAGCCTGAAAAGGTAAAGGAGAAACAGCAATCTAAAGAAGCCTCAGTCACTGAACCTAATGACAAAACAAACTTGCCTGCAAAGGAAGTAGTGGTTGAGGAGGTCACTGAATTTCTGTCCACACCACAAGAGCCCACAGCAACATCATCCTCTCACCCAAATCCGAACATCACCCCTCAAGACATGGACATGGGGGGCAGGTTCCAAAATCAAGATGAAATCCAACAAGGAGATTCATTGAACAAGGAAAGGACTGCTGTCCGTGACCCTAAAATTCAGGTGGATAAACCCTTTGACCTAGGAACAGAGATTGGCAAGTTAAAGATAGCAATTCCCCTTTTAGAGCTAGCCAAGCATGACATATATAAGCAACAGATCAAGAAATCCCTTCAGCTCACCAACAACAAAGATGATGTAAATGTGCTAGATGACACTCCAGAATTACTGTTTGGTCCAGAGGTAGATGGAAAAACAGTAGTCACAGGGGTTTTACCTTTTTATGTCAGCTTACACGTTCATGATAAAATACTGCACAATGCAATGTTTGACTCAGGTGCATCTCACAACCTCATGCCAAAAGCAGTCATGGAAAGATTAAATTTGGATATAACAAGACCATACAAAGACCTGTTTTCTTTTGATTCTAGTCAAGTAAAATGCTTGGGCCTGATTAAGGATTTATGTGTGTCCCTGGTTCAATTTCCCAACAAAACCATTTTAATGGATGTTGTTGTTGCTGATATCCCACCCAAATATGGAATGCTCTTATCAAGATCATGGGGAGCCAAGCTCCAAGGCTCCCTGCAATTAGACATGTCATATGCAACCATCTCTGTCTTTGGACAACCCAAGAGACTTTATAGGGAAACACTCATGAAATACATGGTCAGCAGTGAAGAAAAGCCTCAAAATTTTCCAATATATGCTGTCCATTCAGACGTAGACTCTTACATCCTCTTTAATGACAGCATAGGCCTCTCGGGCAGTCACATTAGCACCGAGACACCCATACAAGAACAAAACATCCATCAAACAAGTGGCACCTGCCAAAATTTAATCAGCCCAACAATACCCATTCACCCTCCTTCAGTTGTAAAAAATTGTCAAACAAATGATGAAATTATCCTAGGAGACAAATGGGAAAAGAAACCTCAACTCATGCTCACATGGCCATCCCATGAGAAGAATTTAAGATTCCCTGACCAGCAAGATAGTCTGTGGGTCCTAGAGTTTGATGGCTCAGTTAACAAGTTAGGGGCAGGAGCTGGAGTATGGATACATAACAAAGAGAAAGCCTGTGCACAAGGCAGGGCATATAGACTGAACTTTAAATGCACTAACAACATGGCAGAATATGAAGCTCTGCTACTAGGTCTCAAGATTGCAAAATCATTACAAGCACATAGCCTCTCAATCATGGGGGACTCTGATCTAGTAATTCAACAAGTAAAAGGGGATTTTGTCACCAATGACAAAAGATTAAGGTCCTACAGGTCTGCTGTAATTGAAATACTAGAAACTTTCTCCGAGTTTGTTCTCACAAAGATTCCAAGGGGCCACAATCTCCATGCTCACAGCTTGGCAACATTTGCCAGCACCTTCAAATTCCCACTACAACCCAACAATTGTTTCACAGCAGAAGTCAAATATAGGCCTTCTATTCCAAACAATGTCAAAGAATGGCAAGTATTTGAGAATGATAGGCAAATAAACAACTTTTTAACTTTGCAACAAGAGTTTACAGGATTAAATATTGACCTTGAGACAGCAAGTCAATCTCAAATTGTTGATGGAGCAAGTCAATCACAATTACAGTTTCAACAATCTGCTCACCCAATGTCACTTAGGACAGCAAAACAACTGCTCAGCCCAACCATTTTCAACAATGAAAACATTCAACAAATTAAACAAATGGACTGTGAAGAGATGAGTAACATTGAAACTGAAATCATACAACTCAAAGACAATTCCTCCCAGTGGGCCTTACCCCATTAGAGGATATTTTTGACTCAAATGACATCCCTAGGAAGCCAAAGATGCAGCCATTAGATGCAAGAGTTGAAGAATGTAATATTGGCACTATGGAAAAGCCTAAGATAGTCAAGCTGTCCGCCTCTTTGCCCCCCGATCAAAAGCCCAAATATGTTGATCTCTTTAAAGAATTCCAAGATGTCTTTGCCTGGGGTTATGAAGACTTGAAGTCTTATGATACCTCTGTTATACAGCACACCATCCCCTCAAGCCTAATCAAAAACCATTCAAACAAAATTGAGAAGAATCAATCCTGTGCTTCTTCCTTCCATTGAAAAGGAATTACAAAAAATGTTCAAAGCCGGTATCATAGCACCAATCAGATTCTCTGAATGGATTTCAAATTTGGTCCCTACAAGAAAGAAAACTGGTGAGATCAGACTTTGTGTAGACTTAAGGAATCTGAATCAAGTTTCACTCAAAGATAACTACCCTTTACCAAAAATGGACCACATCCTCCAAAGAGTAGTAGGAGCCTCAAGGATATCACTGCTTGACGGGTTCTCAGGCTTCAATCAAATTTTAGTGCACCCTGATGATCAAGACAAAACTGCATTTACTACCCCATGGGGAACTTTCAAGTATGTGAAAATGCCCTTTGGATTGAAAAATGCAGGGGCAACATTTCAGAGAGCAATGGACATTGCTTTTGCAAAAGAAATTCATGATTTCTTGGTCATTTACTTAGATGATCTCACACCCTTCTCAAAATCTGACCAAGAACATTTGAAACATTTAAGACAGATTTTCATAACATGCAGAAAATATGGCATCTCCTTAAACCCCAAGAAGTCTTTATTCGGTTTGGAAGAAGGGAAACTTCTAGGACACATCATTTCGAAAGATGGCATAAGAATTGATCCAGATAGGATACAAGCGATCCTACAAATGCCTCACCCTAGGAGTGTCAAAGAGTTGCAAGGATTCTTAGGAAAACTCAATTTTTTAAGAAGGTTCATCCCAAATTTAGCAGAATTGATCAGACTGCTAAACAATATGCTAAAGAAAGATTCAAAGGTTAAGTGGACTGTGGAAGCAAAGCAAGCCTTTGAAAGCATAAAACTGGCTTTAACCCAAACCCCGGTATTAACTAATCCTCAGTTTGACAAAGACTTTATTATTTTTTCTTTTGCCTCCCAGCATACTATTGCTGCTGTTTTATTGCAGAAAGATGATCAAGGGAATGAAAAGCCCATTGCCTTCTTCAGCAGAGCTCTTAGAGATGCTCCTTTGAAATACCAAATAATGGAAAAACAAGCCTATGCATTAATCAAAGCTATCAAAGATTTTAGGATCTATATCCTTTACTCTCATGTTGTGGCTTATGTACCAAGTCCTATTGTCAAAGACATTCTCACCCAAGAAAACTTAGAGGGTAGAAGAGGAAAATGGATTGCAAACATACTTGAATTTGACATTGAAATAAAGCCTACAAAGTTAATAAAAGGGCAAGGTTTGGCTAAGTTAATGACAGAATCAAATTTCCAAGCCTTAGATATCAACCAACTGGACAGTGAAACAGAGCTGGCGACTCCAAAGATCAATGTAGCCTTTGAACAATCTCCATGGTACTCTGATATCTGTTATGTGTTACAAAACCTGTGTGCTCCCCCAGGACTGTCCAGAACTAAGTCTAGGTTCCTAAAAATGAAAACATCCAAATTTTGTGTGTTAGATGAGAATCTACTCTGGAAAAACCATGAAGGTATTTTGCTGCACTGTCTTCTTGAGAATGAAACTGATAAAATTATGCAAGAATTCCATGCTGGAGACTGTGGTGGACATTTGTACTGGAAGTCCACTGTGGACAAAATATTAAGGGCCGGTTATTACTGGCCCACCATGTTCTCAGATGTGAAGAAATTCACAACATCATGCCACAAGTGCCAGCTGTTTGAAGGCAGAAGACAGTTGCTGCCACTTCCTTTGAGGCCCATTTCAACAGAAAGACCTTTTCAACAATGGGGCTTGGATTTCATTGGAGAGATTCATCCCTCATCTTCAGGACAACACAGATGGATTCTAACAGCAACAGACTACTTCACCAAGTGGATTGAAGCTGCCCCATGCAGACAAGCAAATGATTTAGTAATCATTCAATTTTTGGAAAACAATATACTGGCTAGATTTGGCTGCCCAGAAAAGATAATAACAGACAATGCTGCTGCCTTCAAATCCAAGAAAATGATAAATTTCTGTCATAAATTTCACATCACTTTGGGCCATTCTACAGCTTACTATCCTCAGGGAAATGGTCTTGCTGAATCATCAAACAAAAGCTTGATAAACATCATAAAGAAAGTGCTGGAAGAGAACAAAAAGAACTGGCACAAGAAACTAGTAAATGCTTTATGGGCAGACAGATTAACCACCAAAAGATCAATTGGTACCAGCCCATATGAGTTGGTCTATGGATTAGAGGCCAGATTTCCTTCATCACTAGGTGTGCCAGTTATGAAACTTCTACAAGAAAGTCAAGCAGAGCCAAATGATATGCAAAGAAGGATCAACCAGATAATCTGTTTGCAGCAGACCAGAGAACAAGTTTTCAGCAGAGTGCAAATACTACAGGAAAAACTTAAAAAGGCCTTTGACAGAAGAACCAAAGCAGAAGATTTCAATATGGGAGACAAAGTTCTAAAGTGGGATGCAAGAAGAGAAGAGAAAGGGAAACATGGGAAATTTGATTCTTTGTGGAAAGGACCATTTGCTGTCCAAGCAGTGCAAGGTAATAACACTTATTTCCTTAAAAGTTTGACTGTAACTGAACTGGATGAAGGTCCTGTCAATGGCAGGATGCTGAAGCACTATTATGATGGTCCACTATGATAAGGATCCAAAGGTTCATTGTATATATTCAGGCCTATATATGTTTTCTATTTTTAGTTTGTAAGAAGAGGTTTTCCAAGTGCTGCACCTAGCAGCAACAGGCACATAGAACCAGAGGTTCCCATCAAAAAGCACACAATTTTGACAGGTTACATGTATCAGAGCTCAAAGATTAAGATGGACAATCGAGCAACAAGGCAATCTGACCTGCTGTTCTTGGTCTTTCAAAAGAAAAACCATCCCCATGTGGAGCCACTGTTGGATACCTATAATAATAGGTTTCATATTTCATGATTGATTATTGAAAATCCAAATATGCTCTGCTTTGTTACTACAAAGATTCCATATTTCCAGGAAATCAGAGGTGTGTGAAATACTTCAAATATTGAGGACCTTATTACAAAATTTTGGATGATTCAACAGTCTAATCTGGATCATGCCATGTTTCAATTTTGAGTTGTAGAATAGAGAAAGAAGTCTGTCCAAACAGCTTAATCTTGGCGGATAAGTAGTTCAGATAGAGAAACAAAGGTTCCCAAAAGTCTAATCTGGGACCTTGGAAGAGATAAGGGTAGAAGCAGATAGAGTAAAAGGAAAAAGCCAAAGAAAAGAAAAGGCAATTGAGGGTTGCAAGTCTAAGTGCCCCTCCAAGAAGAAACTAAAAAATGTTAGGTGAAATAGTTGGGTAGGCAGTTGTGGTTGCAGAAAGGACAGGTTCACCATTACATAGTTGTCAAAGATATTTTGCCAAGGCAATGGACATATCAGCAAAAAAGGTGGTGAATTTCATGGATTCACAGCAGAGAGCATCACTAACTTCACTTTTTCCCCTCTACTCCATCATTAACATCCCCTTTCTCAAAGATTCCCCTCCTTCACTTTACTAACTCCTAAATCTACTATTTAACTCCCTTATTCTACCCCTTGCCCTAATAGTAATAACACTAAGGTGTATAAAGCCCTAAATGTTATATATTCCCTCCCCTAGGCATAATAGCCGAGAAATCTGCAAAGAGGGATCATAGTGGCATCTGGCCACCATGGTGAACCTATCCCCGATACTCTCCCTTTGCTGCAGATCATTTCCCCTCAAAAAATACCTTTGCATGGGTAAAAACCCCTCTCAAAACCCCTCTAGCCCACAAACCCTCCGCAAACCTTATAAAAGGCAAAATTCCGCCTTCAGCACGCCCCCAAATGCAAGCGCGGGTGGTCAGAAGTTGAAACATTTGAAAACCATGTCAAAAAACCCACAAACAGTTAATATTTCCGCCGTCCTATCCGCCGTGCACCTTACACCTCCGCCAGCCGTCGGATCAAGCCTTCCAGATCCGACGGCCCACAACAATATCGGAGCGCTATCCACGTCCGCACGTTAACTCCCGAGAACATGACGTTGCGCCTCGTCACTCCTCCGCCACGCGTCGCCCGATGGACTATCTCGGAGCTCCCTCTGACACCCTGGGCACCGTACTCTAACCGCCCCGAGAAACCGTGACGGTTAGAGCCTTAACCATGACCGTCACGGTTTCACCTCCGCCCGTCCAGGTTGACCTGTCTGCCACGTCTCGTACCCGCCTCCACCACGCGTCCAGCTCACCGCTGACTGGACTGCCACCTCACCCCCGTTGACCTGTCGTCTTCCGCCACGTCCTCCCCGATGACGTCAGCTGACGTCACATCACCGTGACCCACCAATGACGTCATGCTGACGTCATCATAAAAAAAGCGCCAAATGGGTAAAAATCTCATATTAACCAAATTTCACGCGTTTTTTCACCATTTCATTGTTTTGTCTGCCGAACTCTCTGTTTAACCGTTTCTGCCCGGATTTCCGCCAACCTGTAAATTCAACAAAGGCGACCACTCCAGCAACTGCAGTACACCTTATCACGACTTCTGCACGTCAAGTTACAGGTATTTACCCTACCCTGCCCTCCATTCGACCTGCATTCTGCTCTAAACTGCTCACAGGCATAATAGGACCGTAAAACAGATTTTTTCACCGCTAGAACCGGGTTATACCTCCACCATTGTCTCTGTGAAGTCCAAAAATTCCCTGCAGAGTTGTAACAAACTGCAATTCATCTGAAAACCCCTCGTCCTGCGTTTTCTCGGCTAAATGCCCCGCTGAATACCTCTGAATTACTACCAGGAGCTAAATTGGGCCCCAAAAGAGTCTCTGTAACCAATTACCAGCAGTATTTCAATTTCTAGCTGGTAAATTCCCCTCTGACAGTTCAGAAAATCAAGTTTTTACCACAGAGGGCAATCTGCAGTCTGTCTTTGCCAACTCACTTGTCAAATTGCATTAGTTTATCCCTTCACAAGCTATGGAGACTCCCATTGCTCTCAATATTAAGCCTATCAATGCCCCCCACCAAGAATTAGCATGGAAACCCCTGGGAGACATGGATTACCAGATGTTGGACTGGTTTCCTATGGGAACTAAGTATAATATCCAGATGTTAAATGAACTGAGAGCCCAGCACATGAGTGGAGCAGATATCCTGGGAATTTGGGAATCAAATTTGCCCATATACAACCTTCCCCAAGTTAATCCCATGCCAGAGCTTATCTACAGTTGCCAAGAGTGCTATGACCCCAGCCAAAGGGCAGTCATTAGCCCCACAGGCCTAGTCCTGTTTCAGATCACTCCAGAGAGTATAAATCAGATGCTGCATTTTCATACAGCCAAGAAATTGACCCCTCTTTCCATGCAAGATTTGATAAAGAGAGGAAATAACCTGTCTAATGACCAGATTGTGAAGATTAACCAGCTATTTGTCACACCTAGCTCTGAAGCAGTCAGAACCCCTCCCATTGGGTACCAATACCTGAATGAGTTGGGCAGGATGATGGTGGACTTGATTGGATATGTCCTGGGATTCAGAGGACTGGAAGATGTAGATGACAGCATATTGGCCATGCTGTCCATATTTGCCCCGGGTAAGCCTCCAGCTATCCACTATGATTATGCAACTTATATAGCTGAGAAGATTCATGACCAGTTCATGAACTTGAAGAGGGAGAGGCTGTTCAGATATACCTCCTACATATATCATCTGTTCTTGTTCAACCAGCCAGCTGCCTTCTCTGTCCCTTTGAGGTCACTCAACGCCCAAGGAACCCCAAGATCAGTTGTTTTTTGGACCCCTGTGTTCCATCGTACCTCACTATCACCTTATACATACTGTGAGTTTATTGATTTATTTGTTCATCCAGCCCTAACAGTGCTGCAAGGTGCCCCTCCTCCTAGACTGACCGATGACATGAAAAGAATTCTTCATTTGAACAAGCTTTACAACATCGGCAACTGGTACTTCTACCAGAATCACACAGTCATTAGGGTGTATGGATGTGAATTAAATCCATTTAGGCTGCCAAGGTACGTTCCCATGAGACTGTTTGCCTTAGAATATTTCAGGCAATTTGGGAACTCAGATTACCTACACTTTCAGAGTAGAAACAAGAAATCACAGTTGAAAGTGAGAAATCAGCTAGGTCCCTTCTTATACAACAGGAAGGAGGAAGGCTGGAAAGAGGCAGACAGGATCCTGGAAGGACTCCAGTTGAAAACTAGTTTTGAGTGGATTCCATATGACCCTAACCACTCTATTTCCCTCAGGAGGATCAGGTATAAGTTAGGCAACTATGCTCATGCCAGATTACCTGAAATTGAAAAATATGCAAATGCACCAGATTGGGAAGAGGGCACATTAGTAGAGCAAATGACTAATGAAGAAATACTTGAGCAAGAGGCTAGAAATGTCCAAAAACAAGCTGACTTGGAAACTTGTGGACAGGTGCCTATTTCCTACAGGAGGCAAATTGGGGCAGCCACCACAACATCAGCAACACAACAGCGAACTGCCGAGCAGACAACCCAAGCAGCAAGCAAGGACAAAGGCAAACAGGTGGAACAACCACCTATATTAACAGAAGAACAGGTTGACACCTTGCTACAGCAGCAAGAAGAAATGGAAGAACGGGAGTTGGGGCAGCAACAAGATAAACCACAAACTAGTGGGCAGCAGCCATTACAGCAAAATAAAGAGACAGATTTGCCCGGATCTACAGAACAGCAGCCCCAAACAGAGTTGTCTCCAAGAACAGACATCAATGTGGACAGCTCAGTCCTCCAAACACCTCAGAAGGAGGACTTAACCAGAAAGAGAGAGAGAGAGACTCCCCAGACTTCATCCTTTATCAGAGGAGAGAAGAGACAAAGATTGAATGACTCCCAAGAGGAGGACATAGCAGTAAGGCAGGCCATGGGCATGGGCCCACCCAGTGGAGAACTCTCGGCCAGCTCATCTCAAAGAGGACCAGATATGACAATGGGAGGAGAGGTCAGCTCTTCTGGCCAGCATAGAGAGGGGCACTCAAGTATAAAGCAGCAGTTCATAGAAATCAAGAGAAGGAGTGATCCCATAAAAGTGCAACTCTATGATCACTTGTTAAAACTAGCTCCCAGCAACCAGCAGAGACTAATGTCTGCTTTTGATGTGAGTGAGGGAAAAATGATAATGAGCCATTTCATGCCCACAACTCTACATCCCCAGTCCACCTCAGACTATTTAAGAACCAACATGGAGGTTCTGGCTAAAGATATTCACCCCATGGACAAGATAGAGTTACACAAACAAACGGGTGAAATGGTGTATGCCTCCCTGGCAGATGAGACACTGGAAAATTACAAGTTAAAGAGCAGCCTAGACAATACATCATCCCAGCTAGAATTGGAACGAGCATCCTCACAAGCCAAGGACAACAGGATCAAATCCTTGGAGGAGGTAATCATAGAGATAGGACATGATCCCAAGGATGTCAAAGGCATCCAAGAACTGCTGAAAATAAGGGATGCAGACATGGCAGCCCTAAGAAAGAAAATCAAACTCCCGGCCACCATCCATCCACAAACAGATGAAGTTGCCCAGCAACGGCAAGAAAAAGATACCACAGACTTGCTGGTATCCTTATACAAAGAGCTGGTTAGGACTCAAGACCAGCTAGGACAAACTGAAGCTGCAAAGGCAGCACTACAGGAAGCACTGAAGCAAAGAGAAGAGGGCCATCCCTCCCAGCCTCCTCCTGTGATAATAAATCTTGAGGAAGTCCCTCCAAAGACTGCTCCTCCTCCTCAGCAAACAGAAGCTACAGCACCAACTACAGCGCCATCCACAGCAGCAACAACTACAACATCAGAACAGGCTGCTAGTCTAGACATGCAAAAGCTGCAAGCAGAGATCCGAGCTATGGAAGCTCAAATGAAAGAGCTGGATGGGCTCAAACAGAACTTGGCTAATGTTAATGAGAAATTTGATAAAAGCAAACAAAATGAGGCAGCCAAGGAGAGAGAGGTGAAAACCCTTAAGAGAAGGATTGCTGAGCTGGAAAAAGAGCTTGCATTGGAAAAGGTAACTGCTCAGATGAAAGCAGTATTATGGAGCAACATTGGAAGATCCATTGCCAACCAGTGGCAATATATTGAGACTATGGATGAGCAAATGGTGCTCATCACCAAAGCAAACAAGGAGATACAGAGAGCCAGGGCAAGCCTTGGACACATGCCAGAAGCAGCTACCAGGATGATCAATATCCTGAATTACAAGACCAGCACTCAATTGGCTACCATGGGAATCAACAACAGGACAGAAACAATTGCCATAGCCAAGAGAGTTGTTACATTGAGAAACTTGGTTGGGACCCTGGAGAGGAGAACACAGGACATGCAGACAGAAATTAACAAATTCCTGGAGAAATTTGTAACACTGCAGAACAGAGGCCTCCCCAACATTTTGAGCAGCGTGGGAAGACTGCTCACCCTGGACAACTATAACAAGAGAATTGATGCCCATGCAGTAGCAGAGATTGCAAAACCTCCCAGCACTTCAGCAGACACAGGGCCAGCCACAGGGCAAATGATGTATGACAGGGTGGAAAACCTGTTTTTTCTCATGAATGAGATAGAGCATCTGTTTGATACACCACCCAATTTCTTCAAATTCACAGAAGCAGATGAGACTCTAGGCGCAATTTTGGCACATCAACTGCCCACACAAGATGTCTGGAGGCATTTGACCCAGACAATTTTGACAGGCCAGAACCAATAGCGCAGAAGGAAAAAGGCAGACACGCGCAGTGGCAATTTTGGGAATTAAAATTTACAGAAAAAGCAGAGGCTGAGCCAACTCAGCCAGGCCAGTCACTCACCACCAGCAGCAGTCAAAGTCACAGCTGACAGGTCCGAGACATAGTGTACCAGCCTACAGTCGGGTTTTCTATGCATTAACTCCAAATATTCAGACCGACTTAGCTATTCTTATAAAGCTAAATATCTCCTGACAGAGCATTAAAATGCCTGTACTGTGTATTAAATGTGTAATAAATTTTCGACATAATATCTTAAAGAGTTGGTGAGAATGTAAAGACTGAGATAACGCAGAACTCAGATTTTTCTGTAGACCACCGCTAGTATATATACACCCTTCACAGATGCTGAAGAGGTTGCTGGAATTTTCTCTTGGATAACTTCCATCTGCTGTAATATTTTCAGAGAATTAATACAAAGGAGGAATGGAACTTCCAGAAGTTTGGTGTATTTGATGTCTTGTGGTGAAGGATGCATGTTACAGGATTCCATGGGTGTTGCATAAAACTATAAGTATTCTCAAATCTCTTGTCGTGTCTGTTTTGAGTCTTTTGTTCTCTTTGTCGTTCTAATGTTTTACACTTGATAGCAAGGTGAAAGGATAGTACCAGGATTTAACCATGTTTACCCTGGACTCAAACTGAGCTATTATATATGTTTTCCTCATATACAGTAACAGAATTGTAATTCTTAATTGCTGCAATTCAAAACTGTGTTTTTATTGTAACAGTCATTCTCAGGGATTCAACTTTTGCCCCTAAGACCTCTGTTTTCTCTTCTTAAAGCTATCTGTTGGGAACATATAGATAAATAGTGAAAATCCTTAAATGCTTTCACTGTTCGTGCTACCTGTTACCAGTCTTTTAATCAAAAATCTGTTCTATTAAACACCCAAATGGCCCTGTAAGTTCCATCTTTCATCTTACAGATTCAAACACATTAAGCCACAGACTCCATTGCCCAATGATATTCAACATATCTAAAAACTACATCACTGAAGTCTAAGGGAATTTCATCAACCGAAACACAAACATGACCTGTACTCAATACCTAGCCTAAAACACCATCACTGTAGATATAAATCATAAAGAGAGAGCCCTCTCTGATCACTGTTTGGCTAGAAACAGTGATTAAAAGATTGGTTAGTGGTTACCCCGGCCGTATTCCCTTGGGAGTCATAGGGAACAACCTGGGTGTTAACAGGGAGTTTACCTCAAATGAATTTTTTGATTTTTGTGAAGAACATGGAATAAGAAGGGAATTCTCTACTATAAGGACTCCTCAGCAAAATGGAGTAGTGGAAAGGATGAACAGAACAGTTCAACAAATGGCTCGTGCTATGATGGATGAGTCTGGAACTCCCGTAACTTTCTGGGGTGAAGCTGCATTTGCTGCAGTTGTTATTCTCGACAAGACAAATGTCCTGGTGAACAGCACTCAAACTCCTCATGAGCTTCGGTATGGTAAGACTCCTACGGTAAAACATTTCAAAGTTTTTGGAAGCAAATGCTATATTAAAAATACTGATGAAAATATTGGCAAGTTTGAACCTAGAGCAGATGAAGGCATTCTCCTTAGTTACTCTCCCCACATCAAAGCATACAAATGTTACAATAAAAGGCTTGGAAGAATTGTTGACAGCATGGATGTAGTGGTGGATGAAGAAGAAAACACTCCTAGGCATGTAAGATCTAAAGATTTCGAAGATGATGAGGACTATCCATCAACATCAAATCAGATTCATGATGAAGAAGAAACCTATGAGGCACCAGAAGAACAGATAAGGATAGAAGATAAGACTCCATCCAGGTACGTTCAGAAGAATCATCTAGAATCTCAAATTCTGGGGCAGAAAGAGGCATGTATACAAACAAGAAGAACAATTGCAGAAGCTTCAAGCTATTTGGCATTGCTCTCCTCCACTGAACCATAAAATGTAAAAGAGGCATGCATAGATGAATGCTGGGTCAAGGCAATGGATGAAGAACTTGAGGAGATTGAAAAGAATAACACTTTGGAGTTGGTTCCTAGACCAAAGGATAAGAATGTCATAGGGACAAAATGGATATTCAAAAACAAGTTGAATGAAAATGGGGAAGTTATTAGAAACAAGGCCAGACTTGTTTGTAAAGGGTATGCTCAACAAGAAGGAATAGACTTTGAAGAAACTTTTGCTCCAGTTGCTAGACTTGAGGCCATCTGAATGTTCCTTGCTCTCTCAAGCTTTCAGAAGTTCAAAGTATTTCAAATGGACGTGAAATCAGCTTTTCTGAATGGAGACTTAGAAGAAGAAGTGTATATTGAGAAACCAGATGGAATCATCCTTGGAAATGATCCAAAACTTGTATGCAGACTTAAGAAGGCTCTGTATGGTCTTAAACAAGCTCCAAGGGCTTGGTACTATCGTCTGGACAAATATCTTCATCGACAAGGTTTCTCAAAAGGATCAATAGATAGCAATCTTTATATAAAAACTGAAAATAACAAATTGCTAATACTTGTTGTGTATGTTGATGATATCATCTTTGGCAACAATGAAGAAGCTATGAGTCAAAACTTTGCCTTGGTGATGCAGAAAGAATTCGAAATGTCCTTGCTTGGAGAACTGGCATATTTTCTTAGATTACAAATCCAACAAAATGAAGGCGGTATCTTTTTATCTCAAACCAAGTACCTCAAGCAGATTTTGAAGAAGTATGGCATGGAAGATTCGAAACCAGTATGTACCCCTATGGTTACAGGATGCAGCCTCAGTGCATCAACCAACTTATAGATCCATGATTGGAAGTCTGATCTATTTAATAGGTACCCAACCAGACATCATGCATGCAGTGGGAATGGTTGGAAGATTTCAGGAAAATCCTAAGGAAACTCATCTTCAGGCAGTAAAGAGAATTTTCAAGTATCTTCAAGGAACTCAAAACTATGGCTTGTGGTATCCGAGAGATACAGATCTCACTCTTCATGCTTATACAGATGCAGATTGGGCTGGAAGCATGGATGACAGAAAAAGCACAAGTGGTGGTGCATTCTTTATGGGTTCCAGATTAGTATCTTGGTTCAGCAAGAAATAGAGTTCGATTGCTTTATCTACAGCTGAAGCAGAATATGTGGCTGCCGCATCTTGTTGCACACAACTCCTTTGGATGATGCAAACTTTGCAGGATTTTCAAATCACTTGTACTCCACCTATCTCCATCTGTGATAATACAAGTGCTATCAGTATCTCAAAGAATCCTGTCATGCATTCAAAGACTAAGCACATACAGATGGAGTACCATTTTCTCCGGGAACAAGTGTTGGAACAAAAGGTCAAATTGGAGTATGTTCCCTCTAAGGAACAAGTCGCTCATATTCTCACCAAACCACTGCCCAGGGAAACTTTTGAATACCTAACACAGAAGTTGGGAGTAGTTGATGCATCATCTTGCTGTTGAAAATTGTCTGTTTCAGAGAAAAGTGGATGTACGCGAGTTGCCTGAGGAGGATCCTCGTACATATGCTGGTTTATGCAGAGACAGTCGCGTATATGGCAATTTGAAAGAAATCAGTGAGGACAAACTCTGGTTGAAGAGAGTCTGATATGGGTCTGACAGAGACCATCTGGCACAGGTTTAGGGGGAGAAGATAATACTTTTGATAATGCATTGTTGGCATTACATTAGAAGCTCTTGGTTCTAGTACACAACATGTTTTGGGTTCAGGTGGATCAGCTACAGAAGGAGAACAGAAGGAAAACATGGTTGCGGATCTGAATAGTGATCGACAGATGCTGCTGATGTCAGTTATTAGTGACTTTCACAAGTCTTGGTCTAGATAATTCGTCTCTATGTCATGTATATCAATTATTGTCAAGGTCATGTAACGGCCTATTTTGGTTTCCCCACTATGCCTGGGATGAATGATGTAATGTACTTGGTTGTCATATGTAAATTTCTGGTGTATACCCACTTGGTTGGGTGGATGATCCCCACTTGGTTGGGAGATGGATGTATGTATAGAGTCTTTTGGTGATAGCAAGGTCTTTTATGATGTATAAGTCATGGTTCTTCTTGAAGAACATCTTTTTGCAGATCTTGCCTACAGTCTGGGGGAGCATGGTCAGCACAGCAGAGCAGACATTTCAGCATGTACTCATGGGGAGCACAACCCTTTGCCCTTGATGACAAAGGGGGAGAATGACTTTGAGGATCTTGGGGTTGCCATCAAGTCCAAAGGGGGAGATTGTTGGCATTATGGCACAGGTCTGGCGCTATGGCATAGGTGTTGTCCTTGATGGCAACTCAATCTGGTGACAGATCACAGTTTAGGCTCTCAAAATGGAAGAAAAATATATATACGCAGGTTCACCGTGACGAAGATGCGTATACACGTGGATTAGTCGTTCAAAATTCGTGTATACGTATACACGCACTTTCATGCAAGGAAAAGCATGTACATATGGGAGAACTTATTTTTGGTCCGTGGTATTTAGTCCTTGGTATTTGAACCTATGGTTTTGGGCCATGGTATCTCGTCAGAAGTGTTGATCCCAAGTATTGGGTCCATGGTATTGATTTGTTGTGGTTTTGGACCATGGTATTGTGAAAGCGCTAAGACTATAAAAGAGGAAGGAGATTATTTGGCAAAGGATCGTCTGAATTGTTGAATACCTAATAAAGTGCTAGATCTGGAATACTGGTGATTGGGATATGGTGTAGATCTAGATGTGAATGAAGGAAGAACCTGAGCACAAAGAGAAGGATAAGTTCTATTGATGGGTCAAAATCTTAAGGCTTGAATAATATCTTTGTATGATTTTGATATGTTATATGTGGTGCATGCTTGATCTATAAATCTGGTAATCTGGGTTAACTAATGTATAAATGTTTGAAAGAGTGAATTATCCTTTATAGATCTGTACGCAGGTTCAGTGAAGCAAAGGCGCGTATACACGCTAGTTCTGTGATTAAAAACAACGTATACGCTGGTTGGTCCAAACACAGAAGCGTATGCACGTAGGTTTCTGGTTATTGAAGTAGCGTACGTCTCTTGAATTGTGTTTTAGTTGCTTCTGTTTATTGCTACAGTGTTCTGGGTTCAGAATTTGGTGTGTGGTTACTGTTATTGTGTTCACGGTATAGCTATCAGATAAGTGTCTACTTGATTTAGTTCTAATTGGTACAAAGGAGATTGTTTGATGCAGAAATTTTTGATGATAGATTGATGTTCATGGATCCAGTCTGAAAATTTATGAAACGTGGTCCCTGGAAGCAAAGAGAAGGTTGTAGCCTTCTGCAGGTAGTAGCCTGCGTACTAGTATCCCAGCTAGTACAAGAGCTAAGGGGGTTGTAGCTCCCTTCCAGGAGAAGCTGGAGAATGAGAGAGGGTTGTAGCTCTCTGCAGGTAGCAGCCTGCGTACTGGTAAAGGACTGCACTAGTACAGAAACATTGTAAAAAGAAGTTTCTAATTAAAAGAAGATAGAGACGAATTGCAGCAGGTGGTTTTCACCCACATTGGGTTTCCACCTTATATCTTGTGTTCTTGTGTGTGATTGTCTTCTACTCTGTTTCACTATTTCTGGTTACTGTTTATTTGATTCTGATACACAGATTAGTGATTAATATATCGAAGATAAATTAAATTATAAGTCTGCATGGTATACGTGGGTTTCCTTATCTGTAGTTGCGTATATACGCGGTTTTCACTAACTGAAGTAGCGTATATGATCTGGGTTTGAAAAAGAAAATAATTGACTTAATAATACTGATTCATCCCCCCTCTCAGTATTATTTCCAACAATTGGTATCAGAGCAGGTCCTTCAGAAGAAGCTTGATCGCTTGAAGGAAGATCTATCATCATGAGCAACTACAAGAGAGAAGCCTCGATCAGGCCACCAATTTTTGATGGGACCAACTTCGTCTATTGGAAGGTAAGATTCACAGCCTATCTTCAATCTCTTGGTACAGAAGTCTGGGATATCATAGATACAGGGTACACTTTTCCATCAGTCAGATGTATGATCAAGTAACTGAGGTAATATTTCGATCAAATGGATGTAGTGTTCGTGATCTTGATACAGGAAAAACAGTGATCAAAGGGATAAGAACTCCAAATAATTTATACATATTCAAAGAAGGACAACATCAATGCTATCTAAGCAAGAATGATGAACACTGGCTATGGCACAGAAGATGGGGCATCTAAGCTTCTCACAGATAAGGAAAGCATGCAAATACCAGGCAGTTCGTGGTCTTCCAGACATCAGAATTCCAGACAATACAATATGAAAATCATGTCAGTTTGGTAAGCAAACCATAACTAATTTCCCTCAAAAGGAAGGATCAGCGAGCAGGCCGCTTGAACTTGTCCATACTGATGTATGTGGTCCATCTAGGAAAAGGTCACCTCGAGGAGAAGAATAGTTTATATTATTCATTGACGACTTTTCCAGGATGTGTTGGATAGGACTTATGAAGCACAAAGACGAAGCCTTCAAAAAATTCAAATCTTTCAAAGGCTTGGTTGAAAACGAATTAGATCACAAAATTAAATCCCTCAGGTTTGACAAAGGTGGGGAGTTTACCTCAAATGATTTTTTCGATTTTTGTGAAGAACATGGAATAAGAAGGGAATTCTCTACTGCAAGGACTCCTCAGCAAAATGGAGTAGTGGAAAGGATGAACAGAACAGTTCAACAAATGGCTCGTGCTATGATGGATGAGTCTAGAACTCCCGCAACTTTCTGGGGTGAAGCTGCATTTGCTGAAGTTGTTATTCTCAACAAGACAAATGTCCAGGTGAACAACACTTAAACTCCTCATGAGCTCTGGTATGGTAAGACTCTTACGGTAAAACATTTCAAAATTTTTGGAAGCAAATGCTATATTAAAAATACTGATGAAAATCTTGGCAAGTTTGAACCTAGAGCAGATGAAGGCATTCTCCTTGGTTACTCTCCCCACAGCAAAGCATACAAATGTTACAATAAAAGGCTTGGAAGAATTGTTGACAACATTGATGTAGTGGTGGATGAAGAAGAAAACACTCCTAGACAGGTAAGTTGTGAAGATTTCGAAGATGATGAGGACTATCCATCAACATCAAATCAGATTCATGATGAAGAAGAAACCTATGAGGCACCAGAAGCATAGATAAGGATAGAAGATAAGACTCTATCCAGGTACGTTCAGAAGAATCATCTAGAATCTCAAATTCTTGGGCAGAAAGAGGCAGGTATACAAACAAGAAGAACAATTGCAGAAGCTTCACGCTATTTGGCATTGCTCTCCTCCACTGAACCACAAAATGTAAAAGAGTCATGCAAAGATGAATGCTGGGTCAAGGCAATGGATGAAGAACTTGAGTAGATTGAAAAGAATAACACTTGGGAGTTGGTTCCTAGACCAAAGGATAAGAATGTCATAGGGACAAAATGGATATTCAAAAACAAGTTGAATGAAAATGGGGAAGTTATTAGAAAGAAGGCCAGACTTGTTTGTAAAGGGTATGCTCAACAAGAAGGAATAGACTTTGAAGAAACTTTTGCTCCAGTTGCTAGACATGAGGCCATTCGAATGTTCCTTACTCTCTCAAGCTTTCAGAAGTTCAAAGTATTTCAAATGGACATCAAATTAGCTTTTCTGAATGGAGACTTAGAAGAAGAAGTGTATGTTGAGCAACCAGATGGATTCATCCTTGGAAATGATCCAAAACTTGTATGCAGACTTAAGAAGGCTCTCTATGGTCTTAAATAAGCTCCAAGGTCTTGGTATTATCGTCTCGACAAATATCTTTATCAACAAGGTTTCTCAAAAGGATCAGCAGATAGCAATCTTTATATAAAAATTCAAAATAACAAATTGCTAATACTTGTTGTGTATGTTGATGAGATCATCTTTGACAGCAATGAAGAAGCTATGAGTCAAAACTTTTCCTTGGTGATGCAGAAAGAATTCGAAATGTCCTTGCTTGGAGAACTGACATATTTTCTTGGATTACAAATCCAACAAAATGAAGGCAGTATCTTTTTATCTCGAAGATAAAAAGATATGTGGTTTTTATACGTGGTTTTCACTAATTGAAGTAGCGTATATCATCTGGGTTTGAAAAAGAAAATAATTGACTTAATAATACTGATTCATCCCCCCTCTCAAATTTATTTCCAACAATTGGTATCAGAGCAGGTCCTTTAGAAGAAGCTTTATCGCTTGAAGGAAGATCTATCATCATGAGCAACTACAAGAGAGAAGCCTCAATCAGGCCACCAATTTTTGATGGGACCAACTTCGTCTATTGGAAGGTAAGATTCACAGCCTATCTTCAATCTCTTGGTACAGAAGTCTGGGATATCATAGATACAGGGTACACTTTTCCATCAGCAACACCTACAGTTCCGACTGGCAAGAAGCAATATGAAACAAATGCAAAGGCTGTCAATACTCTATTAGGATGTCTATCTCAATCAGAGTTCATCAAGGTTATGCAGTATAAAACCGCAAAAGAAATATGGGACAAGATAGTTCTAAGCTATGAAGGAGATGAACAGGTAAAACATGCAAAACTTCAAACCCTCAGAATTCAGTATGAAAATCTCAGAATGCACAATGATGAAAGTGTGGCTAACTATTTCCTCCATATAGATGAGATTTTTAATTGTATGAAGAACATGGGTGAAGAAATAAAAGAGGCTGTTGTGGTTGAAAAGGTTCTAAGATCTTTGTCCTCTAAGTTTGAATCAAAAGTTTCTGCAATAGAGGAAAAACAGAATCTACAGAACCTTACCATGTCACAGCTGCATGGAATTCTAACTGCTTACGAAATGAGGAAAGGAGGACCATCAGACATGAGAGAAGCTACATTGAAGGCTTCAGGAAAAGGAGATTACTATGAATCAGGACATATGTCAGAAGAAGAGGAAGAATCAAATTTTGTCAAGAACCTTCAACAGGGTGCTGGAAGATTCAGAGGTAAGTTACCTTTCAAATGCTTTGCTTGTGGAAGAGTCGGTCACTATGCTGCCAAGTGTCCTCATAAAGATAAGCTTGACAAAGGTAAGGAACCTGTTAGATGGAACAAGAAACAGAATGTAAATAAGAAAAGCTATTACACTCATGAAGACAGTGATGGACTTTCAAATAGTGATGAAGATGAACAAGGTAATAATTATATACTTTTAATGGCTTTTGAAGATGATGATTTCATGGATGCTATAGATGAATAAGGTCTTTATGAAGAGATTTCTAAACTCAAAATTTGTTTAGAAGAGAAAAATATGATTATTAATACTCTGCAATTTCAACTAGCTGAAAGGGAAAAACATCATGAAAAATTAGAATGTGAAATTGTGGGACTTAGAAAAGAGATTGAGAAAACTAAAGCTCTTAATCTTAGATTTGTTAAAGGATCTGAAACATTAGATGATATTATCAAAGTGCAACATTCTCCTCTAATTAAGACAGGTCTAGGATATAATGAAGAAACAACTCAAGCGTAGAAACCATCTACCTCCAAAAATTATCTTGATGCAAGAAGGAGAAGTGAACAAAGGCCCAATGGAAATCACCAAGTAAATCAGGGACAATTTACCTCAAGAATGAACAAAGACTACCAGGTAAATCGAGGGCAATCTACTGTAAGGACAAACAGATTCTACAACCAGCCACAAGTAAAACCTTCTCAATTAGCCTCAACAATGGATGTCAATAGAAACTACAATCATTTGGCTGGTAGATTTGATAATCACAGGAGTTTCTTCAATGGCCAATGTTTCTCTTGTCATAACTTTGCTCACAAAGCAGCTGAATGTGTTGCCTATAAGACAATCATGACTAGAGAAGCTCAAAAACAGAGGAGTATGACTGAGATCATGAAAAGAACCTACAATAACGTTTCTGCTCTTGAAAATGAAATAGAATGTTCTATTTGTAACAATTTCGGTCATGAGGATTCTGAATGCAGGAGCAGGTTTCAGCAGACAACTCAGAAGGAGCAAGCCTCAATTGCCAAAACATGGAGAATGAAGTAACCACAACCAGAGAGATGTGGTATAGCTTTATATGTGGAAGGGCAAGAAAATCAATGGTACATCGACAGTGGATGTTCGAAACATATGACGAGTGATAAAGAAAAACTTCAGTCATATAGTGCCTTAGATAAGGAGAAGAAGGTCTCTTTTGGAAATGACACCCCCGCACTCATAAAAGTTAAAGGTTCTGTTCAGTTAAAAGAAAAGGTCAAAGCTGGAAATGTCATGTATGTTGATGGCTTAAAGCATAATCTATTGAGTGTCAGTCAGATGTGCGATCAAGGAACTAAGGTAATATTTCGATCAAATGGATGTAGTGTTCGTGATCTTGATACAGGAAAAACAGTGATCAAAGGCATAAGAACTCCAAATAATTTATACATATTCAAAGAAGGACAAAATCAATGCTATCTAAGCAAGAATGATGAACACTAGCTATGGCACAGAATATTGGGGCATCTAAGCTTCTCACAGATAAGGAAAGCATGCAAATACCAGGCAGTTCATGGTCTTCCAGACATCAGAATTCCAGACAATACAATATGCAAATCATGTCAGTTTGGTAAGCAAACCAGAACTAATTTCCTTGAGAAGGAAGGATTAGCTAGCAGGCCACTTGAACTTGTCCATACTGATGTATGTGGTCCATCTAAGAAAAGGTCACCTCGAGGAGAAGAATAATTTATATTATTCATTGACGACTTTTCCAGGCTGTGTTGGATAGGACTTATGAAGCACAAAGACGAAGCCTTCGAAAAATTCAAATCTTTCAAAGGCTTGGTTGAAAATGAATCAGATCACAAAATTAAATGCCTCAGGTCTGACAGAGGCGGGGAGTTTACCTCAAATGAATTTTTTGATTTTTGTGAAGAACATGGAATAAGAAGGGAATTCTCTACTGCAAGGACTCCTCAGCAAAATGGAGTAGTGGAAAGGATGAACAGAACAGTTCAACAAATGGCTCGTGCTATGATGGATGAGTCTGGAACTCTCGCAACTTTCTGGGGTGAAGCTGCATTTGCTGCAGTTGTTATTCTCAACAATAAAAATGTCCGGGTGAACAGCACTCAAACTCCTCATGAGCTCTAGTATGGTAAGACTCCTACGGTAAAATGTTTCAAAATTTTTGGAAGAAAATGCTATATTAAAAATACTGATGAAAGTCTTGGCAAGTTTGAACCTAGAGCAGATGAAGGCATTCTCCTTGGTTACTCTCCCCACAGCAAAGCATGCAAATGTTACAATAAAAGGCTTGGAAGAATTGTTGATAGCATTGATGTAGTGGTGGATGAAGAAGAAAACACTCCTAGGCAGGTAAGATCTGAAGATTTCGAAGATGATGAGTACTATCCATCAACATCAAATCAGATTCATGATGAAGAAGAAACCTATGAGGCACCAGAAGAACAGATAAGGATAGAAGATAAGACTCCATCCAGGTACGTTCAGAAGAATCATCCAGAATCTCAAATTCTAGGGCAGGAAGAGGCAGGTATACAAACAAGAAGAACAATTGCAGAAGCTTCAAGCTATTTGGCATTGCTCTCCTCCACTGAACCACAAAATGTAAAAGAGGAATGTAAAGATGAATGCTGGGTCAAGGCAATGGATGAAGAACTTGAGCAGATTGAAAAAATAACACTTGGGTGTTGGTTCCTAGACCAAAGGATAAGAATGTCATAGGAACAAAATGGATATTCAAAAACAAGTTGAATGAAAATGGGGAAGTTATTAGAAACAAGGCCAGACTTGTTTGTAAAGGGTATGCTCAACAAGAAGGAATAGACTTTGAAGAAACTTTTGCTCCAGTTGCTAGACTCGAGGCCATCCGAATGTTCCTTGCTCTCTCAAGCTTTCAGAAGTTCAAATTATTTCAAATGGACATGAAATCAGCTTTTCTGAATGGAGACTTAGAAGAAGAAGTGTATATTGAGCAACCAGATGGATTCATCCTTGGAAATTATCCAAAACTTGTATGCAGACTTAAGAAGGCTCTCTATGGTCTTAAACAAGCTCCAAGGGCTTGATATTATCGTCTGGACAAATATCTTTATCAACAAGGTTT
This sequence comes from Pinus tabuliformis, assembly GCA_031772625.1. Lineage (NCBI taxonomy): Eukaryota > Viridiplantae > Streptophyta > Pinopsida > Pinales > Pinaceae > Pinus > Pinus tabuliformis. The sequence goes on from CM062812.1 coordinate 91,786,521, forward strand.
CTGAAAAGGATCAACAAATAGTAATCTTTATATAAAAATTGAAAATAACAAATTGCTAATACTTGTTGTGTATGTTGATGAGATCATCTTTGGCAGCAATGAAGAAGGTATGAGTCAAAACTTTGCCTTGGTGATGCAGAAAGAATTCAAAATGTCCTTGCTTGGAGAACTGACATATTTTCTTAGATTACAAATCCAACAAAATGAAGGTGGTATCTTTTTATCTCAAACCAAGTACCTCAAGCAGATTTTGAAGAAGTATGGCATGGAAGATTCGAAACCAGTATGTACCCCTATGGTTACAGGATGCAGCCTCAGTGCAAATGATGAATCAGCAGCAGTGCATCAACCAACTTATAGATCCATGATTGGAAGTCTGCTCTATTTAACAGGTACCCGACCAGACATCATGCATGCAGTGGGAATGGTTGGAAGATTTCAGGCAAATCCTAAGGAAACTCATCTTCAGGCAGTAAAGAGAATTTTCAAGTATCTTCAAGGAACTCAAAACTATGGCCTGTGGTATCCAAGAGATACGGATCTCACTCTTCATGCTTATACAGATGCAGATTAGGCTGGATGTGTGGATGACAGAAAAAGCACAAGTGGTGGTGCATTCTTTATGTGTTCCAGATTAGTATCTTGGTTCAGCAAGAAAGAAAGTTCGATTGCTTAATCTACAGCTGAAGCAGAATATGTGGCTGCCACATCTTGTTGCACACAACTCCTTTGGATGATGCAAACTTTGCAGGATTTTCAAATCACTTGTACTCCACCTATCTCCATCTTATGTGATAATACAAGTGCTATCAGTATCTCAAAGAATCCTGTCATGCATTCAAAGACTAAGCACATACCGATCAAGTATCATTTTCTCTGGGAACAAGTGTTGGAACAAAAGGTCAAATTGGAGTATGTTCCCTCTAAGGAACAAGTTGCTGATATTCTCACCAAACCACTGCCCAGGGAAACTTTTGAATACCTCAGACAGAAGCTGGGAGTAGTTGATGCATCATCTTGCTGTTGAAACTTGTATGTTTCAGAGAAAAGTGGGTGTACGCGAGTTGCCTAAGGAGGATCCGTGTACATATGCCGGTTTATGCAGAGACAATCGCGTATATGGCAGTTTGAAAGAAATCAATGGGGACAAACTATGGTTGAAGAGAGTCTGATATGGGTCTAACAGAGACCATTTGGCATAGGTTTAGGGGGAGCAGATAAAACTTCTGATAATGCATTGTTGGCATTACATTAGAAGCTCTTGGTTCGAGTACAAAAGTTGTTTTTGGTTCAGGTGGATCAGCTACAGAAGGAGAATAGAAGGAAAACATCGATTCTGATCTGAATAGTGATCGACAGATGCTGCTGATGTCAGTTATTAGTGACTTTCACAAGTCTTGCTCTAGATAATTCGTCTCTATGTCATGTATATCGATTATTATCAAGGTCATGTAACAACCTATTTTGGTTTCCCCACTATGCCTGGGATGAATGATGTAATGTACTTGGTTGTCATATGTAAATTTCTGGTGTATCCCCACTTGGTTGGGTGGATGATCCCCACTTGGTTGGGAGATGGATGTATGTATAGAGTCTTTTGGTGATAGGAAGGTCTTTTATGATGTATAAGTCATGGTTCTTCTTGAAGAACATATTTTTGCAGATCTTGCCTACAGCCAGGGGGAGCATGGTCAGCACAGCAGAGCAGAGATTTCAGCATGTACTCAGGGGGAGCACAACCCTTTGCCATTGATGACAAAGGGGGAGAATCACTTTGAGGACCTTGGGGTTGCCATCAAGTCTAAAGGGGGAGATTGTTGGCATTATGGCACAGGTCTGGCGCTATGGCATAGGTGTTGTCCTTGATGGCAACTCAATCTGGTGACAGATCACAGTTCAGGCTCTCAAAATGGAAGAAAAATATATATACGCAGGTTCACCGTGACGAAGATGCATATACACGCGGATTAGTCGTTCAAAACTCGCGTATACGTATACACGCACTTTCATGCAAGGAAAAGCGTGTACATATGGGAGAACTTATTTTTGGTCCATGCTATTTAGTCCTTGGTATTTGAACCTATGGTTTTGGACCATGGTATCTCGTCAGAAGTGTTGATCCCAAGTATTGGGTCCATGGTATTGATTCGTTATGGTTTTGGACCATGGTATTGTGAAAGGGCTAAGACTATAAAAGAGGAAGGAGATCATTTGGCAAAGGATCATCTGAATTATTGAATATCTGATAAAGTGCTAGATCTAGAATACTGCTGATTGGGTTATGGTGTAAATATGGATCTGAATGAAGGAAGAACCTGAGCACAAGGAGAAGGATAAGTTCTATTGATGGGTCAAAATCTTAAGGCTTGAATAATATCTTTGTATGATTTTGATCTGTTATATGTGGCGCATGCTTGATCTATAAATCTGGTAATCTGGGTTAACTAATGTCTGAATGTTTGAAAGAGTGAATTATCCTTTATAGATATGTACACAGGTTCAGTGAAGCGAAGGCACGTATACACGTTGGTTCTGTGATTAAAAACAGCGTATACGCAGGTTGGTCCAAACACAGAAGCGTATGCACGCATGTTTCTAGTTATTGAATTAGCGTATGTCTCTTGAATTGTGTTCTAGCTGCTTCTATTTATTGTTGCAGTGTTCTGGGTTCAGAATTTGGCGTGTGGTTACTGTTACTGTGTTCATGGTACAGCTGTCAGAGAAGTGTCTACTTGATTCAGTTCTAATTGGTACAAAGGAGATTGTTTGATGCAGAAATTTTTGATGATAGATTGATGTTCATGGATCCAGTCTGAAAATTTATGAAACGTTGTCCCTGGAAGCAAAGAGAAGGTTGTAGCCTTCTGCAGGTAGAAGCCTACGTACTAGTATCCCAGCTAGTACAAGAGCTAAGGGGGTTGTAGCTCCCTTCCAGGAGAAGCTGGAGAATGAGAGAGGGTTGTAGCTCTCTGCAGGTAGCAGCCTGCGTATTGGTAAAGGACTGCACCAGTACAGAAACATTGTAAAAAGAAGTTTTTAATTAAAAGAAGATAGAGACGAATTGTAGTAGGTGGTTTTCACCCACATTGGGTTTCCACCTTATATCTTGTGTTCTTGTGTGTGATTGTCTTCTGCTCTGTTTCACTGTTTCTGGTTACTGTTTATTTGATTCTGATACACAGATTAATGATCAACATCTGTAAGATAAATTAAATTATAAGTCTGCATGGTATATGCGGGTTTCCTTATCTTTAGTTGCGTATATACGCGGTTTTCACTAACTGAAGTAGCGTATATGATCTGGGTTTGAAAAAAGAAAATAATTGACTTGATAATACTGATTCACCCCCCCTCTCAGTATTATTTCCAACATTCTGAAGGGAACATGGGAAACATCATGCAAACCCAGCCTATCGACATCTCTGTTAAACCAGGGATTGTCGAGCACATCCATGTTGGAGTGACTTGTACTCCGGAGGAGATTCAGCTCTATACTGATCTTTTTCGCGAATTCCGTGATGTGTTTGCTTGGTCTTACGAAGAAATGCCCGGCATCGATCCTAGTATCGTGGTGCATGAGATACCTACGTATCCGGGTGCTAAGCCTGTCCGGCAGCGTCTACACCCCGTGCACCCCCGAAAGGCTGTGGCTATTAAAGCGGAAGTTGAAAAGCTTCTTAAGGCTGGTTTTATTTACCCCATCCCACTCACAGATTGGGTCTCCAATATCATCCTTGTGACTAAAAAACAGGGCACTATCAGGGTCTATGTTGATTACCGTGATATTAATCGGGCCTATCCCAAAGATAACTACCCCACACCCTTCATTGACCAGCTCATTGATGAGTGTGCTGGGAGTGAAATGTATTCATTCATGGATGGTTTTTCTGGTTATAACCAGATTAATATTGCGCCCGCAGACCAACAAAAGACCACCTTTATCTGTCTGTGGGGCACTTTCGCCTACAAAAAGCTCCCTTTCGGTTTGAAAAACGCCAGCACCACCTTCCAACGCGCAATGTCTTATGCATTCCATGATATTCGACACATTGTGCAACCTTACTTGGATGATCTACCAGCTCATTCAGCAAAACACCAGGACCATCCCGCTCACCTTCGCGAAATCTTTCTCCGCTGTCGACACTACCGCATCTGACTTAATCCACATAAGTGTGTCTTCTGTGTTGAGTCAGGCAGACTTCTCAGGTTTATCGTCTCCCGAGAGGGCATCCGTTTGGATCCCCTTAAAGTCGAGGCCATTCTGAATCTCCCTCCCCCTGCTTCTTTGCAGCAATTGCAGAGTTTGCAGGGAAAAGCGAATTTTTTACGACGATTCATTCCGAACTATGCCGAAGTGGCCAAAGGCTATACGCGGTTATTGAAGCGGGATACCCCTTTTCTTTGGGATGCCACTGCTCAAGAGTCCTTCGAGCGCCTCAAGGTTCTCCTTGTTTCTGCTCCGTTGTTGTGTCCTCCTAATTATCATCGTGACTACACTCTGTATTTGGCCGCTGCCGATACCACTATTGGCATGGTTCTAGTTCAAGATGATGACGATGACATTGAGCATGTCATTTATTATCGCAGCCCCAATCTACTAGATATAGAAACTCGATATGCTGACATTAAGAAGTTGGCATTGTCCGTCGTTTGTGCCATCCAACGTTTTCGCCATTATATCTTATTGCACACCACGACGGTGGTTTCTGATTGCAACCCGATGACGTACATCCTGTCGCGTCAGTTGTTGGGGAGCAAGTACTTGAAATGGATTGTTATCCTCCAAGAGTTCGACTTGGAGTTCACCACTGCCAAGTCTAAGAAATCCCTCGTCTTTGCTGAGTTGTTGTGCTCTCTGCCATCTCTTACCACGACCTCTCGGTTAGAGGACCACATTCCAGACGAAACTCTGTTCTTAATTAGCACCCTCGATCCCTAGTACGGGGATATCATTGTCTATCTACAGATGTCCTCTTTTCGTCCCGATGTGTCTAAGGATGCTCGGTGACGAATTCGCCATTAATCTTAGCCCTATCGTATTATTGGGGACACCCTGTACCATCTTGGCGCCGACTCTGTTCTCCACCAATGGTTAACATTCGAGGAAGATGAGCGAGTTCTAAATGACTGCCATTCTGGCGCCTTTGGTGGTCACATGTCCAGATATGATACTGCCCAAAAGATCCTACGTGCCGGTTACTTTTTGCCCTCCATCTTCAAGGATTACATTCTTGCCGTCCGCTCCTGTCACAAGTGCCAAATCTAGCAACAGAAGATGTGCCTACCCCCCGCTCCATTGCACCCTGTTGTTACCGTCGACCCTTTTGCCAAATGGGGCATTGATTATATGACCTGTAACCCTCACTCGGTCGGGCGGCATGGGTATATCATCGTTGCCATTGACTACTTCACAAAATGGGCCGAGGCGATGCCCACACTATCTGAAGACGGTCACACAGCGGCACAATTTTTGTTTAATCATGTTATCTCACAGTTCGGAGTCCCTTAGGCTATCATCACTGATCACGATAAGCATTTCCATAATCATATGATGACTGAGCTAACAACCCAACTAGGCTTGCGGCACGATAGCTCGACACCATACTATCCTCAGGCCAATGGTTAAGTAGAAGTCGTCAACAATGTTCTAGTTACGATGCTTCAACGCACCATTGGCATGCACAAGTCTAATTGGCACTTGATGTTGTTCTCTGCCTTATGGGCCTACCGAACTTCTGTGAAGGATGCCACCGGTTTCACCCCATTTCAATTAGTTTACGGACTGGAGGCTACCCTTCCCATCGAGTGCAAGATCCCTTCTTTGAAATTAGCCGTCAAATTACTCCCCAACACTACTCCGGTAGAAGAATGCCTTCTTTACCTAGAACGGCTGGACGAGACTCGTCGACTAGCCTCTCTAGCTATTGAAGCATAGAAGAAGAGAGTGAAAACTCACTTCGATCATACTGTCCATCCTCGTTCTTTTGTTGAAGGAGATTTAGTCCTGCTCTACGATCAAGCAAATGATAAGCTGGGGGCAGGCAAATTCAAGCCCATGTGGCACGGGCCTTATATTGTAAAGCGAGTTTTGCAAAAAGGGGCCTATGAGCTGATTGATTATGAAGGGAACCCTCTGGATAAGCCCCGAAATGGGCTTTACTTGAAAAAATATTATGCGTGAACTTCATGCACTCTGATTTGTACATACGTGTGTTTTTAGCAGGTGTGTGTGTGTGTTTTCATGTTTTGGCTTGGTGTGTAGGTGTATTGCCGCTTATTGTGTCTTTTGCTTCTTGTGCAGATGTCTGGTGCACCTTACGTTGGTTTTGCTGATGGTGCCTGCCACAGTACCCGCAACCTGTCTTCTGCGGCATGGGTGATCTACGATCCTCACGGTGAGTTGGTAGACCTTCAAGGTGTTTGTCTAGGTTGTACCATGAACAATGTCGCTGAATATAGTGTTGTTATTGAGTTACTAACCGAGGCAATCAATCTCGATATTCGTACATTGGTTGTGAACCTGGATTCTCAGCTTGTCGTCCACCAGCTCAATGGGCGATATTCCGTCAGAGACCATCGGATTTTAAGGTTGTATTTACGTGTTAAATTATTAGAAAGGAATTTTGATTTTATCACATATCAGCATATTCCACGAAGATTAAACACGTTAACTGATGCATTGGCAAACCATGTATTAGATAGACATTTGCGTAACATGTAATCAAAACAGCATATAAGAAGCATGTAAAACACAATAATAAACCATAGGAATATGTATATATATATATATATATATATATATATATATATATATATATATATATATATATATATATATATATATATATATATATATATATATATATATATATATATATATATATATATCTCGTGTGGCGCACCGAGGCGCTCAAAAAATAAGTGTATATGTCCAAATAGAGTCTGTGTTCTCCATACATCCGAGACACATGTCTCTCAAAAAATCATCAGCAGGAAATAAAACCTAGGTGTCTACTACAGTGGGTTATGCTCCCTATAGCACACCACCGCTCGTGCCACCCGCCTCAATAGGCGGTGCACCCTGGGTACCACTCCTACTGTGTGGATCTGGAATGCTATGGGGACCTCCTCGACCCCCATGTAATCAGGAATCCCTACCGTCGGGCCCTCCATATCTCGAGCCACTGTCTCCACCAGATCATCAGCTGGAGGAGCCAAGGCTAGCGCTACAATGCCCTGTGCATCCCTCTGTGCCTCTGGAGCCAACCCGACGGGTCTCACTGGTCCCACATCTGCAATACCATAGAGTTCGTCATTAGGACATATACATGAAAAAATCTAAAAACATCATAAAAAATAAAATGCAAAAATAATGTGATCAAGTGTCTTACCACCATCATCCCATTGCTCTCCAGTGGGCAGCTGCATGTCAGGATCTCCATGGAAGTCCATGCCAACATATGGCCAATCCTCAACGAAGATCGTTTGGCGCTCCAACCACTCTCGAAACAGTGTTCCCCATGACACTAGTCATCCACCACCTCCTCGGGGCATAACGTGTGCCCACCGTGTGGCCCTAGTCTCACGTGGTCTGGGAAAATCCAAATCCATGTCCTGTAACTGCAATGTCGGCACCCGCTCCAGCATGAGCGGGACTAAGATGGACCTGTAGCCAAACTGCTTTGTCTCTCCTCGATGGCAGTTGGTAAGTTGCCTCTTCATATTGGTCGTCACTGTTTCTGCCCAGTTGAACATGGTTGGATTGAGACATTTGAGAGCCAACTAGAGATGGGTCTTCGAGGCCTCGTGTTGGGCTTGGGAGCCCGCTGCCTGTGTCACCATGAATAGCATAGCGTGAAGAACCACGTCTTCCACTGTCGGGATTGCCACCTTCCCGCTTCTCGATTTGCGTGCCCATGGGCACACTTGAGCCATCAACATCTCTAGAGAATTTCCCCTGGGTTGCTGCCCCTCTAGAATGGGCCTCTCACCATGACGGGATAGCCTGGTCAAGAAGTATATGTCTGTGGCATCGAACTCAATGTCTCGGCCTCAGATTATGAATTTCCCATCTGTTGGATTCCAGGCCCGGATCAGTAGCTCCAGTAAATCGGGTTGAGACCGAAGGTGCGGAGTAAGGAAGAATTTTAGCAATCCGCATGCACGTAATGCATTTCGGCACCCAACATCAGCGAAAGCTTCCACATCGTTATCATCATGCATTCGTTCCTGCCAGACAAATGCCATTATGGCCTACATGACGAGAAAAAACGAATTAGCACTTCATTTGCAAATTTTAATTCGTAATTTGCACAAAAAAATAAGTCTGCATCGTCATCACGTCTGTTTTTAAAACAGACGCGATGATGCGAGGTTGCCAGTTCATTTTTCTTGCGGTCATCACGGAAGTACATCACTTTCCCGCGATGATCAGAGAACGTTATGTGTAAATATTTTCGGTCATCGCGGACCCGAGCGGTATACCCGCGATGACCGAGCGGCGGAGCCTGACTCAAAAAATCTGCCTAAACTAACACATCTAACATCAAAATGCATAAAAAAGACACTGAATTGAAGCACGGGAAGAAGTCTATCTACCTGGAAGAAGTTTCAGGATGAATGGTGGACGAATGGGGCCAAAATCAGCTTGCCAACTTTGGTGCTCCAAATTGCTCCAAGGTGAAATGAACAGTACCAATGGTAAAAATGAATGAATTCCCCCCCTTTTATAGTAATTTTTGGAAATTAAAAAATTATATTTTATAAATGTGGGTTTTTTCTCATTTTTTATCACATGGTTAGTTAAAATTTGGTTTTTTAACTATGTTTTTACGTATATTGTTCATTTTATGTCGAATGGGTTTACGTTTGACGTGCTTTGTGCAGAGCTACAGGTAGTGGAGTTATGTCAGCTTCGTGTACACTTGATCCGTAAAGTCGTCTTTAACGCTCTTTTCCGACTTGAAAAATGAAAAGATAGTCGAGTTGTTCCTCTTGAATCGTTAAAAGAAATAAGAGGCGGTCACCTTTAAGCTCTTTTCCAACCATGTAAACACAAAAAGATTGCCGGGCCTTTGTCATTTCAAGCTCGTTATTGGTTACGAAACGACGTGATTTCGATCGCTTTTCTACTTTTTCGGGTCGAAGTCACTAGTTACGAAAAGTACTCCTCGATCGTAATGGTCGGGCGGTTCTTTCAAGTATTGTTTTATACTTTTTCGGGCTCGAGAGACACAAATCTACGAAAAAGGACCCCTCTAGAGTTTTCTTTTCCGTGTCTTTTTCAAACTCTCTAAACATGAAAAAGACTCTGAGTTTTACCTATGTCGGACTCGTTAAACCCTGACGACATTGGACTCGTCACCATGACGAGACTCGAGCTTCTCCTTCCTAGGGCTCATTAAACCATTACTAGGTTGGATTCGACCAACGGTCAAACTTATATTACAAGCATATGCTATCCCCTTCAAGCTTGTTTTCAAAAATAATAGGGGTACTCACCAGCAATGGTGGGGAAAATTTGGAAATCATCATTGGCAGCTAGTCACTCTTGAACATCGACACTTTTGCTTCTTGTCGGGTTGGGACATCCATACATTGTCATTTGGCCTTTCGCGGGTTTGGGTTGCCATTTAGCCTCATTCCATCTGATTCACACCATCTCCATTGAGCCTCTGATCCCTTGGTACCTGAATGCTGCCACCCTCCGGAGTCGTGTCGCTGACATGTTCAAGAGTATAATCCTTCTGCAGTTTACACCCTTGCCTTCTCCTCTGATACTCTGTTTCACCATCTACCGCTTGTTCCTTATCTCGTGTCGTTGATGGGGGAAACATTATGGCCCTCCTGCGACGGGTCGTCTCCTGTCAACATCAGCTCATTATCCAGGAGATTGATCTAGAGATCCCCTTTGGTACCTTAGAGCTTGCATGCCTCAATGGCAAGTTCTTCGCACCTGACGGTCGACTTTCATCATTGGTCATTGATTGGGTGATTCCACGAGTGTTCGACTTCAGCTCCTTTTTCACACTTCGTGGATTGTGCTAGCTAGTACCTTGAGAACCATTGGCATTATTGGTGGTTTCTCTCACGCTTGTTAACGATTTTCATCATTGACCGGTAATCAAGTGACTTTCTATCATGCTCGACCTCAGCACATCTATTCGCATGCTAGAATTTGTACTATGATCGGTTGGGTTCAAGACCCCGAACTCAGATTACATATGTTCGGGCTGCGTGGATTGGTTCGTGATTACATGACTCGTTGATGGATGGCTGTGACCATACCTGAGTCTTCATGGATGGCTGTGACCATACCTTTATCATTATCATGGTCTCATTAGCTAGATGGTTGTGTCCATACCACAGACCTAGTTCGTATGTCTTTTGGATGGCTGCGCCCATGCCTAGACTACATGTACTTCATTATCAGAGATATTAGTTGTACTTGCGCGCAGGTTCTTCCAGATGGTATTCCAGCTCAGTCAATTTCGTAAAGCATTTCACCCGTCCCACTCTCTCGGGCTTCATGCTTTAGGGGGGCATCTGTTACACAGTAATTTGTCACTGTCTTCACTCCAGTCCTTCTACTGTGTCATGTGTCCAAGTCAAACATGCTCAAATGCTCTCTCGTGCTGCCAAATGACCCACTTTTCCTAAGTTATTTGCCTCATCACGACTATGGACTAAATATACACGCTGAAAGGCACTCATAAATAGTCCAGCTGCACTGCCAGCGCGGAAGTACACTTGATTCCCACGATGGTCCGATTTCATGCCCCAGCGCGAGGTTGCTTATTATCTTTAGCGATGATCTGACTGGCTACATTACTCACTAGCGATGTCAGCGCTGAAGATCCGTTATGCACTCGCAATGATCCAGATTGGGCGAGTTTGTTCCAACAGTCGGCCTTCCAGATGACTCCAGACCTGGTTGTTGGCATAGTTTGTATCGCCCTCCTTTCTCTGGCATGGAAGTTCCATTAATTGTGCTACCTTCCTTTGGGATAAGCTCACTCTTCCACCTTTCATGGAGACTCCTTCTCCTATTTAAACTCTCACCATTGCTATGCATTGCTAGTTTTTGATAGTTGGCTAGTTGAGCAGTGTTGTTAGTGTTTGTGAGTTTGCTAGATAGCTGGTGTGAGTGTGACAAGTGTGGGATTGTTGATAGCTTGTGGAAGGTTGTGAAGTGCCCTTAATCTTGTGTAAAACTTATGAGTGAGAGAGATTTTATATATTGGGAGATCCTTCTTCAGAGTGAATGCTTGAAGAACACACTAGCTGGATCCCTCTGAGAAGGCTTGTGACGTCAAGACTTTGGTTGTAAGCTTACTCTTATTTCATTATTAATACAATCAATGATGTTTTCCTATGTCTTGTATGTAATTTACTTGATAGCTCATGACTTCTTGACTTTGTGAGTAAATAGATCATTGTTGTTTTCCGGTTACGTGCTTTGTTGTATTTCCTTTGCATTGTTTCAAGTTGATCACTCATTAGGAGAAGGAAACGGAAGCTGGAGCAGTGCAATGGAACTCCATCGACCACCGGTTGAGGTAGGCCTCCAACTATGACTGTTTAAGGAAAGCTATTGTTGATCTGTCCTTGTTTGTGACTAGACCCACTCTAGGGCTAGAGGGGTTGCTTCTGTCCGTAGAGGGAACACTTTCCTGCATCACAATACCTGCAATAGAAGTTGTTGCTACTGTAATAGTTGGTGCCACATCTACTTGTCATCCTTTTTCCTTTAATAAACTTTCTAGTTCAGTCTCCATCCTTTGTATCTGTAAATTTTGTTCCTTAATAATTTTTAACATTCTTTCTTTTATATTTTTCTAACTCACCAACTTCTTTGATCGGTGGATCTTCAGTAGTAGGGAGTTTTAGTTGTTTCCTCAATCATTGAATATCAACATTTCTCCTCTTAATCATTTCCTCGGTAACTTTAACGTTACTGGGATCATATCTCAATTTGACTACTAGAGCTTCTAAGGATTTTATCTTGGTATCTTTTGCCAGTGATGATATATTTCTAGCTTTAGCTGGGATTGAATGTTATTCACTGAAACCCACAACTTAGATGTTGCCATTGCTGAACTAGTCAAGGTGGAGTAAATAATTTCTCCAACTTGCTTGTGTAGATCAATCTGGTCAATAGGATGAATATGTTTAGTGTCAAAAGAAAAAACAGATCGTTTGTAATCTTTGTAGTTTTTTGAAAAGGAACTTTAGGCTCTAGAAGGGCTATCTGAAACTTTCCTTTTTCAGTATCTAATTTTGAGAGGAACCTGTGCTGGGAAGCTGAAGTTTGCTTCCAGATTTTTGAATAAGTAGTGGCCTTTAGTGCCTCATTTTTCTTCTTAATTTACTTGTATCCAGCAAAGATACTTGGTTCTATAGTAGTATGATCTAGCTATTTTGTCTGGACTGATTCTAATAGGTCCTGAATGACTGAAGATACATGAGAGATTGAGAAAATTTATTCAATCCTTGGAAATATCTCAGCATAAGGACTTGTTAAAACTAATGCGGTATGTTCTTGTGAACTCTCTTCTTGAAATGGCTCTTCGAGAGGGTTCTTTTTCTTCTTCTTGTACATTATGAAGTATGTCTGCTAAATTTCTAAAACTAGAGGGGAAATAATTTCCCTTGTTCTCTTGGAATGATTTTCATGTGGCACTAGAGTTTGTGAAGTTGTAGAAATGAAAACTTGCTCTTCTACTTCCTACAATGTATTTTCCTGCCACTCCTCCTGGTTCATGTATTGTTCAATCTTTGGTCTAGGAGTATGTGCATAAAGAGTAGTTTCCTATTATACCCTTATCTTAGAAATAATCCCCAAGGGATCATAAGACTAGGTAAAACTTAATTTGAATTTCATTTGTTTCAGAAGGAGATCTACTTCTTTTGCTGCTGCTCTGGTATTACAAATAAAGGGTCCAATCTGAGCCTTTAACTTAAACTAGGGCTTATTTTTAGTTGATACAAAGTGCATCTCATCCATATGCATCATCTTCCTTATATACTCTAATGTAAAAATCCTAATTGACACAAACTTAGGAATTTATATGGAGGAAGCTCACATCCATATACTCTCATCTCTGTGTAGTTTTGATACAAATACCAATCTCCAGTGTTTGTTTACTTGTTCAGGTGTAGAATTTTCTTGATTTCAGGGCGAATCCTAGGAACAACATCGCTATTGAGAAAATATGAAACCATATATATAAACTAATTGGTGTAATTACTGAATGAAAATTCATTGGTATTCTTCCTTACCAAGGAAGTCCAATGAATTACAGATTGAGGATTACCCTTCTCATCTAATTTTTGTAATTGAAATTGGAATTTATCTACCTGATGAAATAAGAACAGGTATACAAAAACTCACTAATATTTGAAATATCCTTCTGTTGAAAAGTTCAAGAACCGATCATGTATTTCTTTAGACAAATATTCATTGTAATTGAAGATCATCAAGGATTTTTCACCTGGTGAAAACATTGACAAAAATCATAAAATAATCTCATCAACCCACTAATTAGTTGGATAGCCTAATAGACAAGAAACTAATGAGACAACCTATCTAGTCATTTTTGGGAACATTGAAGAGTGGTATGGAGGATTTGGTCTTGGTAATTCTGCATTTTCAAGTAAGAATATCTCAAATATCTTAGCTCTTTAAGGGAATGTGATCTTTATAGATTTCCATAAGGGAATCTACAGAAAAACGGTGCAAAGGGGTTGAAGGTTTCACTTGAAGCATTTGGCATATCAACTTAGGGGATATTGTGAACAAAACATCATTGTTTTGAGCAATAATAGCTCTTTGACTTGAAATATATCTGAAATGGCACCAAGTTACAAATTATGGAAAGAAATAAGTTTGGGGAAAGGTGAATTGAGGTATGAAGGAGTAACACATGCTCAATTCATCATTGGCATCAAGGAATTTCAATTTGGCCCAATTGTGAAGTTCATATAGGTCGAACTCACATTGGTTTTCAGAGATTTTATACTCCTGGTCGACTAGGGCTAATCTATCTAAGTCTATGACAGTGGGCATCATCAAATTTTCCTCTACCATTTGAGATTTTCCTTTGGAAGACATTCTGAAAATATAATTTAGTAAGGGGTGATGTTTACCAGGTGATTAACGAATTTCTGTAGTGATGACAAATGTTCTTTTGATGTTGGTTTGGTTGTACTGGACCTGGACATGCAACTTGTAATGGAATGCGTAAAAGAGACATAAGTAAAATGTGTGTTTTATTTATGGAATAAGAAGTTTAACTGCTTGCAAGGATATCCGATAACAAGAGCAGGACATTTATTATGGGAAGGTAACGTTCAAGGAGATGGAATGGATAGATAACGGTTATTTATTGATGAATGGGAGGTGGATAGATGGTCAAGGAAGAGTGGCTTTATTCCTTTGGCAGGAGGGGGAATGGTTAGCTAGTGGTTTTCGGCGGGGGGGGGGGGGGGGGGGGTCTGAAATGCCTAAGGGTCGAACACATTGCATTGTCGGTTTATTCGAAACAAATTTTCAGACAACCCCCCCGTGGGTTAAACATTGGAGATGTGGTGGGGGGAGGGGGGAGGGTGGGGGGGTCCGAAGTGCTTCCCTGACCATTGATTTGGGTGGGAGCATCTCAACAGTCGAGATATGTGCTTATTAGATAAAGCAACCAAAGGTCAAGTCATCTTTACTATGATTATAATTAGTCGTTTAATTATGTTTAAACAAATTAAGCAACTAATTAGCATGATGTGCGACATTTGAACTAGCACGCATTTTTGAACATTTCTCGGGATTTATTCATTTTTTCTTTATTTTTTCTCTTTTGTTATTTTTCTATTTTTCTTTTTTAATGCCTTTTCATTTTTTATTTTTTATTTATTTTTCCTTTATATATCTTATATTTTTTATTTTTCTTTCTTTTTTCAACAAATAAATGTAAAGTACCAAATAAGCTATAACATGCTACACCAAAATTTCATCAATGGAAAACTTTTGGATCTTCATTCATTTTATTTTGTATTCATTTTGTAATGTAAAAATATTATGTAAACAAGGTTGTGGCTCCAAGCCTAGCTAGCAGAGAAGCCATTCAATATTGTGATGTTGTTGCATTGTGTTTTGGTGGTTGTCCCCACCTCTGATCAACTAGAGTTGGACTACTAAGCTCAAGATGCATTTGGATTGAGCTATTTTAATACAAAGAGGCAAATTCCAGGTTTCCTTTTCATTTTTGTTGCATTTTGTTAATACTTCTATGTGGTCTATAACTTAAAATTTCTTTAAAGAGGGTGAGAGTTGGTTGGTTTGGGCCCAACCATTTTAGCTTGTCACAACTCTATTAGATAATATTGTGCGGTTTGGTATTTAAACTGAAATATTTTAGTGTGTGCATTTATAGCTGAGCATTACATTCACAAAAGATTGGATTTAGTTCTTTCTCTATATTCTATTCCTATTTGAAGAATTGTATTGTATTTTGATTTGGGAATGCTTATAGCCTAGATTTGAGAGGTAATTGTCATATATATACAAGATCCGCTTGTTTCACTGTCATTTGGTTGATTTGATCGAAGATTAATTCCTGGAATCATCACTTTCCTTTACATATTCTGGTTGCAGTGACATTTTAATCCGCGTTTATCTTTTTGGGCACTAATATAGGTAATTTCAAAGGTTTTGAAGGTTGTTGGAATTTGATATTGATATATGATAAAAATCATTCATCTAAAACCCTTGTTCTATTGCCATGTGAGTTGGGTTATACGAAGATCCTACCTATGGAATGGTTGTTTTCCTCATATGACTTGGTCATGGTAATACTTTTATTTGGGTGCATTGGTGGCTTCAGCTTGAAGGCTTCATATAAAGATCTAATATCAATATTTAATAGGACCCTCCCTAGAACTTTTGAACTATTTTAGATCTGAAGCGTTGAGGGTACCTTATTTTCTTTCAAAGATCTCACGATACAAGGTATGAATGAAATAGTACCAGAGTCATCAAAGCCTAAACCTTTTGGTAGTGATTTGAGCCATACACAATAGCTACAACATATGTTTATGCAATTTGTGAATTGGTAGTATGTAGGGATATTGGCTCTAATTACTCTATTCTTTCCTAAAGGTTTGTTGATTTTTAAAATTGTGGTTCCTTGGTTTACAGTTACCAATTCATATTTAAATCAATGTTTGTATAACATAGCCACTCGAAATTGATTCATTTTCAAAGAGTTCTATAATACATTATGACTGGTCAGCAAGTGTTCATGGTATTTCAAGAGGATTAGAACAAGAAAGTTTGCTGAAAATTGGATTGGTATCTTGTTTTTGTTCTTTCAAAACTTGGAATTTATTTTGAGATTGGTTTTATTTCCCTCCTTTTGCAAATATTTATTATAGATTAAAAGCACAATTTCATATCTTTGGTTTGGGGCATTTTCTAATTTGGAGAAGTAGAATAGAGGATTATTTTCTTTCTTTATGTAAGCTCAGATATTTGATTTCTACACTAGGAGCACCATACTTTTCTTTTGGAAGCACAGGGAGAGTGAAAAAATTGTAGTAGTGCAGGAACAGTTTTGTGCAGATTTTCAAAGCACTATTTTGACATTGTATGATCAAAGCCTATGTTTTATTAAATTTTATTTATTTTCCTAGCCTGTAGACTCAATTTTAATTAATGATTTGATGGGTGAAGTAGTTAATGCCTAAGTTGATTAGTTTTTTTATTTCATGCTAATAGAGCTACCAAAATATTAGTGCAAGAATTGAGCTAGGGTTTGCTTCCAATTGTTGATATATTTGAGAATTGGTGTTTATGATTTCATTTTTAAATACTACTTTTGAGTGAAAAATTGAAGAAATGATTAACTAGTGTAGGAACTCAAGGTGTGAGCAGTTTTTGGGATAATTAGGGTTTTGTTTTGTAGGTTCCCAAAGCCTTTCTATGGCAATTCCTGTGTTGCATCTCGAAGTCCAGGGACCCTAAATTGACATTAAGTGTTGGTCCATTAATATACCCTATATTGAAAGCAACAAAATGGAAAAAGGAATCCATGTATACATCATACATGCTGAGAGACCATAATGATTTTGAAAACGAACATTCTTATTCTCATGGAAATTGAGACTAGAGAGATATGTCAACATGACTAGATGAGACATATTTCTGTATCTACTCAATATGTGGAGATGTTTATAGCGAAAAAAAAAAAGAACAATGTTGAGAATTGATTTGAATTATGTAGTATATGAAAGTAGAATGCAATGTGCATCTCATGTGGGGTTTAAACCTACATGCACTTGTATGAAAATGATTGCAACAACATGAATTCTATAGGGTTTGAAGCAGAGATGTTAGATTGAGTATAGGAGCCTACTCTTTCAATGCCTATATTTTGTAGATGAAGTCATGCCTTCTATTCAGAAATATTGCCGAGAAACGAGTTTCTTGCAATTCAAGTGGAGATTCTCTTGGAAAGAGGTGAGAGGTTGATTTAAATGCATGGTAGTGGCTGTGGACATGGGCGAGAAGAGTATGCATGCACTGGAATGGGCTCTGGATAAAATCAAAGTTTTCCCTCGTAATGGTGATAAGGAAGTGGGGAAAGTTTGATGTACTTCATGTCTAGCCCCCACCTTCTATTTATACAAGTATAAACTCTGGATCAATCCCATTCAGCATATCCAGTGATGTTGAGATTCTAGCATTCACAATAGATAATGAAGCCCACCATAAGCATATTACTAAATCTATGATGTGTTAGGCCCCTATACTACTAGTGTAACCCCTTATTGTTATTAGTACAACCCACTTATTATATCATTGTACCCATGTAGTGCCCATATTGTTACTATTGTGCCCCATAGAAGCCCACTATTGTTATTATTGTGCCCTTACATTATTATTATTATGTCGGCTCTGATTATGTTATGACCCCTTAGACTCCTATATATAGAAAGGAGCCCTTTTCATTTGTATCATCCAAGAATTGTTCATTTATGTAATGTAAAGGAGGTTGCCCCCTCGAAGAGGCTGAATTCTAAGGCATTGATCTATCTTTTCTATCTTTTCTTGAGCTGGTTTCATAACATGATGACACATATAGAAGGCATATGGACTGAGAGAAATATGGAGGTATTGAAAGTGGTTGTCAGATGTGAACTGAAGGAGCTCATTTGTGAGACAATTTCAAATTCAAAAGGAGATATTTTGGTTATGGATAGTCATAATTTTCGCACAATCTAGAGGTTGTTTATTGGAAATGTGAGTAACTATTGCATTAAAAATGTCAAATATCCTATAACCATTGTGAAAATGGTTCCTAGTTTACTAAAGTGTTGTGCCTGAAGATGGAAATTTATTTTTCCATATTTTACACACATGATGCTTTAGGAAGGATAAGGGAAACAAAGATACAAATCCCTCGTTCGAGTCATAGTAATATTGTATTGAACTTATATATTGATCTTAGGTAACTCAATATGTAGGTGCAATTATTTTGTTAGAATTAGCTACTATAATAATTGATAGATGAAGTAAGGGTATCAAAGATGAAGATTGAACCAACATGGAGATTGAGATTTCTAGTGTGTGAGTGATTGTAGAAGAAGATTATATTCTTGTTATATATGTCATTATCTCTCATTGATGTAATGTTGCAATGTTTGGTGATGTAAACATCATTCTTAAGTCTACTTTGCAAAGAAGCATTGTAGACAAAAATGAGTTTTAGCTATGTGTTCTTGCTCCGTGAACTAGGTTTTGAATGTTTCACTATGAATCCTCATTGCCATGGGCAAAGAATGTAAGAATGAGATTGATACATCTCGTATCTAGACTAATTTCCAAGATACTTAGCAAGCATAGTGGATGGCATCCATATATCTTGTCAGATGGAAGTATGTACATAAAGTGACTAGCTAATCAGTCTTCATGGTCAAATTGATGTTAAACCCTAGAGTACAATAGGTTCTTAATTAATTTGAGGTGTCAATGGTATGATTGGTTTCAAACTAATACATGAGTATAGTTCTTCAAATGAAGGGAGGAGCATGGACACCTATTGAGGTGGAAGTGAGTTACATTCTTCTAGCCTGAGAAAATCGAGTGTTGAATGGAAGTTGATTTTTTGGAGTTGAATGATGAGATTGAAGAAAGAAGGACAAAGAGGTCCTCGATACAACATATGACATTTCATATGGAAGATTTATGGTAGAAAATGATGTTGGTTGTGGCAATATCAAAGGTTAATTGGTCATGGACAAACAAAGGTAAGATTGTGCGGTGTGTTGAATAAAAACAAACTCATGACCATATTATAATGTGAATCACACATTGTGTTTTTAAGCAAGTCTATGTGTCATCTTTTGATTTGATGTAATGGTCCTTGAAATGCATGTATCCGGTATCTCCATGAGTGGAGCGTTTTGTACCTAATTCAATGTTGATGTAAGTCTAATGAGGCATGTGTACCCCCATGTAGTTTTTTGTAATATAAAACCACTTTGTAGTCTAGGTTTGTGCTAAACTAGACACCAAATGATAGAGGAAATTTTATGATTAACAAGAAACAATTGATATGTTGTTCATTGTAAACAAAAACCATGTGAGAATGTGATGAAGAAATGAAAGTTTATGAGAGACAAAGAACATATGGACGGGGAATCCTGTAAAGTGTTTGTGTTCCTTGGGAGTATGATGTAGTAACATCAAAATCATGGTTGAGGGTAAGCCGAGAAAACGTAGGGCATGGTTGAGGTTAAACCAAGAAAACCCAAAGTGTGGTTATGGGTAGGTGAAAGAACCTAGGACGATGATGATGGTGATGTAGGCGAAGTTAAAGGTATAAGTACATGTATGAATATATATGATGAAATGATGTTTGAATGAAACATGTACATAAAGGGAATCCTAATAGACTGACATATGCAATAGTTGGTCACCCATTTATTCTGGTGGATAGTTATTCCTTTTTATGGGTGTCAACATATTAATAATGTTTATAAATGCCAAGTTGGACTATAGATCGGCTTCATTGATCAAGAGGTCCTTCAATTGATAGTGGGTCATGTGTTGTAAAGGAGAACATATTGGTGAAAACCTCAATTTATCGAGCTTAAGACAAGTAGTCATTAAGGGGGATTGTTAGATTATGTAACTCCTACTTGTCTTAGGTGTGATCATAGGCTGAAGAAGGATCATGTTCCAAGTATTTAGGGAGTTGGTTAGATCTGGTTGGCTTGAGAGATATTTGCTCAACTAGATGCTTCCTAGATTAGTGTGAGGTTGAGATATTTTCTCAATTGATTGATTACCAGATATAGCATACATGTATTATATATGTAACTATTGGATGTGAATGAATAGAGTGCTTATGCATTTCTAAATAGAAGAGAAAACTATGTAAAGAGAAAAGTGGAAGAATGTAAAGGAATAAAAATATAGAATAAAAACATAATGAGAATGAAATGAATGTGGGAATTTAGAAAAATAGTGTTTACTACAATAAAATATAAGAACATAGCAAAAGATATAATAAATATAGATTTTATTATAAGAAGGTGAAATTAAAGAGAAATAATTTTAGACTATTTTTTTTGCTTCACTTAAAAGAAAATAAATTCTCCGCAAAAGAATAGGACTTACATGTTATTGTTGAATATAGAAAATTGTCACTATACATAAATGAAGATATTGAAATATTAAAATAATTATTTAGTAAATAAGAATAATTAGATACAAATTTAAATATGAAATTAATACCTTAGAACAACATTTATTATAATAAGAAACTAGCGCTATCACTATAAAAATAAAAATAGAAATAGAAATAAATATAAAAATTGAAATTGAAATTCACCCGTTTATTAAAATCAATGTATTGATTTTATTTTAAATACATTAATAAAATAATCTAAAAAAAATAACATTTATTTTTAGTTCCAAAAATATTATCTAAAAGTTAGATAAGGGATTTAGTCCCCGCAGATGTTGTGTTCCATTCCTGACCATGTTTCAATTCCATTAAAAATTATTCAAGGTATTTAAGATTACTCCGGAGCTATTATCGTTTGAGTGAACTTTCTATCGGTAGATTTTATGCGGATTCGATACTGTTTATGCGGCTTCAGTGTTTCTATTTGATCACTTGACTTGATTTTCGAATTTAATTAATGCTTTGAGGAGAAAAGTAGAAACGTACATGGTGTAAGAACTGGGAACACATACTTTTAACCTATCACTCCCGGACGGGGTAGGAATTTCATATCTTTAAGTACTTGTCAAATTTGATAGTTGGAGCAATTTTAATACTTATTTCAATTTTTTAATATAAAAGGTTAATAATTTCTAAAAAAATTTGACAAATTTTTAATATAAAATATTAATAATTTGTAAAAAAGGCAAATTTTTTAATTGTTGAATTGAGGCTTCTGTGATCCATATTAAGTTTATGAGAAAAGTCTTTTCGGTGTAAATCACATGATAGAACATTTGTCGACCCGTTGCGAACCAATGAGTGTGGCTCATCGTCACGACAAGTTGAAGAACCACATCAAGGCTATATATTAAATAGGGTTAGCAGATCACCGAATGGCTAGGTTTGACTAAAAACGGCTATATTGAAAAAAACCGCTATATTACGTCAGACTAGATAAACGGCTAGATATGAATAATCAATTTTAACTATATAATTTTATGATGCTAAAATATTATTTTAATATTTAACCTATGTTATTTAAGTGAAAAGTTAACAATGTTTGAGTTAATATTAATATTAAAAATTGCTAGAAATAATATATTAAAATTGCTAGAAATAATAGTTAGTAATCGAGAGGGTTTAATAATAAATAATAATTAGTAATTGAAGTTTCTATTAACAAGTTCTCAATTGAAGCTTCAAATAATGAAAGAAATAACAAAACCAATCCATGGTATGACAAAGATTGTAAAAGTGCGAGGAGAGTAGCCCCAAGGGATAGCTCAAATGGTCGAGTTCCCGTTGCTAAGCACTTTCCGAGTTGGGAGGTCACGGGGTCAAATCTCCTCGACGCCCTCGGGGTTAGGCCTGATATGGCCGACCGGCAGATCCCTTCGGGTGGAACTGCCCCGCTTCTCTATGTGGACGTAGCGGCCACTCATTGAGTGCCCGTGAACCACATTGAAAAAAAAAAAAAAAAAAAGTGCGAGGAGAGCAATTAAGGAAGCTGTTGATGATTCTCTTAAAATGGACAAGATAAAAATATACAAAGCCCTAACTAAAAGGAAAAAGAGGCAGTACATTCGTCAAAAACAAGAGAATCTCTTACACCTCTCTAAGGTAGCTCCTAAGAAGTTCTGGAGGCAGATTCTGACTAGGAAGACTAAGGATAATAATAAAATTGCTCTTCATGACTGGAATTCTTATCTTAAAAAGCTTTATGAATCTCCAAATGTCATGGATAGTTTGGAAACCCTGCTCAATATGAAAGAAGTTTTCTCGTTAGAAGACATTAAGTTTGAGGTTAATCGCCTCGCTAATGGGAAAGCTAAGGACATTGAAGGTTACCAGGCAAAAATCTTAAAAATTGGAGGTCCTGTCCTCATCCCCCACATCCACAAGCTTTTCAATCAAGCAGTCAAGCAAGGGTTCCCTAAACCTTGGACTGAGAGCCTCATTATCCCTATTTTTAAAAGTGGGGATACAAATAACCCCTCTAATTATCGGACAATTATGATCGGCCCTCTCTTAGCCAAGTCATATGGTAGTATTCTGGAAAAGAAGTTAAGCATATGGCTTAAAAGTGAAGGTAAGCGGGCTAAAGGCCAAGCAGGTTTCAGAAGGCATCACTCAACAACAGACCATCTTGTTACGCTTAGGATCATTGCGGAGGAATGTCGTAATGATAAATCCAATTTATTCTGTTGCTCTGTGGACTTTAGAAAGGCTTTCGATACGGTTCCTAGATACAACCTTTGGAATAGGTTACCAGAGCTAAAGATTCCTCTTGAGTTGAGAGCTGTTGCTATAAGATTATATGAGAATGTAATTGCCAAGCTAAAGAGCAATGAGGGGTGGTCGAAAGATATTAAGTGTAACATCGGAGTTAAACAAGCCTGTCCCCTCTCCCCGACCCTATTTGGCATTTACATCGATAAGCTCGAAGGCTATTTAGAGGAAGCAGGATGTGATGGCACGATCTTAGCTGGGATAGTCGTTATCCTTCTTCTCTATGCTGACGATATTGTTCTATTGGCAAGGTGCCCATCTGATCTTGATAAGCAACTCAAGCTTCTTAAGGATTTCTGCTCTACCATGGGTATGACTGTTAACACTGACAAAACAAAAGTTATGATTATCAAATCCAAGAAGGACACTTACGCTAATTTTATGTATGACAATAATAACTTGGAGGAAGTGTATTCTTACAAGTACCTAGGAATTGATATCCATCACAAGCTCAACTGGAACCACAACGTTGAGAAAAGGATTAATGGGGGGTGGAAAGCCTATTTTGGTCTTGAAAATAATTGTAAAACAGCAAACCTTGTAATGTGGGATAAAAAGAAGTTCCTCTTTGAAACTTTAGTCACTCCTGTTATCTTATATGGCTGTGAGGTTTGGGGTTGCAGCATCTCCAGAGAATCATGGAGAAAGATTGAGCAAATCCAGAAGCGTTTTATAACTTATAACCTGAAAATTAAAGGTAATACGCCCTATCCTATTCTTCTTATAGAAGCAGGTCTTTCCTCTATTGAGAGCCTAGCTATGCTTAGGTTTCTATTATACAAGCACAAACTCAATAACATAGACGATCATAGACTTCCTAAGCTAGCTTTAAATTCCAGCCAAAACCACCTAAGGCTCAATCGAGGGTGGCATAAAGACACAAGGGCCTGGTTAAACTACTGGGAGATTAACGAGAATGATGCATTGCAAAACATAAATAACATTAAAGATATTGTTACTTCTAAGTTCAAAGAAAAGTTGTAGTGTGAGAAAGATTTAGCGACTAAAAGAAAATTAAGTTACTATAAGAAGGTCATCAACCCCACCCTAGAAGATCAAAAGTATCTCTCTTTTTTAACTAGCTCAAAAAATAAAATTAATATAGCAAAGATTAGAACGAATTCTCATGAGCTCCATAGTGAAACAGGTCGTTGGGCAATTCCTAAAACGCCATGGATGGAAAGGATCTGCCATATATGTGAGAATAAGAGCATCGAGGATGAAAACCACTTCCTCTTAGAGTGCCCTGCGTACAACCACATTAGATCTCAGTTTCACAATCTTTGTTACAATATTGACCTTCCTAGCCTTTTACAATGTCAAAATTATAGTGAGCTCGGGAGGCTTCTCTCCAAACTTTTTGAGCATAGGAATAAAATCTTAAATCAAAATAAATAATCTATTTATTTAGGTCCGATAGATCATTGTTTGGTCTCAACAGACGTTAACCATCATCATCATCATCAATATCATCATCAATATATTATTATTATAACAATGTTATAGTATTAGTGTTAATTAAAAATTAAAATAATTTATATTATATATACTAGATGCCATCTGATTATTCAAGATAAAAGGGAAATATTTATATTTAACATATATTAAAATATGTTAAATTTATATTCATTAATATGAATTTAATAGATGTATAGATAATATTATTAAATGTAAGGACTAAATAAATTTAGTCATTATATTATCAATTGTTAAAGTTTCAATATTAATCTTATGGAACCAGATTTACTATTACTCGGGACTAGTAAAGATCTATGGTATTAAATGTAAAAACTTTTATTAATATAAAATGTTAATAAAAAAATATTAACAATTTATTAATATAAAGTGTTAATAATTTATAAAAACTTTTGACTTACAGGCAAATCACCACCCACCACCCATGACAAGTAATTTCCCTGTCAAATTCCATCTCTGCTGACGGGGACTTATATTAATAATTTATAAAAACTTTTGACTTACAGGCAAATCACCACCCACCACTCATGACAAGTAATTTGCCTGTCAAATTCCATCTCTGCTGACGGGGACCCCTCTTGCTGGTTTATTAGGCCTTGGTACTATGTAAATGAATACTTCTGAACCTCGAAAATTAAGTGAAGTTAGTGCTGACAGAATCAATAATTTCTAAACCTTAGTTCATAAATTCAAACTTAAGGTAATAATTTTCTTTCGCGATTTTCTCGGCTTTCTAATCTGCCGCCGAGGATCCAGTACTTTATAAATTCAAACTCCAAGGTAATATTTATTTTTTTGCGATTTTCTCGGCTTTCTAAATCCAGCCGGGCAATACTGAGAATGAAAAATAGTAAATGTACATCTTAGGTTTCCTTGTCATCCACCAAAAATTTAACTATGAACTGAATTTACCCTACCCTTGTCAATTCGACGGAATTTGGTAACTATGGTGTGAGGGTCCAATGTCTTTTCTTGAAAAGATATAGCAAATCGCGCGACGGATGGGGGAAACCACCCCACTGTTTCGTGGAATTAAAAATCACGGCATTCCAGCTTATGCGCACAATCAGTCAACCAAAGTCTAATGCGCGCCGTCTTCTGCACCGCAATTCCATGTCATTCATTCCAAAGTCTAATCGTCCTGTTGACTATGCCGTCTTCTGCACTCCAATTCCAACCCCACTCACTCCAATGTCATATTCTTCTTTTCTTCGAGGAACGCCCTGCTACTAGGTTTCTCATGCCCAAGAGCAGAGCATAGCATCATGGTATTCCAATGTCATTTTCTTCTTTTCTTCGAGGAACGCCCTGCTACTAGGTTTCTCATGCCCAAGAGCAGAGCATAGCATCATGGTATTCCAATGTCATTTTCTTCTTTTCTTCGAGGAACACCCTGCTACTAGGTTTCTCGCCCAAGAGCAGAGCATAGCATCATTGTATTCCAATGTCATTTTCTTCTTTTCTTCGAGGAACACCCTGCTACTAGGTTTCTCATGCCCAAGAGCAGAGCAAAGCATAGCATCATGGTACTCCATCGTCACCTCACTGTCTATCAACTTTGCTTTCTTCTTCTCCTCCTCTGCTTCACAACATCGTGTACCGGCAGTGGCTACGAAGATTGTTATTGGGGTGCATGTGGGAGCTTTGAATTCTGCTACCCTATTGGGAAAATTAACAGCGGCTGTGGTGATCATAAGTTTCAGCTAAACTGTAGTTTGGATAGCAATCCTTTGCTTTTACTCAATGGAGACGAGTATGTCATCTTGCAGCCGACAGTCTTGGATATTATTAGATTTTATAATAATAGCATGACAAATGTTAACTACAATCTATGGAAGAGTATGCCGGGGGGTAGTTGCAATCCTTTAGGTAACTACTCTCAATTTTGGTGGCCCGACTCTCAATTTCGTATAGCCCATGGATACACCAATCTCACGCTTTGGGGCCAATGCAATGAAAGTATTAAAGGGCATAAGCGCCGTTTATGTGGCGCTGATTGGTACGTCATTCCCAATCCAGAATCTGGGATACGATTCTGCCAAAGCAACATTCAACTGCCAGTTAGTAACAACTTCTCATTCCAACGGAATGAGGATCTGAGAACACGCCTCTCAGCAGGTTTTGAAATAACATGGTATGCCGACACGAAGAGAAACCGAAGCTGTGGCGACTGTAAGACCAGTGGCGGGAGTTGTGGTTATAACATTTCAGAACCAACTAGTTTTCTTTGCTATTGTCCCGATGGCACCTCGCATACAGAGATATGCCCCACCAATAGCATTGGTACTTTTCCGGAACCCCTTCTCCCAATTGGATTACGAGACCCATTGCTTAAATTATCAACATCTATAAAAATGTTTTAAATGTTCCCTCCATTCTGCACTCTTGAACCCATGGACATATATGAATGTTTTTCCCTATATTGTCAAGTATTCCTCCCCTTTGTAGAGATTATGGATCGTTGCCTAACTCATAAGAGTTGTTATGGCCGCGTTGCAGGTCATAAAAATAGGCTCGCTATGATTTCTTCCAATTGAAAATCATTGTGAACTTGTATCTTGTAATTTCCACTGTTAATCAACATCACATTCATATCGATCTCTGTATTACACTGCAGGTTGCATCACTGGAGGAGTTTCGTTGGCAACAATAGCAGTGTTGTTCTTAATGTTTTATGCCAAGAAGAGAAGACCTACTCCTGGTACCTCTAGTTCAAGGGTGGAGAAATTCCTAAAGGAAAATGCTTATGAAATGCCAATGCCAACCAGATATTCACACTCTCACCTCAAGAACATCACAAACAACTTTGCTGAAAAGTTGGGAGAAGGAGGGTTTGGTGTGGTGTATAAAGGAATGCTTCGGAACCGCGTTCCAGTGGCTGTAAAGCTTCTTGATAGGCACAGGCATACCGAGACCCAATTCATGAATGAGGTTGCTACCATTGGACGGGTCCATCACGTCAATCTGGTTCGTCTGTTGGGGTACTGTTTTGAATTTCCTATAAGCGCTCTGGTTCGTCTGTTGGGGTACTGTTTTGAATTTCCTATAAGCGCACTCGTATATGAATACATGCCTAATGGATCGCTCGATAAATTTTTGTTTGCCCAGAAAGAGGAGGGGCAAGTCCCAAGGTGGGAACAATTGCATTCAATTGCTTTGGGTGCGGCCCGTGGAATTGCATATTTACACCACGATTGTGACAACCGCATCATACACTTCGATATCAAACCTCACAATATTTTGCTGGACGCCGACTTCACCCCTAAAATTGCTGATTTTGGTCTGGCAAAACTTTGTGGAAAGGGAGAGGATCATGTTTCTATGACAGCCTGGAGAGGGACCCCTGGATATGTTGCGCCGGAGTTGTGCCATAGTGATGCCGGTCCTGTTACAGATAAATCAGATGTCTATAGTTTCGGAATGCTGTTGCTAGAGCTTGTTGGAGGCAGAAAGAATATTGATGTAGAGGTGAGCCGGTCTAGTCAATTATACTTTCCTGTGTGGGCTTTCAAGCTAATTGAGAGTGGTGAGTTGGGGATGAGATTGAGAGGAGGAGAAATGGACTGTGCGGATGAGGAGAAGGCGAGAAGACTCACAAAAGCTGGATTGTGGTGCATTCAATATAAGTCTGCAGATCGTCCTTGCATGATGAGGGTTGTGCAAATGTTAGAAGGTAATGGAGATGACGTCGCCAATCCTCCGTTGCCCTTCAATTCCTCGGCCACACCTCAAAATCCTCTACTGTCTTCCACGGTAAATTCTTCTTCACTTGAGATTACTTTATAGCTTTCTATCTTTGATTCTCTTTACTTAAACCAGTTTCTAGATTTGCCCCGGACTCCACACACTACCTTTGTGAATGAGTCGATGAGTACCATGAAGTCTTAAGACCCTAACTCCGTTCAGTGACGTGAATCTCCGAAGTTTAGGCCATTAGATTCATAAATGTATGTTTTGCACATCATGATCTGCTGACATCAAGATCAAGATCAAGATCAGTGAGGTGAATTTACATTTACATTCCATTAGGATAAAGATGTTATCACTTTAACATTATCATTTTATAGGTTTATAAAATTATATTTTACACATTTTCATCTGGTTTCAATTGCTCACATCAAGGTCAAGGTCAACGCTGAGGTAAATTTACACTTCAAATGTTATCACTTTAAATTTAAAGTTATCATTAAATGTTATCGGTTTAAATTTAAAACTTTAAATTTAAAGTTATCATTTTGTCAATTGTTCCTGTATAGGTATATTTCTCTTAAATTTACTGAAGTTTACATTATTTAACATTATCAAGTGCCAATTTTATCTTTTGCTGGATCCATATTGCTAAAGGGTTTTTATCATAAAGGGAATAATATATATTTTTTAAATCATAAAAGGGAATAATATATTTTTTTAAATGGAATTTTTTTAGATATGTTTATTTTGAAATTAATTACATTATTTAAGATTATGTAAAGTGCAAATTTTATTTTTTTCTTGATCCTTATTGGTAAAGGTTTTTTATCATAAAAAGGAATAATATATATTTTTTTAAATGGAATGTTTTTAGGTATGTTTATTTTGAAATTATTTACATTATTTAAGATAATGCAGAGTGCCAATTTTATTTTTTGCTTGATCTTTATTGCTAAAGGTTTTCTTATCATAAAAGGGATCATATATTTTTTTTAAATGGAATGTTTTTAGGTATGTTTATTTTGAATATTTACATTATTTAAGATTATGTAGAGTGCTAATTTTATCTTTTGATTGATCTTTATTGCTAAAGGTTTTTTATCATAAAAAGGAATTATATATATATATATGTGTGTGTGTGTGTGTTGTGCTTGAGTGTAGATACTCATTGATATTTTAAGGTACGACTTTGTTTTGGTTGGTAAATTTATTCAATTATAATATAGAAAAAATAATGAAAATTTTTAAGTATAGTGTTTTTAAATTTACATATTTACTGATTTATTTAAATTGAATTGTGATTAAATTAGACTCACTAAATTATGATAAAATTAAATAAATTTTAAAATAATATATCTTCATAGTTAATATATTAATTAATAATAAAAATTGCAAATACTTATAATAATTTTATAATATTTATTTTTATTTTAACCTATTGAAAAATGATTAATTAAATTTTTATAGTATAGTTTTTTTAATCTATTTTAATTTTATAGATAAAAAGCCACCACAGATCTACTTGGTGGGAAGGAGCACAAAAAGAATACTACACTGTCATCAAAGAAGAATACCCTAGAGAAAACTCTGAATCAGAAGAAATTGGGCAAGACAAAAGCAACTCTCAAGACAAGCATGGAGAAAGCCCTGCCCAACAACAAAAAAGTGCACTCTATAACCCCTCAAGTATCAACAGTTATGATGATTCGAATATCGTGCAAAATAAATCTTCATTTAACAACAAAGCAGATCTCCTAGACCAAACCTCTTCTCCGACTATCTTCAAAAGGACGAACACAATTGATCGCGAAGCTAAGACACCATTGTCTCAAGAACCAGAAGAGATGAAGGAGATGCAAGATAAAGGAAGTTGGAAGACCATAGAGAAAAAAAAGAGAGCTATAACACCAATCTCACGAAGAAAGACGAGGAGCCAGACAATTAAAAATATTATAGGTCCGATAGACCAATTTGGTCTCAGTGGAAGGTAACCACTATCATCATCATCATCATAATATTTATTATAAATCATATTATGTTATTTTTATTTTATTGAATAAATTTAACCCTAAAATCCTCAACTCAATATCTTTATATTTCAAATCTTTATTATAATTTTATAATTTATCAAATGAAATTTCATTTAAAATAAAACATAAAATGCTTTATACTTTATTTTATTTTATAGGTAATAAAAAAAATCTTATTAAAATAAAATTAAGAATAACCATTTAAATTAGCTAAAAACAAGTAATCAAACATATTTTTTAATAATACTATATTGTTGAATTGAGGCTTCTATGATCCATATCAAGTTTATGAGAAAAAAATTCGGGGTAAATCACATGATAATACATTTGTGGACGCGTTTTGAACCAACGAGTGTGGCTACAAATTAAATAGGGAGAATAGATCATCAGATCAAGTGTTATTTTAAGTAAAAAGTTAAATATTAGTATAAATATTCCCTTTTTATGTGGTTTAAATAATATAACAATAATTAATATTATTTTAATTATTATTAAATTCCTTACTAATATCCCTGGATCTATTAACACTTATTCCTATTAGATAGGCTTTACTGTTAAATTTATATTAATTAGTTACACAAGCCATTAATAAGAAGATTAATACTATAACGTTATTATAATAATAATATATCATTAATTATTATTAGTTTTTCAATTACTAATAGTTATTATATGTTAACATTTCAATCAAAATTATGGTAAATGTTCCCTAAATGTAATATTGTTAATCCAAAATCGGTTTAACTTTTTACTTAAAATAACACTTGATAAATATTAAAATAATATTCAATTTAACATAATAATATTATATAGTTAAACATTTTGAATAGTCAAATCTAGCTATTTCTTGGTCAATTATAGCAGTTTGTCCAGTTTGACTTAATATAGCCATTTTTTCAGTCAAACCTAGCTCTTGGATGATATTCTTCAACTTGCCCTGACGATGAACCACACTTAAATGTATTATCATGTGATTTACGCTGAAAAACCTTTTCTCATAAACTTAATATTATATTATTAAAATACTTGATTTGAGTAATTAAATAAAATTAACTTTTTAATATATATTTGATTCATTATATTATTTTTATAAACAAATAATCTAAAAATAAATTTTTGAGTTTTTTATGTAATAAATTTTAATAAATTAAATAATAATAAAATAATATATATTACTTTTATTTTATTTTTATTATATATATTTGGAAAAAACATAATTTTATTAAAAAAAAATACTAACATTCAACATTATAATCATCTTAGATAGCTTAAAAAAAATAAAAATATAACCAAACTAATATAACGCAAAGAATAAAAAAACAACCAAATGAATTAATAAAAAGGTTACTGTGAACAAAGTTTTAAATCCTTCTAAGGGTTGTTGACGTTGAGTATGGCTCAAGTAAACAAAACTCATGACGTTGGAATGCTTTCTAGTAAAGAATCTTCTACAATTCTATTAAAAAGAAGAAATTGGCTATAATGAGCCATTCCTTTTGAGGAGAAGTTGTTTCCAATATCAATATAAATACTCTCCAAATTCTATTCCTTGGATAATACTTTTTCATAGAAACAATCTCATTTCAATATAATATGTTTGAGTAAATCATTGATACCTTCCACTAAAATCAAATTTTCTGAATCAATCTATTTGCAAACCCTAATAACATGTTGACTTTTGAGTCTTCTATGAAGTTTCCTCACCACCACTCTATCTTTTCTCCATAAATTTCAATATCATAAACAAGTATGTTAATGATTTTCCATATGGGTAAATCCCCTCTCCATGAGCTTTACCTTGTAGCTTTTCTTATAAAATCAAAAACTTCGATAATCCACTTTCCAAATAATCCACTGTGTACGGTATATATAAATATATAAAATTTTCAAATTAGATGATTTATATAGTTTTTAGAATATTTACTTATAGTTTTTTAATAGATATTATAATTTCTTTAAAATATTAACTCCGGATGCGGGTGAATAGGGAGGTTATCAATGTGATGGGACAGGGGTGGTGGGAGGTGGCTTGACACCTGCCCACCCTGTACGTGAAAATGAATGTAAAGCGGGGGAAGGCAGCCTGGCATGTAGGCTATCACATACTCCCGTTAAGTGCCATAGGTTCAGTTGTTAATGCGTCGGCTCTCGCATGCTGTGAGCTGCAAGCGATGGCGGTCTTCATCAATGAGGCAGTTATGGTGTGGGTTAATCGAGGGAGGGAAGACAATTATAAGGAAGAGCAAGGTAATGCAAGCGCGATGCAGATAGGTGAGGTGTTAGGCTGGGTCCTCTCTGTCAATTCTGCGCCTGAAGTAAAGTTGCTGTGTATGGTTTATGCTATTTCTCTCTGGGACATTGGCCGGAGTTTGAGCTCTGGCCAGTGGCCTCTGTCATCGAGTCTCGGGTGCATTAGTCCTGTTTCGAGCAAAGTTTTTGGAAAGGAGGGAGGGGACTTCACAGGAAACAGCCTCTCCGCTCCCGCTGGCTCCAAGATTTTCAGTCATAAGGTGGGCGACATTCCCTCTGTTATGTTATATTCCTCCCTCAGCTCGAACCTCTGGGACATTGACTCTGTTCGGTGCGCGATCGTTCAGTCTTCTCCTACCGTGGTGGGCTTTCGAGGATACAGTGTAGTGTTTGGTGGATATCCGTCTGAGGCCTCTCCTATTATGGCCCGCCTTCGACAGAGAATGGGCTGCCGTCGTGGCCAACCCAGGCGTTCCCCCAATGAATCCAATTCGGACTCGCCGACCACCAGCGAGCTGTTCACTGGGTGCTATCCGAGCACCCGTAGTGGACGAGGAAGGCACCGAGCAACCAATTTGCCTCCTGGGCCACCCTCGACAACTGGGTCTGCCATTTTTACCTTCAACAGTTCGCTTCATCGGCCATGAGTCACTGCTCACATCACGGTGATGTTTTATGAAACCACGCAATTGGGAGGCACTGATGATCATATCGGAGGTTCGGGAGCTGCTGATGGTCCTCCCCCTGCATTCCAGGTTGGCATTGGTATGGTGCCACAGCCTACACAAGCAGAACCAGGAAGAAATATTCAGGACACGGAGATGCAACCTGCCGATCCTGGTCCCTCTGCTCAGTTCAACGCTCCTGCTGAAGATGAACAACAATTCAGATGGTTTCGAATTGTGGAGGAACAGCCTGATGAGTAGCATGCTTCTGCTGGAGGTAATCCTCCTTCTTTTTGTTCCAGTTTTGGATATCCTCGGCTGCTTTTTAGTTATTCGGATTCTGGGTCTCTTCCGGCTGCTGATGAACGGGTCTCCTGGTTTTGATTAGGATGTATGGGTCTCTATGGGTGGTTTTGTTTTCAGTTATGGGTTTCTTCGCCTCTGGAGGGAGGCTTTTGTTGGTTTTTCTTGGAATGATGGCTCTTCTTCAGAGCATTGTACTGACTTCGGTCACCCTGTAAATACTTTCTCTTCTACTTAATAGAATTAATTTTACATAGAAAAAAAAAGATATTATAATTTCTTTAAAATATTAATATTTAAATATATGTTTATGAATTTTGATTATATATATATGATTGTAAATTAGAAAATTTTTATAGTTTTTAAAATATTTATTTATAGTGTTTTAATAGATAATATAATTTATTTAAAATAATAATATTTAAATATATGTTTTTGAATTTTGATTTTTATATATATGATTGTAAATTAGAAAATTAGAAATTTAAAATTGAAAAATAAATAACATTTTTTTTTAAACTTAGGATAAAAAAAAATTGAAATATGAATTGATTAACCATAATTTAAAAAATAAAAATTATCTCTTTGCTTTCACTAATGTAAAGAAAAAAAAAACAACATTGCTCAGTTAAAAATAAATTTTGACTTGTTTTATCGTCAAATTATGTGTTGGACAGTTCCTAAAATATCTTAGGAAGAAAGAATTTGTTATATTTGTGACATTAAGAGGATTGAAGAAGAAAAATACTTCCTTTTAGAATATCCAACATACATCTAAATTAAATCTCAATTTCAAAAAATATGTTAGACTACCAACCTTCTTAACCCTGTAGCAAAGCAAAACTATGGACAATTTGAAAAGTTTTTCTTAACACTTTTCAAGCATAAAAATAATTTTTTTAAGAAATTTAAATAATTCCTTACCTTTTTAATGTTCAATAGACAAAATTTGATAGCAATGGAAATTAATCATCCTCATCATCATATTAATGTCTATTTTGGAATAGGGATTCCAAAAAATGTGTCATATGAACAAGTATTATATGGTCTGGGTTATAATTTTTTTTGCATGTGGTATTGATAAGCCATGGTATTGGTCCATGATATTGTAACAAACCCTATTCAGAGGTTAAGAATCTCCATGGTAAAGTGGAGACAAATTTCCATGATTAAGAATATTGTTCCATGTTTTCTAAAATCTATATATATTTAACTTATATATAAATAATAATAATAATAATAATAATAATAATAATAATAATAATAATAATAATAATAAATCTATAATTTAGTTAGTTTTTATTTCTTTTTTAATTTTAGTAAGATGACATGTATCATGAAATTACATATTTTGATGAAATGTGTCATATGAACAAGTGTCATATGGAGCTGGTTATGATTTTCTTTTGCATGTGTATTGATAAGCCATGGTATTGCCCCAAGATATTGTAACAAATCTTATTGAGAGGTTAAGAATCTCCATGGTAAAGTGGAGACAAATTTCCATGATTAAGAATCTTGTTCTATGTTTTTTTAAATCTATATATATTTAACTTATATATAAATTATTTTTATAATAATAATAATAATAATAATAATAATAAAGTTATAATTTAGTTAGTTTTTTATTTCTTTTTTAATTTTAGTAAGACGAGATGTATCATGAAATTACCTATTTTGATGCTTATTGTGGATCAATGCTATCAACAGAGCCATTTAATCTAGATGGTTGTGCTTATATTACCTATATAACAAGTTACAATCATAAGTTATAAAACATATAGCCTAGAGATCACTACTTTGGTGTCAACTTAACTTCAAGCCTCCCCATGAATGATATAAGCTCTTTCATAGATCAATGTGCAAATGAATTCTTCCCATTTGACATTGATTCTATAAATTATGATAGATGAATGGTACATGTCCACATTATGTTCATATTATAGATGGAGGGAATGTGAGCACAATGGAAGGGGAAAATCCATAGTGTTATATTCCATAATATGTTAAAGGTGCCAGAACCTATCATAACGAAATGGTCAACCAATAGTGATGACAACCATCATTGGCTAATATCCATGAATGGAAGTTATCTCATCACTATAGTTCTAGGAAAATCATGCCTCTCGAAATGACCCACTAGTCGTTCTTAAGGGGGTTAGAGTTCCACTCCTCCCCAATTCCTCTAGGTCTTAGGTCATTAATCCATTTCTTTATGTTTGATTAAGAGAAGCTCTTAACCAATGAAGAACAATTTTAAGCCTTACTACACGACCATATTCCATGAATTATATCCTTTCAAAAATCACATAAAAGAATATTATAAAATTAATCACTAAATGACATGTAGATCAAAACATGCTTTATGGGTTGAACTTTACAATTTTCTTTTGTGAATATGATGATTGAATATGTAGAAAATGCCAATGGAACTGCTTCCAAATTCTCATTTTCAAATTAGAAGTTTCCAAAATGTTCATATGATATCAAAACCATTCCAAACCAATTGAAAATGGTAAACAATATGAATCCCACACTGAATGCAATAAATGCAATATAGGTTGGGATATACATTGTTGTATCTTTTTAGATCTAGTGGTGTATATCCCAACCTATATCACATTTATTTCATATTTGATATCCACTGGTGTATATCCCACCCTATATCTCACTATTGTGTTGTGCATATTGTTTACTATCAAAAGTACTTTTACCCATTTACAAAATTCCAAAAAAAACAAAACAAAAAATGTCAAAAAAAAGTTTCAAAGAGGTTGAAAGTATTCTTGGCATAGCCCTAGGAGGACCCACACGGTTTATGGTGCATAGTGGACCTCTAAGTGTGCAACACCAACATTTTTCCTCCCAAGGATATCCCCACTTTAGTTATAGTAAACTTGGACTACACATCCCTACTTCTTTTTAAGTTATATCATTAGCAAAATTTTATACATAACCAAATTAACAAAAATTACACGTCCATACAAAATAATGCAAGAGACACAAAAATATAAGTGGGTGGTTCAAAATAAGCATAAAACTTGGAAATGTTTTATATACCAGCATAGATCCATCTTAAATATGGATCTAACATGACCAGAGAGGGATCAAATTTCTTCACGTGCAAACTTCTTTAGAGTGCAAATACAATGTGTAAATTTTCATTGTTTAAATTGTATTTTTGAATTCTATATAGAGTATATATAGGACAAAATAAACATTTGAACCATAAAAATAAATAAAAAATAATAATAAAATCCATGATATATCGATAATTTTTTTTATTATAGCTGACTTTATTTTTCTATTTAGAGCATAATTTATTTTTATTTTAAAGAGGC
This sequence comes from Pinus tabuliformis, assembly GCA_031772625.1. Classification (NCBI taxonomy): domain Eukaryota; kingdom Viridiplantae; phylum Streptophyta; class Pinopsida; order Pinales; family Pinaceae; genus Pinus; species Pinus tabuliformis. Next base: position 91,823,291 of record CM062812.1, read on the forward strand.
ACGTGTCAACTCGATTGAAAAATGGATGGAAAAACTTACACATCCCCCTCATATTGGGTTGTGGAATGAGCCTTTCTACTCAACAAGAATGGGAAAAACTTTACATCAATTGTTCCCACTTGGCCTTATAAATCTCAGACATTCAATCAGTTCTAGGGCTCAGTTTCTCATTCAAAAACTTTGTCTATACTTTTCTTATATGCTTATCAAAAATTTTGGCCAAAATTTAGTTCCCATTCTCATACCACTAATCAATCAAGATCTTGGTTAAAATATTTCTCAAACTCAATTCATTCTTTGGGTGAACACTCAACCCAAACTCAACCCACCCTTCATATCAAAACTCTAACTAGAAAAACTTAATGCTCACCTAACATACTTCCCACATGACTTGATTCCCCATCAGTTACATCATTCCCCAAGAAATAACTCGACCTAAATTCCTACCCATGTTGAGTAACATAGAACCTCACCATGGACTCCAATAGCTTATAGCTCACATGTCCTCACTCAGAGCTACAATGTGCAATCATATCACCTTAAAAAAGAGTTATGTATGTTATGTTCCAAATGTTCAATTAGACACCATCATTACATCTGTCTCGTCAGGACGATTCTAGCGATATAAAATTTTCCTCAATCCTACTTACAAATTGAGAGTTATGCCCTGTTAAAGATAGGACCTACAAACCATTCCACATCACCTTACCTTTCATGTGGCATCTAGCCAATGGTCCACGTGGTAGGTGATTGGAGGTTCCATTACTACTATGGAGAATCCATGTGGCCAAAAAGCTGACAACGAGTCGAAAGTCAACCCTTTCCATTGATATTCACTTTTTCATTTCCATTTACAAGATCGGCCCCTAATCTCCAACCTAAGTCGGGGTCGACCCTTCTCCTTGGCACGATAAAATCTTGGGTTGGGGTCGCCTGACCTCGACCTCACCTAAGTTCTTGACCACCACCAACAAATAATTTGGCCCATTGTAGGTCGGGGTGAATACCCGCCAAATTCCAACCTATGTCACTGACCTCCCAAACTAAGACTTGTGGGGACCAAAAGACTCAATTTAAATCCATTTTTAACATTTTATCCGATTTTTAGAGGCCAATTTACATCTTGATATTTATGGGATTTCAAAGGTCTTTCTAAGCACCAATACCAACACTCGAGGGCCAATGAAATCCAGTTAGAAACAACTTGATAAACATCCCCTCAATGATTGCCACCAAAACATAATCACTACCATAAGCAATTATTCTAAAGGATACAAAGAGAAGAACAAACTCTTCAACAAATAGGAAACCTACTTTCCTCGACTCTATCAGCCTCACTAGTGGAACAATAAATAGAATGGGATTCAACATCACTTGTAAATACTCATATTGAAGTAAAAAGGGTGAAACCATATGAGTTATCAACAACAGGTATACAACAATCCATGGTAATACTTGGTCAACCGTTCAACATTTTGTCATCACAAGATGACAAGCATTCCATAGTGACTATTGAATTCAATGTGTAGTTATTTCACTAGTGCAACACAACACTATTATAAGTAAATAGTTCCATGCAACAACATGTTAGTATAAGGCCATTAATCCCATGAAACATTCATGCTCATCAATACATCCTCATATGGATTATAACCATCCATTCAAGTTATGTACACAAGAGAACCAAAACTTGTCATGCAAAAAGTCAACATATCATTTATTCACACTTTAACATGATATCCATATAAGATTATTCATGTGAAGAACTTATTTTGGATTTTTATTAAATATGGGCAATTGAGTTTAGGACTACAACTCTCCACCCAACCATAGAGAAATTTTAACTAAGCTACAAAAAGAATCATCTCAAGAGCTATCCTGTACTCTCTGCAATCAGAGGATGAAGATCATAGACTACCTAGGCCTTAATATATAGGCCACAAGTCCTCTAATCCCCTATTTCGTTGCACATTTTTGATTGGGGTCCAATTACATAACATGTGGGAATTGGCCCCAATCATACCTGCTATCAACCTCAGGTCCAACTACACAATACTTGAGGACTCTAGTTCCTCCTGCATGCAAGGAATAGTTACTAGAAATATCTTAGCAACTTATAGTACACTGTCCCTCCATCTGATCTCAACTAAACTGCCATGCATCAGTTATCCATTAGAGAATACTCAGTTATCTGAAAATAATAGTTGTCACATGCATGCAAGCATCAATAAACTATATCTCATTAATTTAACAACTTTTTAAATTAATCTAACTTGACTTGACTAAGTTAAACTAAGTCAAATGGTCCTCCCATTATAGAAATCATACTTGATTCCTCAATCAGTGGAGAAAATCAAGGATAAATTCCTCAATCAATGGGACAACTAATTGCATGTTCTCACAAAGACTTCAAGTTTAATTTTCCATAACTAATTAACTCATGGAGAATTAATTAATTAATATTTAAACTGCTAGTAAGACCAGATTCGATTTTACTTCCTATAGTTAAACTAGGGACTGCTAAAAATAGGAAGGGACCATGAAATGCTATTTTTAGAAGGTGTTATTTTTAGCAGTTTCACCTCTCACCCAATGTGGCGAAAATCCACACTAGAAAAACTGCTATTTTTAGAAGTGCTATTTTTAGCAATTTCTAAATTTAGCATTTCTTGTTGCACACTTTTCAACAATCCCTCTCAACAAGAAAGGGATTATCAACAACCCCGATCCTATATCTATGGAACTCAAACTTGCCCTTTGACAATGCCTTTATCAAAATATCTGCATCATGTTCCTCGGTCGAAATGTACAACAACATCATGATCCTCTTGACCACACAATCCCGTAGATGATGATAACGGATATCTATATGCTTGGACTTGTCATGAAACACTGGATTCTCAGAGAGTTTAATGCAACTCTAATTATCACAATATATCACGATAGGATCCATCATCTGACCAAACAATCCCACTAGAATCTTCCGCATCCAGATGGCCTCACATGCAGCTTGACTAGCAGCCATGTATTCAGCCTCCACTGATCTAAATGCAACTGATCTCTGTTTCCCGCTATACCAAGAAACCGCAACTGACCCAAGGTTGAAGATTCCTCTAGAAGTGCTCTTCCTATTTGATGGACTACCTGCCCAATCTGCATCCATGAAGCCTTGGAGCTTCACTCCCTCTGCCTGTCTGTACCATAATCCATACTGTGTAGTGCCTTTGAGATATCTCAGCACATTCTTTGCCGCATTCCAAAATAACTTGGTTGGCTGAACCATAGCTTGACTCAGCTGGTTCACCACAAAGCACAAATCCAATCGTGTGTTCACCAGATACATGAGTGAACCCACAAGTTGCCGATAAACAGTAGTAGCTACTACCTCACCTGAAGTAGCATCCTCGTTCCTCTAGTTACCTATTAGAGGAGTCTCCATGGGCTTACACATCTCCATGTGGAAGCGCCTGAGTATCTCATTGGCATACTTGCCTTGAGACAAAAATACTTCCCCATCTCTCTGCCACACCTCCATGCCTAGAAAGTAGTGCATGAGGCCAATGTCCTTCATCTCAAACTCTCTTGCAAGGTCCTCCTTGATAGACTTGATCAATTGATCATCACTTGTCAAAATCAAATCATCGACATAAAGTACAATAATCAATAGCTTACCTTCAACCATGATGTGGTAGAGGTTCGCATTAGCTTCACTCTTGGTGAAGCCCAACTTGGTGAATAGCCATCGATCCTGGTATGCCAAGCACGGGGTGCTTGCTTCGGCCCATACAATGCTCGCTTGAGCTGGCACACATGCGACTCACGATCGAAGGTCTAAAATCCCCTAGCCTTCTTAATGTGTACCTCTTCCTCAATCTCCCCATTGAGGAAAGTTGTCTTCGCATCCATCTGATGGATCTTCCAACCCATCTGAGCTGATAGTGCTAGAATCGATCCGATCGATGAGTACCTTGCAACAGGAGCAAAAGTCTCATCATAGTCAAACCCCTCAACCTGTGAGAAACCACGGGAAACAAACCTTGGCTTGTGTTTCTCAATGCCATCAGCTGCCTTCTTTACCTTGTAAAGCCATCTGGAAGTAACCATTGACTTATCCCCCGGTCCAGGGACAACATCCCACACACTGTTTCGCATGACAGAATCATACTCCCCTACCATCGCATCCACGCAAAATAGCTGCTGCACTACCTCATCAAAAGAAGAAGGCTCAGTCGCTACACACTCCCCAACCAGGGCCATGTAGCTAGTGTATCTATCAGGAGATCTCCTCTGTCTGTGCTGAGAGGAAGGCTGCCCCACATTCTCTCTCACATCCTGCATCAATCTGTCAGCCTCTTGTGAGCGTTTCCGCCCATCTCTGGAAGACTCTCCAACAATGATGATCTCCACTGCTGGAATCTCTGCATGCAGCTGATCTACATCATCGGGAGGCTCCTCCTCCTTAGGAACTAATAGCTCCTCATCATCACCATGCAACTTGAGCTTCCTCTCAAGTGACACTCGCATGGCTCATTTCTCATTGAACTTCAGATCCCTATGCATCACAGTCCTCTGACTGGCAGGTAGCAACACACGATAGTTGTGAGTTGTATCAGTGTACCCCACAAGTATTCCCAACACAACTGTTGGGTCTAGCTTCTTTCAAGCATATTTGGCCACATGGCAGAATACTGGTGATCCAAAGATGCGAAAGTGACTCACATCTGGTCGCTTCCCTGAAAAAGCCTCCATAGGTGTCTTCATCCCCAAAATAAGATGAGGACTTCTGTTCTGAAGATACACTGCTGTATTTCATGCCTCAGCCCACAGATGAAGTGGTAGGCCTTGGTCATGCAACATCACTTGAGCTGCTCACACAATAGACATGTTCTTCCTTTCGGCCACCCCATTCTGTTGTGGGTTTTGAGGTGCCGTGAGTTCCCGTTTAATTCCTTCTGAAGCACAAAATTCTTTAAACTGTTGGAAAACATACTCTCCACCGTTGTCACCCCACAAGGCCTTTAATTTCATCCCTGATTCTTTCTCTGCCAAAGATTTGAACTCACAAAACTTCAATAAGGTTTGATCCTTCTTTTGCATAAAGTAGATCCAACATCTACGAGAAAAATCATCAACAAAAATAACATAGTACCTCTGCTTTCCCGTGGAGGCTGTAGAGAAGGGCCCACATACATCTAAATGAACTAGCTCCAGAATTTCTCCCACTCTACTATCTCGATCATGAAAGGAAGATTTTTCATACTTACCCAACGTGCAACCTTTGCATGTGCTCGTTTGCTCCAGCTTGCACTTGGGTAATCTAGTAGAAATTTGTTGCATGATCTTCAAGGCCCCATGATGCAAGTGGCCTAGTCTCCTATGCCATAACTCACCAATATCTTGGCCATGCACCACCTCTACTTTGGAACTCAGTGCAGCATAGTCATCTACCTATAACACTTAGAGATTCTTAATTTGAATCCCTATTTGCTTGGTCTGTCCAGTGCTGATATGCCTTAGGAAAACCTTTCCCAAACTAAAGAATACATCATAGCCTTTATCCTCAAGCATAGCAATAGTCACAAGATTATTTTTCAGCCCTGGTACATACATAACATTAGAAAGAGTGAGGGGAGAACCATGCTCCCTCTGAAACACAACTGTACCTTCACCTATGACAAGGTACTTTCCATCATTGCCCATCTCAATCCGTATCTGTAGATCCTTATCCTCCAAAGTACTGAAAAGATTCTTGTCACCTGACATGTGGAAAGACGCTCCACTGTCCAAGTACCAAACACATCCCATGCTGGATGAAACCATGCATGCAATAAGTGAGAAATCCAGCTCAAACTGTGAAGCTAGTGCCTCACCATCAGATTCCTTGGAGGAACCTTTCTTGGACTTCTTTTTTGGACCATTAGTAGCATAATGGCCCAACTCATGACAATGAAAGCATCTTACCTTTGACTTGTCAAACTTCTTGCCACCTTGAGAAGACTTGGATTGGGATGCCTTCCCTTTCCCTTTCTTAGCTTTAGTTGCTAAAACCAAATTCTCTTCATCCTCATGTTTTGATGAAGATCCATCCCTGGTGCTCCGTCTGATCTCCTCCTGCATCAAATTTGACCATAGTTGTTACCAATCTGGCAGTTTATCCCTTCCATTCACTGAGTCCTGGTAGCTATGCTAGCTCTTAGGAAGGCCAAGGAGTGCTAGACTCTACATATCATCATCAGGAGTCACGACCCCTACACTTGCAAGCTCATCCCTACAGGCGGTGAGCTGGTTCAGGAATGTAGAGATGGTGTCACCCTTTTCGCACTTGATCTTGTGAAGTTTGTCCTTCAATGCCAGTTTCCTTTGATCACTGCTATTCTGATATAAATATTTCAATGTTTTCCACATTGCAAACATAGTCTCCTTCCCATGGAGGCTTGAGATTATGTGATCTCGAACTCGCTCCAAGATGATTCTCCGAGCTCTAGCCACACACTTCTTCCATTCTGCCAGTTGAGTAGCATTAGTAGACTTAGGGACTTCTTTATCAATGAAGTCCTCAAGGCCGTTATCTTCCAATACTACCTCCATGCGATCCTTCCAAGCTATATAGTTTGAGTTGCCATCAAGGGCATACTCAAGCCTCAAACCATAGAATGCCATTGGTGAAATAGATGTGATAAGAACTTGAGATTTATATCCCGAATAATAAACTTCAAATTTCTCTTGCTTGTATATTGTTCTTCGTTTATCACCTGTTCTCTGATACCATGTAGAAATTTCACCTGTAGATCAAACTGATATATGCAATGTACTAAAGCATAATACATTATCTAGTTCTGCAAAACATTAAGCGGAAGCAAAATTGATTTCATAAGCAACATCAAGAATAAACAAATATAATTGAGTAAGAGAAATAATCAACCATAACACAAGAGATATCACTGGGGAAAGCACCAGCATAAAACCCCAACACAATATTATTAATCAAGTGGAAATCCTCTTCAGTTTACAAAAAGAATCAGCTCAAGATCTATCATGTACTCTCTGCAATTAGAAGATGAAGATCATAGACTACCTAGGCCTCAATATATAGGACACAAGTCCTCCATTCCCCTATTTCCTTGTGGAATTTTGATTGGGGTCCAATTACATAACATGTGGGAATTGGCCCTAGTCATACCTACTGTCAACCTCAGGTCTAACTACGCAATACTTGAGGACTCTAGTTCCTTCTGCATGCAAGGAATACTTACTAGAAATATCCTAGCAACTGACAGTACACTGTCCCTCCATCTAATCTCAACTGGGTCTCTGTCTAAACTACCATGCATCAATTATCCATGAGAGAATACTAAGTTATCTAAAAATAATAGTTGTCACATGCATGCAAGCATCAACAAACTATATCTCTTTAATTTAACAACTTGTTAAATTAATCTAACTGGACTTGACTAAGTTAAACTAATTCAACTAATCCTCCCATTATAGAATTCATACTTGATTCCTCAATTAGTGGAGAAAATCAAGGATAAATTCCTCAATCAGTGGGACAACTAAATGCATGTTCTCACAAAGACTTCAAGTTTAATTTTCTATAACTAATTAGCTAATGGAGAATTAATTAATTAATATTTAAACTGCTGGTTGTGGAGTACTAAAAAGGTATGTTTTTGATGATCATTTCAGTGGCTTTTCAGTAGAACTTGTAAACCTTTTTGCATCATGAACTTGGAAAACGATAAAGAATTATAACAAAACATGTGAGATTAATATGAAAGAATTAACCGCTGATAATTGTCATTCCCTCATGCAGGAAGGGGTGAAAACGAGGAGTTGTTGTTCCAAAGGAAAGGACAAGGATGAGGTAACCATTGTCCCTTTGACGGGAGACTGAATGCAAACAAGGCTAAGTAGATCAAAGCAAATTGGCCTTGAAAAGGAGGTGAAGACACCAGCTCAGCGCAGGACGGAAAGAGATGATTAAGGATTAACGGTTCGGCGAATCCCTCAGGATCCTTGATCGTGAGGGATCACTGCTTTATCTATTTTTATACTTAGACATTTCCGACATCACCCATATAAAAGGGACATCATTGTTAGCTCGGGGAGAGTTCGACATGATTATGCTTTTATGTAATTTCTGTTAAGATCAAAACTTTGATCGTTGAGTCTCGATAAGAACTGGTTTATTGTAATCTTGTTTCATGCATTAATACAAACTTGGTGATTAGTTCATCTCTGCGTTTGGATTAACCTCAAGCGGTGTACCCCTGGAGGCTAAGGCCCGGCCCTAGAGGACACTTGCTCCTGTATTATTACGATTTGATTTCTGCGTGGTTTGCTTATCGTCGTTATTTGGTAATTTGATATGCTTTATAAGTTTACATCACATGCTCTGTTAATTTTAATTCATTAAGATTTCTACAGAAAAAACTATTGTATTGACTCTGCATCATATTACTGTTCCTTTCAGAGTTGATTGAATGTTATTAGTCTTAATTGAATACTGTTACTATCTTATTATAGAGCTTTTCTGCTGTACATTCATGTTACAGGATTCATCTTGAAAGTTGTGTTCTTTATGATTGTTGGATTCAGAAGCAATGCTGTTCCATTTTGAAATGCAGTCATATTCCTTTTAATTGGGACTGATGCTTAGATCAGATTACTAGTTACGTGTGATGTGTGCATATATGGTTTCCAAGTGCTGTTCCATAACTTATCAATAATCAGTGCTGTTCCATTAGTGTGTGTTGTTTGATCTGCCTTAAGAGTGAAAGATTGTTGTTTGATTACGATTAATGCAATTGAGTTAGTAGATTAAGTTTGATTACTACTTGTGAGACTTAGTTGTTTAGCTGCTGTTCCATTTAAGAATTGTTGTTCCATTACAGACTTGCTGTTCGATTTCTTATCTGCCGTTCCATTTACTAGCATTTGTTGTTTTGGTGTGGGAGACGATCTAAGGCTGTAGTGAGCCTCGGCATTTACTGTCTGGTTCCCAGATCCGTGGTCTGTTCTCTAATTTCCTTTCCATCAGTTTCCAAAGGGATGGGTTATCGCTACCGAACCCTTGACTGATAAGTTGCCTAGTTTTCTGAGTGTGTGATTTACTCTTTTGAAGTAGCTTAGTTGTAGACAAGCATCCGTTTACTCTTGTATTTCTGAACGCTGTACTACTAGAATTAAATTGAAAAATGATAGCCTCAGACTGAGACACTCTTTGAAATAACAAAACGCCCCCGGATTGACATATTAATGTGAGGTAATTAGAGGTGAAAGAGACCCTTTTTATAGCTCTATACTAGTAGGACCAAATTCGATTTTACTTCCTATAGTTAGACTAGGGACTGCTAAAAATAGGAAGGGACCATGAAAAGCTATTTTTAGTAGTTTCACCTCTCACCCAATGTGGCGAAAATCCACACTGGCCAAACTACTATTTTTAGAAGTGCTATTTTTAGTAGTTCTATTTTTAGCAATTTCTAAATTTATCATTTCTTGTTGCACACTTTTCAACACCTACCTCCACCCACTAGCTACTCAGCAAACCACCAATGCACAGGGAATCTAGAGGTCTGCCACCTCCAACCTCCAGCCATCTAATAGTACACACACACACACTCCAAGGAGTTGAGAGGCTTTAACTCGACCTCGGTAGCATGCAACACAGTGGTTACACCTAGTGAAAGGAATCGAGAACTCATTGCCAACATCAGATACACAAGCAAAGGAGAATCTAGAATTTCCTTTACCAGGATTCCAAATGTTAAACCTCTACCGTAGGTTGTCAAGGGAATCCATATAACACCATCTCCACCCTCTAACCTCTTGAGGTTTCATGAGATTTACCTTCACCTGAAGGAGAATTACTCCCGTACTCTTATTGCTCAACTGAAGGTATGACAATGTTCTGAGAGTGGTGGAAGAAGTCAATGTCCTCCACATTATTGTAGCTATCACTAATTCTGGTTAACAAGGAATTATCCATTTCTTTATCATCCACAATGTGCGCTTGATTCCTTCCTTAACGCAAATGGTTAGTTCTTCACAATTGTTCCTGACAACTCTTGCATGTTCTCTTGTTTTTCACATAGTGCATAAATTCCTTCCTCAAAGCCCTTCAGCCGCTATTATGTGTGCCTCTCTATGTTGTGTCCCAACTCATTCACATAACTTAGCAGAAGTGTCCTCAAACACACGAATTTTATTAATAAGGAAAACAAAATTACATAAAATCTACAAGAGTTTACACACAATCACTCAACACTCTTGCAAGTACAGAGAAACAAGATTTAAATAAGCTTGTGTCCTAAACTAATTTTGTTATGGATCACTTATTTCATTTAAAATTGTCCATTTACATTTAATTCTCTCACAACAACACTCCTAACTATTTTCCTAAAATAGTTCCTAAGAAATGACACCTTTCTAGATGTCATATCTTTTACAACAATTAGCTATTCTAAAATGTCTCCAATATCTAATTAAATATTCTAGATACTTGACTATTAGACTCTAAATAATTAAATTATAGTTTATTTATTTTGGATCATCTAACATTCCCCTTTTTGATCCAAAAGTACATTACAACAGATACCAAGCTCTTCATGGAACTTAGTAAATTTGATCGTGCCTAGTGGTTTTTTTAAAATATCTGAGAACTGATCTTCTGAAGGACAATATATTGGTGATTCAAACTTAAACAAGAATGCAACAAATCACAGATATAACCATAAATATAGAGATGCAACAAAAATAACACTTCATTTCATTAATATAAAATACTGAAATATGCTTACAAACAGAATGGAAATAAACTAGCTCGAGCGATGGTAGCTTATCTCTGAGAAGAGATGTGGCAGCTACATACCTCTGAACTCTACCACAATGAGGCTCAAATGCCTATTATTATTGAGAAATAATAGAAATTCCTGAACATCAAAAAACACAACCCTAGGAGATGAAGCGCCAAAACTTTGGGCCCCGTTTGGGTAAATCGATACATCAATTTGTCAGGGTCGTATCTTTGGCATACGATCTCTATTTGGATATCATAATACCTCGTTTCAAAGATTTCGAAGAGAAGGCCAAAAATAAACCAAGAAAATGGTTTGAGAATTTTTTTATCTCTCTGGTTTCTCTAAGAATGTTGTTTAAAGCCTTAAAACGACCCCAGAAGTTTAGAACCCGAGAAACTACCAAAAATAGTAAATTGCGCTACAATTAAGGAATTTGAAAAACTGAAAGAGACAATATTGGGGGTCCAAGTTGAATAGGCGAGTGGCCACCAATATCCACCTGGATCAACTGGTTTAATGACGTCCTTTGCGATGAGTGTCATGATGTAATGATACTTTGTGTCCACATTCTTTGTTTTATAATGGGAAACTAGATTTTTGGCAAGCTTTATGGCTGACTGACTATTAATTCAATGAATAAAGATGTGGTTTCTACTTGAGGAATGCCTAAATCCTACAAAACTCTATGCAACTAAACAATTTTATATGTTTCTTCCCATGTTGATGTATATTCTGCTTTTGTCGAAGAAGTGTCCATTATAGCTTGTTTCTTGCAGCTCCAAGAAATTGCAATTGATCCCATGTTTGTAAAATAACCTGATGTTGATGCCTGATCATCAATACTTCCAACAAAATTTTTATCTAATATCCACCAAGCACAAAGTTCTTAGTCTTTTTGTAAATAATACCGAAAGCTTTCATCCCTTGGATATATCTAAGGACCCTTTTTTCCGCATTCTAGTGTATTTCCCTTGGCTCATTCATAAAGCGCGATAAAATATTGACTGCATAAGATAAGTTTGGACGAGTGGATGTTATATAGGTTAGGTTGCAAACCAACTGTCTATAAGTAGCATTGTTCACCAATTCCCCCCCCTCAAAAGTTGAAAGTCTTAAGTTTTGTTCCATTGGGGTGAGAACAGGCTTGTAATCTTGCATTCCAAATCTTTGAAGAAGTTCAGATGCATACTTGCTTTGAAAAATGAAAATATTGTTTAGATGTTGGAATACTTCAACTCTAAGATAATAGTGAAGTAATCCCAAATCAATCATCTTAAATCCAGCCTGCAAGTCCTTCTTTACCTACAAAATATGATCATTATTGTTCTCAGTAATGATCAAGTCATCCACATACATAACTAAAACCACCATATTTTTACCTTGTTTTCACACATATAAATTATCATCAGACTTACTTCTCTTAAAGCTAACCTTGCGAAGGTACTCGTACATTTTAGCATACCAAGTTCGTGGATCTTGTTTCAATCCATATAAATCCTTGATCAGTTTGCTTACTTTGTGTTCCTACTATTATATGGGATTTAAGACTGCAACATAAATATCTCCCCTAGGTTTGGTGGCTAACCTAGAACAATACAATGAAAAAGGACTCAATGTTTCACTTAAAGTCAGTAGATGAGGCGAAGACACGTACTTGGAATTTTTCATATGTTTCACTCCTTCTTTGGCTAGAATGCTCCAGTCCTAGCTCCAACATCTAAAATTAGAACTTGCACAACTAGACAACACAAACCAAGAAATTATTAGATCTATGTAGCATCATCTATCTACTTCATTTGATAGATCGACATGGTATTGAAATATATGAAATAACGACATCACATACAGGTAAAAAAGATAACTCTTTGTATAGATATAAATGGAGTGAGTTACAACCATAAATAGGTGTCAATCTTGTAGAAGAGCTCCTCCAAGTTGTTGACTTGTCCTTCGTTTGTCACAAAGTATACCTCCAATCACCCCAAATGCATGAAAGGATAAATCTCACAACAACAACATAAGAGTAGAATCACTCTCCAAAATCCTACCTCTTACATATGGAAGGTTGTAAATATATAGAGGACTGGGGTAAGTTGGGAGTTCTTATCCTTTTACCAATATTGGGATTGAGACCCACTCTTGATGGGAGGATGAGATCTAAGGATAAGGTATGGAAAATTTAGGGTAGGATAGGATAGGATTCGAGAGTTTTATTCAGGTAAATGGTTACAACAAATCCTGGAAGCTTATGGAAATGGAGGCTTCAAGATTTTCTCTCTTTTTCCCGAATTTCTAGAACCAACACAGGTGCAAGGAAGGCAACCTATAGGTGATCATTGCAGGCCACAATGGAGCAACATGTATGTGTAAACTATCTAGCAAGATGCCAAGGTGCGTTGGTCCTGAAACTGGCTTAGATGATGCAGTTTAGGGAAGAAATTGTGGGGAATGAGAGAGTCATGCATAGGCCTTTGTGTAATGATGATGTAAAGGGGTAATTGGACGTGAATGATCCCATTAGGAGGTTGATTAATCAGGTGTGACAAAATATCATATAACAAAGTGCCCCCTAAAGCGCAAATTCAAAGATGATGACTGATGACTGAAGTGCTTTATGTTGTGACAAGTCAGGATCAAGAACAACCGATGAGATCGTCTTCTGTTACAAGACATTTACATCATGACATATTTGTTATCCCCCATCAATGAAACGAAACAGGTATCATGATTGAGACAAAATGATGCTAATATGGAATTGGATGAGGAAATTAAAACATGGAATGAAGTCTTAAGAGTATTGTAACAAATATCAACTGAATGAATTCTTTAGAACATAATGAGGACACTGAATGGAGTCGGCAGGATTGACCCGAAACTGAAATGGAGGTTCTGTGAAGATATGATGAACTGAAAGACAAGCATAATAACCAACCCAACAACCATAGACATGAACTGGAACAGTGTTATGTTCAAGAGCGACTTGCTGCCATTAAAAAATGAAGAACCATTAACACATGTTTTCCCAATTTCTGCAACCATAATAGTCAATACATCTTTATGTTTCAACTAGCTTGAGGAGGATAACATATGCTTGATCTATAAGTTCATCCTTCAGATGTATCCCTCCAAGTATATTTAACAAACCCTTAGAAGGAGTGGTTCATCCTTGTCATGTTTGACAAGTCCATCATTGTTTGATGTTTTAACGAGTCCAATGAAGGTAAAACTTGACATATTTTTCATATTTAGAGAGTTTGAAAAAGAGGCGAAAATTAAAAGTCCAGATGTCCCTTTTCGTAAGTAGTCCCTTAGGTCCAAAAAGGTAGAAAACAATACCCAAGAGAACCTCTTACCCATTTTCGACTACAGTATTCCTTTTTTGTATTTAGTCTATCTCAACCTGGAAAAGGGTTAAACTTATATTGACTAGACGTCTTTTCATTTACTTTCGTGAGTTCGAAAAGACAAGTGCTCGACAATATTCTCATGTTTTGGGAGTCCAAAAAGCACTAAAAGAGGACTCCTTCGGGAGGAACGAGTGGTATAAAGGGTAGAAATTGGTTCTAGTCATGATGGAACTTCTAAAAACATGCAAAGATCAAGAGGTTGGCTAATACGACCACTCATCGCATTGGTTTCTCAGGAAAGGGTAAAACTAAGTGAAAATGTATGATTAGCTAAGAATACGGTGATGATGGAATGAAAAAAACAAGGATCATTTGGAAAAAACGGAATGATAAAAATGGAAATCACGAGGGATAAAATGGGAATGGTTTCATTTTTGTAGAAGCTTGAAACATGGGAAATTATGCTTCAAATTGGTTTCATTTTTACGCAAGCTTGAAATAGAGAAAAAATATGCTTGAAATAAGTTTACATGCCCCCATCATGATGACTCAATTCAAGGTACATGCCCCCCAAGCTTCATTTCATGCTCCTAAGTAGACTACTTGGTATTAATAGGTGGATGGAATGAAGGTTCATTTATGAGATCAATTGAAATACTGTACTAGGAATTTACAAGATCTAATCAAATACTCGAATGGGAAGGGGATCTATTTCATTTTTAACGAGCTTGACATAGGAAAAGAACTATGCTCATAACACCTTGTTTCATTTTTTATCAAGCTTGACACAAGGAAAGGAACTCTACTCTAGGACCTTGTTTCATTTGTTAAGGAGCCTGACACAAGAAAAGGAACTCTACTCCAACACATTTTTTCATTTTTTAAGGAGCTTGACACAAGAAAATGAACTCTTCTCCAAAACCTTGTTTCATTTTTTAAGGAGCTTGACACAAGAAAAGGAACTCTACTCTGATCCTAATGATGGCATCCAAGATACCATGGCTTCCAAGAGGTTTTCATCAGATGGGAGAATAATTCTCTGGAAGGGATATATATCAAGTGATAAAATGGAAATAGGATGCCTCAATGCCCCTAGTAAATGATTCACGATATCACCTACCAGATCTAAGTTGAAAGAAGTTGAGCAGACAATGAAAGACTCATCTTCATCAGTAGGTCATGAATGGGATAGGTTTCCACATAATTAATGTGTTATGGGGAATATGCCACTTTCATATAAGGACCATTTAGGGAAGCTGGTTAATTTGGATTCAAATTAAGAGCAATTAATGAAAGTTGGTCAATGGTCACAATTCTTCCTTCATGCGAGAAACACATCACACGAAAGAGTGAAGAGATAAGAGCTCCCATGACATAAACATAGTAATTCCCAAGGAGTAAATTAAAATCCAAAGGGCCTTGGACTACCATCACATCAATATAAACAATCGTTCCTCCCAAAGTAATAGGAAACTTAGGAAGGATCTGTAATGGTTGACTGGTTCCTCTATTAAAAGCCAACAGGTTCTAGGTAATGGGCACAAGTTGTGGAGAACCTAAAGCTTTCCAAGTAGTTGAGGACAAAATACTAATAGATGCACCTTCATCTATGATTTTCCTAGGTATGACCACAATATAAGCTTGTATTATGATCTCGAAGGGCATATAAGAAGGAAGATGATATCCTTCCAGTCTACTCCAGTCAAAGGAAGTCACCATGCTACTTAGAGTGGTGTTTTGGGAATAGGAGAACTGCCCCATTATGCTATGGGAATGGTTGAACTTCTCTCTAGTTTTGTGGGAGTGGGAGGACTATCCCCTAGTTGATTGGAATTTGAAGAAACAAGAAGAACCTGAGTGGGATGAAGTTCACTCTTTACACGAATGGTATGTTCAACTGAAAGTGGAATTGAGTCAACTGTTTTCTCAACCAATGGATGGTTGGGAATGGACTCATGGGATTTACATTCAGAGAGAGAAGGATCGATTGCATTCAGATTCAGATCAATCACTTCATCACCTAGTGGAGGATTGTGGGAAATATTTCAGTAACTAGCTAGGAGTCGTGGCTGAGAATTTGTAAGGTTTTCCAACACTTTTGAGGCTTAATCCATATAAGGAAAATGGTGAATAGGATGACTCCCTTCACATAACTTACATGGAAAATTGACTTTACTCATTTTCCCATGGACCTTACTATCACTAGTTGAGGGTTTGTCACTAGCATGATCTCTTGAAGCCGAAGACAAAGGTTGATGTGAGCTTTTGGACCACACTTCTAATACCTTGAGAATACTAGGAAAATCTCTAAGAAGGTGGTCACCCTTAAATAACATGCAAGGGAATTTAACTTTACAGGGTTGATTAGAAGATTTGTCAACACTAGTTGTGTCTGTAGCAATGGTTGCTTGGTTGCTTCCCCGCTTATTTTTCTTCTTCTTCATCATCCTTTTCTTCTTATTCTTAGGTTCCTGGTTACCAGAATCAATATTTTCACCAAGCGAAGAGGAGGAAAGGGATGAAGAAACAATAAGTGAAGAAGGAAAAGGGTCAACTTTAGGATTAACATGAGGTTGATGTTGTTTAGGCGCATGAGAATTTGGTTGAGAAGAATTTTGGACATTCGAAACCGTATGGGTCGAAAATAACCAAATTGGCAAGAAAATGGTGAATCCAAGAAGGGACAATGTTTCCATATAAGGAGAACCAATATTTCCAAAAGAAGGAAAAGGACCAGGATTCCCATCAGAGGGATTTCATTGACTAGTAAACTCTGGAACTATTTCCATTAGTCTTAACTTAAGATCCACTAAGGAGTTGTTCCACGGGGAGGATGTTGTTCCACGTCAAATAATTGATTTTAGAAATTAAAGACACACGCAAAACAAAGGGTTAGCTAGCAACTATGAACTATATTATACACCTTGGAAAACCAAGGAATTAACGTATGTGTAGGAAATATCCCTGAATGTTGTGTTTGGTGTATCACGGTATACAAGGTGATGGACTCAGTTACCTATGCATGGATAGGAACCTATAGGGGACTCCCAAAATATAATTGATGGTATGTGGGAGTGCAGTCTATAGTAGTGTTGTCTAATGTTTAACCGTTCAATGAGAGCGCTCCCAAATACTTTATGTGCATGGAAGACCACCAATCTACCCAAAGGTACATGGAGAACGTTTTGAGAAATCTAGGGCATTTGGATTAGGTGATTTCTCTTCCATTAGTGACTGCTTGTAAATGATTTTACTTCTTTAGATTAGGATCTTCTTCATGTTATACTATTAGTGCTCTTCTTCATCAAACATAAACCAATGCATGAACATAAATACACAAGTGACATAACATGTAGGCTATACGCCAAGTCCAAAACCTCTCACTCTTTGAGAGGAAAACCCACATAGATTTTTCTTATAGAAATTCCTATTGACAAATACCAAGACCAAGATCCTTGACCTAGTAGCTTATCCAAGACCAAGACACAAGTCCTCTTCACTATTAGTCTTCTTCTTTGATTATCTTCCACTTCGATCTTCTTTTTTGTAGGATAAATATTATACCGAGATCATTATTGTAGTATCTATCAATCTGTGATCTTCTTACTGTAGCACCGAGACTCTCTTTCTGAATTACTATCTTTGAGATTGGCCCTTAAACCAATTCGAACTGATATCTGCATCCGAACTCTTGTAGCCTTTTATTGAACTTGATACCCGAAATATCTGAGATATATACATGAACTTCACTCTATTGTTACCCATCTAACAACCATAGATATATACCTTGTTGTCTTTACTTGTCCAAATTCTGAACTATGATTTGACATCTGAACTTCTTCATAGTAATTGATCATCGAAACATAGGAATATAAACTTTATTTTTTGACACTTTTCATTGAAATAGTAGAGGTATGTGAAGCCTGAACTGTTTTAATTTAAGGTGCCTTCACACCTATTTATAGTGGTTGGTCCCATAAATAAGCCAACCTATACATATCTGAATAGGTGTGTCTATTTGAGGTTGACATGAGTTTGTCACCTTGTCTTTGTTGGGTTGTGTTATATTGTTTCCACGACTACCCCACGCACGGGGGGTGGAAGACCCCCCTATACCAGGGGGTCACAAGGGGGACGACTACCCCCTGCACGAGGTCTAGGGAAACACCCTGGGAAAAAAAAATTGGACCCTATATTAGGTGGGTGGACCTACCTATGGTTTTGTGCATGGATTTTGCATATGGTTTTGGACATGATGGTTTTCTATTCATGGTATTTTGTAGATCTAGTCAAGGGAACTACGACTATGTTCTAATCCAAGGTTAATGGATTGGGGTTTATGGATGCTTCAGCATGTATATATATGTATTGTAACATTGAAAGGAAAATAATGAAAAATCAATTTGGTAGTCATGATTTTTGGATCCAAGGGAAAATCTCTGTTTATATATGTTTTATGTTTTATGCTCTCGCTATTTTTTATTTTCTATTTTTAGAATTCATATGCAGGTAATTTTTGTAAAGGGTTAAAACCTACAATCTTGAAGGTGACATGAAGAGAGGACTATGTGCTTGTCTTTGGAGGGCTACATAGACCTATATACAATTTTACACATGCTCAAAAGAGCTCTTCATACGTGACATTGACTCTTTGACTCAATGATAAATCCTATGGTTCTCAATGGGAACCATCTGAAATAAAATCACTTGCTCATGAAACCCATGAAGCAAGGCTTACAAAAATAATTTTATTTTCTTCATTTCATTATTTACAAATATCATAATTACATGTCATAATGAAGACTGAACCTAGTTACACTTTTCAACACTCCCTCTTAACTAGGGAGGTATTCATAATGGTACCTGGTCATTCTTAATCTGAATAATTTCTCATAAGAAGAATCAGATTGGTAACCCATCTTTCTAGCATCATATCAACCAACATTGTTACATAGCAAGGCCTTGATTAACAACTCTATCCACATGATCAGAGCACAATGTTGGAGAGACCAATGATTCCTAGACACCGTAATCATGGTCTCTCAAGGTACATACTCCACCTGGGTATTCACAGAGTATGACTTTCTTTAGACAATTCTTATATTGGATAGCTAGTACTCAAAGAATATCGGTCCATGAATGCTCTTCTCTTGGATGCCCTATCTCATCCTGAAAGAGCATCAAATGCCATATGATTACCCAATCCTCCATTCTATCTTCCCATGTGAATACCATAATAATGTGTCTATCTCTCCCTCTTAATTAGGGAGGAAATCTATTCCAACAAAGGAATGTACCCATTCCTACATAAAGAATGTACCTAAAATCCTTATTGGCTTAGGAATTTCCAATTTTCTCCCAAGTAAGAAAATTGCTTCTAGGCTCCCTCTTAATGAGGGACCTACAACAACTCCTCGACCAGCTGTTTGAAGAGCTCCTTCCTTCAGTGTCATGAATTTCTTTGTCCATGAGTCTTCATCATATGTGGCTTTTAAATAGGGCATATACCACCCATCACTTTCATCCATGATTCAGTCATGTCATGATTCCTTTCATAAAAAAGTGAACCATCAATCTTCATCTAGCCTTGCTTCATGTCATGTTGCTTTCTTCATGCCATATTTTCCCGAAGGATCTTATATCCTTCTATATGGTCCTCTTGGAAGTCATCCACAGTTCTTCCTTTTGGTAGTCCTTCATAAACCCATACAGATATTTGTTTGAAAATAAGAAATGAACACTTCAATTAAAATTATTGTTGGGTTGTGTTATATTCTTTCCATGACTAGCCCACATAGTTAACCGGGGGGTTAGAAGTGGGGCACAACCCCCCCTTCGTTGCACCGATTGTGTAGAGGGGGGAGTCACAGGGGGTTTGAGGGGTGCAGGTAACCCCACTCTATGGGGTCCAGGGCAATGCCCCAGAAAAGTTTGTTTTTGGACCTTATATTAGGTTGGATAGACCTACCTATGGTTTTGTGCATGTTTTTCACAAATGGTTTTGGATATGATGGTTTTCGGTCCATGGTATTGGATGCTTTGGCATGTATAAATATGTATTGTAACATTGAAAGGAACATAATGAAAAATCAAGCTGGTAGTCTCCGTTTTGGGATCCAAGGGAAAATATTTGTGTATCTGTGTTTTATATGTTATGCTCTCGCATTGTTTATTTTTTGTGTTTTAGAATTTGTATGCAGGTAATTTCTATACGGGTTTAAAACCTACATTTGGTATCAGAGCTGTTTTGGCTTCAAGGGGACGCCTTTGTTGTTGAGGGGCTTCGTTGGGCCTGTGGTAGACCTTGTTCAGTGGGTGATCTGCAGGATCAATTCTGGTAGTGAAAGAAGATGGAGAGTAGTGGAAAGATAGAGATCGAGAATTTTAAAGGTCAGAGTTTTGAGTTGTGCAAACTCAAGATGGAGGATCTGTTGGAGGATAAAGATCAATGGATCGTGGTAGATTTGGGTACTAAACCAACGGGAGTGTTTGATGAAGAATGGAAGAAGTTGGATCGGAAGGCAAAGAGCACAATATGGTTGTGTGTCTCAGATTTAGTATTTGTAAATGTGTCAGGGGAAGCTACGGTGAAGGCTTTGTGGGAAAAGTTAGGGACTTTGTACCAATCTAAGTCTCTGGTAAATAAACTGTTCCTACGGAAAAAGTTGTATAACCTGAGGATGAAGATGGAGACTCGGTGACAGAGCATCTGAATGTGTTTAATACTGTGGTAAGTCAGTTATAGTTTGTTGATATCAAAATTTCAAATGAAGATAAGTGCATTACTTTGTTGTGTTCTCTACCAGATTTGTGGGACAGTCTGGTTATTGCAATAGGTAGGAATGCAACTACCTTGCAGTTTGATGAAATAGTCTTATCCTTGCTGACAGAGGAGATGAGACGGAAAAATATGGAGAGATAGAATGGTGATGCCTTGTCTCTATGAGGATGGTCCCAAAATAGAAATAAAAATAATTCATCGAGTGGGAGGTATAAATCTAGAGGGAGATCTAGATCTCCAGGAAAACCTGTAAAGATTGTGTACTGGAAATGAGGAAAGGAAGGGCACTACAAAAGGGACTGTAAATCTAAATATCCTAATAAAGGAAAGGGATCTGATTATGCTCCTTCTGTAGAGGTGAAAACCACCTCAGATGAAGGTGGGGATGTGTACTTGGCTTCTTCAAGCACACATGTAGATCACAAGGCATGGTTGATTGACTCAGGTGCATCCTTTCACTTCACTCCCCATAGAGAGTGGTTTTGCAAGTATGAGAAATATGATGGTGGTGATGTCTTCTTGGGGGATGACAGGAAGGCTAGAATCATTGGTCACAGAAAAGTAAAGTTGAAGTTGCAAGGTGGAAGGGTTAGAACACTTCTGGGTGTTTTGCATATTCCCGCATTAGCCAGAAATCTGATTTCTGTAAGAAAGTTGGATGATGCAGGTGTAAAAACAATATTTGAGAAGGATACCTACAAGATGGTTCAGGGGGCACTGATATTGATGTTGGGAGTTCGAATTGGAATTCTGTACAAGCTGCAAGGTAACACTGTTGTTGATGGGTGCAACAGTTCCGTGGTTCCTGAAAGTGGAGTAGAAAATCTAGTGGTCTCTAGAGAGAAGACCATGCTGTGGCATCAAAGGCTTGGACATATTGGAGAGAAGGGCCTTTGAATACTTCATGGTAAAGGTATGGTAGAAGGTATGAGTAACATCTCTCTGGATTTTTATTTTTGTGAAAATTGTGTATATGGGAAGCAGAATCGGGTGAGTATCCCCTTTGGTGGTAAGAGGTCGAAACCGATATTAGAGCTTGTCCACAGTGATGTGTTTGGACCTGTGAAGGTTCCATCACTGGGTAAGTTTGTGTATTACGTATCATTTATAGATGACTTTTCAAGGAATACATGGATATATTTCCTAAGAAGAAATATGAAGTATTTGACAGGTTTAAAGAATTTAAGGCTCTGGTGGAAAACCAAACAGAGAAGAAGATAAAGGTGTTGAGGACACATAATGGTGGAGAGTTTTGCAGTAAGGAATTTGAAGAATTCTATAAGAATTGTGGTATAGCATGGAATAAGACTACTCCATATACACCTCAGCAAAATGGAGTTGTAGAAAGAATGAACAAGACGTTGATGGAAAGGGCAAGAAGCATGCTCAGTGGTGCCAGATTAGGACAAGAATTCTAGGCAAAGGCGGTGGAGACAGCATGTTACCTGGTCAACATATCACCTTCATCAGCGTTGGAGGATAAGACTCCACAAGAGGTATGGACTGGTAAGAAACCCTCTCTTTCACATTTGAGGGTATTTGGATGTGATGCATGTGTACATGTTCCAAAGGAGAACAGGACCACAGTAAATCTAAAAAGTGCATCTTTATTGGGTATAAGGATGGTATAAAGGGTTATAAGCTTTGGAACCCAGTAACAAGGAAGGTTGTGTATAGCTGAGATATGGTGTTCAAAGAGGTGAAATATGTTATTAAACATGAAAGCCAAACCAAGTAACCTGAGAAGATAGAGTTTGAGCTAAAGGAGGAAGAATCAGACTCTACAGCAGAGGAGGAATCAGAAGATGAAGAGCCACAAACTCCGGGTGTAAGAAGATCAGTTATAGAAAGAAGGCAGCCAGAAAGGTATAGTCCATCTGCTTTCTGTTCAAATTTTACTTTATCTATTACTGATGATGATCCCATAACTGTGAAGGAAGCAGTAGATTCAGAGGACGGAAAACTCTGGAAAGAGGCCATGGTCGATGAAATGGAATCTTTGCACAAAAATGAGGCTTGGGATCTGGTGGAGTTGCCGGCTAGAAGGAAACCCATTGGCAGCAAATGGGTGTTCAAGAAGAAGACAAATGCAAAAGGAAAGGTGGAGAAATACAAAGCTCGGCTGGTAGCAAAAGGTTATTCCTAGGTGTCTGGAATTGATTTTGGTGATATTTTTTCTCCTTTTGCCAAGGTAAATTCTATTAGATTACTTTTATTTGTTGCTACTGCTTTTGATTTTGAGGTAGAATAGATGGATGTGAAGACATCATTTCATCATGAGGATCTGGAAGAGGAGATCTACATGAAGCAACCTAAAAGATTTGCAGTGAAGGGTAAGAAAGAACTGGTATGCAAGTTAAAGAAATCTTTGTATGGGTTAAAACAGTCACCAAGGATGTGGTATCAGAAATTTGATAAATTTATACGAGGACTTGGCTTCACTAGAAGCAAAGCAGATCACTGTGTGTATTTTAAATTAAATTGTAACCATGTTATTTATCTGGTCTTCTATGTGGATGATATGTTGTTGGTCTGAAATGATAAATAGATTATCCAGGATTTGAAGACCCATTTGTCCTCCAAATTCGACATGAAAGATCTTGGTGATGCAAACTATATTTTGGGCATGGAAATTAAAAGAGATCGGACAAACAGGAAGCTTTGGTTAAACCAGAGGAGGTATGTCAAGACAATATTGCAGAGGTTTAATTTGTAGGATAGTAAACCGATGAAGGTTCCTATTCCTGTAGGTGTAAAGTTATCTATTGAATAGTGTCCCAAGACACAGGAAGAGGAAGAGGACATGTCTTGTGTTCCATATGCAAGTGCAGTCCGTACCCTGATATATGTGATGGTTTGTACTAGAACAGACATTTCACATGCAGTGGGAGTATTGAGTAGGTTTATGTCAAAACCAGGGAAGGAGCACTAGACAATAGTGAAGTGGGTTTTTAGGTATTTATGTGGCACTAGTGATTATGGTTTATGCTACCAAGGAAGACCACGATTGGATAGAGTGTTGGATATTCATGGCTTTGTTGATGCAGACTAGGCTGGAGATCTGGATCAGAGAAGATTACAAGTGGGTACGTGTTTGACCTATTTGGAGGTGTAGTCATTTGGATGAGTAAGAAACAATTTATAGTGGCACTATCAACTACAGAGGTAGAATACATGGCAGCCACTCATGCAAGCAAGGAAGCAATTTGGTTGCAGATATTGTGTTCAAGTATGGGGTTAGTACAGGGAGCTATAAGGATAGACTATGACAGCAAAAGTGCAATTTTCTTGGCAAAGAACCCTGTAGATCATTCAAAGACAAAGCACATTGATGTTCAATATCACTTTGTGAAGGATGTGATAGAAGACAAAAAGGTGTTGCTGGTAAAGGTGGACACTTTGAAGAACACTGCAAATGCATTGAAAAAATTTGTGAGCTCTGAGAAGTTCTATTGGTGTAGAGAAACAATGGGCATTGTAGGGCTGGATAAATGACTAAGCTCTCTTGTGGCCCGCTGTGGAAAGAAAACGACAAATAGGATAACGTTGGGTTGTGTTATATTCTTTCCACGACTAGCCCACGTAGTTAACTGGGGGTTTAGAAGGGGGGCGGAGCCCCCCTTTGTTGCGTTGATTGCGTAGCAGGGGGGAGTCACAGGGGGATTGAGAGGTGCAAGTAACCCTACTCTATGGGGTATGTTAGGTTGGGCGGACCTACCTATGGTTTTGTGCATGTTTTTTGCACATGGTTTTGGATGCGATGATTTTTGGTCCATGGTTTTGGACGCGATGGTTTTCGGTCCATGGTATTGGATGCTTTGGCATGTATAAATATGTATTGTCACATTGAAAGGAACATAATGAAAAATCAAGTTGGTAGTCCCGGTTTTGGGATCCAGGGGAAAATCTCTGTGTATTTGTGTTTTATGTGTCATGCTCTCACATTGTTTATTTTCTATGTTTTAGAATTCGTATGCAGGTAATTTCTATACATGGTTATAACCTATAATTACCTTTGTGATAGTCTTTCATCATGACATCTTCCAATGTGCATCAACATCCTCCATGTTGATACATCTCCCAAAGATATCCATTTTCCATGGTCTCCATATTTTTCAGACTTCCATTAGAGTCTTCATATCTTACCGGGAGGTTTCCTAGTAAAATATTCTTGGTCCTTTGGATGTTGATTTCCTTTATCATGGTTGCATATCTCATGATTTATTCCTTACTTTCTTCACACATTCCATTCCCAGGAGCTTCCAATCAAATCTCCTTAATTGTAGTCAACCACTTCATACTTCATATAAGGACATATTATGTTGATTTCATCTAGTATGACTTATGCCTTCCTTTATTCATTTAGAGGAGGAGATCATTTTCCCTTGAGCATGCTTCTTAAGATATAATTAATGATCCCTACTTGCAACCATACGACATGGCATTTACAATTTTAAATACAAGCATACATACCTCATTTACCTTTAGGTCATATACGGTTCTTTTAGAAACTTCCTTGATTGAAAATATATTCAACCCCTTGATATTATTCATCTCTTATGTCATCATACCATCATCCCATGAACTTCATAGGTTGGATTTCCTAATGAAATACTTGCTTCCTCTCTAGATCGGTGAACCCTCTGATGAGGATTTCATTAGAGAATATTTAGGATCTTGCATATCCTTATCTGGCAGATGTTTCCTTTGTGAATTGATGTATAATAAGACTTTTCCTATATGAATTCTTCATTTTCTTAATTTTTCTATGAGGTTCCTATCGAAGCCTCGAAATTTTTTGCTTCAACATGGGGGAAAACCACCTGGTCCAGACCTTGGTTGGCAGCTCCTTTTTCGTTTGGAGTAGTGGCTCTAACTGGGGATAATGGGACTAGTTTCCCAATTTATTTAATGATTGAGCTAATGGGGTGATGTGTGATGTTTTGGAGTAATGTTTAAGCTAGAAGTAAGCTAATGTAAACTAATAATCACATGCATTTTATCCTAATTTAAAAACTATCTAATTATAACTATGTCTGGGAGCAAATTGATGTATGCGATCTACATTAATGTATGCAAGAAATTGATAATAAAGATCATTCAATTGAAATGAGAAATTAATTCATTTTAACAATAATTGTTTCGTATAAAAAGTTAGTTGAAACGATTGCAAAAGATATATTGCATAAGGAATTGTTCATGTATTCAACATAAAATATAGATCATCATCATACAGAAGTGCAATAATGGAAACCAAGATTCAAACTTTCATATATAAACAATTTGAAAAGAAATAATTTCTTGATACATAAGTAAAAAGGATTACAAGATAAAAGTACCATTTATAATATTTCATACTCGTGTGCTTCAGCAATAGTGATCTACTTTCAGTCCATTGAACACCATCTAAGAGTACAAAAACACAATTTCAATAGAAGATGCTAAATCAGATAAAAATAAATCCCGTTCCATTAATTTCACCAGAACTTCCTCAAAGGGACAAAAGTGCATGTTGTGAAGATTGTTTCTTATAAAATTTCTAGACCCCTCTCTAAATGCATGAGAGGGTTTTAAATACTTAAACTAGAAAACTAAAAATAGATTTAAAAAAAAATAGTTTAAGAGGTTTAAACAACTTGCCTCAAATTATGCAAAAATAAAATCAAAATAGAAATGAACATGGTGACTAGCTATCCTGCATTTGATCCTTCAGATCACAAATGTCCATCATGGGCTTGAGTTGTGTTGGTTGGCTGACTTCAGCTTTCAATTGTCCAGTGAATACGACATTGGTTAGTGCGGGTGCAATTTTCTCCGTAGAAGTGGTTAGGCATCATAGGGTCATCCACTGGCTATGAGGTTTTACCAAATGTTGCCAGTATGCTTCCCAATTTAGCCTAGTCATTTTCCTTATTACTTCTTCTTTTTCTTCTATTTCCTGTTTCCACTATAGTTCAAGCTATTTCACATTAGGAAGAAAACCTAGAATGGATTTTGCCAGAAGGTTGGCGCTATGCAAATTTTCATTGACATTTTCTATGACACTGTTTGCTGTTGTTGCCGCATCTGCTATTGCCTTCTCTGCCTCTTTAACCCAATAATCCCAGTTCGCAAATAAGATTTCCTTATGAGAATCTTCTAGTTTAGGCAAGTCAACTTTTATCCCATCTTCTGTATTCTACCAAGTGATGAAGTTGGAGACCTTTTTAAAGATCTCATCATATTCAAGTTTCATTTCCATGACTTAACTTGTAAATTTGTCGCTTGTTTCACAATAAGAGTTACATTGAGAAATCTTCTGGCATAATAATTCTTTATGGTGTGTCAGTTGGGAGTTAAGACCGAGCACTTCAATAATAAATTGATCAATTTTTGGATCATCTTTGTGTAGATTAGTTATTGCCTGTATTTGTGCTTCCTTCTTTGATAAGCTGGTTTGATGTTCCATTTTCATCTGCTCGAATTCCTGTTGTAGCTTAGCTAACTGTATCTCTGCCTGCTGGTCATATTTTGCTTGTTGTAATTGTTTTTCAAGCAAGATAATTTTATCTTATTTTTCTTTAAGCAACATTTGTACCTCTGTTGCTTTGTCAATGGTCATTGTAGCGTAGGCACCTGCAAACTGTGAGAGTCTAGTAAGATTTGTGGACAGGTCGACGGGTGAGTCTTTCTAGAGAACATCCATCAGTTTATTATCATGGGTAACAACAACTGTAGAGTCCAACTTCCTTTTTTTCCTTTGTCTTTTAAAAACAACCTTATGTTGTGGGCTATAAAACACATCTATAGGGGGAATATCCTCTATACTAAAAACAATTTTAGAGGTGGGGGTAACAGGGATGTGTTCTACCTCTTGAATATTTATAGTCTCCTCTGTTGTAATTTCCTAAGTTTTTTTTTGTGGTGGAGTTTGCAACTCTAGTGTTTGTTCCTCTGTGTTGAGTCTTTTATTAAAATTGTCCCATTCTTCCTCTAAATCAATTACTAGGGGTTTTATTGGCTGTGTGGAGGCAGCATGGATTTAAGCCTTCTTATTGACTGAAGTTTCTTCAGCTATCTTTTGTGTAGATTGGGTTGTATCCTTTACCGACTCCCTCCTTCTACTTTTCCCATTTTGTGATGACTTCTCTGATTCCCTGGTAGATTTCTCTTGGGATTATTCTCCCGAATCGGTTTTAGAATTTTCTTTGGAGTCACCTTCTATGCTTACACTGGGAGTAGGCTCCCTTATTGGTTCAATTAATAATTGGTCCAATGGGACTTTTGATAACCTCCTTTCTTTGTAGTTGTAAACGTTTTCAAGGTCTTCACAGTCAAAACATAATTGTGCCAAATGCTTCACCTCTGTGAAGGTGTTTTTCTGTAAAAAGATGTCATCAAAGGCATCTTCCTCATTACTGAATACTTTTATTTTCACCATAGTGGTAAAATCTTTAACAGTGTCAAACGGGTTGTATTGCCTTACAGGGAATTTAGGTAATTCCAAAGATAACATATTCTCTGCTTCTGTAAATGCATGCCCTAGGTTGTGTAATGCAAATTCTCCACACTGTAAAGGGAATGTAGGCCAGATGGCATTTTTTTGATTCCTTTAATGTCTTTCTCATCCCTCCCTCACTAGTTGTTTGATAGGCTATCCCTCGAGCCATTAATTTTTGCGGAACATAGTATAGGAGGACATGGGGGGAGGGGATGCTACCAAATACCCTCATCTATGTAAATGTATCCTCCTCAAACCATTTGGCCACTGGGAGGATATCTACTTGAAATTCTTGGGAAAACCTAGGGACATCTCGGTTATAAAGCTGCTCGTGAATAGGGAGCATAAATCCATGACAAATGTTGAAAAAAATGTGGTTGAAAATTGGATTCCCACATATCTTTATGGTATATGTGAATACGGAATGGATTGTGAACAGTCCACTTCCATCCCATGATAGGGAATTTCAAACCAAAACAAATTGGATCCATTACATAGACACTCATAAAAAATGGAGGGTAAACCCTCGAAGCAACACTTCTTTTCCTTCTATACTCGATTATTGTTCTTGCTAAATTGTCAGAAAAAATTTGTGCCCAATTCATTACAGTTGCGTTAACGGCTGCATCTATTAATGACAACCACTCTAGGGAGAATTTAGTACTATCGGGTTTGCCAAATAGTCTACATAGCATGGCCGCTGCAAAACTATGAGGGGGACAAATAGACGAAGTAGTTTACATACCGTTTTTGTCTTTCTTGATTTTGTCCTCATTATTTGACCAAGTCTGGGTGCAGTCTACTGGGTCGTCGTTCTCTTTGGCAAACTTCTCGACGAACTGCCTGTTGTAGATGACTTGTGGCTCTGGTAGGTGCTACATAAGTCATAGGTTGTTTGGGGTAAAAGATCCCAAAACCTCTTGGTTTCTTGGCCTAAATTCTCTATTTGAGATGTCAGCTTCATCAATAACCCATTTAACCATGTCAGTATAAGGGATTATCTTCGGGCGCGCAACTATGTGGTGCAAAAATGAGCATGTCGTGTCTAACATGGAAGCGTCTAAGGAATCACGTCCATCAACTATAATCTTCGTTTCCAGAATCCTTGGTTGCTCTTCCTCTAGTATATTATACATGGCCTCCCATGTAGAGGTCCCTCCCTCTCTCTTGCAAGTAGTATCCGTAAACAGAGGTGTCATTTATGACTTCTCAGAGATGACTGCCTTGCCTTTCTTCATCACTGCTTTCGATGATTTGCTCTGTGGATTTTCCCTGAAAGTGAAGAACAATATCTATCGAATACATAAAGATGATAATGAACTTGTAAAGGTGATAAAAGAAGTTTTATTCGAACACACATAAGAAGATATCATATCACACTAAATGGCTTTTCACACATAAATACAGTTATCTCTTACTAAATGCCCACTAATGCTTCGTTATCCCTTAGATTTAATGCTTTTCAATGTCTACATTGTAAAACAGGAAGAAAGCTTCTAGGGTAGCGAGCCTTTGATCTGCGATAATGGAAATTGTGCAATTTGCGAAGCAATATCTCAGATCACAATATCACATTATTCCTTTTTGCTTCTCTTACCTTCTGTTGTGTTTCTGCAAGATGCAAGATGTGAGCCACTCGTTTATCGTTTCAAAACGTAGCTACTTGCCGGGTTTTTCTATGTAAAAGACCCTCTTTAATGAGTGGTAGACCTAAAACATTTGGTTATGATACATTTAAGGAGTCGGTCTAGGTTTTGATCGTGTTTCGCAATATCGGATGGTGGTAAGTTTGTGGTGTTCGTTTGAATTCCCAAAATGCAATGTGATAAAGGTTATAATGCCATCGCAATTTCGTGCCTCGCATGTTTAAAGATAACCTTTTTAAGGCGGGTCCTTTATGAATGGCGACATGCGATGCGAAACCTGGCTTTTGAAGAAAAAGCTTAAGGACTTAGTTTATGTCAAAAACATGATGGTTTCGAGCGTAGAGTCCTCTTTCAATCATTTTTACTTGATTTGGAGGGTTAGGAAGGTATTTTGATGATGCTTAATTATGTTGTATGAGGGAAGGTAAGCATTTAGTAGTTCTTTTAGAAAATATGGGGTTTGATTGATATCTTTCTTTATTCCAAAAATAAAAGAAATGCCTAAATGCCAAGTTTTGTTTTTTGGATGGATTTTTTAAAGGTTCCCCATTTATTAATGTAATATTAGCTAATATCATTAATAAATAGGGGGGTTGTTGAATAGAACAACAATTGGGGATTCACTTGGAAGAACGAGTTATCTCTGAGAGGTTTTTGAAATTTCTAAAACTTCCAAAATAAAGATAGTTTTGAAAATAAAATAAGTTATATGGAATATAAGGTAATTAATATTGCTCATTATTAATAAAACAACATCTACTTAACTATCATTCTTTTGATTATTCTTTTCTCATAAGAAAGTCACTTTTTCTACATCATTCATTATTTTGTTTTTAAAGATAAAAGCAAGGAGTCTCTCCTCAGATCAGTTTTTGGTATACTGAAGTTGTCATAGGTAGAGCCTCTGCTTCCAATGGATGTTCATAGACTCGACAGGGTTACTTTTTAACCAACAATGATTCAGTATCCCACTTAAATCAAAATTCAATTTTAAAGATAAGCTCGTAATTATACTTTTTTATTTCTTTATTTTTTGAATTAATTCATTATTTCTTCAACTCTTCATCTTTTATCTCTTAAAGGATAATGCCTTGGTTTGGTGTCCAAAATTGACAATGTCATTCACTCGCTTTGTAACTTAACTAAACAAGCTGGCTCGTGATGAGACCACTTGTCTTTTGATTAATATAATTTTAAGCCATTACCCTGTTTTGATATGCAGTATTGGTAATGTTAGTTAGTTATAATCTTATGATCATGGTAAGTCGACTCTTGATGAGACCTATTATCCTTTAAGTTTAAGTATATTTTAGAATTACACTCTAAAAATGAAAGTTGATTAAGTGGGGAGAATCATTGGTTCCTTAAGAGCTTCTGGATGACAATTGTAGAGTTTTAAAGATGCTTTTCTGCAGAGGGACTTTGTTTTGTTATTGATACTTTTCTTGACTGATGTAAAGGAAAAATTTCTTTCTTAAAGTTAAGTTTCATAAAAAATAAGATAATTTAGGCAGAAAACAGGCAGTTTAAGAGTGGTAGAACTTAACTATATACTTCATATGTGAAGATTACTTCCATAAAAATATTTACCTATACAAGAGAAAAGTCAAAATTAAAAAGAGACTACCCTTTTTAAAACCAAAATTAAATGCTCTTCAACCTGTATTATTCTCTCTAAAAAAATTTAACCAAAGGAAATAATATAAAGTGAACAAAATAGATCATCTTCTATGGAAAGTATTTCTTTAGAATCTTCCCATTAATAGGTAGAGATTCTCTCTTACCTGATAAATCTTGTAACATAAAAGTTGATGGGCCTATTTGTTCCACAATCTGAAATGGGCCAAGCCACATTTGTTGGAACTTGGTATGATTACCTTTCTCTTCGTGGGCTTTATCCCATATTAGGTATCTGAGTTGAAAAGATTTTGAAGTTACAAAATTTGAATCAAAGAGGCTTTGACTAACTATTGATGATGTTCATGTGTGGTCCTAGCCTTTTCTCTTTCCTCTTTGAGCTTAAGGATTTGTAACTGTCTAACTTGCATGGATGAGGAAGGAATTTCTTCAATGAATTGAACTAAGGCTAAGGAAGGAATAACTATGTTTGTTGGCAAGACTACTTCTTTCCCATAGACCAAATTAAAAGGAGAAGTTCCAATGGAGGCTTTCTGAGTTATTCGATTTGCCCATAAAGCAAACAACATAGACTTATGCCAATTCTTTTGGCTTTGGTCAACAGTTCGTTTAATAATCCTGACGAGATTTTTGTTTGTGGATTCAGCTAACCCATTTCCTTGTGGATAATAATTAGTAGAATACTTAAGTTTAAAACCTATTTTAAGAGAAAACTCTATCATAACATTGCCTGAAAAAAATATGCATTATCAAAAATCAAGCCAGATGGTAGGCCAAACTTGGTGATGATAAATTGATCTATAAATTCAATAATGTTTTTTGAATTGGCTACCTTGAGTGGAATTGCTTCTACCCATTTGGTGAAATAATCAGTGGTTGTAAGGATATATCTATGCTGCTTAGAAGAATGAGGAACGATCTCATCTATTACATGCAATCCCCATTGTTCGAATGGTTGGTAAATTTTGATTGGATGTAATGGTAACGCGGGTTTCCTCTATCTTCCAGTAGTTGTTTTACAAATCTTACATTACCTTACATAATTGTGCGTATCTATGAATAGTGTTGGCCAGTAATAGCTAGAATGAAGGATTTTATGTGTTGTAGTATCCCCTCCAAAGTGACCACGAGCTGGGCCATCATGAATTTCCTACAAGACCTTCTCTGCCTCATATTTTTGAAGACATCTAAGTAAAACAGAATCATAATTTATTCTAAACAACACATCATTGACAATTTGATATTGCCTAGCTTTTAATCTCAAGGCTCTTTTCTTTGTGTAAGTTCATTGGGTTGGGGCATATCCATTTCTCAAGTAAAATATGATATTAGCATATCTTAATTCAGTGTCGTTAAGGCTTACCTCATATATTTGTACATCATTACCTGAATGCTGCAATTTTGATAGATTCGATGCTCCTGCCAACATCCTGCAAAAACCTTGACCTTTTACAATTTTCACTGGTTTGATTTCTATGTCATATTCTCGCAGAGTTATCACCCAATTTGATCCCTTTTCACCTACATCCCTTTGTATTAAAATATTTCTCACTGCTGAGAATGGTACTACTACTTTGGTGTGGGTTTTTAGGAGAAAAGGTCTAAAGTGTTTTATTGATTTGAAAACAGCAAAAGCTTGTTTTTCAACATCTAAGTAATTTAATTCATCTCCCTACAAATTGGAGCTAAAGAAAGAGATTGGGGCTTCATCTTTTTCTTTATTTAATTGTTTCATTATGGTTGCATATGATTTCTCGGAAGCAAAAGTGTATAAAATGAAATGATTGGAAAAATTCAGCATTCCTAAAGATGGGGCATTTATGATTGCTTGTTTTATCAAGCTAAAAGCTTCATGTTCTGAATGTCGCCATTTAAACAGAGAATTTTTATTTATCATGGATTAAGAGGTAAAAAAATTCTTGAGAAGTCAAGGAAAAATCTTTTAACAAAATTTATTTGATCCAGTAAAGATTGCATTGATTTTTTGTTATGTGGTAAAGATATTTCAGAAATTTCTCTAATTTTGTCAAGGTCAATATGAATTCCTGTTTTGGTCACAATGAATCCAAGAAGATTTCCTTCGCTTAATGCGAAAAAACAGTTTTTGGGGTTAAGAGAAATTCCATACCTTTGGCAATGTTCAAATATTTGCTTTAAATCCCTTAGATGATTACTGCGTTTTTTGGAGTATACCATTATATCATCTAAGTAGATTACTATTGATTTGTTTACTAAACCTTTGAAGGCTATGTCCATAGCTCTCTGGAAAGTGGCACAGACATTAATCAGTCCAAATGGCATCTTATGATAAGCATAAGTGACCCATTTTGTTCTCAATGCAGTTTTCAGCTGGTCATCTAGATGTACTAAGATTTGATTATAACCTGAGAATCCATCCAGAAAAGACATTAGTTCTGAGCCTGCTACTGATTACAGAATCTATTCCATAAGGGGTAATGGGAAATTGTCCTTTTGGCAAGATTTATTGAGGTTGTGGAAATCTATACATATCCAAATATCATCGTTCTTTTTCCTGACCGGGACAAGATTGGAGACCCATCGGGAATGTCTGACAGGAAAAATGGTTTTAGCTTTTAGTAGTTTATTCAACTCAGATTTAATTTGACTTTCTAAATTAGGATGAATCTTCCTCAATTTCTGTTGAATAGGTCTTTCATCAGATGTCATGGGAATAGTATGTTGAATTATAGAGGTGTCGTATGTCTTAATATCTTCATAGTTCCATGCGAAGATATTCTTGTATATTTTCAACAAACCTAAAAAGGTTACTTTTTCGTCTAACATAAATCCAAGACCTAAATTAATATTTTGAGTTTTTAGGTAAGTCCCAAGATTGATCAATTCAAACCTCAGAGTTGAACTCTGAGGTTTTGAATTGGTGGATTGTTTAAATCTATCTTTGAGGTCATATAAATCATCCAACTTAACTACAGATTTTGGTATGACATTAATGATTGTTTCTTGTTTAAGTTGGTTATCATGCTGGTCTTCATCAACTATCTAGTCATTGTAAGAGCCTTCTAAGGTCAAGAATCTTATGATATCCGGATCATTATTAAAGACTATCTAGTTGGTGATATTATTAGGAATAGAAGGCCTAAAAATTAATTGAATGGAAAATCAATTTGGGCTATAATCCTCTGGTGGGATAAGATTGGAAGTGACATTGGCTAGAAGATCGGCACTAGAATTCTAGAGTCTTGGAGTAGGGGAAATATTAAATGTTGTAAAGTGAAGAGTTAGTTCTTGGACTAATGACTGATAGTGTTTCAAATGTCCCGACAAACAGTGTATAGTATTTGTCACTTGTTTTATGACAATCTCTGAATCTCCGAATACTTGGAGGTATTTGACGTTAAGGCCAATTGCCTTATACAGACCTTGAACTAGTGCTTCATATTCAATGGTGTTGTTATTGCAATCAAATTCAAGTCTGCATGCTAACATAGTATTTTCCCCCTCTGGGCTGACTAAGATGCAACCTGCTCCTGCTCCATCATTGGATTTAGATCCATCAAAAAATAATTTCCAAAATAAAGATCTAACTATAGGTTTATCTACAAAATTTACACATTTAGAAGTGTCTGTTTGGGAATAATTTTCGATTTGAGATACAACATAGTTTTCTAAGAAAGGTGAAGTGTGAGCATTGAAATTTCCTAGGAATCATTCTACACAATAGTTTCCGATGGTATTGTTGCTATAAGTGACTGGTTCATTTTATCCTTCTAGTTCTATTACTACGTACTTTTGATGTTTCTCACGATCAACCCTTATTTGATTTGGCTTGCCATTATAGGGAAGCCACATGTGAGACCAGTCAATTGCAAAATAACCATGAAGTTTTTTTGACCAGTCTCTACTAAGGATTAAGCCATAGAAGTTAGGAATATCAGCTACAAGTATGTCGATGACTTGGAAAAATTTAGGGTTTGAAAGTTTGATGGTTACTTGGTTAAGTTCCCCAACAACTTTGACTTGAAAGTGATCTAACTATACTATTCATACAACATATTTCTGAGGCTGAACATTCAACTTTGAAAAAACTGTTCTGGGTAAGATGTTAGATGAAGCACCAGAATCAACTAGATAGTTTTGTAAGTTCTTATTAAAGACTTCAAAGCTAAGAAGAAATGTTGGAGTGTGGGATTTGGACCTTTCCCCTATTAGAGCGATGTCAGTTGGATCAATCTTGTTCAAAGAAGTCATATGGGGCCTTCCCATTTCTTGGATAGCCTGTGAGATCACGATGGCAGGAAGCGGTGTAGTAGGTACTTCTTTGAGTTCTCTAAGAAATAACTTCTGCTGATGCTTCAATTTACTAAGCTCATGAAAGGTGATATTCGCCCTATTTTTATTCATATCATCAATAATATTATATTCCAATTCATCAGAAACTATCAAAGTTTTAGATGAAGGTGAAGGATCCAATTGAGTAGGCGTAGTTTGAGTGGATTTTGATACAAATTTCTTACCTATTGTTTTGTCCCTAGGAGGTGGCATACAAGCCTTCTGTTTTGAACTTGTTTGTGACAATTCAACAGGGTTTTTACTTTGGGTGGCGATAAGTAATGCTTCTTGGGTTTCTTCATTGGAAAGGATAAAATCCCACATTCCTTGCAATTCTACCACTTCTTCATCATTTGTTTGTTCTTTGTTTGTTGAAACTTCATCCTCCTCTCCATCTAATTTGGCATTTGATATAGCATTTGGAGGTTTAGGATCAGCAGGGGAATTCCATTTAAATGGTCTAAAAGGTTTATTAGAGGAAGTCTCTGCTACTTGTTTTTTAATATCAACCATTTCGTTAGACATTGTCATGAGGACTTTCTGTAACCCTTCAAGATCAAAAGGATCTTTTGGTGGTTTCTTCTTAGAGTCATCCCTAAAGGTTACTTTCTCAGATTTTCGTTCTTCTAATGGGTTTTTATTTTCCATGGCTAGGATGTGTTTTTCCACAGCTATTGCCTCTTTCATATTTTTAGCTAAAGTTGGATTGGCAGCTCTATCAACGAAGATAGTTGTGTTTGACGGTAGAGCAGAAATATACCACTCATTTTGGACCTCATCGCTAGGCTTAGACGCCATTGGTATCTTATTCAATAATTTGTTGAAGCGAGAGTTGAAGTCTTTAATTGGTTCTTTTGGTTCATATTTCAGATTAGAGAGATCATTGATTAGGGTAGTTGTAGATCTATCATCTCCAAATTTAGTTAAAAATTGCTCTTGAAAAGCATCCCAACTATTAATAGAACCTGATGGTAATGAAAAGTACCATGATCTTGCTGCTCCCTGTAATGTATATGGGAATAATGTTACAACTATGTCTTCTTCCACTAATTCATTCAAGTTAATGGACAACATGAAATTGTTTATATGTTCCTGAGCTAATAGGCCATTATCAAGATTGAATTTGGGCAACCAATTCTCTGGATGTGCTGGCAATTGATGTAAAGGTCCAACCATCCTCACAGCCCCTAGATTTATCCATGGGCTTGGAGGATTTTGTTCCATTGCTGGTATGTGAGTAGGGGAGGGTGTAGCAGTGGTTGAAGGTGATTGGGTAGAGGAAGACGTAGCTCCTGTACCTGTGTGAATCATAATCTAGAGTGGTGAGGAAGATGATTGATCTTATGATGGTATAGATGGAATAAATGAAGATGATGAAAGAACCTCGTTGTGAGATTCTGATGGTGTTTGCTTATCTTTCTTACAGCTTGGCAGAGGAAATTCGAACAAAGGGATTCCGAGCTTTTCTCTCTGTGCTCTAGTTAGCCATTGAGATGGGGTGAATTGAGATGTAACACTATCTTGAGATAACTCAGATTCTTCTTAAGATAGCGAAATCCCCTGTAATTTATGAATCAAAGATTGAACTTCAGGGGCTTCAGTGAAAGAAGAATGATCTGGCTTGTTTTGGATTTCAGAAACGGGTTATATAATTTTTTGTGCAACTTCTCGCTTAGGATCAGGGGATTTGGAAGACTTTCGAGAAGTTGGAGGTGATGGTGAGGGAGTTTTACTCTTAAAATCGCATGTTGATTTGGATTTACTTTCCATTCATAGTCAAGCCCTCCTTCTAGCGCGAAAATGTTGAAGCCTCGAAAATCGTTGCTTCAACATGGGGGAAAATAACTTGGTCTGGACCTTGGTTGGCAGCTCCTTTTCCGTTTGGAGTAGTGGCTTCGACTAGGGATAATGGGACCAGTTTCCCAATCTATTTAATGATTGTGCTAATGGGGTGATATGTGATGTTTTTGAGTAATGTTTAAGCTAGAAGTAATTTAATCTAAACTGATAATCACTTGCATTTTATCCTAATTTAAACACTATCTAATTATAACTATGCTCGAGAGTAAATTGATGTATGCGATCTACAATAATGTATGAAAGCAATTGATATTAAAGATCATTCAATTGCGATGAGAAATGAATTCATTTTAACAATAATCATTTCGTATAAAAAGTTAGACGAAACGATTGTGAAAGATATATCGCCTTAGGAATTGTTCTTGTATTCATCATAAAAAATAGATCATCATCATACAGAAGTGCAATAATGGCAACCAAGATTCGAACTTTCATATATAAACAATTTGAAAAGAAATCATTGCTTGATACATAAGTATAAGGATTACAAGATAAAAGTACCATTTATAATACATCCTACTCATGTGCTTCAACAATATTGATCTACTTTCAGTCCATTCAACACCATCTAAGAGTACAAAAGAGCAATTTAGTAGAAGATGCTAAATTAGATAAAAATAAATCTTGTTCCATTAATTTCACCAGAATTTCCTCAAAGGGACAGAAGTGCATGTTTTGAAGATTGTTGCAGATAAAATTTCTAGACCCATCTCTAAATGCATGAGAGGGGTTTAAATAATTAAACTATAAAACTAAAAATAGATTATTACAAAAATAGTTGAGGAGGTTTAGACGACCTGCCTCAAATTATGCAAAAATGAAATCAAAGTAGAAATGAACATGGTGACTAGCTTTCCTACATTTGATCCTTCAGATCGAAAATGTCCATAATGGGATTGAGTTGTGTTGGTTGGCTGACTTCAAATTTCAACTGTCCAGTGAATATGACATCGGTCAGTGCTGTCGCCATTTTCTCCATAGAACTAGTTAGCATCATAGGGTCATCCACTAGATGTGAGGTTTTACCAAATGTCGCAAGTATGCTTCCCAGTTTAGCCTGGTTGTTTCCTTATTACTTCTAATTTTTCTTTTGTTTCCTGTTCCCACTGTAGTTCAAGTTGTTTCACATTAGCAAGAAAACCTGGAATGGATTCTGCCACAAGGTTGGCGCTATGCAAATTTTGATTGACATTTTCTATGACATTGTTTGCCGCTACTGCCACATCTGTTGTTGCCTTTTCTGCCTCTTTAAACCGAAAATCCTAGTTTGCAAATAAGATTTCTTTATGCGACTCTTCTATTTTAGGAAAGTCATCTTTTCTCCCATATTCTATATTCTGCTAGGTGATGAAGTCGGAGACCTTTTTAAATATCTCATCATATTCAAGTATCATTTCCACAACTTTACTTGTCAATTTGTCACTTGTTTTGTAATAAGAGTTCCATTGTGAAATATTCTGGCATAATAATTCTTTTTGGTGCATCAGCTGGGAGTTAAGACCGAGCGCTTCGATAATAAATAGATCATTTTTTGGATCATCTTTGTGTAGATCGGTTATTGCCTTTATTTGTGATTCCTTCTCTGATAAGTTGGTTTGATGTTCTATTTGCATCTGCTCGAATTCCCGTTTTACCTTAGCTAATTGTATCTCTGCCTGCTAGTCATATTTTACTTGCTATAATTGTTGTTCAAGCGAGATAATTTTATCTTTTTTTTTCTTTAAGCAACATTTGTACCTCTGTTTATTTATCGATGGTCATTGTAGCATAGGCACCTGCAAACTGTGAGATTCTAGTAAGATTGGTGGACGGGTCGATGGGTGAGTCTTTCCAAAGAACATCCATTGGTTCATTATCATGGGTAACAACAGCTGTAGAGTCCAACTTCCTTTTCTTCCTTTGTCTTTTAACAATAGCCTTATGTTGTGGGCTAGTAAACACATCTACAGGGGGAATCTCCTCTATTCTCAAAACAATTTCAAAGGTGGGGGTAACAGGGATGTGTTCTACCTCTTGAATATTTATAGTTTTCTGTTGTGGAGTTTGAAACTCTGGTGTTTGGTCCTCTGTGTTGAGCCTTTTATTAAATTTTCCCATTCTTCCTCTAAATCAATTACCAGGGGTTTTATTGGTTGTGTGGAGGCGGCATGGATTTCAACTAGCTTGCTGACTAAAGTTTCTTCAGCTATCTTCTGTGTATATTGGGTTATATCCTTTACCGACTCCCTGCTTCATCTTTTCCCATTTTGTAATGACTTCTTTGATTCCCTGGTAGATTTATCTTGGGATTCCACTCCAGGATAAATTTTAGAATTTTCTTTGGAGTCACCTTCTATACTTACACTAGGAGTAGGCTCCCTTATTGGTTCAATCAATAATTGGTCGAATGGGGCCTTTGATAACCTCCTTTCTCTGTAGCTGTAAAATTTTTCAAGGTCTTCATGGTCAAAAATTAATTCTGTCATATGCTTCACCCCTGTGAAGGTGTTTTTTTGCAAAAATATGTCATCAAAGGCATCTCCCTCATTACTAAATAGTTTTATTTTCACCATAGTGGTAAAATATTTGACAGCGCCGAATGGGTCATACTGCCTTCTAGGGAATTTAGGTAATTGCAGAGATAACATATTCTCTGCTTCTTTAAATGCATGCCCTAGGTCGTGTAATACAAATTCTCCACACTATAAAGGGAATGTAGGCTAGATGACCTTTTTTGATTCCTTTAATGTCTTGCTCATCCTTCCCTCACTAGTTGTTTGATAGGTTATCTCTCGAGCCATTAATTTGTCTGGAACATAATATAGGAGGAAATTGGGGGAGGTGATGCCGCGAAATACCTTGATATACGTAAATGTCTCCTCCCCAAACCATATGGCCACTGGGAGGATATCTACTTTAGCTTCATGGGAAAACCTGGGGGCATCTCGGTTATAAAGCCGCTTGTGAATAGGGAGCATAACGCCATCAAAAATCTTGAAAAAATGTGGTTGAAAGTTGGATTCCCACATATCTTTATGGTATATGTGAATGGGGAGTGGATTTTGAACAGTCCACTTCCATCCCATGATAGGGAATTTCAAACCAAAACAAATTCCATCCATTACATAGGCACTCATTAAAAATGGAGGGTAAACCCTCAAAGCAACACTTATTTTCCTTCTATACTCGATTATTGTTCTTGCTAAATTGTCAAACAAAATTTGTGCCCAATTCTTTACAGTTGCGTTAACGACTGCATCTATTAATGGAAACCACTTTGGGGAGAATTTAGTACTATCAGGTTTTCCAAATAGTCTACATAGCATGGCCACTGCAAAACTATGAGGGGGACAAATAGACGAAGTAGTGTACATACCATTTTTGTCTTTCTTGATTTTGTCCTCATTATTTGACCAGGTCTGGTTGCAATCTGTTGGGTCATCTTTCTCTTTCGCAAACTTCTCAACGAACTTCCTATTGTAGATGACTTGTGGCTCTTGTAGGTGGTACATAAGTCGTAGGTTTTCTAGGGTAAAAGATCCCTAACCTCTTGGCTTCTTGTCTTGACTTCTCTGTCTAAGATGTCAACTTCATCAATAAACCATTTAACCATGTCGGTCTAAGGGATTATCTTCAGGCGCGCGACTATGCATTGAAAAAATGAGCATGTCGTTTCTAACATGGAATCATATGAGGAATCACGTCTGTCAACTGTAATCTTCGTTTCTAGAATCATTGGTTGCTCTTCCTCTAGTATATTATACATGGCCTCCGATGTAGAGGTTCCTCCCTCTCTGTTGCATGTAGTATCCGTAAACAGAGGAGTCATTTCTGACTTCTCAGAGATGACTACCTTGCCTTTCTTCACCATTGCGTTCAACAATTTTCTCTGTGGATTTTCCTTAAAAGTGAAGAACAACAGCTATCGGATACATAAAGATTATAATGAATGTAAAATGAAATAAAGCAGATAACTTGTACAGGTGATAAAAGGAGTTATATTCAAATGCATGTAAGAAGATATCATATCATGGATTTTCACATATAAATGCAGTTATCTCTTACTAAATGCCCACTAGTGCTTCCTTATCCCTTAGCTTTAATGCTCATAAATGTCTGCATCGTAAAACAGGAAGAAAGCTTCTAGGGTAGCGAGCCTTTGATCTGCGATAATGGCGATTGTGCGATTTGCGAAGAAATATCGCAGATCATAATATCGCATTATTCCTTTTCACTTTTCTTATCTTCTACTGTGCTTCTGCAAGATACGAGATGCGAGCCCCTTGTTTATTGTTTCAAAACGTAGCTAGTTTCCAGGTTTTTCTATGTAAAAGACCCTTTTTAATGAGTAGCGGACCTAAAACATTTGGTTATGATACATTTAAGGAGTGGGTCGAGGTCTTGATCACGTTTCACAATATCGGCTGGTCGTAAGTTTGCGGTGTTTGTTTGAATGCTTGAAATGGGATGCGATAAAGGTTATAACGGCATGGCAATTTCGCATCTCGCATGTTTCAAGATAACCTTTTTAAGGCGGGTCCTTTATGAATGGCGACATGTGATGCGAGACTCAACTTTTGAAGAAAAATCTTAAGGACTTAGTTTATGTCAGAAACATGATGGCTTCGAGCATAGAGTCCTCTTTCAATCATTTTTACTTGATTTGGAGGGTTAGAAAGGTCTTTTGATGATGGTTAATTATGTTGTATGTGGGAAGGTAGGCATTTGGTAGTTCTTTTAGAAAAGAGGGGATTTGATTGATATCTTGCTTTATTCCAAAAATAAAAGAAATTACTAAATGCCAAGTTTTGTTTTTTGGATGGATTTTTTAAAGGGTCCCCATTTATTAATGTAATATTAGCTACTATCATTACACTACAATAAAACCCTGTGATTAGCATCCCTTTTTGCTTCCTATTTTGCATCTAGAGCCCATTTTTGGTGTTATTTGTGTCCATTTATAAAATATGGTGCAAAACTTGGTGCAAAGTTTGCACCGAGTTTTGCACCAAGTCTTACATCAAGTTTAGCACCAAGTATTGTAATAGGTTTTTCACCATATTTTACACCAAGTTTTACACCAGGTTTGATGCTAGTTTTTGTGCCATCCTTTGCACCATGTTTTGCTTCAAGTTTGGCACATAATTTTGTTTCACCAACTTTTTCATCCTCTATTGCATCCACCTTTTGCACCTACACGTGCATCAACTTTTGCATCATATCTTGCATCCTCTTTTGCATCATTTTCTAAATCATTTTTTGCATCCATTTTTGCATATTTTTTGCATCCCCTTTGTGCCAAGTTTTGCATCGAGGTTTGTGTCTAGTTTTTCATCTAATTCTGCATCTAATTTTGTTGAATCCACTTTTACATCTTGTTTTGCATCCATATTTACATCCTCTTTTTCATCTGTTATTGTGTCCACTATTGCATCCATTTTCTTGTGCCATAATTTGCACCTAGTTTGAAACCTCCCTTTGCACCCTTTTTTCCTTCTAAATTTGCATCCACGATTGCATCCTCATATACATCTAGGTTTTCATAGAATTTTACATCTATTTTTGCATTCCTATTTGTCTCCACTTTTATGTCAAGATTTGCATCAGGTTTTGTGTCTCATATTGCATCTACTTTTGCATCCTATTTTGCATCCATTGTTGCACCCATGTTTACACCCACTTTTGCATCATTTTTTGGATCTTATTTTGCATCTTCAATTGCTTTATTTTTTGCATCTATCATTACATCCACTTTTTTGTGACACAATTTGTGCCATGTTTTGTACTTACTGTTGTACCCATGTTTTCTTCCAATTTTGCATCCATCTTTGCATCCTCTTTTGCATAAAATATTGCATCTATTTTTGCATCCACTTTGTGTTGGGTTTTGTGTCTCATTTTGTATCTTTTTTTCATGTACTTCCATTGCATCCATATTTTTCATCCAAATTTGTTTCTCTTGTTGCACCCGTGTTTGCATCCACTTTTACATCCCTTATAGCATCTTGTCTTGCATCTAAGTTTACGTCCTTTTTTGTGTCTGTTATTACATCCAATTTCTCATCCACTTTTATTGTGCTATGATTTGTGCCATATCTTATGCCTATCTTTGCAACCCACATTTTCTTCCACTTTTGCATCCACATTTTCATCCTCTGTTGTGTCCAAGTTTGCATGAAATATTGTTTATGTTTTTAAATCCCATTTCGAATCTACTTTTACATCCACTTTTGATTCATCCAATTTTTCAACCAATTTTGTGTCCACTATTCCACCCATGTTTGGTCCATGTTTACATCCATTTTTTCATCCAACATTTCCTCCTTTTTGCATTCAATTTTTTGTCTTTTTCTACATTCGTTGTTGTATCCATATTTTTTTCACCACAATTCATGCTAAGTTTTATGCCTACTATTTCTCCCATGTTTTATTCCACTTTTTCATCCATGTTTGCAACCTATTTTGTGTCCAAGTTTGCATCAACTATTGCATCTACTTTTTCATCCACTTTTGTGTCAAATTTTCCATCTTATTTTGCATCTACCTATGTTGTGTCCACTCTTCATCCAATTTTACGTCTATTTTTTCCCCCATTTTTTTGGTTCACTTTTG
Source organism: Pinus tabuliformis (assembly GCA_031772625.1). Lineage (NCBI taxonomy): Eukaryota > Viridiplantae > Streptophyta > Pinopsida > Pinales > Pinaceae > Pinus > Pinus tabuliformis. Next base: position 91,867,747 of record CM062812.1, read on the forward strand.
CATCCCTTTTCCAACACACATCATAGTTTTTGCATTGATGATATTTCTTATGACACTGAAAATTATGAACAACTGATGAAAATGTCAATAATTATAACGATGATGATAATGAAGATGATGATGATGACATGAATTGTGATTGTTATGATAATGACAATGATGATAAAGACAATGGGGGTGACAATGACAATGATGATGACGATGCTAATGACCTTGGCCATTCTTCACAATTTTTAAATGTTGTCATGGTCATAATCATAATCATTGTCTTTGGTGTCATCTTCCAAATCATCATCATTATCATTATTTTCATCTTGGTCATCATCAACAACAACAATGACATGAATGATGATTATGATGTTCATGATGAAGATGGCAACAATTATGATAGAAATTATATTAATTATGATGATGGGGATGATGACAATTATAATGACGATGATAATGGTATTGATGATGATGATCATTGATCATCTCTAAAAAATAAAGTTGATATTTCTCTTGCATATATCATGTGTGCTAACAACCCTTTTCGAGCACTCGTAACATTTTTTGGGTTGATGATATTTCTTATGATACCTATAATTATGAACAATTGACGACAATGTCCATAATCATGATAATGATGACGACGTGAATGGTGATTATGATGATAATGAAATGATGAAAATAATGATGACAATGATGGTGGTGATGATGGAGATAATGAAGATTATGACACTCCCTCTAAACTACGGAGGTGCTCATAATGAGACAAAAAAGTACGTTGAAATATTCATATAAGAAGGGATCTAGATTGATAAGCATCAATGATGATTTACATAATCATAGCCAACATTTTCAAAATAGCAAGGCCTTGAATAAAAAATTCTATCTCTCAATTATATCAGATCAAAATGTTGGGAGGCATAAATTTGGACACCACCACCTCTCTAGGAACTTACCCCACCAGGATGTTCACCAGGTATGTCCTCACATGATCATTTCCTAATCCACCATCATAACATTTGATGCCAGGAAATGTCAATCCTCATGACTATTCTTATCTTGGATTAATGTACTTGACTTATGGCGGTTAGTCCTAGTCAAAGTAGAAATTATCAAAGAATATTGGTCCCAGATGTTTATCCAATCCACCATTCTCGCTACTGCTGTCTTTACTAGACTTAAGACTGTTAGTCTTGGACATAGTACATGACATATGGATAATATGGTGTCTACCCTCACCCCCTCTCAACCAGAGAGGAGACATCCACAAGCATAAGCTTCTCTCAAGAATACCCATGATTTTCATAGAGAATAACAACATTAATTTGTTTTCATTACATGATGTATTTATGATTAAGAATTCATAGATTTGTGGAAAAATATTTCCCCTTTTGTCATTTGTGATGAAATAAAATCAAAAAGTGAAAGCCAAAATCATTAAATATACACTATAATGATTTATATAAGTCTAAACTCTAAGGTTGAAGGTGAAAATTCATGTAAATGTTATATCTATGAGTTGTGCAAAACTTATGAAAACCTTATTCCCTAAGTCCTATATATAAGAAAAAGAAATAAAAATAAGGCCCAAAGAATGGTAACTCATGTATTCACTCCCTCTTTGGAAAACATATGAATATATACACTCCTAGTCAAACTTTATCACATGTTTGTGATGGTTAAATCATGAATTCCTCTTTTCCCCTTGCATTTTTACTTCATCATTTAAGCACCTAATTGAGGATCTAGGGAATTTTTGTTGCCTAAGGGTTTCATGTCTACTCTTGCTTTACTTATGTCACACTACTGTCAATTTATGTGACAGAGTGAAATACATAAGTTTGTGGAGTTATTAGAACATGTATTAAGTTAGTCACCACACACACATGTATTACATCTCAATGATCCACATGTGTGGGTTGGAGACTCATTGCTTGACAACTTTAATGGAGACTACTTTAGGGCTTTAATGGTATAGCTTACAAAATATCTTGTTAAACATTGTGATTCATCCTTTTTTTTCCTCAAGACACTTGATAATATTGAAGTCACTCCCAATAATCCATGGAGATGGGGAGTATACATTACTTGTTCTGGAAATAGAATTGAGAAATAGAGGTTTTCCATTTGCGATATTGGATTCATAGACATTGGATACATGGTAGTAGTCCTCGATGTGAATTAACTAAAATTTGTATTGTCATAATGCGAAAAGAGGTAAACATATTGGTAACCTTGATGTCCTGATCATTCCAAATAATAACCATTCCACCCAAGTATCTCTAAGCATCAATCACTACTACTTGGAAATTCCTCCCCTATTTGCTAATTATATGAGGTAGAACCTCACTTAATATTTTTGTTTCTTATATCAACATTATTGATAGGTGCTTTGAGTACCATTTTTATTTTAGGAGTCTTTTTTTCCTTTACTATTGACGCCCCTTATGTTCCATGAGACTATTTTCATCGAGAATTTACACATAAAGGAAGTATAATGTGACTAAAAAAAACATGTTTCAAGTCATTTAAGTGCTTGGACAATTCCACTTCATGACTCCTATATTTCCTTAACCTAGGACTAAATGGTGAAATTAATGGCCTTAAGGGAAATTTACCAATGAAAATCTAAAAAAGAGGTGACTTTTGAATTTATCACATACAAGTTAATATACTAAAAGATATATCCAAAACAATTTCATCAAGCAATGAATCATTACATTATAAAATACAATCTATAAACCTTTTGGGAACGTTTTGCTAAACCATGCTCAGAAACCAACTTATTTAATATTAATATTTAAAAATAATATGGACAATAACACAGTTTGATAAATTAAATAACATGTTATCAAGCCTAAGAAATGTCACTAACAGAAAACTAAAAAGAATGCAAATAATGGAAGTGACCACTCAAGACCACCATAAGCCAATTAATCTATTAAGACCAAGATTAATGGCGACAAAGATCTATAAAGGAAAAAGGAAAACCTATTTTAACTTTATTGTTTTATTAGGTTCAAGTTGAACATCTCAAGATATAATGAAGAGCATAATTAGTTTTATTACATTAAGAAAACCCAAGCACATTCTATAACTTAGCAAGGAAGAGATGTATAATACCCATCTCAGCGACATAACACATGCATTAAGTTACTTTTTTATATATAATTTAAACTCCTATCATAATATCACAAATTTAGCATGAATGGAATGTTTAAAATCCATTTTTATGAAAACCAAATATAATTTTTCTTATAGAAAAAAAAAAATACCAAAAACTAATTTTTTTTTTAGAAAATAAAAAAATACTAAAACTAAATATATATTAAAAAAAAACTAAAACATAAGCAAACTAGAATTTGAATTTGACACTCTTGTTCACTTTTGGAAACTCTTATGGTGGAATGTGATCTCTTTATCCTCATCCTTAGCTTTTTTGTAAAAAATAAAAGCATACAAAAGCGGGAGAGAGCCATAAAACATGGGGAAGCTTTTTCCTAAGCACAAATGCATCTAAAAAGTGGAAAAGTCCATTTTTATATGAGGAAACATTATTCACCCAAAAGATTTTGCCCAAATTGAACTAATGAGGAATTTGGGAAATCTTCATAGCCTTCACTTTCCTATATATTGGAGGCTTGGCCACTCAGAAAATGATGGGAATTCTTGTATTGTCACATTGCTGAGATCTATCTTGAGAGGGAGAGTTTTGGAGCTAGGAGTTGGGGGAGGTGTTGCTGCAACTACATCTGATGTTTGTAACTTTCCTCAAACTAATATAGATCAATTGTTCTTCCTTCCATATGTTTCTATTCGTTCTTTACTTATTCTATTTAACTAATGAATGTATGGGATTTTGGTTTATATTTATTTATTCAACAATATTTATATGTTTCTGATAGTTTTGATTATCAAGATATTATGCTGTGAAGGTTGCTTTATTCTCTCTCTTATGTGTAGGAATAAGCTTTGGAACTAGCTAGGAGTGCTTCCTAGCTACATTAAAAACTCCAAGAAGACCTGCTTGCGAGGACTCATAGGAATTCCTTCTCTTTTTCTTAATCTATACTCTACATCTTGATCTACTTAGAATCCAGAGCCTTAGAACAACCTTTCTCTTAATCGGTCTGCCTTAGGTTTCCGGGATAAACTGAGATGGTTTTATGTTCATCTAACCATGCATTAATTCCTACAGCAAAATGGTATTTAGAAACTGTAATATATTTCACTATGTAAATGAAATTAGTAAAATGAATCCATAGAGGGGGTCATAAATGGAAATGAAAGTATAACTCTAAACAACAAGCCAAAAGTGGATGTAACCATGGATGCAAAATTGGGAGTAGAATTGGATGTTAAACTAGCCATCAAAACAAGATGCAAACAATGACACAAAAAGGGTTTTAAAGTAAAAGTAAAAAATGGTGCAACACAAGACACAAAGAAGGGAACAAAATAGGGCATACAAAAGGATACCAAATTGGGCACAAACAAGGATGAAAAAATGGACACCAAATGAGGATGCAAAGAATGGTGTAAAATTATGATGCAAAATTGGATGCAAAAAGGATGTAAGAAAAGACACAAAACAAGATGCAAAATGGGACTAAAAAGGGGTGAAACCAAGGATGATAAAAATGATGCATAACTTGTTGAAAAATCAAACTAAAATCTAGGTGCAAAATGAGATACAAATGTGGACACAAAATGTGGTAGAAAAAAGGATGCAAAATTAGATACCAAAAAGGATGAAAATTTGGACATAAAAAATGGTGTAAAATTGGACACAAAAGAAGAAAAATGGTGCAAAAATGGCTCAAATTTGGATGCAAATTGAGATGCAACATTGGATGTAAAATGAGGTGCAACAAATGATTCAAAAATTGGTGCAAAAAAAATGCAAAAGTAGATGAAAAAATGGCTCAAAATTTAACGTAACAATAGACACAAAATGGGATGCAAAGGTGGACGCAACACATGGTTCAAGATAGGATGCAAATTTAGATGCTCCAAAGGATGCAAAATTGGGTGCAAGAAATGGTGTTAAAAATGATGCTAAATTGGATGCAACAAATGATGCAAAATTATATGCAAAATATGGTGCAAAATAGTATGCAAAAAAGGGAGACAAATAAAACGCAAAAGTGCATGCAAAAAATGGTGCAAAAGTGCATGTAAAATTTGGCATTAAATCAGATTCAAAATATGGTGCAAAATTGGATGGAAAAAATGGTGTAAAAAAAGACAGAAAAGCTAGTGCAAAAATAGATGTAAAAATAAGTAAAAAATTAGAAGAAAAAATGGCATAAGATTAAATGCAAAAACTAGCACAAACTCGATGTAAAAAGGGCACCAAATCAGATGGCAAAGATGGTGTAAAGTTCGATGAATATTATGACACAAAACTAGAAGCAAAGAATTCCCCTAACGAGGAAGAAAAAAATGATGCAAAAATAGATGCAAAAAATGGCACAAACCTAGAAGCAAAACCTGTTGTAAAACCAAATGCAAATCTTGGTGCAAAAAAGGACGCTTTAAAAATTGTACAATAGAGCCAGATTTAGCGTCGGGCTGCTCATCCCAATGGAGAAAAATATGCACTAAAATCTGGTGCTAAATCTGGCGCAAATTGCTTGTTTTGTTGTAGTGTTAATAAACGGAGGGGGTGGGGTTTGAATAGAACAATAGTTCCCAAGAGCTATACCTTTCATATTTTACTGCCATGAATTTTGTCCTAGACGTCCTTCATGTTTCCTATGGTGATGTCACAAGCTCTTGTTTTTAATGTTTCCATGATGCCACGATGCATCTTATTATTTATTATAGCCATATCCTATAGCATAATATTTAGAATATATGTCAAGACCTTTTGTGAGGGAGGTTATCTCAGTCATAGTAGAGATCTCTTACTTCCTCTTTTCTTCAACTTCTTCTCTTCATCTTCCTTCACTTCTTCAATAATATGGGCTTCTTTTCTTCTTTTGATAGTGTCCCTTTAAGAAAAAATTTCTTGTAATTTTTACATACATAGCATTGAATCTCATCTATGCTCTTCTTTCTTTTTTGAGGAATGAATTTTCCAAACTTCCCTTACCTTTATACAAATGTTTGAGTCCTTTAACCTTCAACAATTTTTCCCTCAACTGGTCCTTTTCTATCTGGCATAGAAACCACAAGTTGTTGAATGAGGTAACTTTCTTATCCCCATGGAAATTTTTTACTTTTTTCATCAGTTAGTGTATTTAGAACAATGATGATTATGTTCTTATCATCTCTCCCAGATCTCACAGTTGAGATCTTGTGAAGATGTCCCTTCATTCCTTGATACCCTAAATTTGGTGTATATCAGATCTAAGTTATGTGACCTTCTTTATCGCATCTTGAGAGAATAGCTCTACCAGCCTATCATATATATCCCTTTGATGTATCCAACACTATTGTATAGGAACAAGGGATCTTTGACTGATTACATAAGAATGAGCCCTTTGATCCCTTTCCATATATTCATAGAAGACCTTTCTGTTGATATGTTCAATTACTTCACTTTCTTCAAGGATTATGTCTATCCTCCTTTTCCATTCAAGGAATTTCGATGACCCAACCAGCTTATAGATATCCTTGCAAACACGAAGTCATTTTATCAAATTGATTAAATAATGAAAGATACTTACTTGACAAGTGAAGTGAAATATGCAACTTGATCACTTTAATGATGGTTGAAGAATATGTATTAGTGCTCCCTTTTGGATGGTCTTAGTCCAAATGAAGGACCCTTCTTTACTGAGAGGAGATTGCTCCTTTTATAATGATAATTCTTTTAGATATACCTCTCTTTATTATCTTCTCCTTCCTCCTTTCTGTTCTTCTTACGCATTGAGATCATTTCCTTTATGAGTATGATATGATAGCGATGAACTATTGACACACTTGAGATGGCATTGTCTTAAAACTAAATTGTCCTTTCTGTAGCATTAGCAAGACACTGTAATACTTCTCTTAATGGAAGATCCTTCACATTATTTAGTCGAAATTATAGAGATAAATTTAGAACTTCTTTCACTATGGAGATCCAAACTTTACACTAATCAAACCCTCTCTTTCATTTATGTTTATTCTGATCTGTATATTGTGATACGACATATGAAACTATCCATCAACACAGAGATTCAAACTATTGTGTGGTTGAGGTAAGAGTATGAATTCATCATTTTCCTCTCCAATATGATGTAATCTTCAACTCTAAAGTACTTCAAGCTACCTTGCTTTGTAGATAACTTGATGAGGGTCTTTGTTGTCTTTCGATGATCACTATAGGATTCAAAATTTTTTTCTGTTGCAAACTGCTTCTTCGATCTAGAGTTTGATTCTTCAATATAGATCTTGATCTTTTTCTTTGATAACCTTCAAATTACTTTAATTCCTTTCTTGAAACTCAATCCTTGAGTGTTTCTTTGGTTAGATGCCCTTCCTTGACTTTGACACCTTATATCTAATACCATGTTGAGAAATATAGGGCATTAGCATTAGGTGATTACTCTTCCATTAGTGACTGCTTGTGAATGTTGTTTACTTATTTAGATTAGGATCTTATTCATGTTAGATTATTAGGGTTCTTCTTCATCAAACAGTAACCAATGCATGAAAATAAATAAACAAGAGACACAACATGTAGGCTATACGCTAGGACCAAATCCTCTCACTCTTTGAGAGGAAAACTGGAACAAATTTTTCTTATAGAAATTCCATTTAATGAATACCAAGACCAAGACCCTTGACCTAGTATCTTCTCCAAGACCAAGACAAAAGTCCTCTCCATTGTTAGTCTTCTTCAATTCTCTTCCACTTCGATCTTATTCACATATAGATCTTCCACATGTGATAGTACCAAGACCTTGTCACATACCAGTGATTATCTTCTTGAGATAACACCGAAACCTCTTTGTTGTAGGATAGAGATTATATCAAGATCATTAGTATGGTATTTATCAATATGTTATCTTCTTATTGTATTACTAAGACTCTCCTTCTGAATTGCTCTCATTGATATTGACCCTTAAACCAATCCAAGCTGCTAATGTAAGTGCTAATATGATGGTGTTCCATTTTGTTGTAGGTGAAAAAGTTTCCTCATAATTGATTCCTTCTTGTTGTGAAAAACCTTTAGCAACAAGCCTTGCCTTATATTTGTCAATGTCTCCATCTAGCTTATAGTTAATTCTATAAGCCCATTTTCATTGGATGGGTTTCACATTTTGTTGGGATAATAAACAAGTTTCCAAGTGTTGTTTTCCATCACTGCCTTGTATTATTAAACTATTGCCTTTCTCCATTCTATATGTTTTACTGCCTCTTTGTGAACTTTGTGTTCCTGATTTGTTTTTCTCATCTGGCCTAACATCCTTCAAAAGTTGAATGTCCCATTTAGGCAGTTGATGTTCACTTGTTTGTGGATTTTAATAATCAACATCATTATAAAGTGGATTGATATAAACAAATGTTCTTTGATCATCTGAAGGTTCAGGGGGTGGAGAGTTACTATCAGATGAGCTACAACTAACAAATTAAGATGAAATTTCAAAGGATCCAGATGGTCTAGATGAAGTAAATGAGCTACATGAACCATTTTCAAATGAAGGCAATTCAAGTTCATACCAATGTTGTGTACTTGGTTGATTTTTCATTTTTCTTTTCTTTCTATCTCCCTTACTTTCCAATTTTTGTAGAAGACTTTCTATCTTTGTGGCACTCTTGCTTTTTGTTTCATCAAATATAACATCCATGTTGACAATAAACTTTCCATTGGAAAAAATATGATATACCTTCTTTTCAATGTAATAGCCAATAATACACTTCAAATTTCGTGAATAAATATTAGTTCACTTTTCTTTTGGAACTAAGGCATAACATACTGAACCCAAAAATCTGAGATGTTTAACTCGAGGTTTGAAACCTAGACATGCTTCATATGGTGTGATTGCATCCAAATAAGTAGTAGGAGCCTTGTTCCTTAAGTAGATTTGTGTATGTATTTCTTCTGCCCAATATGAAGGACTTAAATTTTTGAAAATTAGCATGGATCTTGCCATCTCTAACAAGGTGTGATTCATTCTCTCTGCTACTCCATTTTGTGTAGTTTAGACATTTGTAAGTTTTATTTTGATACCATTATCCCTGCAATAAGTTTGGAATTCATTGGAAGTGAATGCCCCTCCATTTTCTGTCCTGAGAGTGCCAATTTTCTCTTTAACTTCATTCTCAACCAGTTTGAAAAAAGTCTTAAACTTTTCGAATGTTTCTGACTTTTGTTTCAAAAAATAAACCCAAGTCATCCTACTAAAACCATCAATGAAGAGTAAAACATATCTACAACCTCCTAAAGAAGTCTGTATAGGTCCACAAATGTCATTGTGAACCAATTGCAAATGCATATTTGCACGCCGTGAACTTGTTAGAAAAGTCTCTTGAATTTGTTTACTATAAATGCAAGCTTCAAATTTTGCATTTTCTTTCTTAAATTCCCATGTCAAACATGCCACAACTTTATTGGTGAAATATCTTTACTTGTTTCTCTTGCAAAATTATAATTTTGTGGAGTGACTGTTCCTTTCATCCTTAGAAGTTTTCCATATTCATATCATGTCATGACTGTCTTCATATTGTGTTTGATGGAGTTGATTTTTACTAATCCATTCTGCATAACAACTTGATGTCCTGCATGTTGAATTGTGACTAGTGACAACAAATTCTTCTTCAAAGTTGGTACATACCAAACATTTGAAATTAGTCTTTCTCCAATGCCAGGAAAAGAAACCTTTAATACACCTTTTCCACAAGGATTGTGTCTTGTATCATCCATAACAAAGATTGAATTGAGTTGGAATTGTTGTAAATTCCAAAGAAGTCACGTCAAAAAGTCATATGTTTTTTTGACCATGTATCTAAGATCCGAGTATGTTCATAATCAATTTTAAGATATGTGGAGACCTATAATGTTGTTGATTTTGAACTTTGAAGTGTAGTGAATACATATTCTCAGTCATCATCTTCTTGATCATTAACAAATTGTGCCAAATGTTGTTGAAACTTTGGAATTTTTCAATAGAAGTTCGACAATCTTCATCATAATGACCGACCCTGATACATCTTATACAAACAAATTGATTGAAATATTTTCCTCTGCCTTGATTTTGTCCTACGCCTCTTGTTACACAGTAATTTGTCACTGTCTCCCTGTCAGTCTTTCTACTATGTCATGAGTCCAATTCATCCATGCTCATGCTCTCTAATGTTGCCAAATGACCCACTTTGCCAAAGTTTTTGCTATCATCGTGACTGTTGTCAAGATAAACGCGCTAATGGGCGCTCCATAACAGACGGAATGTGCTGCCAGCGTGGACGTACACGTGTTTCCCGCGTTGGTCGAATTTCATGAGACAGCGCGTCTGTTATTCATATCTGATCGTGCTGACATGACCTTCTTTGTTATTCAGCTGTGATGTCAGTGCTCCAGTGCAGTTATGGACCCGCGCTGATCCAGTTTGGGTGAGTTTGTTCTAACAACCGACCTTCCAGATGACTCCAGACCTGGTTGTTGGCCTTGTAAATGTCGCCCTCCTTTCTCTGGCATGTCTGTTTCGTCATTTGAGCCACCTTCCTTGGAGATAAGCTCATCCTCCCACCATTCATGGAGACTCCTCCTATTTAAGCCTCTACCATTGCCATGAGCATCTAGTTTGGAATTCATAGTGCTTGGAGTGTTGCTGCTAGTGTGTGAGTTTGATAGGTAGCTGGTGTGACAAGTGTGGGATTGCTAGGGAGCTTAAGGAAGGTTGTGAAGTGTTTCTTTCTTGTGTAAACTTGTGTGAGAGAGAGCTTTTGTCTTGGGAGATCTACCTCCAAGGGTGAATGCTTAAGAGACTTGCTGGCTGGACCCTCTTGAGAAGGATTTGACGTCAGAACTTTGGTTGTATTCTTCTTTGTTTATTAATAATAGACGACTATCATTATGGTTCCACTCTTATTGTCTTTATGATGGTGTTTGAGTTATATCCTTTCTGACTGATATATAGTTACATCTACTGGATTTTATGCTTGTGTTTGTATCGTTCTTTGCATGTGCAGGTGTCCGCGCAGGAGGATCGTGAGGATTGTGACCAGTCGGGGCAAAAGATCGGGAGCATCAACTCTTCCACAAGTACTAGCATTGGAATCCAGGTAGGCCTTCATCATTGGTCTTTTATGTGTAATTAGGAACCTGCATGTTAGCATTGTTTGATTGTTGCTAGACCATATTGGGACTAGTAGGGATCGCCTCTGTTCGCAGAGGGGATTTACCTCCACAACAATTTGGAAACTCCACTGGGGAGTTTTTTTTATCTTGTTGTTTGATTTGTAAACTTTAGACGGAGCCTGAAGCACGGCTAGATAGCCTTCGAAACGATATTGCTCTGCATTAGCGAAGTAGATCAAAGCCACTTCAGTCCATCTCCAGTTTGGTTTACGAACTGAACAACTTGGAGCTGGCTTCTGTCTCTTTGTGTCTTTGTGTTCATTTTTTCCTTGAGTTTGATTTTTTGCTCTCTTTTCAAAGTTTGGGGATTAGTTCTCTATTTTTGGATTTCCTGGTTCGGTCTGGGAGGTGCCCTGATTGTTTAAAGAGTGATTGCCTTGGTTTGGGAGTTTTTGGCTTGATTGTGCCTGTTTTTTAGCTTCAGCACGGTTTATAATAAAACAATTGCGCTGCCATCGCATAGTCCTTTCTGTTACCTCTTGATCATCCCGTTTATACACTGAACAGTCGCGACGGTTCTGAAAATCGAACCAGCACGATTAAGCCGTGTACTTCCGCGCTGACAGCGCTTTGTTGCTACGCGTGGTTTCTGATCAGCGCATTGTTGCTGTGTATCACCCGCGCTGATACCTGTAGAATTGAATTTCTTCAATTCTGCCTCCTAAGCCTGTTGGTTTTGCTATCCCCTGCTGTTTTCACTTGGTTTATGACTTGATTTCCATTGTCTGAAAATTGAAGCACTTTCTTGTGAAGTCTTGTTGAGCGAATCTTGCTTTTTGTGTCTTGTGACCTAGTTTTGTCATTCCAATTTCTTTGGATCAGCTTTGCTTGGTTACTCGCTTACAAAGGTTCGTTTACTGCTTGCTTTTGGTTTTGTGAAACCTTCCTCTTTGCTTGCTTTTGCTTGGTTGTTTAGGTGATTGTTATTGAACCAGTCTTCACATTGTTTCGATTACTTCTCACTACCCGGACACGGATCACAGTTGTTTGGGGTCAACCGGTTCTTTTCACATTTGTTTGTTATTATTTCTCAAAAGTTTGTTTAATGCACTTTGCCATCAACAAAAAAATCTCTTTTGCTTTGTATTGGTTAATGAGAACTAGAAGCTTTTCGTTTTGATTAATGATTAGTGATCTTAAAGAAAAGATTGTGAATTTCCATTAGCTGCATTAGAGAAACTGTTTGTTGTTTTGTGATCATTTCGTTTGTATGAAAGCCTTCTAACTCTCTCGTAATTAGCATTCATCAAATGGAATGACATATTTTGGCATATAGTTTGCATTTAGGTGATTTTGAGAGATTTCATACGGTAGGGCCTGAAAACCAAAACCTAATTCAAGATCTGTTATGCTCTTAACCTGCAAAGTAATACCCAACACTGAATATGTGAAGAAAAGATACCCAGAACACAGAATAGCAATGATTTTATTATTCAGAGAGAAATGTTCACAGGTCTCTTCGAGGGGGAAACCTCCAATAGAGCAGAGCTCGATTAAAAAAACAAGACACGATGCTCCTCGCAGGGAGTCTCTATCCTTTATATATGACTCATACATGCAATACCACGGGCCAATACCGTGGGTTTTATTAATACCATTTATCTAATACTACCGCCCATTTGCAACTAACTGTGGTCCAGTCATTAATTGCGGGTTAACCACTTACAAATATTAATATGGGCTTTATTGACTCTTGACTATGACGTGATCCCATGACATAAATAAGGGGGTTAGGGTGGGACCCTAACATTCCCCCCCCCTTAAGACTATCCTTGTCCTCAAGGCTAAAGCTGCGGAAACTGCTGAAGAATAGTGGCTGGTTCCCAAGTTGCATCTTCCGGAGAGGTGTCTTTCCATTTGACGAGGACTTCCTTAATCATGCGGCCGCGCAGGTGCTTGTGTCGTGTGTCTAGAACCTGTTCGGGTTGAATCCAGATTAACCCTTCTTCTTCTAATTCAGGTAGACTGGTTTGAACTCGGCAATTGTTCCCAATCACTTTCTTGAGGCACGATACATGGAAAACTGGATGGATTTTTGCCGTAGGTGGCAAAGCCAACTTGTAAGCCACTTCTCCAATGCGCTGAAGTACTTGGTATGGTCCGTAGAATTTTGGAGAGAGCTTTTGACAACCCTTGTCTTTGAGTGATGTTTGCTTATATGGTTGCAGCCTCAAAAAGACCTGATCCCCTTCTTGAAATTGGCGCTCTGAGCGATGTTGGTCGGCCTGTTGCTTCATGCGGTTCTGAGCTTGATGAAGATTCTCGCGAAGATGGGCGAGCATGGTTGCGCAGTTGTGGAGCGATAAAAAGGTGTCTTGTGAACTCCTAATTACCTTCACATTAATTATCAACCCAGGGACGACTTTTTATTTCAAGAGTGTACTCAGTCTGAGGCGGCTATTTACTTAAGAGTAATGTTTTACAGTATAGTGCTTAAAACCCAAAAGTAAATGAATGCTTGAAACAAAATCTAATTGGAACAACAAGAAACTGAAATGTTCTAAACTAAATCATTCATTCAAACAACTATCAATCGAGGATATAGTAGCAATAACTCATTCCTCTAGAAATTGATGGAATAGAGTATGGACCATGGATCTGGGAGCGTGGTAGCGTCTGCTGAGGCTCACGACAACCTTGGACCTTCTCTCACACCAAAGCAATAAATGCAAGTAAAAGGAATGGCAAAAAGCAGAATGAAACGAAATGGACAGCAGTAAATGAAACAACAATTAAAAGAACTAAATCTCGCGAGTTAGAACTGAACTCTCATTCCGCAATCAAATAGCAATCGGCAAAAGCAATTCCAATGATCTTTACTTTACGAGAAGATATTTACAAATGAATTATGGAACAGCATTTATCATATATACACAACACACTAATATAGAAATCTGAGAATATTGGATGATATAACTATGTTTCTAAACAGAATGATGCTACTCTCAAATCCCACAAATATTCATACCAGCACTCTGTTACAGAAATGGCTGAATAAAGATACAATTCGACCACGTGTGAATTCAATTATATAGTGCAGAGTTCTTACATGGAGAAATCATTCATTCATTGATCATAACAGAACATAGCGTATCATATAAAGAATGTATCAGATTGCTACGTAATAAAGATAAACAATCCACACACAAATCACCGTATAATGATACAAAGGCAAGTGTCCTTCGGAGCCGGGCCCTTAGCTGCCGAAGGTACACCGCCTTAGATTACTCCAGACACAGAGACGGAATGAACACCAAGTCTTTTATATTATTCGCATCCACAAAAGTATAACAAAATCAGGTCTCAGTGAGACTCAATGATTAAAGTTTGTTCTAGAACCGTAAAATTACAAAAACAGTCGTCCCTTCCTCTGATCTTTGGTTTCATTTAAATAGAGAAAGATCAGAGCATAGATAATTACAACATGATTTATTTTACAAATTTGGGTTGATTCTAACCAGATGATCAACAAGAAAATATATTTCCCTTCATCTCTTCAACAAAAGCAAGACGAATTTGGGTTTGCAGCTGAGATTTGGAGGACGGCCGCAACTGCAAATCTGAGAAAATCGTGCTCAAAGAACCCTGTGTTTCTCCCTGTACAAGCCGAATTTGGGCAAACCGTTCGTTACCAAAGTTAATTGGGCCCGTTCTGGACAAAACCCATGTTCCGGATTTCTCAAATTCATCTTCATTTGCTCAGAATCTCAACCGTAAAACTGTCACTCCTTAAACCAGCGAATTTCTGAGTTGGCAAATTTAAAAATCAAATCTTCAATCTGGAAGTTACTTTGGAGGCTAAAAATGGTGAATAATGTTATAACCAACTTATTAGAACTATCATTGGTAAAATAATGCATAATCATTAATTTATTAGAAATAAAGGAGAATAAATAATATAAGAGCATAAATCATCATAAAATGGATTTATATAATAAATTATAATAAATGACATGATGAAGAATGGTAGAAATGGGTGGAATAAACATTCACAAGTGACAATAATAATTGCATATTAACGACCCAACATACCCCCACACTCAATATGTTGCATGTCCTCATGCAACGAAAACTGAATATATTGCATGTTCTCATGCAACCCAAAGACAAAAACCATGCGTTAACCAAGCAAGAAAAATTTGAGAATAAATGAATGCTTCCTTAATTAATGAATATTCAATTTTAGCAATCTCGATGAAGGCATAACAATTTTTACATTGACATTTAACTATATGTATGAGGTTGCAGCAAAATATGACATAGATAACAACAAACTTCATTAACCATTTTCCCAAAAACTACAAACCAGATTTTGTTGAAATGTTGCAAGTAGATTTGTAATATATGAAGGCTTCTATGATCCAAAAATCAGATCGTTTTGATGCATGGATCATGAGATATAAACAAAATGGCTGTAGGTGAAAGTGCATGATTTCCGAAATTTTATGAACCAATATTTCTTGAAATTGTGTGGATTTGTATTAATGATACGTATGTGTTTTCCAAAAATTACAAGGATTGAGTTCATAGTTAAAAAAATATGTGGAAATCAATTTCTTCACTGTGTAAAAATGAAATTGTATGCCTTAAATAAGGAAGAAAGTAGAAAACATCCATCATGCATAGCAATTCTACCCCCACACTCAATATGTTGCATGTCCTCATGCAACGAAAACTAAATATATTGCATGTCCTCATGCAACCCAAAGACAAAAACCATGCGTTAACCAAGCAAGAAAAATTTGAGAATAAATGAATGCTTCCTTAATTAATGAATATTCAATTTTAGCAATCTCGATGAAGACATAACAATTTTTACATTGACATTCAACTATATGTATGAGGTTGCAGAAAAATATGACATAGATAACAACAAACTTCATTAACCATTTTCTCAAAAACTACAAACCAGATTTTGTTGAAATGTTGCAAGTAGATTTGTAATATATGAAGGCTTCTATGATCCAAAAATCAGATCGTTTTGATGCATGGATCATGAGATATAAACAAAATGGCTGTAGGTGAAAGTGCATGATTTCCGAAATTTTATGAACCAATATTTCTTGAAATTGTGTGGATTTGTATTAATGATACGTATGTGTTTTCCAAAAATTACAAGGATTGAGTTCATAGTTAAAAAAATATGTGGAAATCAATTTCTTCACTGTGTAAAAATGAAATTGTATGCCTTAAATAAGGAAGAAAGTAGAAAACATCCATCATGCATAGTAATTCCTCCCCCTCTCTGAAAAATTAGCATGTCCTCATGCGATGCTAGAAAACAAATAGAGGTGGTTGCTACCAGCTGTTGAATTCTATGCTTGGTGTAAAACAACATGAAATAAGGGAGGTGTTGAGAGTGAATAAGAATAGCAATGGATGATAAAGAATATGAATGACGTGGTTATAAGAAAGAAATGAATAAAAGGAACACTCCCCCACACTCGAAAATGATATGCTGCTGAAAAAGGGGAAGTGGTAAAGATGTGGAATGAAGGATGACAAATAATGCTCAAAATGGATGTTCAGTAAATTCTCCTAAATTCGTAATAAACCAGAAAATTATGCTATTTTACCTCAAGTTTTACCTCCAAAAGAAAAATGTGGAATGACATATATGTATTGACAGTTGTTGAAGCTGATGTAGGCAAAGTTGGTGCTGAAAGTGATGCAAAAGGTGGAATCCAGGTAAGCACATAATGTCTGAAGAGTTGTTCATGTTCGCAAGTTGCTCGAGCCGCTTCTGTTAGTTGCAATAGTGTGGGCATGCTGTGAATAGAATTTCCCCTGCATACTTGTTGTTCTCCTGTAAACAAATCACTATTTTGCATACAATGTGCTTGAATCCATAGTGTTAGCTTTGAATAGCAACAGATAAGATGCATGCAAAATTGCAATTAGAAAAACTTATGTATACATGCAATACTAATATGTTGTCAAATCAACAAGGTATGGCAAAGTGCAGTAATCATATCGCATGCAATCCCATAATGCATACATTCCCCCCTCCAATTGGAAAATGGGTTCCATAACCATAAAGCATATGAAAGGGGTGGTGTTGATGACAAGGCAAGGGAGTGAACAATACAATAGTAAATGAAGCAGAGTACACATATCAATGATAGGACGGTGAAAGTTATGGTTATATTGAGAGCAAAGTGTGTAAAGATAGTTATGAAGAAGAGATAGGATGCTTTGGATTGATGATATGTTATGAAAAGAGAAAAACGACAGCAATATGCCAAAAAGATGCTTTGCTGATAGTATTCTAGCTGAAAATGATGTGATTGATCATAAAACAATTTCTCATGCATAAAGGTTCAAAACAGGGAAAAGATTAAGGAAATAAATTATCTGATAAAAAGAAAATAAGAAAAGGGTATTATAATAATAATTGACGAAAAAATATAACTTCAATACCATAAGCAGAGCCGCTGCTGCCAGCAGGCGTCCATAGCCTCGGCAGGGTTGCTTTTTAACCCATATGAGCCAGGATCCTCAATTTATAAATGGAGAGTTTTAGTGCTGTTCTACAGAAGAGATCAGTGTGCTGGCGTGGTAACCAGATAACCACACTGCCATTCACTAGGAGGTAGCAAAAGTGATCAGGCCGGCTCGTGATGAGACCTCCTGTTCCAAGGATAATTTGGCTATCCAATGGATCATAACCCTGGTGTGGTGGCCATAATGGGAATGTCACTTTGTTACAGCCTTATGAACATGGTAGGCTGGTTCGTAATGAGACCCCCTATCCTCCATCTGCGAACAAAATTTTGTTGTTATTACACATTTTTATGATAAAAAGAGGGAGGCTCAGTACTCCTTAAGAGCAGGGATGGCAGAAGAAGTTGAACATGTCAATATATAAAAAAAATATACCCATAATCTCATTTATTACAGACAGAGAAGATTATAACCAGGAAGGGTGGAACCAGCATGGTATTAAGATGATCAATCAGTATCATGTACAGCAGAAAACAATGCAGTAAAGTAATATATAAATAATTGTGTCCCTTTTTGAAAAAAAAATCTATCATCAAGGAGCTGTCCTGTTAAAGATCATAACGTGAATGATATTAACTTGCTTCAATAGAATCCATAATTCTTGTTCTCATAAAAGTAGTGTACTTCATGCCATGAAAGAGAATTAGGAAAATGTGGCTGAGATGAACTATGAATAATCCCACAAGAGAAAGGAAGGGTTGCTCTCAAAAATACTCTCAAAGTGTTTCTTTTTTTGAAGGAACAGCAAAAACACTCAAAAAGAAAGTGGTGTTCTGTGTAGGGAACAACAAAGAAAATGCATACCAAAGAAAAGCATACACACAAAAACGCGAAACTGCTGTTCCTTTTGAAAAAGGAACAGCAAAAACACGCACTGCTGTTCCTTTTGAAAAAAGGAACAGCAAAAACTCAAACTGCTGTTCCTTTTGAAAAAGGAACAGCAAAAACACGCACTGCTGTTCCTTTTGAAAAAGGAACAGCAAAAACTCAAACTGCTGCTCCTTTTGAAAAAGGAACAGCAAAAACACGCACTGCTGTTCCTTTTGAAAAAGGAACAACAAAAACTCAAACTGCTGTTCCTTTTGAAAAAGGAACAGCGAAAACACGCACTGCTGTTCCTTTTGAAAAAAGGAACAACAAAAACTCAAACCGCTGTTCCTTTTGAAAAAGGAACAGCAAAAACACGCACTGTTGTTCCTTTTGAAAAAAAAAAACAACAAAAACTCAAACTGCTGTTCCTTTTGAAAAAGGAACAGCAAAAACACGCACTGTTGTTCCTTTTTTCAAAAGGAACAGCAAAAACTCAAACTGCTGTTCCTTTTGAAAAAGGAAAAACAAAAACACGCACTGCTGTTCCTTTTGAAAAAGGAACAGCAAAAACTCAAACTGCTATTCCTTTTGAAAAAGGAACAGCAAAAACACGCACTGTTGTTCCTTTTGAAAAAAAGGAACAACAAAAACACACCAAATGCTGTTCCTTTTGAAAAAGGAACAACAAAAACACACCAAATGCTGTTCCTTTTGAAAAAGGAACAGCAAAAACACACCCAACGTGAAAGTGCAAAAGTGTTGTTCCATTTCGAAAAGGAACAGCAAAATGAACTGTGAAAAAGGAACAACAAAATGAATGGCTGAACCAAAAAGTGCTATTCCTTTAGAAAATAAATAGCAAAACGAAAATGATGTCCCTTTGAAAAAGGAACAGCAGGAACGACAAAAATGCACACAAATGTTGTTCCTTTAGAAAAGGAACAGCAAAATACACAACCATAAAATGCAAACACGCAAAGAATGAATTAGCTGTTCACTGCATTGATGCTTTTGAATGAAGCAACACCTGAAACACAAAATATAAAAGAAATTAGAAAAGAAACAACATTTTATTTAAAAAACAATATGTAAATTAAGTTACAACAGCTATGATATTATGTAAAAAAAATGATCTTTTTGAAAAATGTTTTGGCAGCAGTGACAAGACATGAATCTTGAAATTGAAATCAATTCTTCATTTGTTCTATTATGAATCCGTTGGGTAATGATTTGGATAAAATTCCTTTGTTTTATAAAAATTTCTTTGAAAAATCACTCGTCCATAAATTGACCTTCTTTATTTTCCCAGGACCTGCAAAAAACGAGTGTCTACCTGCAATAAAACATTAAATCATGAAGAAAGAGAGGTGTACGGGCTCCCTTAATCCAAGAATTATGTAAAAAACTAACAAGTAGTCACTCTGTAGAACAAATCCACAGAGAAAATAACAAAGTAAAATTTATTTGTTACCTGCGGGAGAGCAGTGGTCGACCATACTAACCAGCAGTGTTTTAATCACAACTTCTTTGTTTTTCGTCCAAATTGAGTGATTCCAAAGCCAAATGAGAGATAATTCAAAGGTGTATCTCCAATAGAAACAGGTTTTAAAAACTCAATGATATGATATGTCAAATTTGTTTAGAACAACCTGCATAATAGAGTCATTTTCGATTACCCGGCTTAGACCAACAATTGATATTTCAAGCATAACTTTTTCGTTTGATGTCGGATTCGAATGATTCAAATTGGAAATGAAAGTAGATTCATTTATTTATCTACAATAGAAACAGGTTTTGAAGAGAAGAAGAATTGATGGGTCAAATACTGTAAGGAACAACCGGAAAGACATAGTTTTAAGGGTGCTGATTTACGATAGACAGTCAGTATTTTGATCATAACGTCCCCATACGATATCGAAAATGAGTGATTCAAATTGTATTGTAAACTAGATTCATAGGGGAATTTACCATAGAAACAGGTTTTAAAAATTCATTCATTTAGGCCTCCAAAAACGGACTGTCCCAACTCTGTTCCTGAGCTGCCCGCTAGACATCCGGTCAATGTTTTGGCTCTAACTTTTTCGTTTCAAATCCAAATTGAGTGATTAAAATTGGGTTAGAAAGTAGACATCAAGGGCTACTTGGGGTAGAAACAGGTTTTAAAAATATTCACTTTTGGTCCCTCAAAACATGACTGTCCCGACTATTTTTCCAGAAAGTTCATCAAGCCCGCAAGCCAAAAAAATGAAATTCAAGCATTTTTTCAAATTGGTGATAAAAATGAAAATGAGTGTTTGTAGAACTTATTATTTCTATTATGATTCATCTACATACACAAATAGATTGAAATATTTATCACCGATGTTGATTTCGATAGCGTGTTGCAACAAAAGAAACAACTAGTTTTACAAAAATAAAAAAAATGTGTTTGTTTTATTTATTTATTTATTTTATTTTCTCCACTATCCTACTCTTCTTTGAGAATTGATTATGTTTATGTATAAGAGTCTTTCCAGTGGAACCATGTTAGAAATAAGGCCTCATGTATGCACATACCCAAATTCGAAAAATGCATGTTGATAAAAATTAGGGTATGAGAAGCCAACTTCCCTTCAAAAAATGGTATCAAAAATTGTTGAAGCATGGAGTGATGTTGCAACCAAATGATGGAGTGAAACCAATCTTCAATGTATCCTTTATTTTCTTGATTTCGCATAGCCATCATATCATGAAGTTCTTGAACTTTTAAAATAGTTTGTTGATGCATAGTAAAAGAAACCTCATTTTCTTCCATAGCTTCTACAATTTTTGCATTTGAAACATTCTG
This sequence comes from Pinus tabuliformis, assembly GCA_031772625.1. Lineage (NCBI taxonomy): Eukaryota > Viridiplantae > Streptophyta > Pinopsida > Pinales > Pinaceae > Pinus > Pinus tabuliformis. The sequence goes on from CM062812.1 coordinate 91,889,169, forward strand.
AATCTCATTGTAGGTTTTCTCTAATAACACATGTGAGATAGAATGGGTGGGAAGGGTGAGTAAATTTTCCAGTTCAACATTGTAAGCATGTTGTACTGGTTTATTATGGTGAGGGTGTGGAATTAGTTGAGCTGGAAAATGTGTATGGAATGGAGCATTTTGATGATGTGGCTGATTGGGTTGTGTGAATGGTTTTGATGGGCAAGCAAGGTGTTGTGAAAGAGCTGGTGGAGAATATGGAGAATGTGCTTGTGCTACAAGATGAGGGAGAGTAGTCATGCCATCATAAGATGAACCATGCCCAACTTGTAAACAAGATAGGTGGTTATATTGAAATTGACATGGCTGCCCTAACACATTAACATTCCATAATGGATTATGCAAGTATGACAATGGAGAAAAAGTGTTTTGAACCATACCTATAGGCCTTGTTGCAGCTTTCTTACCTCTTTGATATGCTACTTCTATCCTAGATAAGGAAGAGTGAATATCTATGAGATGCTCCTTTCGGTCATGAGAACAAAACATTTCATCAAATTCTTTATTTTTATGAACCTGCAAAACATCCAATTTTTCATTTAGAGAGCTAATAAAATCAACTTTAAAATGTTCAAATAACACATTGATTTCAGCTCTTATGTCTCCTGTTCTTGTAGCAGATTTGGAAAACAAAGAAAAAACATCTCTAGGATTCTTACCAGCCTTGGAGATTCCTCTTGAATACCTTATGCACAACTCACAAACATCATCATATGATAACTGAAAAACATCACCCTTTCCTATCAGATTTAAAAGTTCTAAAAATTCATCTTTGATTCCTTTAAGAAGGAGTGTTTTTAAGATCTCTTTTTCCAAATGCTTATATTTTGATTTTTGAAGGTTGTATTGAAATCGATCTACATAGTCCTCCAAACTTTCATCTTCCCCTTGTATCATACCGAAAATATCTTCATTGGATTTGCAATAGTCTTGGTACTTCTTCAAGAATATGTTCTTCATGTCCTCCCATGATTGGATGCAATTCCCACCTAGGCTCATGAACCATCGGAGAGCTGCTCCTTTTAGAGTAAGAGGAAACACTTTCAATCTTTGATCGTCAGTACAATAATCATATCCTCTACAAAGTATTTCAAACTCAAATAAAAATGTATCTGGATCTTCATTTGCTAAACCATGAAAATTTGGTAAAGATGGGGGAATTATGTGCATTTGTGTCACTCCTAGATCTTTGATAGGAAATTCAAAAGTAGAAACGTGAGCCATTTCTTACCATAATAGAAGATGTTCTTCATGTGTTTCTTCGAGGCTCCTGCTTCAATTGTTCCTGTCAATTAGTTAGTGAAATGGGTGGTGCTTACATCACCACTTAAGTGAAATCATGTGATTTTTTTTTTTTTTTTTTTTTTTTTTAAATTTCTATTTTTCCTAATAATTTACACAAAAATTCAAACATCTATTTCTACTCTAGGTTCTTTAACAGTCCTGCTGGAAAGCGAACGGGGGAGCAGGGCTTTTACATGCTCCGTACGCAGGTTCTTATCTTTCGTTTTTAAGATCCAACTCTTCCCTAGCAGGCACTCATCAGATTCACACTACTCTTTAGAAATGGCTACACTCTCCCCGGCAACGGCGCCAAAATGTGGAGCGATAAAAAGGTGTCTTGTGAACTCCTAATTACCTTCACATTAATTATCAACCCAGGGACGACTTTTTATTTCAAGAGTGTACTCAGTCTGAGACGGCTATTTACTTAAGAGTAATGTTTTACAGTATAGTGCTTAAAACCCAAAAGTAAATGAATGCTTGAAACAAAATCTAATTGGAACAGCAAGAAACTGAAATGTTCTAAACTAAATCATTCATTCAAACAACCATCAATTGAGGATATAGTAGCAATAACTCATTCCTCTAGAAATTGATGGAATAGAGTATGGACCATGGATCTGGGAGCGTGGTAGCGTCTGCTGAGGCTCACTACAGCCTTGGACCTTCTCTCACACCAAAGCAATAAATGCAAGTAAAAGGAATGGCAAAAAGCAGAATGAAACGAAATGGACAGCAGTAAATGAAACAACAATTAAAAGAACTAAATCTCGCGAGTTAGAACTGAACTCTCATTCCGCAATCAAATAACAATCGGCAAAAGCAATTCCAATGATCTTTACTTTACGAGAAGATATTTACAAATGAATTATGGAACAACATTTATCATATATACACAACACACTAATATAGCAATCTGAGAATATTGGATGATATAACTATGTTTCTAAACAGAATGACGCTACTCTCAAATCCCACAAATATTCATACCAGCACTCTGTTACAGAAATGGCTGAATAAAGATACAATTCGACCCCGTGTGAATTCAATTATATAGTGCAGAGTTCTTACATGGAGAAATCATTCATTCATTGATCATAACAGAACATAGCGTATCATATAAAGAATGTATCAGATTGCTACGTAATAAAGATAAACAATCCACACACAAATCACCGTATAATGATACAAAGGCAAGTGTCCTTCGGAGCCGGGCCCTTAGCTGCCGATGGTACACCGCCTTAGATTACTCCAGACGCAGAGACGGAATGAACACCAAGTCTTTTATATTATTCGCATCCACAAAAGTATAACAAAATCAGGTCTCAGTGAGACTCAATGATTAAAGTTTGTTCTGGAACCGTAAAATTACAAAAACAGTCGTCCCCTCCTCTGATCTTTGGTTTCATTTAAATAGAGAAAGATCAGAGCATAGATAATTACAACATGATTTCTTTTACAAATTTGGGTTGATTCTAACCAGATGATCAACAAGAAAATATATTTCCCTTCATCTCTTCAACAAAAGCAAGACGAATTTGGGTTTGCAGCTGAGATTTGGAGGACGGCCGCAACTGCAAATCTAAGAAAATCGTGCTCAAAGAACCCTGCGTTTCTACCTGTACAAGCCGAATTTGGGCAAACCATTCTTTAACAAAGTTAATTGGGCCCGTTCTGGACAAAACCCATGTTCCGGATTTCTCAAATTCGTCTTCATTTGCTCAGAATCTCAACCGCAAAACTGTCACTCCTTAAACCAGCGAATTTCTGAATTGGCAGATTTAAAAATCAAATCTTCAATCTGGAAGTTACTTTGGAGGCTAAAAATGGTGAATAATGTTATAACCAACTTATTAGAACTATCATTGGTAAAATAATGCATAATCGTTAATTTATTAGAAATAAAGGAGAATAAATAATATAAGAGCATAAATCATCATAAAATGGATTTATATAATAAATTATAATAAATGACATGATGAAGAATGGTAGAAATGGGTGGAATAAACGTTCACAAGTGACAATAATAATTGCATATTAATGACCCAACAACGGTGTTGTAGGAGTTGATCCACTGCTTGTACTTTGGAGCATCCCTTGAGATAAGAAGTAGGGGAAGGCGGAAGTTGACCATAGACTGCTTCATAGGGAGTCATTTTGGTGGTGGCATGATAGTTGGTGTTATACCACCATTCAGCCAGAGGTAACCACTGTGCCCAAAGGTGTTGCTTTTCTGAAGTGAAACACCGAAGGTAGGTTTCTAGACATTTGTTGACAGCTTTGGTTTGACCATCTGTTTGCGGATGATATGAAGTACTGAGTTTGAGTTGAGTGCCTTGTATTCTGAAGAGTTCCTGCCAAAAATTGCTGGTGAAGATCGGGTCGCGATTGGACACTATAGAAGTGGGCATGCCATGTAATTTCAAGATCTGATCCATGAAAGATTGAGCAACCAACGTTGGTGTAAACGGGTGGGGTAGGGCACAGAAATGAGCATACTTCGACAGTCGGTCCACAACCACCATGATGACTGACTTGTTCCCTGACTTTGGAAGACCTGTAATGAAATCCATAGAAACCTCCGTCCAAATTGATGCCGGAATGGGCAATGGTTGTAATGTGCCTGGTGTGTTGACGGTTTCCCCTTTGTGGCGTTGACAGACATCACATTCGGCTACGAAAGTAAGGACGTCCTTTTTCATGCCTGTCCAAAAGAATGATCTTTTGGTGCGAGTATACGTCTTCTGAAAGCCCAAATGTCCTGCAATGGGAGATGAGTGCAATTCTGCCAAAATGCGACTTTTGAGGGTAGATGTTGGTGATATTACGAATCTGTCCTTGTAGCGAAGAATATCATTCTGCCACGAGTAGCCCTTGCTGGAATTAGGATCTACCTGCAATTGAGAAATGAGTTGGGAGAGCCCTGGGTGTGAAAACCATTCCCTGCGAGCCTCTTCAATCCAGTCTGGAATGGGAAGGGAAATTGCGAGCAGAGTACTTTCCTCCTCAAATTGCTGCCATAATGCATCTGCTACACTGTTGTCTTTCCCTTTCTTGTAAATGATCTCATAATCATATCCCAACATTTTGGCTAACCATTTATTTTGTTGTGGGGAGGATAGGCGTTGCTCCAAAAAATATTTAAGACTGTGATGATCTGTGCGGATTTGGAAACGTCACCCCAATAAGTAAGGTCGCCAGGTCTCGACTGCATGTAAGATGCCCATCATTTCCTTCTCGTAGGTAGATTGGCCCAGATTCCTCCCACTGAGTTGTTGGCTTGTGAAGGCCAATGGTCGCCCTTCCTGCATTAAGACCGCCCCAATACCTGTACCCGAAGCATCACATTCAATGACAAAGGATTTGGTGAAGTCAGGTAGTGCTAAGACTGGAGTGGTACACATGGCGTTTTTGAGAGCGGTAAATTCCTGTTGTGCTTCCTCGTTCCAGAAGAAGGAATTTTTCTTTAGGAGTTGAGTGAGGGGCTTCGCTATGCGGCCATAGTTGCGGACAAATTTACGATAATAGCTGGTGAGACCCAAAAATCCTCTCAAGCTCTTCAAAGTCTTAGGTTGAGGCCATTCTTGCATTACCTGGATCTTTTTGGGGTCCACCTTGACACCTTCACGCCCCACAATGTGGCCCAAATACTCAACTTCTTCCATGCCAAACGAACACTTAGATATCTTGACAAATAATTTATGCTTGCGGAGCAGTTGCAAGAGTAGATCTACATGCTGAAGATGTGCCGCCCAAGTGCCACTATAGATGAGAATGTCATCGAAGAAGACAAGGACAAATTTTCTGAGATATGGTTTGAGGATGTGATTCATAAGACTCTGAAAACTAGAAGGGGCATTACAGAGACCAAATGGCATGACCAGGAACTCATATTGGCCTTCATGAGTTCTGAAAGCCGTTTTGGGAATGTCGACTTCCTTCATGCGAATTTCGTGGTAGCCGGAGCGAAGATCCAACTTAGTGAAGAATTGAGCCCCATTGAGTTCGTCCAGCAAATCGTCAACCACCGGAATGGGAAATTTATCTTTGACTGTCAACTTGTTGAGGGCCCTGAAGTTGGGACACATCCGCCACTCCCCATCTTTCTTGAGGACCATGACCACTGGGGATGAATAAGGACTAATGCTGGGACCAATGACACCTGCTTCCAACAATTCCTTGATGATTTTTTCTATTTCATTCTTTTGAGTGAACGGATATCTGTATGGCCGCACATTTGGGGGTTGGGCCCCTGGAACCAAGGTGATGCTATGATCATGTTCCCCTCACGAGGGTGGAAGCCCATGAGGCTTGTCAAAGACCGTCCGATGGTTATTTAAAATCTGCTGCATCTTAGGATGAATTAGCGGAGACCTGGTTTCGACTACCTGGATGGCATTATTTTGAGCTACCACTCCATGATGGCCCTTTTTTAACAATTTTTCCATCCGATGCGAGCTGATGACAGAGGGGGCTCCCACCTGGAGGCCACGGAGGGTATGTGTGGAGTTGTTGTACTTAAAACTCATATATAACTCCTGGAAATCCATTGTGATTGGCCCAAGAGTGCGAAGCCATTCAGCGCCTAGGACAATGTCGCATCCCCCCATGTGTATGGCAAACATGTGGGTTTTCAACTGATAATCCCCCATTTGAAGTTTGACATTTTCACAGCGGCCTTCACATTTCATTGTGCCCCCATCTGCAATTTGGACTTGGAAGTTAGAAACTGCCTGTACAAAACAATGCGCTGCTTCGGCGATTTTTTGATGGATGAAATTATGGGTACTTCCACTATCAATCAAGACTACTACTGGGTGATGTTTAAGAAAACCCCTGATTTTGAGAGTTTGAGGGGAAGAAATTCCTGCCAACGCATTGAGTGAAATAACTGGTTCATCAGATACAATCTCCTTTTGGTTGTCTTCTTCGATCACCTCCAGTTCCTCAAGTGGTGGATCTTCCTCGGTGGAGCTGTAGTCAGTGGCATCTATTTGAAAAAACTTGGGCTCCTTGCATTTATGACCAGAGGAATATTTTTGATCACAGTAGTAACATAGTCCTTGCTTCCTTCTTTCGGCCATTTCCTGAGGTGACACCTTTTGGACCTTAAGTGTCTGAGTTGTGTTGTGAGCTTGTGGGGGACGACCTTTAGTGGGGAAATTGGGGCGGCTGTATTGGGCTGTTATGGCACGTTCCACCTTACGAGCTACCTGGCAAGCCTCCGTCCACGTGGGAGGGTGGTGGAGTAGAACTTGAGCTTTGATGGCTTCTTTAAGACCACTGATAAAACATTTCGTGTAGAAATCATCTGAGAGACTCTGAGTGCGGAAGGCTAAGGCTTCAAAAGCGGTGATATATTCATCCACTGTACCCGTCTGTCGGAGCTTAGTGAGATGTCCCAAAAAGGAGTCTCCCTGTTCAAAGCGATCTCGAAGAGCTTTGGAAAATTGGGCCCAACTCGGAAAAGGTCCATTGCGACGTTGATGCCATTCCGCCCATTGCCATCGTTCATTGTCCAAGTACATGGTCCCCACCATAAGCTTAGTCCAATCATCTTGGAGACGATTCAATTTGAAATACTGGTCCATTTGTGCTAGCCATGCGAATGTGTGAGAACCGTCAAATTTCTGCATATCCAACTTGGGAGGTCGCTGACTGGGTGGTGAATGGGTGTGCCAGACGTGAGGAGAGTGGCTAGACTCACCCTCATGGTGTTCATGGTCATTATACGGTTCCTCGAGAGCTGGCTCCTTGCCCTTATCGAGTGCTTGCCGTACCTAGCTAGTTAGTCCGCTAATCATATTTTTGAGGTCGTTCATATCTGCTTCAATTTTGTCTAGCCTTTCATTGGCCATCGCTTGAGCTCTAGTTTCTACCATACACCAACTTGATGAAAAATTGGGACCGCCAAATTTTTTTTTTCTAATAAATTGAATGGTACCACCGTGCTCAGCTCGTCGTCCTGATGCTGATGGGCTAGATCACAAATAAGCACTTCGGAAGATCTCAGCCTTGTTTTTTTTTTTTTGGAAAACTCCTAATGGAGTTTTACTCCTTCTTGATCAATACTGCAGTCGCCAAATCCTCAAAATGTCAATGCCGCCAAAAGTCCTGCGAAAAGTATATCCAGGTACAGGAACCCTTCACAACTACTCCGATCTGGTGGATCTGAGAGATCTGAATGGTGGAACAACTGCTTCTGCTGATCTGATGGAGCTGCGGGACTGATGTCTGCTGCTGCTGCACTTGCTGATCTGGAATAGATGATGTGTGATCCCCCGATAGAAAGGGAACTATGGTCTTGAGGAGTGTCAGGTGCTACAGATCGCAATATACATAAGGGTCTGACAGTAGTACTCGGCCCAATTTTTCAGGGCTCTAACTAAGGAGGATCGACCGTACCCTTAGCCGTACAACCCGACTACCCTATCGTACGGGCGAGTAATCTCTCCGAGTGCTGTTCTCGGTTTACTGTAGCCACAAGACGACCGAAGGTTTATCTATGGCGAGGTTTCAAGGGAGCTAGGGGGCTTCCTATATACCCAGAAGGTACGTGGAAGATAGTCCGTGCGCGGTTCTGTCTAATGCGCTACTACTCGAAGGGGTACCCATAGGGGTTACAAGGGAGTCCAACAGACGTGACCACCTCTTGTATTTCATGCGTGCATGCCTCCCCAAATCCGCAGGTTTATGCGCTTAACGACAGATCCCGTGGTTTAAAGACACCAGAACACGTCTCTAGCCAAATTTTTTTTTTTTGCTAAAAATTGGAGATCCCACCGAGCCCTGGAAAGTGCTATGATACCACTTGTTATGCTCTTAACCTGCAAAGTAATACCCAACACTAAATATGCGAAGAAAAGATACCCAGAACACAGAATAGCAATGATTTTATTATTCAGAGAGAAATGTTCACAGGCCTCTTCGAGGGGGCAACCTCCAATAGAGCAGAGCTCGATTACAAAAACAAGACACGATGCTCCTCGTAGGGAGTCTCTATCCTTTATATGTGAATCATACATGCAATACCACGGGCCAATACCGTGGGTTTTATTAATACCATCTATCTAATACTACCGCCCATTTGCAACTAACTGTGGTCCCGTCATTAATTGCGGGTTAACCACTTACAAATATTAATATGGGCTTTATTGACTCTTGACTATGACATGATCCCATGACATAAATAAGGGGGTTAGGGTGGGACCCTAACAAGATCAACCGTAAAATGAACTGAATGAACTTAAAAACGCATTGGAACATAACGCTCACTGTTAGAGGTCTAGGCTAGAGACGTGCTCCGGCGTCGTTAAACCTAGTCACTGTTGTTTCACATTACGGTTGGGTGATTCCTCCTTTTGTGACTCGATAGTGGTCTAGCACGGACTTGAGCTCCCACGTACTGTCGCGTATATAGGGGAGACCCCACTAGGTTATCATCCTTTACCCACAGGAAGCCGTGTCTTCCGCCTTACAAGCCGTAATGCACCGAACACAGCATTCGGGAAGATTGACTGCCGTACGGAAAGTCCTTGGTTTTCATATGATTCCCAAGGTGTATATGCAGTTTTACGGGTTGTCTGGTAAACCCTTTGCCTAGTTTCTCCAGAGTAGTCACTTTTGATCCTTTTTGGACTCCTTAAAAGAAAAGGCTCACTTGAGCAGTTTGTCACTTCGGGCTCACAAAACATTCGAAGGCGACTAGAGTCACCTTTTTATCCTTTTTTCAACTCTTAAAACATGAAAAGGTCAAGTTCAGTTCCTTTGTCTTAAAATTTATTCGGTCGCGTTCACATTTACCCGATTAGATCTTGTTTGCGTTAGCTTGAGTAGGCTTCTTTTCGTTCTCGATGGAAACTTTTCCGGGGTTCACCAACCCAGGGATCCCCTCTGACGGGAACCCTGGTCATTTCGCTCCTTTTGGTCCCTCCCAGGGTTAACTGTTGGGTTGCCGGTTTGGTTGTTCGCAACCTCTTTGGTCCCTACTGTCTCACCGTCTAGTCAATCCGTTCCTCCACCCGAACAACATCATGTTGATTCTAAGGTGGATCTCTCCCCTTCTATGCCCACTTCTACGTCCTCATCTTCTACTTCACTTGGTGAAAGTATAGATTTGAGTAACCAAGTGGCTAAGAAGAAGAAGAAGACGAAGAAGAAGAAGGCTCCTAAGGGAGAGGTTACAAGTGCAGCTACCCCCTCGAGTACACCTGAAGTCGGGCCCCCTTCCGCTCCTCCGTGGAAGGTCAAGTTTCCTTGTCCATTATGCAAGGAGGACCATCTTCTTCACGATTGTCTTGGCATTCCCAGGGTACTAGAAGTATGATCTCGCAATCCGGCCCGCCCCTCATCATCCTCTGAAGCTCACGGTGATGCTACCTTATCAGTTGGGAATGGTAAGGGAAAAGGGAAGATTCGAATCCCCTGTAGACTTTGTGAAGGCAATCATCCCCTTCACCTTTGTCCACTCATGGATAAAGCCTCCATTGTCTTGGAAAGTCTTACAACTCCTTCACCCCAACTTCCCGTTGGTTATCAACGTCTCTCTGTTGCCGCAGATCGTTCCCCTGCTGACAAAGAGATTGATTCATATTCTTCTCTTGTCCAGCCTCCTCTTCCCAAACCTAGCTATGCCCAGCCTGTTCCAGACCAGCCATTGGTCGGAACGAGTGTCGCCTCGAGTTCACCACCCGTCGATCACTCTGTTTCAGAAGAGCATCACTCCCATGTTCTTCTCGTCTCCTCAGATTCTCCTGAGTCTGGAAATGACTCTCCTATCCCAGCTGCTCCCAAGAGTCCTGCTTCAGTTCCTTTAGAGCAGGGGGTCAATCATATGATTCCCCCACCAAGTAGTTCAGTCGTTTCCTTCGACTGGAGTCGTTTGACTACCTCCCCCCTTCCATCCCATGTGCCTTTCTGGGTCACGGTACATGCCTATAATAAGGCGATACCTGGCACTGTGTTGGATGAGGGAGCATCGGTTAGTCTTATGCCTGCCACTACTTGGCAAGCCTTGGGTTCCCCACAACTTGTGCCAGTCGCACCGAATCTGATGGCTTTTAACGGAGGAACTAGTCAACCATTAGGGATCCTTCCACAGTTCTCTGTTACTTTGGGAGGCAAGACCGTCTATATAGACGTATCAGTTACCCAAGGTGCTTTAGACTTCAGTCTTCTCCTTGGCCGTGACTATGTTTATGCCATGGGGGCCCTGGTCTCTTCACTTTTCCGGGTGGTTTGCTTTCCACACGATGGAAGAATAGTGACGATAGATCAATTATCGTTCGTCCGTCCCCGGGTGCCTCCTGCGCAGTTGTCATCCCCTCCTGGTTTTCATCCACCAGTTGCATCTACCCCACGACAGATCAACTACGTGGCCACCTATCCCATGCCTGGATCCAGTGATGCCGTCATTGTGCATAGTGTCTTGGGGGCATTGGGCCCTAACTTCCAAGATGTTTCCCTTCCATCGGGAGTGGCACTCTTGGAAGCCCCGACTTCCTGTTCATTATGATGAAGTTCGGGTGGAGCATAGTTCGTTTCCTTGTGTCAAGCTCCTTAAAACAATGAAACTAGGGGTCCAAGCATAGTTCTTGATCTTGTGTCAAGCTCGTTAAAAAATGAAACAATTCCCCCTTTCCAATCGCGTCTTTCAATTAAGATCTCGTAAAGCTTCATTCCTTCCACTTTGTTGAATGCAATGAAGCTTGGGGGGGCATGTACCTCATCCTGCGCCATTGCACTGGGGGCATGCGCATTTCCAACAAGCAGAGTCCTTCCTGGTTCAAGCTTGTGTCCCGAGGATAGTTTTGATCTTGTGGCGACCTCGTTAAAAAACGAAACAATGTGTCCCGAGGATAGTTTTGATCTTGTGGCGACCTCGTTAAAAAACGAAACAAGGTGGTCGAGCATAGTTCCTGATATTGTGTCAAGCTCATTAAAAAAAATTAAACAAGGGTTATGAGGATAGTTCTTTTACTATGTCAACCTCATTAAAAAATAAAACAACTCCTCCTTTTCCAAATCGAGTCTTTGATTAAGATCTCGTAAAATATAAGTCGAGTCTTTCATAGATCTCGAGAGTGAACGTTCATTCCATCCACTTTGTTGAATGCAATGAAGCTTGGGGGGCATGTACCTCGATTTGCGTCATTATGCTGGGGGCATGTGAGCTTATAACAAGCATAGTTTTTCATTTCAAGCTTGTGTAAACATGAAACCGAATCCAAGCAAAGTTCTCCATGGTTCAAGCTTGTGTAAAAATGAACCCATACCCGATTGACATCTCGTGATTGCCATTTTTATCCGTTGAATTCTGCTAGATGAACCTTGGTTGTTTTCATTCCATTGCCACCATCTCTTTGGCCAATCATATGATCTCACTTGGTTGTTTATCCTTTCCTGAGGAACCGCAACGATGAGTGGTTTTATTAGCCAGCCTCTTGACCATTACATGTTTTGAGCAGTTCCACGAACCAGTTGCTACCCGTTATGCCACTCGTTCCTCTAGGACGAGTCTCCTTTAAGCTCTTTTCTAACTCGTAAAATATGAAAAGATTGCCAAGTATTTTTCCCTTTTTGACTCGTTAAAGAGAATAAAAATGGAGGTCTACTTTCAGCTCTTTTCCGACCGTTTAAAGACGAAACGATTGCCAAGTTATTCCTCTCGACTCGTTAAATGTAAATGAGAGGCGGTCGTCTTTAAACCCTTTTCCGACCGTGTAAAAATGAAAAGATCGTCGGACCTTTGTCGTTTTAGGTTCGTTAACGGTTACGAAGCGACGTGGTTTCGATCGCTTTTTTACTTTTTCAGATCAGAATCACTACTCATGAAAAGTACTCCTCGATCGTAATGATTGGGCAGTTCTTTCGAGCATTGTTTTATACTTTTTCGGGCTCGAGAGACACAACTTTACGAAAAAGGACCCCCCTGGAGTTTACTTTTCTGCTATCTTTTCAGACTCTCTAAACATGAAAAGACGCCGAGTTCTTCCTTTGTCAGACTCGTTAAAACTTAATGACATCGGATTCTGTCGTAATGATGCCTTACAAGCATATGCTATCCCCGTCAAGCTTGTTAAAAATAACTGGGGTACTCGCCAGAAATGGTGGGGAAAATGGACCCATGATTATTGTCATGTCGGCAGTATGCCGCTCTTGAACATGGCACTTGTCTACTTTCATGTCTGGGTGGGGACATCTCATCTCGTTTTTCACTTGCCTCCGTGGATTTGGGATATCCTATTTGACCTCTCATCTACTCATTGCCTTGTCACCATGACCCTTGATCATTTAATGTCAAATACTGCCAAGTCCACTGTCGTGTCGCCGATATGTTCAAGAGAAGTTGACCTCTGCAGCATTACAACCTCCCTCAGATGCCTCACATAATTCTGATTCACCACAACATTCTTCCTTTGTCTCGTGTCAATGATGTGGGAAACACTATGGCCCACCTTTGATCAAGGTCACTTCCTGTCGACTTCAACTCATTATCTAGGAAGCTGATCTAGAGACTCCTTTCCGGTTCCTTGGAGCCTGCATGCCTCAATGGTAGGTTCTTCGTGTTCGACGAGAGGTTTTCATCATTGGCCTCCGATCGAATGATTCTACAGGTGTTCGACGCCAACTCACTGATTCGCACGCCGTAGATTGTACCTATAGTACCTTGAGGGCCATTGTCATTATTGGTGGTACCTCTCGCGTCTGTTAACAGCTTTCACTATTGGCTGGTAATCAGACGATGTTCATACATGTTCGACTTCAACTCCTGTATTCGCATGCTTGGACTTGTACTCTCTTCGGGTCGAGATGGAGTGCAAGACCCTGGATTTTGTCTGTTGGAATCCAGGCTACGATTTGTCGCTTATTATGATCATTACATGACTCATTGATGGATGGCTGCGACCATACCTGAGTCTTAATGGATGGCTGTGACCATACCTTTATTATCATCACGGTCTCATTAATTGGGTGGCTGCGTCCATACCACAGACCTCTTTCATATGTCTTTTGGATGGCTGCGCCCATGCCTAGACTACATGTAATTGATTATCAAAGATATCAGTTGTACATACGTGCAGGTTCTTCCTGGTGGTGTTCCAGTTCAGCCAGTTTCGTAAAGCATTTCACCCCTCCCACTCTCTCGGGCTTCATGCTTTAGGGGGCATCTGTTACATAGTAATTTGTCACTATCTCCCTGTCAGTCTTTCTACTGTGTCATGAGTCCAATTCATCCATGCTCATGCTCTCTAATGTTGCCAAATGACCCACTTTGCCAAAGTTTTTGCTATCATCGCGACTGTTGTCAAGATAAACACGCTGATGGGTGCTCCATAACAGATGGAATGCGCTGCCAGCACGGAAGTACACGTGTTTCCCGCACTGGTCGAATTTCATGAGATAGCACATCTGTTATTCATATCTGATCGCGCTAACATGACCTTCTTTGTTGTTCAGCTGCAATGTTAGTGCTCCAGTGCAGTTATGGACCCGTGCTGATCCAGTTTGGGCGAGTTTGTTCTAACATCCGGCCTTCCAGATGACTCCAGACCTGGTTGTTGGCCTTGTAAATGTCGCCCTCCTTTCTCTGGCATGTATGTTTCGTCATTTGAGCCACCTTCCTCGGAGATAAGCTCATCCTCCCACCATTCATGGAGACTCCTTCTCCTATTTAACCCTCTACCATTGCCATGAGCAGCTAGTTTGGAATTCATAGTGCTTGGAGTGTTACTGCTAGTGTGTGAGTTTGATATGTAGCTGGTGTGACAAGTGCGGGATTGCTAGGGAGCTTAAGGAAGGTTGTGAAGTGTTTCTTTCTTGTGTAAACTTGTGTGAGAGAGAGCTTTTGTCTTGGGATACTCTACCTCCAAGGGTGAATGCTTAAGAGACTTGCTGGCTGGACCCTCTTGAGAAGGATTTGATGTCAGAACTTTGGTTGTATTCTTCTTTGTTTAATAATAATAGACGACTATCATTATGGTTCCACTCTTATTGTCTTTATGATGGTGTTTGAGTTATATCCTTTCTGACTGATATATAGTTACATCTACTGGATTTTATTCTTGTGTTTGTATCGTTCTTTGCATGTGCAGGTGTCCGTGCAGGAGGATCGTGAGGATTGTGACCAGCCGGGGCAAAAGAACGGGAGCATCAACTCTTCCACAAGTACTAGCGTTGGAATCCAGGTGGGCCTTCATCATTGGTCTTTTATGTGTAATTAGGAACCTGCGTGTTAACGTTGTTTGATTGTTGCTAGACCATATTGGGACTACTAGGGATCGCCTCTGTCCGCAGAGGGGATTTACCTCCACAACACCTCTGCTTTTTCCTTTGCATTGATTTTGTCCTCTGCCTTGACTTTTGCCTCTTCATTGGCTTTGTTGTCTTCCTTGATTGTTCCCTCTTGTTATAGATCCATTTGGGAACATCAAACCCAACCTATAGATCAGTACTATTAGGGCCCAACAAACCCTAATTTAGTTGTGACATGCGGTAAAGAAGTCAACCATCAGAATGCCTAGCTTCCCGAGAAGTTTCATGATCAAAATAATCCAGAAACTGCCTCTAAGAAGATCAACGCATGTAGACCTTCATTAGGGTGTGCTGTAATGCAAACCATACACTAATAGGGTGCTATGCAGCTCACTTGGTCCCTCTTTGGCCTACGCTGGGAGAATTTGAGTGAATTTCCATGAGGGTTTGAAAGATTCCTTATCCATTGGATGCCTCTAGAAGTTTCTCAAGGCTATCTACTCCTTTGAGCTCGTATTTGGATGACGAAGGGAGTTAAGGAACATCAATCCCTTATCCCTTCCTCCATGGAAATAAATTCTAAGTTTTAGAGGGCATTTATTATCACCATTTATGGCATAAATTCCTTCATTCACCTATAAAAAAACCACTCATTCAAGTGATCAGGGGCTGGCTGGGCTGGAAATTATTAAATTATAGGGAGATGTTGTTAGTATGAGACTTGAGTTGATTTCAAGTATTGTAATGATGTCAAAATGTCTTGCTTGTTATGAGGAGAGGATGGGATTGAACTAGAGGAGTGATGTTGAATCGAGCAATGGGTTGTAACTCTTCCCTTTAATAATAAAGTGTTCAAAGCCTTTTCCATATGCTTGTGTTATTCATTTATGCTTTCATATGTATATCATGTACTTGATTCCATGCTATGTTTAATCAATAGATCATTATCATATTCTTTGATTGGTTGTTGTCTTTTGTCTGTGTGGAGGTACTCTTCAAGCAGATTAAGTACAGAGAGGAGCGGTAGAATCAATCAAGGGAGATAAGGAGCAAGCGAAGGCTATAGGTAGGCTTCTTTGCCTCTTATTTAATATATTGATCGTAGGAAAAGTAGAGAACTCTTTAAACTGTTGTTGTAGACTTAGCTACTAGTCTAGGGGTTTAAGCATTTATTCGTTGACACTAAAACGTTCCAAAACAAATTGGCGACTCCGCTAGGGATGGTGGCTTTGAACGGGAGGAGTGATGTTGAATCGAGCAATGGGTTGTAACTATTCCTTTTACTAATAAAGTGTTCAAAGCCTTTTCCATATGATTGTGTTATTCATTTATGCCTTCATATGTATATCATGTGCTTGATTCCATGCTATGTTTAATCAATAGATCATTATCATATGCTTTTATTGGTTATTGTCTTCTGTCTGTGTGCAGGTACTCTTCAAGCGGATTAAGTACAGAGAGGAGTGATAAAATCAGTCAAGGGAGATAAGGAGCAAGCGAATGCTACAGGTAGGCTTCTTTGCCTCTTATTTAATCTATTGATCATAGGAAAAGTAGAGAACTCTTTAAATTGTTGTTCTAGACTTAGCTACTAGTATAGGGGTTTAAGCATTTATCCGTAGACACTAAAACTTCCCAAAACACCTCTGCCTTGACTATTTACTCTACCTTCAATGTTGCCTCTACCTGACCTGTTACCTCTGTTAATGTTCTTCCCTCAACCTTGACCTCTACCATGACCTTGTCCTCTATGTGCTCCTTGATTTTGATTATTGTGCTCTCTTCATCTACCTCCATAAATTTCAGTCAAAGATTTACTAGTGCTAGCTTTTGTAAAGAAGACATCTTCCCCAACCTATTTCTTCTTTCCAAAATTTTTGTCATGTTGAGCTAACTTTTCACTTAATTCATGAAATCTTTACTTCTCTAGCTTTCTAGTTACTTGTAAAGTTTCCAAGAAATTCTTATATGAATAAGGAAAACCAACAATAAAAATAGTAGTCATGAAACTATCATCCACTAGTTGAAATCTAGCCTTTACTATTTCTTGGTTAATGTTCTTAAGTTTGGAAATGTATTCAAGGACATCTCCCCCTTTTGTGAATTTTTGTTGAAGAAACTTCAATTGAAGATCATCTCTCTTAGATTCTGGTTGTGTATCAAATAATTCTTTAAATATTCTCTAGGAATACCATGCATCAGAAGCATTTTCAATGTGAACATACATTTCATCATTAACTGAAGATTGATTAATGTTAATGTTTTGGCATTTTTTATCACCCATTTAGCTAGTGAGTTTGCATCTATAGGTTTGTTTGGTTTAAAATCACCATCACATACATCTTGCCAAAGTTCATTGTAAATAAAAGTGCTTTCTATGTTCCTTTTCCATGTCTTGTTTTTCTTTGAGCCTTCAAGTTTGTCAGATTCAGAAAATAAATTTACAAGCTTTGACATTTTAAAAGTAAATGTATACACCAAGATGGATCACGCACCACAAAAGGAAGATGGAAAACTGACCACACACAACACCACACACAAAAAAATGATCTATCGGGGCTTGTCCTTGACCCTCTTATAGTAGTTTGAAGAGAAAAGTGCTTGAGCTTTGCACTTGGCTCTAGTCAAAGCCTCTAAAATTTTACAATAAAGCTTTCAAAATTTGACTTTTTACCATGCTTTTTCAATTTGACTTCTTTGACTATAGGCCCCCCCAAAGTAAAAAATTTACTTTGAGTTGCAATTTGTCTCCCTCAAAAAAATAAAAGATTGCGCCTTATTGCTCCAAAATTACAAAATCACACCTTATCACTCCAAATTTACAAAAAGAAATTACACCTTATTACTCCAAAAAATATAAAACATATCTAAAAGATCAACTTATCATTCCACATATCACTTATTACAACCAAAATATTAAAAATTTAAAAATGATATGTTATGAAACCAGCTCAAGAAAAGATAGAAAAGATAAATCCACGCCTTAGAATTCAGCCTCTTCAAGGGGGCAACCTCCTTTACATTACATAAATGAACAATTCTTGGATGATACAAATGAAAAGACCTCCTTTCTATATATAGGAGTCTAAGGGGTCATAACATAATCAGAGCCGACATAACAATAATAATGTAAGGGCACAATAATAACAATAGTGGACTTCTATGGGGCACAATAGTAACAATATGGGCACTACATGGGTACATCAATATAATAAGTGGGTTATACTAATAACAATAAGGGGTTACACTAGTAGTATAGGGGCCTAACATGCCCCTCTCCTTCAAAAAGCGTTGTCCTCAACGCTTGAGTAGTTATTGATGCTTCTGTATAAAATTCTTGTCCTCCCATGTGGAATATTTAGCGGGTAAGTTCTTCCACTTGATGAGATACTCGAAAATTGATCGATTTCGTAGCTGTCAGGTTCTTGTTTCTGTGACTACTCCAGGTTCCAATATGATTTTTCCTTCCTCTTTAATTTCTGGCAATATTGTTTGAATTGGGATCTTTTGCAACTTTTGAATAAGTGGCCATACTTCTTCGTCCTTCTTCCATTCATCCCTTTCTTCGTTTATCCAATCTGGTTGGATAATATAAATAGCACAAAACAATGCTTCCACATCCTCATCCTTGAAGAGTCTTCCCATTCGGTAATGTCGCCATTTTTTAAGTGCCTGTTGTTTCGTTTGATTTTGCACCGAAGTGGCGTTATCCTTTAAAAGTTGGAGAACTTGTTGTTGATGCTCGATGTGATCTTTCACTGCTTGAACCTTTTTCTTCTTGATATGTCCTTCTATCTCTAGAGTTTGAGGAGTGGTAATTTCTTCCAATACTTTACAAGATATGGTCGGATTTATTTCTTGATGCTTGATGTGATCTTTCACTTCTTGAACATTTTTCTTCTTTATATGTCCTTCTATCTTGATAGTTTGAGGAGTGGTAATTTCGAACAATGAATTACAAGATATGGTTGGATTCATTTCTTCTTTCTCGATGTGATATTTCGCTTCTTGCACCTTTTTCTTCTTGATATGTCATTCTTTCTTGAGAGTTTGCGGAGTGGTAATTCTTGCCAATGCTTTACAAGATATGGTATGATTCATTTCTTCTTTCTCTGGGGTGGGGTCCTGGCGTATATCTTCTTCTTTTGTTGTTTCTTGATCTTTTTCTTCCTCCTCTTGATATTCTATGTAAAATAATTTCTTCTCAGCACACTTATGTCCTTTAGTGCATTTGCTATCACAATTGTAACAAAGCCCTTTTTCTCTTTTTTCTTCCAATTGTTGTGGTGTATCCCTTGTAGGTTGTGGAAGGCTAGGAGAAACAACACTTCCATATTTATAGTTGTGAGGGGTACACTTCCTGGTTTCCATAATTTTGCTTTCCACTATGTCAAAAATCCCTTTTACTCTTTCCAATTGTTGTGGTGTTGCTCTAAAGAAGGTGTTGCTCTTTGTATCCTCATAGTGTGCTATCATTTCCTCCGTGAAAATTGACCATGTAACAAGTTGTTTACGAGAACAAAGCCCTTTATACCATAAAAATTGATCTGGTTCTAAATATGAAGATGGAATACATACCTTTTGTAACAGTTGTACACCATGTATATCAAAATATTGCTCCATCTGAAGTATCCAATTTACCGGATC
Organism: Pinus tabuliformis; assembly: GCA_031772625.1. NCBI lineage: Eukaryota > Viridiplantae > Streptophyta > Pinopsida > Pinales > Pinaceae > Pinus > Pinus tabuliformis. The sequence continues at coordinate 91,908,393 of CM062812.1, forward strand.
CTTGCCATCAAACCTCCTCATATTTCTTTTTCTTGATTTTAGGAGCTCTACCTTGAAACGACTGTAACTCTGTACTTTCAGATCTTTAAGTTCTGAAATTGTGACCTGTAGTAGCCCTCTGTGTCCTCTTTCCAATGCCACCAATGTGATCCAAATTGGATTCTCCAAGAAAGCGTTATGCACAATCTCCCAAGATGACCTGATTATATACTAGTTCAGTAGAGCGAACTTGTACGACATGCCACGAGTCACTGTTTCAACCTTTGGATCTGAAAAATGCATACAAAAAACTAAAGTCCATCCTCTTTCTGTACCTTCTTACTAAATTTCAATCCGATCCCCAGAGAGAAAGTTATAATGATTTTCCCCAGGTCACCTGTTTTGAATGTAATTCAGGAGTCTGCAAAAAGTCCAACTTCCTCAGATCATATCTCCGAAAATATCACACGAAAAGCTCTGCAATTCGGACCCAAGGTTCAGCGCTATTTCTTCTCAAATGGGTTTTGTTTGCTACTTCTGAAACATCACAAAAAAATAGTTATAGCGAAAATGCCACGATGACCTATTTGGAGCAGCGAAACCCTAGAATCCAAAGCTCTGATACCAAATGTTATGAAACCAGCTCAAGAAAAGATAGAAAAGATAAATCCACGCCTTAGAATTCAGCCTCTTCAAGGGGGAAACCTCCTTTACATTACATAAATGAACAATTCTTGGATGATACAAATGAAAAGACCTCCTTTCTATATATAGGAGTTTAAGGGGTCATAACATAATCAGAGCCGACATAACAATAATAATGTAAGGGCACAATAATAACAATAGTGGGCTTCTATGGGGCACAATAGTAACAATATGGGCACTACATGGGTACATCAATATAATAAGTGGGTTATACTAATAACAATAAGGGATTACACTAGTAGTATAGGGGCCTAACATGATAACTCATCCCTCCATTAAACACCTTATCACTCCATTACCTAAAGAACTACAAACACTCCTTATCTTAAAATCACAAAGCACACCTTTCATGTTACTTTTGAACTTCCTTTCTAAACTTTCCTTAAAAGCCTTTTATGATTTCACTTAAAAAAGTGAAATAACTATTTATGAAGTCTTGAAAAGGTGTCTAAATTATAGATTTTGATTTCAAAACATGCACCAAAAAAGAAGAAGAAGAAGAAGAAGAAGAAGAAGAAGAAGAAGAAAATTATCGTTGGAGACCTTTCAATCACTGTTGCAATGCAACAAAAAAATTTGCATGCCCTCATTAATATGGTTGCACCAAAATTTTCAAAGCATTTTTTTTTGTCCTGGCAAACACTGATTTTCTTCCATGATTTCTTCGACGCTAGCTCTCTTCCATTCTTTCTTCCACGCTGGCTCTCTTACACACTTTCTTCACTCCTAACTTTATTCATTTCCACACTTTCTTCACTCCAGACTTTCTTCACTTCCACGCTTTCTTCACTCCATGCTTCTGGAACCATGCTCACGGTCCTGAGAGATGTTGCATATCAGGCTTGTGAGTGACGTACTGAGTTTGACTCCTTGACCACTTTCCTCTACTTTAAAAGCACAGAAACGATGTTTGCATTCACTTGGTGCACAAATATGGCCCTATCTATAGATTCAACATTGGAAGGTAGCTATTATTGATCATCATAGATGCAAACCTGTGCCGCAAGGTGGGGATTAAGAAATTCAAACAATTTTTGAATAGGAGCATCCCATCTCCTATCACTTTTCTCCTCTCCACCAGAAGGGTATGCTTTTCACCAAGGACTCAAGATGGTCATCAATGCATGGGGCCATTTAGAGTCTTTACCATAATTTTCTCCCTATAACGAAATGTGTCGCTTGTGTTTTGAAAAGAAATTTAGCAGTCAAAGAAGAAGGTGTTACAGGGAAAATTGTTTATTTAGAACTGCTCTATCCCACTAAGGTGTGACAGCTGCCTTAGAAACAAACAGAGAAAAGCTACTTATGTTTTTCCTTTATGAATTATAGATAGAGAGGAATAGAAAGACCAACCTCTGTCTTGCACTAATCCTTTGATTCGATCCCTCTCTTCTTTGATAGTCCCCAGCTACCTGCTCCCTTGCACACCCAGCTTCACAAAGTACCTGTAAGATCACAGAAGCATAGCACTATACAAAGACATGGATCTATATTCATAAACAATTTAGGATCAGATTTAAATTGACCATACAAATGTAACAAGCATCAATGATACAAAAGCATGGAGGAAAACTCAAATAGCTTTTATTGATAAACAAGAAAAGATCCAGGAGGAGTTACAACCAGTGGTTCTGACCCAGCATCAACCTCCCAGCAAAGAAGCCCCTCTTCACCTCAAACAAAGCTTAGATCACCCAACAATTTGATGTTTGTCTCTAGAAATCAACAACAATTCCTTACAATATGCAAAATTCCAGCCTCTGGATCTCTAGGATGAGGGATCCATATATATATATCTGTAAGGAGGATGAGTCAGCTTGTGATTTGATTAGTGTCTTCTCTCTGTCAGTTCTTGCTTCCACTTGGATACTGAGGGCCTCTTACTCATCCTTGGTCGAATTCAGTGAGGCAATTGTCATAGGAGAAGATTCTAGAAGCTTCCATTGCCTCTCCACCTCGCGGAATGACATTGCCATTTGTCATTTCTCGCCCATCGCACCCCACAGAAGGGACTTTTGAAATGCAACGCACCCTCACAGTGTATTTGGGTGAGATGCAATGCACCTAGCCAGTGGAGCAGCTGCAATGATCCAGTTTTGACCAATTTTGAGTAGTTTTTCATGGGGAACTTCTGGGAGAAGCTATAATCTGTTGACCTTGTTCCTTTAGGGGTCAGAACAACACTTTTAGGGACTTAGGAGCCCTTGGTTTATGGACATTTCATGCTTGAAGTTGTAGGGCACAAAAATGTCTATAAGAGTTGCCCCCTAAAGTATGAGGCCGTTAACCTTTTGGTGTCGGGTGAAATGCTTTATTATGAGGATTCGAAGTTCTTTCAATGTTGGGAGGAGACCTGTAATAAGATACAATACAATACATTATCTTCATAATATTTTCATGATCTAGCTGAGGCGGGCATTCCCATGCTCAACTTTATAAATTCATTTTCATGTACATAGGACAGACAACCGTCTGAGTGTAGACTGATGATTCTGATAGAGCCATCATCCTTTTGATAGGATGATTATCTGTGCTGTAATGATGTACATTTAATGTCTTTATCTCCCTGAATATATATCACAACCCGGATGGATGAAACTAGATCCGGGGTCTTCAATCTCGTCCAATCTTCACTCGAAGTACAAGTTGATCCATGTGAGAAATGTTCTGAAGTCGAACATGGAAAGACATCGCTTGATTACCAGTCAATGATGTAAACTGTTAACAAGCGCGAGAGGAATCACCGATAATGATAATGACCCTCAAGGTACTGCAGTACAATTCACGTGGTGTGAATAAAGGACTTGGCGTCGAACACCACGCAAAATCTTTCGGTCGAAGGCCATTGATGTAAACCTGTCGCCGGAAGTGAGAAACTTGCCATTGAGGCATGCAAGCTTCAAAGTACTGAATGGGGTGTTCCTAGATCAACTTCTTGGATAATGAGCTGATGTCGACAAGAAGTGATCCGTCACAGGAGGGCCTTAATGAATCCCACATCAATGACACAGAACAGAGCAAATGATTTTGATGGAGGTGAAAACGATCAGGTGATATAAGGTTCAGGGTGGCGGTCATGAAAGAATGGAGTATAATGTATGGTAGTGGGTGAGACACAGGTGAATTCTCTGAATGACCTCTCTTGAACATATCGGCGAAACTGATGTGATGGATTGGTAGCATTAACCCCAAATGTGGATGGTATGGCGTGACCATGGTGATGTGACCGGTGAATGAAACAACCCAACCTGACTTGGACACGGAGCGGAAGTGTCATGTTCAAGAGCGACTTGCTGCTAACAAAGTTTGTTTGAGTTTTCTTCCCAATTTTTCCCCAATCATTGCTGACCAGTACCTCTTTATTTTTGTCAAGCTTGAGGAGGATAACATATGCTTGTTCTATAATTTTCCCTTCGGGCAAACCCATCGCTATGTTTTAACGAGCCTAGCGATAGTGAAACTCGTTCTCGTCTAAAGACAAGTTTGTCGCTATTAATCTTTTTAACGAGTTTAACGACAAAGATAACTCAGTCCTTTTCAATTTTAGAGAGTCTGAAAAGGAACGTAAAGGTAACTACAAAATTCCTTTTTCGTCATCTAATCCCTTAAGTCCGAAAAAGTATAAAACAATACAGAAGGGATGGATTTTCGATACTTTTAACGAGCCGAACAAAACAAGCGCTCGATATTTTTGTGTAATAATCCCTTAGGTCCAAAAAGATTAAAATCTAGAGGAGGGATAGCACTTCTTGTCCCTTTAACGAGTTGGAGAGGCCAATGGCTCGGCAATCTTTTCATATTTTACGAGTCAGTTGAAAAGAGCTTAAAGGAGACTCGTCTTTTGAGGAACGAGTGATAAAACGGGTAGCAGCTAATTCCAGGTAAGGTTTGGAATTTTCCAATCACGGCAGTGTCATAAGGATGGCTAGTGAAATCACTCTTCGCAACTATTCCTCAAAATGGGTAAACAATCAATGGAGGTGAATGATCGGCCAATGAAAAAGTGGAGGTGATGGTGCAAACACGACCAAGGCTTTAACGACTGAAGTACTACACTCACGATGGTTATTTACTGGGGAATAGTTCATTTTTTAACGAGCTTAAACGCGGGTGGAAACATTTGCTCATGTCTTATGTTTATTTTTTAACGAGCTTTAACTATGTGCTAAAACTGCTCGATTAGACGGTCCTATTTTGCTTTTACCATAAATAGCTTTGTTCTTTCAAAGATCGCACTGTATTTTCAACTGCTTCATCAAACTAGTCAGAAATGAACAATATGTGCTTGCAAAAGAGTTAGAACACTAGTATTTTACTTTGAACTATGTAAAAATTAATGAAAAAGTGTTTTTACCTCTCATTTTACCATTTCATTTGAACTTTGGTTTGTTGGAGCTTTGGAGGTGCTTTTCCCCCTTGATTTTCGTCAGCTGATTTCGGGAGATTCTGTGGACGATTCTCGGCGCCGTCTGGACTAGGTAGGAGCTAAACCTGAGCTCTTTCATTTCATGGTTTCCATTTTGCATTTTGAGCTTGATTCCTAGATTTTCTGAGTCCCTGGGGTTTGAAGAACTCGTTTTGCCTTCAGCGCACCCTCAGTGTATCGAAAACTGCGTTGAATGTTGGCCTGTCTAAAGGCTATCTGACATTCAATGCACCTAGAACACTGCTGCAGGTGCGTTGGGCGCAAAAAGGGAATTTGATGCACAACTTTTGATGGAAATTTTGCCTGTTTCTTACCAAAATCAGGATCTAACTCCTCTCTTGTTTGTTTTTTAGAGATCTTCAGAATAAGATGACTATTACATGGAGAGAACGTGAGCATGAAGAAGAGGACATGCTTGCCCTACATGATCCAGTTACAGTGAACGCGCTGCGGAACTGTGGCTTGCTGAAGTTCTTTCACATTTCTAGCATGAGACAGCAGATCAACTTACTGCAGTATTTGCTCGATGCTTGGGATCCTACCAATCAGGTTTTCCAGATCAGGGGCAAATCTATCCCCTTGACTGTAGTAGACATCTATTTCTTGACTGGCTTGTCGAGGCGGGGTGCCCCCATCTCTTTGTCAGTTTCGGCCCGAGGAGGCGACTCTGCGAGAGATTATGTTCGCCGGTGCTGCAGAGAAGGATCTCAGCCGAGTAAAGACGGCAAGATCATCATTCGTGATGTCACTGACAGGTCCCTTAGGACTATTCTATTTACTTTTGGTAGGATGGCCGGTGGTGCGGCTCTTCATGTAGCCAACCGATCTTACATGCAGCATGCCTTGGAATGCCTCCAACCGAAGGTCTTCAACTGGTGCGACGAAGTACTTCTTGTGATGAAAGAACAATTGACCAAGATAAAGAGCGGGAGGTTGAAGAACTTTGGGTATGGTTCTATCTTAACCGCCTTTGCCTTGGAGAAGATACCACTGATGCAGCCGCAGTATATTGCACTCGATTTACCTTCTCCTACTGAACCACGTATGCAGAGATGGGTTGGCCATATGTCTAGGCATGCTGGCCAGTCTCAGATTTCATTTTCTGATACCTTCTTCAGGTGGTTTGATCATCAGGAGATGGTTTATTCCGAGTATCCATACGTTGGCATGGACTTCTGGGGTGATCGAGATTCAGTACTGCCGGATGGCGAACAGTGGGGCGCCATTGGTAAAATCTTTGACCATATCCCTGTTTATCGTTTTTTTTTTGTTTATAATGTCCTTGTGCTTTATTCTATCAAGACTTTAATCAAACTCATGTGTACATGCAGATGTTGGTCCTGTTCGTCCAGTAGTTCGCTTGAGAGTACCGGCTGCTACTCCAGCAGGAGAGGCCGTCGAAAGGGCTATTCTTCATGACCTCGATGTGGCCGAGACTCTCACAGCATTACAGGAGCAGGTTGAGGGCCTCACTCTTGGTATTCCAGATGTGAGGACTGACGAGCTACCTTTGTGGTTACAGCGGCATACTACTGGTGTGCCAAGACGATGGACTCGTCTCTTACGCATGATCGCACAGGCTGTGACTTGCTATCACGAGCATCATTAGACTAGGGTGCCCCCTAGCATTTTGAGTTTTTGGGTCATTTGACTGATTTTGTCTTGGTTACAGAACATTATGTGTAAACCATAAACAGTTATATATATTTTTGATTTTCGGAGTTTTACTTTGGTTAAGTTACATGATCCATATGCAAACATTGATGGTGTGTTTCTTTTTATAAATGTTGCAAATGTCTATCTAACACATAATTTTCTAATGAGTCAGTTAATGTGTTTAAGTTTCTGGAAATATGTTGATATTGAATAAAATCAAATTATCTTTCCAAAATCTTAACCCTTAGGAACATGCGATAAATAGTTGGGTTTCGGATGGAATATATACCATTGAGTTGTAGTATTACAAGCTGTGAGTCTAGCCTGACAATTAGTCAGCGTATACCATGTGTGATGGCATAAGAGAGAAGTTCTATCAACGCGCTATATTCAACGATGTTATTTGTTGATCGACCAATACATACGCCTCTGAAACTTACTAACTCGCCGCTTGGATCAAAAATAGCCCAGGCTGTGGAAGATAGGTTCCGTGAACTACGACTCGCTCCGTCGGCATATCCAACACATGACTCCAATAGGTTTGACATCTGCAATAAATGTAAACAGTGGATTACTTGACCAAAATAAACACTTTAGCGAAAACAAAAACATAACAAAAGCATACTGGTTACCATTATGCATAGCAACGCTTGAGGTACAACCCATTACGAGGTTGTGCCAGTGGGATTTCGTCATAATCCATTAACTCATAGGCTCCTTTTGCTAACACTCGTTTAACAATATAGGGGCCCATCCATAAAGACTTAAATTTACCTGCTCCCAATTTATCGGATTATTGGTCGTAAAGCAAGACCAAGTCACCTTCTGAGAAGACACGGGGTTTGACATTTTTGTCGAACTGCGCCTTGACTCGTTTCTTATGGGCTTCGTTAGCCAAAGAGTCATCACGACGGGTTTCATCCAACTAGATTAATTCCAAGAAATGAGCTTCTTCTTCTGAAGTTCCGAGGAGGAGATCAATTGCGAGTTTGAGGGACGAGATTTGACACTGGATAGGTAAGACTGCTTTCAGGCCATATACCAGTTGGAAAGGTGTAAACCCAGTTGCATTCCTTACCGATGTTCGGTAAGCCCACAAAGCTGAGTACAGGATTAGGTGCCATTTTCTCTTGTGAACTCCAATCATCCTTTGCAGCATGCGCTTTAGGACCTTGTTGATTGCTTCAACTTGTCCGTTGGCTTGCGGATAGTATGGAGTGGAGCTGTCGTGAGACAACCCTAGTTTGGCAGCTAATTCGACCATCATGTGATTGTGAAAATGTGATCCATGATTTGTGACTATAGCCTGTGGTACACCGAATCTGGCGACTACATGATTGAAAAAGAAGAGGGCAGCTGTTTCACCAGTATTATCTAATGTAGGCATCGCCTTGGCCCATTTGGTAAAATAGTCAACTGCGACTATGATATACCCATGCCCCCCGGTCGAGGTGGGGTTACATGTCATGAAATCGATGCCCCATTTGGCGAATGGCCCAACAGCAACTATTGGCTGCAGAGGTGCGGGTGGTCTTCTGGTTTTTCTATCGAAAATTTGACAAGCATGGCAACTTCTGACTGCGGTTATGCAATCTTTGAACATTGTTGGCCAGAAGTATCCTGCTCGTAAGATTTTTTGCGCTGTAGCATATCCAGACTGATGTCCCCCACACGCGCCTGAATGGAAATCATTCAGGACTTTCTCGGCCTCCTCATGTGTGAGGCACCTTCTCAGAACTGTATCGATACCACGACGGTAAAGCGTATCACCGACGATCATGTAGTCTTTTGCTTGGTATCGAATACGTTTTTGTTCGGAGTGTGAGGTGTTTGGCCTGTATTTTTGGGTTTGGAGATAAATTATTATATCTCCATACCACTCATTACTTGCAGATATCAGAAACAAATTTTCGTCCACGATTGTTTCTTCGGATGTTTCATCGTTGGACGACGATGGGAGATCGCATAATAATTCTGCGAATACTAGAGCTTTCTTCGACTTGGATTTTACAAATTCCAGATCAAACTCTTGTAGGATTGCTATCCATTTTGAATACTTGCCCCCCAACAACTGTCGCGACAATATATAAGTCATGGGGTTGCAATCTGACAGAATGGTAATTTTCCGAAAGAGGACATAGTGTCGAAATATCTGTATCGCTTGAACGGCTGCAAGTGCCAGATTTTCAACGTAAGAATATTTTCTTTCTGTATCATTTAATTTTTTACTTAAATAATATATAGGATGTTCAATTCCATTGACTTCTTGAACTAAAACCATTGCGATGGTTGTATCTGCTGCATCCAGATACAGGTTAAAATCTTTTTGATAATCAGGAGCATACATTAATGATGCTTTCATTAGGGATTCTTTTAAAGCATCAAAGGAAGCTTGTGCGACCTGATCCCAGACAAAGGGCACTTCTTTTTTCAAAAGACGGGTATAACCTTTAGCAAGTTCGGCGTAATTTGGAATGAACCTCCTCAGAAATTTTGCTTTCCCTTGGAGTTTCTGAATCTGAAGCAAATTCGAAGGTGGAGGCAAATTTATGATTGCCTGGACCTTACAGGGGTCGAGACGAATTCCGTCCTTTGAGACTACAAAGCCAAGCAAACGACCAGAACTGACGCAAAATACACATTTGTGTGGATTGAGTCATATCTTGTAGTGTCGGCAACGCAGAAATATCGCTCTTAAATGCTGCAGATGATTAGTCCGCTTTCACGAATGAGCCGGAAGGTCGTCGAGGTATGGTTGAATGATGTTCTTGATGTCATGAAAGGCATAATTCATTTCCCTCTGAAACGTCGCCCCTGCGTTCTTCAAACCAAAGTATAATTTTCGATATGCGAATGTGCCCCACGGACAAATAAATGCAGTCTTTGACTGGTCCTGTGGGTGGATATTTATTTGATTATTCCCGGAGAATCCATCCATGAATGAAAAGATTTCGCATCCGGCGCATTCATCAATTATCTGGTCGATGAAGGGTGTGGGGTAGTTGTCTTTAGGACAAGCTTGATTTACATCCCTATAATCGATGCACACTCTAATTGTTCCTTGTTTTTTCATAAGAGGGACAATATTCGATACCCAATCGGTTAGAGGAATCGGGTAGATGAAACCAGCATGGAGAAGTTTTTCAACTTCTGCCTTAATGACAGCGGCTTTCTTGGGGTGCACCTGCCTTAGCCGTTGTCGTACTGGTTTGACATCTGGATACATCTTAATTTCGTGTTCAACGATACTCGAGTCAATGCTTGGCATTTCACTGTATGACCAAGCAACGACATCTCTGAATTTGCGAAAAAGAGCGTTATATATTTCCAGTTCTGAAGGAGAACAACCGTTGCCAACATAAATATTCTCTACAACATCTATTTTGGTCGAGATATTTATGGCGATTGTTTCTTCAATTTTGGACAAGTTTCACTCAGAATCCACCGTGTTTACAGTATTTGATAGGAATTCAAAAACTGAAGGATGATAAAGGTCATCTTGATTATCTTCTCCACAATCCGGAATAAGGGAACGATGGTGGGAATCATTCCATGGTGCCCCTTCAATTACCATTGATTGGACAATTCCTTCGTCGGTGACATGCACTCGTGACCAAGGATCTGAAGGGGTACTATATTCTCTAGACCTATCTATCCAAACGCTTGATGAGCGCTGATTTGGGTTCACCTCCCATGCTAGGAATATTGATTGCTACAATATTTCCGTTGGGCTTGGGGGCAAAACCACTGCATGATCCATGTTGATATCGTTTTCTGAGATCTTTTTAGAAGATATCATGTTGCAGGTTCCTATCGACGCTACTTCCGCCAGATTGATTGGAGGTGGAAGAGCAAAAGTTCCCATTAGTATAGGATCTTTTAGTAGGCCTACTCCGATATTCTGAAGCGAATGGGGGCTTCCATGGATCATGGGAATGCTTCCTGTAACTTGAGAACCCTTGGGGAGGAAGTTTTTTTGATCGACGATTGTAATCCCTCCTTGAAAGGGAAATGCAATCTTCCTAAAGTAGGTCGACACAACAGCTGCCATAGCATATATCCATGGTTTTCCTAGTAGGATGTTGTAATCAAGATTTCCATCGATGACTTCAACATCTATTTCTACCGTTTTCCCTCCTAGTTCGACTTTCAAGTTACTTAGGATACCATATGGGGTATATGTCCTTCCGTCGAATGCTTTTAATGTCGTCAAAGATCGCGACAAGGTTGGAGATCCTAAATTTTTCTAGCAACTCATCGACATAATGCATGTAGATGCCCCCTCATCAATAATCGTTCGATGAACAATTTTGTTGAGGGCTTTCACTTGAACAAGGGAAGCTAGTTGAGCTGGTAATTGAGGATCATATCCTTTATGGTTGAAGGATACTAGATTGGAATCCTTTGGGTCTATCCCACCAATGGCTGATAATAAAGCCTGCCTTTGGGATGGGCAATTTTGTAGTACTTCAAGAGTTGACATAACAGATGGCGATTGGGCCAAATCTTCCACTATATTATAATGTTGTGCCACTCTAGCGCGGGGATTAAACATTGACTTGTGTACTACTCCCTTTGGCGGTTTTATCGTCAATTCAGGAATGGTGGGTGCCGCAACTTCTGTCGAAGTTGTTGTCGAACTACTTGGTTGATCTTTATCCTTGTTGTTCGACAGCTGTGGATTCCCATAATCTTTGTTCCTTGTCAATATCAAAGCATCATTTTGCTGTTTTGAAACCGAAAACATTAGCACTTGAGATGGGGAAGCATTTCCACTTTCAACCAGATTTGTTCCTAGATTTGTAAACGGATCAGTTAACACTGCGGAGGTTTTTGAATTCTTGAAGAATTTCTTAAGCTCATCCCTGTGTGGACAATTTGCGGTCCGATGATCCTCATCGCATATCATGCATGGAAATTTTAGTTTCCTATCTCCAGGAGGGTTTGAAGAAGATTTTTCAGGTGATGATTCCTCTTGTTACTTCCGAAGCAAGAAGTTCGTCTTTTGCATTTTGACCTGAAATCTTACGGGCGTTTTTGGATGTAGCCTTTGTCGATTTCGTGTCTGTTGTGCCAATCACGCCATCGCAGGAATGAGAGTCATTGTTCGATTTAGGAGGAGGAGTAATTGAGAATTCCGGTCTAGGGGCATCTGGTATTTTATCATAGAGCGTGCCGGACTAAGTGTAAATCAAATCCAGATATTGCGCACGAGCGATAACTTGCTCTTCTGTTACGACTCCCCCCTTTGCCACATCTTCCGTGATGGAAGGTAGTAATGACTTGATAAACCATTCAGCTAAAAGCTGATCGGGGACATACGTTTTTACCATTCTACGACGACGTCGCCATTCATGTATATGATCAGATATGTGAGTGGCCGTCGCTTGTTTGAAATTGGTAAGAATTTCTGTTCCCATTTCGTACCTTATTGTTAACTGAAAATGGGTTAAAAACGTTGTGGCTAAGGTACTGAAGTTGTCGAATGAAGCTCTAGGCAATTCGATGTACCATTTTTCCGCTGGACCCGTTAACGTCCTCTGAAAGAGGCGAAGTCTTATCGAATCATCATTTAGGGTGTTTGATGAAAACCATAGATGAAAGGTCATCACGTGATTTGATGGATCTTCACCCGGATTTCCATTAAATTTAGGAATATCTGATGGAAGTTTATGCGGAATCGCTGGCCACCAAGGGGCGTAAGCAATCGGATCGTTGGTTAACCGGTTTAAATCAGGTAACTCCAAAGTTGCCACAAAGGGTAACTATTGATTCAGGTTAGGCGAAGCATACCCAGGATAAGATGCGATTGCCTGAGTAGTTGGTCTTTGCATACCGGCATAATGCATTTGATGCTGGTATGTTTGGTAAGGTTGGTGGACATGACCATTGTAAAACGGTTGATTTTGACCGTTTTGAATGTACGGCTGTCCACTGTTAGCAAAGATTTGTTGCTCAGAACCTTGGTATACTTGTTGGAATTGCGGTTGCTGGTATTGCACCAGCCATGGTTGCGAAACCATGTGCTGTTGCCTGATACTAATAGTTTGACCAAGATGAGGGGTAATTGTACCCGTCTGAACCTGTGTCATTCCACCGGTCGACGATTGTGGTTGAGTCGCAGGGTCAAGGGGTTGTTGCATTACAACCTGATAAACTTGAGGTTGGCATATGACAGGCAGCGCTTGAACTTGCGACATCGTTACAATAGCTGGCGTAGTTGGAACATTTGACGTAGGTAAGCATTGTTGCATCGAGTATACAACTCTTGGTTGTTGAGGTAGTATAGGTACCCAACCGCTTGAGGTAATTCCAGTATAACCTGAATGTTGTTGTGAACTCCCATATGGATATCCTCCCGGAGGGGATAATGAAAGGGTATACTACCCCCCATACGGTGGTAATCCAGAACTCAAGGGTATTGTTTGCCCTTGGGGGCCGGACTGCCCAAATTGACCTCCAAATGGATCAATTTGTTGAGACTCAACATAAGAGTTTCCGGATATTATTCCGGATGAACAAACAGGAACAAACCATACTGTCGAAATAGCCCCTGAGTGGGCTCCTTCTAGTGGCTGAGAGCTAGTCGGGACAGATGGTATACCGGCGAACATTGTCGGAGTGATAGCAGGGAGTTCTGTCGTCACTGTGTCAGACGACACAGTCCTAGATGTTGATGGTTGTTCAGACATCTACAGTCTATCCAAAAGATTACCTAGTGATTTTACAGGAGCTTTCGCTGGTGGTAGACTAACTTCTGACGAAGAAGGATATAGAGTGATCCTGACTCCAAATTGCGTTGGAGTACTTGTTTGAGGATCTTCTACAATTTCTTCTATGGAAATCAAACCAGGTGGAAGGGGAAGACCGTCAGGTCCGTAAAATATTTCTGGTGCCGAAGAAGGTGTGAAATCGGCAGCGACAGATGTGTGAAGAGCAAGACTCTCCGAACCGGTTGTAGATGGAACTGGTTCGGTAACACAAGTGTTTACTCTCAGACTAGGATTAGTATCACTGTCCTTCTGTGGCTGCTGAACTTCTTCTGTAGAGGCAGGGATTCCAGAAATGTTTGGAGTAACCAGAGTCTCTGATGTCGTTGGAACACTTGTTCTAACTTTAATAGGAGATTTGGAACCGGTTAAACGAGTTCGCTTTGTCCGTACTGGCTTCGATTTCAGAGACAAAGACGGTTGACTCGTAAGCCTCCGCGAACGATGGGGTTTCAATTGACTTTCTTCCACGATTGTGGATTACTCGATCAAATAAAATAAAGGGGAAGTATGTTTACAAATTAAATGAATTTTAGACGCTTTGACACAACTTGTTTTTTCAGTTTTTAAGAGTCGAGAAAAAATAAAAGATGACTCTAGTCTCCTTCGATTTTTAATGAGCCTGAAGTGACAAGTGCTCAGATGGACCTTTTCCGTTAAGGATTCTGAAAAGGAATGAAAGGGACTACTCTGGAATTCTAGGTAGAGGGAGTACCAAACCAATCGCAAAACTGCAGAATACTTTTTACGGTACGCCAGTCAATCTTCCCGAATGCTGTGTTTAGTGCATTGCGATCAATAGGGCGGCAGACATGGCTTCCTATGGATAAAGGATTTAAACCTATAGGGGTCTACCAAAATATACTCGACGGTACGTGGGAGCACAAGTCCGTACTGGCACTTATCGTCTCAAAGTGGAGGAATCACCCAACCATCAGTGAGAACAACAGTTACCAGGCTTTACGATGCCGGAATATGTCTCTAGCCTAGACCTTTAAATGTTGTGCGTTAAGTTCCAAAGCGTTGTTAGATTCATTGAATTTATTTTAAGTTGATCTTGCTTATGAAGTTTGCCTTTCAGGTTCACCACGAGATGTAGATGTAATTCCTAAAATGCAATCTAAAGATGATAAACAAACTTTTTATCTCTTTTGTGCAATGAAAATCCTAGCTACTAGGGAAAAGAAAGACAGAATCTTTTCACAAAGATCAAAGAGCACACTGTAAATGCACTTTCCTAAATCGAGCCAAACAGACTGTCTATATGCAAATGCACATGCATGTATTTGTTTTCGACTTTCTTGGTATATGGATGCTAAAAAGAAAGTTGATGTACAAATCTGAATTTCTTTTCAAGCGACAAATATAAACAAGCTTCTTTTCGAAATCAAAAATAGAGACGATTACGACACCTTACGATTTTGAAATGAATACTTGTTTTTGACACTACAAAATTACAAATTCAGACCAAAAGCAATAGTAACAGGATAATCGACCATTAACATCAATCAAAATTTCTCCTACGATCGAAATCGACACTTGCGACAGATTCAAATCAAAGGACGACAGTACGACTATGCTACTTTCGCAAAGGAGAACTATAAATGACTCAACAAACACACAAAAACATCTACAGTTCTTTTGTACAAAGGAGGCGGAATAACACCAAGGAAAATGGGTTTCAAATAGACATATACTGATCACAGGCAGCAAAATTCAGGAATAGAACTGGAAAGGATGATCCATAGAAGCCACAACTGCACATAGCTAGTCTGATCAGTGCACCTGTAACACAGAGAATATGAAATGCAGCGCAGGTTGTCCACTCAGAAAGTGCGCTGAAATTCAGAATCTCTGAACAGTACCTGCGCTGGGCCAGAAACGAGACTCTGTCCGGGTTCCGGGTCACAGTTTGCAGTTTAGTTCTTGGTTTTTGGCCGAGTAAAAAGCAATCAGTAATGCAACAATCAGGGGTAGATCTAAGGAGGATCTAAGAGCTATCACAAGGGAAATCAGATAGTTTGTGAATCAGTCGTTTAAATCATAAACAGATCCAGTGGATGGATTGAAGCAGCAGTTATCTACTTTGCATTTTTTATGGAAAATGCAGTTCGAATGCTACTTATAATTTTATGAAACAAACAACAAAGAATGATATACCATGGGTCATTACCATGGTTCCCTCAATACCATCGATCTAATACCATGGGCTTATTACATTATTGCCAACTACTTGTGGTCCCTTACATGATACGGGTTAACCACCTTATTTATTACTATGGTCCATTCCATTATTACATTATTCCCTTGGTTACCTCCCTTTGTACCCCATATTATTCCCCTTGGGTATACTACAGATGAATAGGACTGTTCAACGAATGGCTCGTGCTATGCTAGATGAATCTAGAACTACTGCAACCTTCTAGGGTGAAGCTACATTTGTCGTCATCACTATTCTCAACCAAGAAAATGTTCGGGTAAACAACACTCAAACTCCACATGAACTTTGGTATGGTAAGCCTCCTATTGTAAAATACTTCAAAGTTTTTGGAAGCAAATGTTACATCAAAAGGACTGATGAAAAACTTGGTAAGTTTGAACCCAGATTAGATGAAGGTATTCTTCTTAGCTACTCTTCTTGAAGTAAAGGACATAAATGTTATAATAAAAGACTTAGGAAAATTATTGAAAGTATTGATGTTGTGGTTGATGAAGCATGTAAAAATCCAAAATAGATAAAAAGCGAAGATTATGACAATGAAGAAGATGAGGATCATTATCCCACATCAAATCACATTGATTCTGAAGAAGAAACCAATGAAGCACCAGAAGAAGAGACAACGATAGAAGAAAAGACTCAGTTCAGGTATGCTTAGAAAAATCATCTAGAAACTCAAATATTAGGAGAAAAAGGGGCAGGTGTGTAGACTAGAAGAACCATTACCGAAGCTTTAAGCTATCTAGCATTACTATCTTCCACTGAACCTCAAAATGTAAATGAAACGTGGAGAGATGAATGTTGTGTCAACGCCATGAATGAAGAACTTGAGAAAATTGAAAACAATAATACTTGGGAATTAGTTCCTAGACATCATGATAAAAATGTCATAGGAACTAAATGGATATTCAAAAACAAGCTGAAAAAAAATGGAGAAGTTATTAGAAACAAGGCCAGACTTGTTTGTAAAGGATATTCTCAACAAGAAGGTATATATTTTGAAGAAACTTTTGCACCTGTTGCTAGACTTGAAGCTATCAGAATGTTTCTTTCTCTTTCTAGTTTTAAAAAATTCGAAGTATACCAAATAGATGTAAAATATATCTTTCTTAATGGATACTTAGAAGAAGAAGTCTATATTACACAACCAGAAGGATTCATTCTTGGAAATGATGCAAAACTTGTATGCAAACTCAGGAAAGCTCTCTATGGTCTAAAACAGGCTCCTAGGGCATGGTATTACCGTCTTGACAAATATCTTGTTGGGTCCCTATAATACTAGTGATTACCCCATTACTATTGTAGTTGTACCCCTTATTAATATTGTTGTGCCCCTATTGCCCCCATATTGTTATTACTGTGCCCCATAGAATCCCTCTATTGTTATTTTTGTGGCTTTATATTATTATTGTTAGGTCGGCTGGATTATATTATGACTCCTTAGACTCCTATATATAGAAAGGAGGTTTTGTCATTTGAATCATCAAAGAATTGTTCATTTATGTAATGTAAAGGAGGTTGCCCCCTCGAAGAGGTTGAATTTTAAGGCGTTGATCTATCTTTTCTTTCTTTTCTTGAGCTGGTTTCATAGCATTTGGTATCAAAGCTTTGGATTCTAGGGTTTCGCTGCTCCAAACAGGTTATTGTGGCATCGCTATAACTTTTTTTCTGCGACGTTTAAGAAGCTAAAAAAAAAACCCATTTGAGAAGACATTGCGCTAAATTTCGGATCTGAATTTCAGAGCTTTTTGTGCTATATTTGTGGAGATATGATCTAAGGAAGTTTGTCTTTTTGCAGACTCCTGAATTACATTCCAAACAGGTGACCTACGGAAAATCATCATAACTTTTTCTCTGAGCATTAGATTGAAATTTCGTAAGAAGGTGCAGAAAGAGGATGGATTGTAGTTTCCTGTATATATTTTTCAGAGCCAAAGGTAAAAACAGTGACTTGTGGCATGTCGTACAAGTTCACTCTACTAAACTAGTCTATAATCAGGTCACTGTGGGATATTTCGCATAACTCTTCCTTGGAGAATCCAATTTGGATCAGACTGGTGGCATTGGAAAGAGGACACAGAGGGCTACTACAAGTTGCAATTTCAGAACTGGATGATCTGAAAGTACAGAGATACATCAGAGGCAATATCGAGCTCCTACAAAGTGAAAAAAAAGGTGTGTAGATTCTTTTAAATTTTTTCTTAAGATTGGTTTGAAAATTTATTTTGAAGGAATTCAAAGGGCTAGTAGAGCATTATTATCGGTAACTGATTCCCCGAGGAAAGAAAATGAAAACACCTACTAAGGAACCTGAAATCTCTAACATGACTCATGAAGAAGAAGAAGAAATGCTATATGATATATCAAAATTACAAGAACAAGTGCCACTTGCACAAAAAGAAACAGAATCTAAGATGGATGGTTTAAGGAAAGATGTAGAAGCTAAGATGGATGGTTTGAAGAAAGGTGTAGAAGCTAAGATGGATTGTTTAAAGAAAGGCATAGAAGCTAATATGGATGGCATGGAAGCTAAGATGAATGGCATGGACGCTAAAATTGATGGCATGGATGATAAGATGGAAGAATTGAAGATAAATATGAATAAGTTGCTACAAGAAATGGTCACTAATGGTGAAAGGGTACTAAAGGAAACTCATGATGAGAACAAAAGAAATGTTAATCATGATTCCATAGACTCTAATGTTGGATCGAAGACCCACCATATTCCAAAAATCGATATGAGGAAGTTTGATGGCAAGGATCCCGCAACATGGATATTACAGATGGAGCAATTTTTCGATCTCAATAATGTGCAAAACACAAAAAAGGTACGTATGGAAACTTTATATTTGGAACCAAATCAGTTTTTATGGTATCAATGGCTTTGCTCTCGTAAACAATTTATCACTTGGGCAATTTTTGCGGAAGAATTGATAGCACATTATGAGGATACAAAAAGCAACGCTTTTTTTAGCCAATTGATAAGTCTCAAACAAAAGGGTTCAATAATGGAGCACATTGAGGAGTTCCAAAAATTGAACATAAGGGTAAAAGATATTCCAGAGGAGCATAGGATTGATGTGTTCATAGGGTCTTTAAAGGATAATATCCAACATGATGTTCGCCTTTGGGAACCTGATTCATTAGAGAAGGCATTCAGGTTAGCAAGAAAAATGGAAAGAAAAATTATGGCAACCAAGAAGCATACCACTCACAACTATAAAGACGGAAGTGTTGTTGCCCCTAGTCTTCCACAACCTATAAGGTTGACACCACAACAATGTTGGCATTATGATTCAAGTGTTGTCCTTGATGGCAACTCACTCAGAGGTTGGTACAGATACTCAGAAGTTGGTTCAGGTGATGGCAACTTACTCAGAAGACAGATCCTAGTACAGCTTGCCAAGGAAGTTCATACACGCAGGTTTGTTAAGCCCAAGTCGCGTGTACACGCAGGTTGGCTTCAGAAAAAGCGCGTGTATGTGGAAAAGCACCTTTGGTCCATGGCGGTTAGTCCTTGGAAGTTGTGCCTATGGTTTCAGACCATTGTATCTCGACGGGCGTGTCGATCCCTAGTTTTGAAGTTGATGGTATTGTGTTTCTATGGTTTTGGCTCTTGGTATTGAACAAGGCCTAAGGCTATATAAGGAGAAGATCACTAGGCAAAGAGTAAGTGTGTGTGGGTGTCTGACGCAGTGAGAGGATCTGGTATTGCTGGTTATCTGTTCGGGACGCTTGGCAAGGGTCGGATCTGACAGCAAAGGCAGAAGTAATCATTTCTAGATCTGCACGCGGGTTGCCTTTGGAGAAAGCGCGTATACACGCGGTTTTGGTACAGTGAAGTAGCGTATGCATGATAAGGGTTGATATTTCAGGTTGTTGCTGATTCTGGTGGTTGTTGCAGAGTTCTAGATTCTGGTTTGGGTTCTGTGTTCTTGATGACAGGGTTTCAGTGATTCGGTATTGGGTTGTTTAATGAATTATGATGCAAGTATAAGTTGATGATTGTATTGCGGTAATGTTTGCTTTGTACTCTTGGATCCAGTCTGAAAATTGATGAAACGTGGTCCCTGAAGGTTGTAGGGTCAGCACCTACGTACTAGTAAATGGATCAGCTAGTACAAGAGCTGAGGGGGTTGTAGCTCCCTTCCAAAAGTAGTTGGAAAACGAGAGAGAGGGTTGTAGCCCTCTGCAAGTTGTAGCCTGCATACTGGTAAAGGACTGCACCAGTATATTGTAAAAGAAGTTTCTCATTAAAGAAGAAAGAGACGAATTGCAGCAGGTGGTTTTCACCCACATTGGGTTTCCACCTTATATCATGGTGTTCATGTGTGTGGCTCTTGTGTGATGTTCTGTTCTGTTATACTGCACCTGTTTACTGCTAAATTGCTTAATAATGTTCTGATGCATTTACTGAAGATAAGATTAACTGAATCATAAGATATCTGCATATACGCTAGTTGCTTTAGACACAGTCGCGTGTACACGCGGGTTCACTTAACTGAAGTCGCGTATATGTTTCTGAGTATGAAATTGAAAAGGTTTTATTGATCTGATAATACTGATTCACCCCCCCTCTCAGTATTATTTCCAACAAACAATTGGAAGAAAAAAGAGCAAAAGGGCTTTGCTACAGTTGTGATAGCAAATACACTAAAGGTCATAAGTGTGCTGAGAAGAAACTATTCTATATAGATTGTGAAGAGGAAGAAGAAAAGGAGCAAGAAAGGTCAAAAGAAGAGGATATACTCTAGGAACAAAGCCTAGATGAGGAACAAATGAATCTGACCATATCTTGTAACGCATTGGCTGGAATTATCACTCCTCAAACCATCAAGATAGAAGGACAAATCAAGAAGAAAAAGGTAATAGTGTTGATTGATTCAGGAAGCACCCACAATTTTATTCATTTTAAGGTAGCAAAAGAATTGAATTTCTTCCTATATCCAGCACCAGAGTGTCAAGTGATGATTGCAAATGGAGGAACAATAAATTCCTCTGGAAAGTGCCATAATATCAAGTTGTCCATGGGAGAATATGTATTGACTAGCCCAATGCTTTCCATTCCAATGGGAGGTGCTGATGTTGTACTAGGAGTCCAATGGCTACAATCCTTGGGTACAATAGCTTTTAATTTTCAAGAAATTTTCATCAAATTTTCTACAGAAGGAAAGCAAGTTAAATTAAGGGGTATTGCAGGGAAACCAGGAAAGATAATCAGCTCTAATGGTATGACAAAGCTTCTTAAAAAGGAACAAAGAGGTGTAATTGCACAATTATGTTCGCTAGATGTTTCCACATCGGAATCATCTATTTCTCCAGATATCCAAAAAGTCTCGGAAAATGATTCCAAGGTATTTGAGACTCCCAAAGGTCTCCCACCTATGCGTGATTATGATCATGTTATTCATTTGATTCCAGGAAGTGTTCCTCCAAACATCAAGCCGTACAGATAGCCCTATGACCAAAAGAGTGAAATTGAACGTATGGTTGCAGAAATGCTAGAGGCTAGTATAATTCAACCGAGTCAAAGTTCTTTCTCTGCTCCAGTAGTATTGGTGCACAAGAAGGATGGATCATGGTGCATATGTCCGGATTATAGGGAGCTCAACAAGCTCACTATTAAAGATAAGTTTCCCATTCCTATCATTCATGAATTACTGGATGAATTGCATGGATCAATTTACTTCACCAAGTTGGATCTTCGTTCAGGATATCATCAAATCATAATGAAGACTGAAGACATTCCGAAAACAGCATTTAGAACTCATGAGGGTCATTATGAATTTTTGGTCATGCCTTTTGGCCTTACCAATGCACCTTCAACATTTCAAGGTTTGATGAATTCAATTTTCAAACCATTCCTTAGAAAATTTGTGTTAGTATTTTTTGATGATATGCTAATCTACAGCAAGTCTTGGAAGGATCATGTTGAACATCTTGACAGGTTGTTACAACTATTGGAGGAGAAACAATTCTATGCAAAAAGATCCAAATGTTTCTTTGGGGTCCAGGAGGTGGAATATCTGGGTCATATTGTATCTCATGAAGGAGTTAAGGTAGACCCTAGCAAAATTAAAGCCATTAAGGAATGGAAAATCCCCACATCCATAAAGCATCTGCGAGGATTTCTCGGGTTGACAGGGTATTATCACAAGTTTGTTAAGAATTATGGGAGAATAGCACCACCTCTAACAACATTATTGAAGAAAGATGAATTTTCATGGACTCTGGAAGCAACAAAGGCCTTTGAACATATTAAAGAGGCAATGTGCCAAGCACCGATCTTAGCTACACTGGACTTCACAAAAACCTTTATTGTGGAATGTGATGCTTCAGGAAATCGAATTGGTGCTGTTCTAATGCAAGATGAAAGACCCATTACTTTTGAAAGTCGTCCAATCAAGGGAAAGTTTTTACACAAAGCTATTTATGAGAAGGAAATGTTGGCAATAATCCATGCACTTAAGAAATGGTGACCCTACCTAATGGGAAGACACTTCGAGGTAAAAATAGATCATGATAGCCTTAAATACTTTTTAGAACAAATATTATCCTATAAAGAGCAACAAAAATGGGTCACAAAGATGTTGGGTTATGACTTTGAAATCATCTACAAAAAAGGGAAACAAAATGTGGTGGCAGATGCACTCTCAAGAAAGGATGAGGATGTGGAAGCATTGTTGTGGGCCATTTCTATTATCCAACCAGATTGGATAAACGAAGCAAGGGAGGAATGGAAGAATGATGAAGAAGTGTGGGCACTTATTCAAAAGTTACAACAAGATTCTAGTACGTCTGATACGTTTAGCTGGGAAAATGATTCGTTATGGTACAAAGATCGCTTATACCTCTGTAAGAATTCCCAGCTAAAACAAAATATTCTTATGGAATTGCACACTTCTCCCTTAGGAGGGCACTAAAGATTTTTAAAAACTTAGCACAGGGTTAAGAAGGAATTTTTTTGGGATGGCCTTAAATCAGATATTTGAAAGTTTGTGGTGGAATGTTTGGTTTGCCAACAAAATAAAGTTGAAACAATTAAGACACCGGGTCTATTACAACCTTTATCCATTCCAAGCCAACGTTGGGAGGAGGTTTTAATGGATTTTATCACAGGTTTACCCAAGTCTAAGGGAAAGAGTGTCATCATGGTGGTAGTTGACAGACTTACCAAGTATGCACACTTTTGTGCATTATCACATCCATTTAAAGCCAGTATAGTTTCTACTGCATTTATGGAAACAATTCAAAAGCTACATGGAAACCCAAAGATTATTGTAAGTGACAGAGATCCCATTTTCACTGGAAATTTTTGGACAGAATTATTTTCTTGCCTTGGTACTCAGTTAGCTCATAGCTCATCTTATCATCCTCAATCTGATGGGCAAACTGAGATAGTAAACAAATGTTTGGAAGGATATCTTCGTTGCTTTGTATCTGATAAACAGACACAATGGATGAAATGGTTGCCTTTGGTTGAATGGTGGTATAACACTTCTTTCCATACAAAAACAAAAATGACCCCATTTATGGCACTTTATGGGTATCAACCACCATCCATCACATCATATTTAAGAGAAAATTCTAAGGTTCAGGCAATGAAACATCACATCGAACATCAACAACAAGTCCTCCAATTCTTAAAGGATAACCTCGTGTTGGCACAGAATAGAATGAAACAACAGGCATATCAACATCACATCGAAAGAAGTTTTGATGTAGGTGATTGGGTATTCCTACGGCTACAACCATATAAGCAAATGTCCCTCAAGCAAGCTAAGAAGGATAATAAATTATCACCAAAGTATTATGGTCTGTATAAGGTGTTGCAAAAGATTGGTACTATGGCATACAAATTGGAGCTTCCTGCAGCTTCTCGATTGCACCCAGTTTTCCATGTTTCATGTTTAAAGAAGGTTATAGGCGACAAGCTCCCAGTTCAAACAATATTGCCAGAACTTGACAAGGAAGGAAAAATTATATTGGAACCGGAAGCAGTCACAAAAACAAGAACTCGACAGCTACGAAATTGATCAATTTCGAAGTATCTTATCAAGTGGAAGAACTTATCCGCCTAGGATTCCACATGGGAGGATGAGAATTTTATACAAAAGTATCCAAAACTACTCAAGCGTTGAGGACAACACTTTTTTGAAGGATAGGGGCATGTTGGGTCCCTATAATACTAGTGATTACACCATTACTATTGTAGTTGTGCCCCTTATTAATATTGTTGTGCCCCTATTGCCCCCATATTGTTATTACTGTGCCCCATAGAATCGCTCTATTGTTATTTTTGTGGCTTTATATTATTATTATTGTTAGGTCGGCTGGGTTATATTGTGACTCCTTAGACTCCTATATATAAAAAGGAGGTTTTGTCATTTGAATCATCAAAGAATTGTTCATTTATGTAATGTAAAGGAGGTCTCCCCCTTGAAGACGTTGAATTTTAAGGCATTGATCTATATTTTCTATCTTTTCTTGAGCTGGTTTCATAACATATCTCCACCAATAGGGTTTTTCAAAGGGGTCAGCAAATAGTAATCTATATACAAAGATGGACACTGATAAATTGCTAATAATTGTTGTGTATGTTGATGATATCATTTTTGGTAGCAATGAAGAATCCATGAGTCAGAAGTTTGCTTCAGTAATGTAGCAAGAATTTGAAATGTCCTTGCTTGGTGAGCCTACCTACCTTTTTGGTCTACAAGTTCAGCAAAATATAGATGGTATTTTTCTCTCAAAAACCAAATATCTCAAACAGATCCTGAAAAAGTACGGCATGGAAGATTCTAAACCAGTATGTACTCCAATGGTAATAGGATGTAGTCTCAGTCCAAATGACGAATCAGCAGTGGTACATCAACGAACTTATAGATCCATGATTGGCAATATGCTTTATCTAACGGGTACCTGATCGCACATCATGCATGCAGTGGGAATAGTTGGAAGATTTTAAGCAAATCCAGAGGAATCTCACCTTTAGGCAGTCAAAAGGATCTTAAAATATCTTCAAGGAACACACAACTTTGGTTTGTGGTATCCTAGAGATACAGATCTTGCACTTCATGCATATACAAATGTCGATTGGGCAGGAAGTGTTGATGAGAAGAAAAGCACTAGTGGTGGTGCATTCTATATGGGTTCCAGGTTGGTGTCTTGGTTCAGCAAGAAACAAAGTTCAATTGCATTATCTACAACTGAAGCAGAATATGTGGCTGCTGCATCTTGTTGCACACAATTACTTTGTATGATGCAAACTTTGCAATATATTCAGATCACATGTACTCCACCCATCTCCATTCTATGTGATAATACAAGTGCCATCAGTATTTCAAAGAATCCAGTTATGCACTCTAAGACCAAGCACATACCCATCAAATATCATTTCCTATGAGAACAAGTGCTTGAACAAAAGGTCAAATTGGAGTATGTTCCCGCCAAAGAATAGGTTGCTGATATATTCACTAAACCACTGCCAAGAGAGACATTTGAATATCTCAGACAGAAGTTGGGAGTAGTTGCTACATCATCCTACTGTTAAAATCCATTTTTTAAAGAAAGGTTGGTATACGCGAGTTTCATGAAGCGAAGTCGTGTACATACACTAGTTTTTGTGGATACAGTCACGCATATGTTGGTCTGAAGAAAAGCAGTGTGCCAAACTCACGAGCAAGGGGTTTGATATGATCTGATAGTAAAAAGGTGGCACGGGTTCAGGGGGAGAACATGGTTGATGATAGTTTGGGAACTAATGATGGGCATATAGAGGTTGCTGGTCTGCATGATGATTGACAGATGTTGCTAATGGTGCAGATCATATGATAGTTGCTGATGGCCATCATGGTCTTGTTTTAGATAGTTGGTCTCTGTTATATAAGTCATGTACATCTTTTTAATGTAAAGGTCATGAAAATACCAAATTTGTAACCCCACTATGGGATGGATGATGTAATGTCTATGTTTTTCCATGTATAAACATTTGGTATATCCCCACTTGGTTGCGAGATGGACGTATGTATGAGTCTTTGGTGATAGGAAGGTCATTTGTGATGTATGTATAGAGTCATGTTCTTCTTTTAGAACATACTTTTGACTTTGCTTATGCTTAGGGGGAGCATGGACTCGATCATTAGAGCTCAATCAACACATTTTAGCATATCAGATATTTCAACATGCACTCAGGGGGAGCATGGCCCTTTGCCCTTGATGTCAAAGGGGGAGAGTGGCTTGGTGTGGTTGTTGTTGCCATCAAGTCCAAAGGGGGAGATTGTTGGCATTATGATGTATGTGTTGTACTTGATGGCAACCCACTTATACTAGAAAAACTCACTTGTATATGGTAACTAGATGAACTATAGAAGAGATATCAGATGTGACAAAATGCATGACAGTAGTGTTTACAGATGTGATGAAATACAG
Source organism: Pinus tabuliformis (assembly GCA_031772625.1). Classification (NCBI taxonomy): domain Eukaryota; kingdom Viridiplantae; phylum Streptophyta; class Pinopsida; order Pinales; family Pinaceae; genus Pinus; species Pinus tabuliformis. The sequence continues at coordinate 91,934,578 of CM062812.1, forward strand.
TTCAGCTTCAAGGAATCAGTTCAGAAGCAAATCATTCAGATGATAGATCACAGTACTACATGTTAACAACATAGAGTTACGGATCAGACTCACAGAAAGAAGAAAGAGAGGTATACACAAGCTCACCATTGACCAAGTTGCATATACACACGAGTTAACAGAACAAAAGTAGAGTATAACATACACACGCACTTTCACATAAAGGAAAGCGTGTATACCTTGGAAAACTAAGTTTTGGTCCGAAGTATTTGGTCCATGGTATCTTGATCCATGGTATTTGATCAAAGGTATTGTTCCTAAGTGGTTTTGGTCCATGGTATTGAGAAAGGCCTAAAACTATAAAAGGAGGAGAAGATCATTAGGCCAGGAAACTCAAGCATTGAATATTTGATGAAGAGTGAGATCAAGTATGCAGGTTATTGGGTTATGGTGCATTACTAGATTTGAACCAAGGATGAACCTTAGAGCTTGATGAAGGATAAGATCTAATGATGTATCAGGATCTTAAGGCTTGAATTGAATTATCTTTATGTGGTTTGATGCTTTATCTAAATAACTGGTGCATGTTGTAAGTCTGTAAATATGATGATCTGGGTATGACTGAAGTCTGGAATTGTTGTAATATTTAAATATCATTTATAGATCTATACGCAAGTTCACTTTAGAAAAGGCGTGTATACACACTAGTTCTGCATATCAAAACAACATATACATAATTTACAGATCTGTACGCAGGTTCGCCTTGAGGAAAGCGCGTATGCACGCAAGTTTTACACATGGAAGTAGTGTATACCTTATAAAATATGTTTTAGTTGCTTCTGTTTGTTGTTGCAGTGTTCTGGGTTCTGGTTACTGTATTCTGGTGACAAGATTCTAATTGATCATATTGATGGAGTGATTGATTGATTCGGTTGTGGTTGGTTCAGAAGGAAATTGGTTGATTCAGATATATTTGATCATTGAATGATGTTGTTGATGGATCTAGTCTGAAAATTTATGAAATGTGGTCCCTAGAAAAAAAGAGAAGGTTGTAGCCTTCTGTAGTCTGGAACTTACGTACTAGTAAATATATCAGCTAGTACAAGAGCTAGGGGGTTGTAGCTCCCTTCCAGTAGAAGCTGTAGAATGAGAGAAGGTTGTAGCCTTTTGTAGGTAGAAGCCTGCGTATTGGTATAAGATTGCACCAGTACAAAAATTGTAAACATAATATTCTTATTATTAAAAGAAGATAGAGACGATTGCAGCAGGTGCTTTTCACCCACATTAGGTTTCCACCTTATATCTTGGTGTTCATGTGTGTTTCTTATGTGTGATGACCTGTTCTGTTTTTACTGCACCGGTTCCTATTTATATGGTTAATGAAGTTCTGATGCACTGATTAAAGATCCACATATGATGAATTAACTAAATCATAAGTTTGTTGGATTTTGTTGGATATACGCTAGTTACATTAAACACGGTTGCGTGTACACGTGAGTTCCCCTAACTGAAGTAGCAATATGAATCTGATTATTGAAATTAAAAATTGTTGATTTGCTAATACTGATTTACCCCCCACCCCCCCCACTCAGTATTATTTCCAACAATTGGTAACAGAGCAGGTCCTTCAGAAGAATCTTGATCGCTTGAAGGAAGATCAATCATCATGAGTAATCAAGAAAGCGGAGGATCCATCAGACCACCAATATTTGATGGGAGAAACTTTGTTTATTGGAAGGTAAGAACCACAACCTATCTTAAATCTCTTGGAACAGATGTCTGGGAAATCGTGGAAGGAGGATATACATTTCCATCATCAATTCCTACAGATACAACAGGTAAAAAACAATATGAAACCAATGCCAAGGCTGTCAATACATTATTGGGAAGTCTATCACAATCAGATTTTGTCAAAGTTATGCAGCTCAAATCAGCCAAAGAAATATGGGATAAAATCATTCTAAGCTGTGAAGGAGACTCTCAGGTAAAATGTGCTAAACTATAAACTCTCAGAATTCAATATGAAACTCTCAAGATGCACAATGATGAAAGTATAGCTAGTTACTTATTACGTATAGATGAGATTGTTAATTGCATGAAGAATCTGGATGAAGAAATAAAGGAAGTTACCTTAGTTGAAAAAGTTTTAAAATCCTTATCTTCTCAATTTGAATCCAAAGTATCTGGCATAGAAGAAAAGCAGAAACTACAGACTATTACTATGACACAGCTTCACAAAATCTTAAATGCCTTTGAAATGAGAAAAGAAGGTCCATTAGATATGAGAGAAGCCGCATTTAAAGCTTCAGCAAAAGGAAAAGAAGTTCTCAATGAATCAGGACATATTTCAGAAGAAGAAGAGGAAGAAAAATTTGTCAAGAATCTTCAATGGGGGTTCAGAAGATTCAGAGATAAACTACCTTTTAAATGCTTTGCCTATGGTATAGTCGGTCATTATGCTGCCAAATATCCTCATAAAGATAAATATGATAAAGGGAAGGAATCTGCAAAATGGAATAGAAAACAAAGTGCAAGTAAAATGAGCTACTATACTCATGAAGATAGCGATGGTTTATCAAATAGTGATGAAGATGAAAATAGTAATGACTATAGACTTCTGATGGCTTATGAAGATGATGATTTTTTGGATGCTTTAGATGAAGATGACCTTTATGAAGAAATCTCTAAACTCAAAATCTATTTAGAAGAAAAGAATATGATTATAGATACCTTGATGTACCAACTTGCTGAAAGAGAAAAACACAGTGAAAAGCTAGAATGTGAAATTGTGGGTCTAAGAAAGGATCTTGAGAAAACAAAATCTCTCAATCTTATATTTGCTAAAGGATTAGAAACCTTAAATGAAATTATCAAAGTACAATGCTCTCCTCTGATAAAGACAGGTCTTGGATATACTGAAGAAACATCTCAATCACATAAGCCTTCAACCTCCACTAAAAGCTATCTGGATGTAGCAAAGAGCAGTGAACTGTTAGGATATTCCGACACATAGGAAATAGTTAAGTACAACTTGGTCTAGTATAGAGTTAGGTATAGAGTTAGGTAAAGTTTGTTTCTTTATCGTTGTACATTTTGTAACTTACAATCCGACGGTCACGATATGTAGTGATATGACAGTTCATTCTCTCCTCGGTATTACCGACACTTGATCCGTGGCTTGACACCCGATTGGTCCATGATTTCTATTTAAAGCGCATGGAGGGTCATTTGTAGGGTAATCCATGCATGAGAGAAGCATATGTAAATTTTCATTCTTTTATTAATAAATTGCTTAAAGTGGCTGCGTTGGCTCAGGCCGTGGACTGTTTCCCTCTTTGAGGGTTTTAACCACGTCAAAAATACTGGTGTATTGATCTGCGATCTGGTTGTGAGCGGTGTCCTTTGGTGTTATGTCTGAGGAACTTACCCTGTAAATTCCTACATGGTATCAGAGCTATTTGAGGGTCGCGTCTGTTGGTGATCCAAATCTGAAGCCGATAGAACTGCATCCGACTGCTGTTTCCTAGATCTGCTGTTTCTGACTACTTTCGGGCCGAGAGGACTACTCTGTTGTGTTGGGAGCATCTATTCCAGTGAGGAACCCCTTTCGTTTCACGCGAAAAGGTTTCTGGTAGCCCTAGCTGCGTCATTTTTAAGATCTGGAAGTATACAGTGTTTATTTGCAGTTTACTGTTATTTTCTCTCTGTTTATTTCGGTTTCGGTTTATTTAGCTTTTTTATTACCGGATCTATACCTTTCATTTCGGCGTATGCTCTTTGCCTTGCGACTCTGTGCGATATGGGAAAATCAGAAACAGAAAGGAAGGATTTTTCTCATGCGTATGCTCTTTTCCCTGCGCCTTAGGGTGATCTCGGAAAATCAGAAACATTGAGGAAAATATTTAGTTTCCGGCTAAAGCTAACTTTGAGCCCAAGGTTCATTTTTGAAAATATTTAGTTTTTCGGCTAAAGCTAACTTCGAGTCGTAAGGTTAATTTTCTTTGCATGTCCGTGTTGGGTTTTGTATTTTTTGTTTTGTAGGGAAAAAGAGCTTTCTCAAAGCAAGCACGCAACCCAAAGCCCCCCCCCCCCCCCCCATCTCTCTCTCTATCAAATTTTTTGTATAGCTCAATTGGTTCAAAGCTATTTTAAGAGAGCAGAGGTCTTGGGTTCAATTCTCCATTTTGTGGGGGCGGACTTTTTCATTTCCGCACATTCCCGCACTTCGTCAGCAACTTCAACAACTTTTTTTCAGAAAACCATAACTTCTTCATTCGGAAGCCGTTTTCAGAGCCGTTTTTTTAAACCAGCCTAATTTTTCGAGATCTATCCATTGGAACACTTAGTTTCAACATCTTTAGCTTCAGTTTCTGTTGAAATGGAAATTCAATACCAAGTTACCCTTGACAACACCAACTACTTCCAATGGTTGGCCTACATTGAGGATTTACTTAGAAGTAAAGGTCTCTACAGAATAGCCTCGGGCCAAGAAAAGAAACCGAAGGATGAAGATAAGGCTGCTAAATGGGAAAATAGGCAAGATCAAGCACGTGTATTGATAGGGATGTCTATTTCTCTAGATCTTAGATTCCATATTGCAGAACTTGATACTCCTGATGAAGCAATGAAATAAATCAATAAAGTTTTTGGGATTAAAAATGAACTTAGAGCCCATCAACTTGAAAATGAGTTGCTTACATTGGACCCTAATAATTTTTCTTGCATTGAAGATTTCTTGTCCAAGTTCAAGACCCTTACATATCTCTTGGAAGGTGTTAAAGTTAAGAAAGAAGATAGTAACCTTATCTATTCCATTCTTACTAAGTTGGGACCAGCCTACTCTGTGTTTGTTTCCACCTTCCATTCTACAAGAGAAGCCTTCATTTCTCAAGGAACAGACTACAAGTCCCCTTCCTTTGACTATTTTTGTGATTCTTTAATAAGAGAACAAGAATAACTCTTACACCTTGGTCTTCTTAATCTTGAAAACTCTTCCGCGAAAGCGTTAGCCGCCCAACAACAACCAAATTCAAAGAATCCTAAGAAGTCATATCCTAAAAAGAATGGTCCTAAACCAAACAAGTGCTCTAAGCAATTTCACCCCCAAAATGAAAAATCATTTCAACAAAATGATAAGGCAAATAAAAACAAAGGGAAGAAGACTGATAGACATTGCAATTTTTGTAATCGAGATGGCCACTTAGAATCAAAATGATTTAAGAAGATGGAAGCCTTGGAAGTAGCAATGAAGAAGCATAACATCCATTTGGGGCAATCTTCAACTTCAACTTCATCTTCAGGAATGGCACTTTCTGCATGTGTTTGTCAAGCATCTCGGTCTGGCTATGCATTAAATGTATCTTCTTCTTCTCATTCTCATGAGTGGCTCATTGATTCTGGAGCTTCTTATCACATGGCCAAAAACAAAGCCATGTTTTCTTCTTTAAATGATTGTAACACCAAAAATATATATGTTGGTGATGATAGATCTCTTAATGTTGTAGGGACTGGAACTGTTCATCTAGACAATGGTCAGTTTAATGATGTATTATGTGTTCCAACCTTATCCTGCAACCTTCTATCTATATATCAGATAACTCATTCAGGTGAAGGTAAAATCGTTGAATTTTCACCTCATGATGTTGTAATCAAGGACTTAAGAGATCCTAAACAGATTTTGGCTACTGGCATTGCTGATGATTCTACAAGGTTGTATAATTTTCACAACTTTGGGTCATCAAATCTTCCGTCAGTATTTGTTGCTCATAACGATGAAGTGAGAAAACTTTGGCATGAGCGATTTGGTCACTTAAACTATCGCTCCCTTCAGCATCTATGTAAAGAAAATATGGTGACAGGTCTTCCTATGGTATCTTGCAGAGATGGTGTTTGTTCCGGATGTGTACTCGGAAAACATCATCGGGACAGTTTTGAAAAACGTGCCTCTTGGCACGCCTCAGCGCCTTTACAGCTTGTGCATAGTGATTTATGTGGTCCACTTCCTGTTGTTTCATTCTCTGGCTGCAAGTATTTCTTAACTTTCATTGATGATTTCTCCGGACGCACTTAGGTATACTTCTTAAAACTCAAGAGTGAAGTATTTAACACATTTTTGGCCTTCAAAGCCTTTGTTGAAAAACAATCTGGACATCAAATTCTTAAGCTAAGATCTGATAATGGTGGAGAATATGTTAAAAACACATTCATCAACTTTTTCACTGAGAATGGAATACAAATGCAACATACTGTTCCATATACTCCACAACAAAATGGTGTAGTTGAAAGGAATAATCGCACCTTAAAGGAAATGGCTAATTGTATGCTACAATCTAAAGGACTTGGTCTTAGTTTTTGGGCAGAAGCAATTAACTGTGCAAATTACATAATAAATCGCACTCCTACTAAGGATTTAAAGAATATCACTCCAGAAGAAGCATGGAGCTCAATCAAACCAGATGTAAGTCACTTTCGTGTTTTTGGAAGTGAAGCGTGGGCCCATATTCCAGATGAAAAGCATAAAGCTTTAGAACCTAAGAGTGAAAAATGTACTTTTTTTGGATATTCTGAAGATGTCAAACGCTATAGACTTATTCCATTTAAGTCCAAAAATGTCATCATTAAAAGAGATGTAAAATTTGATGAAAATATATCGGCCTGCGAGCCTAGTCCGGCGGATGTGCCACCTCTCCCTATCTCTTCTACCTTTGAAAACATTTCTTCTTCAGATGATGAAAGTGAGGATGACAATCCTCCCCCACCATCTCAGGATCCTCCTTCATCTCCTGAGCTTCCAAAATGGGTTCGTGCTACTCAATATGCAGCAGGTGATCTTGCCGGTGATCCTACAGATCAGCGATGCACACGTTCTCAGTTCGAGAGAGCCTCTTCTTTACTGGCTCAAGCTCCGGTAAATTATGATCCTGACACCTTTGCAGAAGCTTCAGGCCATCCAGATTGGGAAGCAGCTATGAATGAAGAATATCATTCATTATTGGCAAATGATACATGGGATCTTGTTCCTCTACCAAAGGGACGAAAACTTGTTAGATGCAAATGGGTTTACAGAACCAAGTATGGACCAGATGGGAAAGTTGATAAACATAAAGCTCGTCTTGTTGCTAAAGGTTTTTCACAGGTTGAAGGCATTGACTACACTGAAACCTTCTCCCCTGTTGCCAAAATGAACTCTATCCGCCTTGTTCTTTCCCTTGCTGCCTCGTTCAAATGGGAAGTCCATCAGATGGATGTTAAATCTGCCTTCTTGCATGGGGACTTGCATGAAGAAATCTACATGGAACAACCCATTGGCTTCATAAAAACAGACTCCAGCCTTGTATGTCGGCTTAAGAAATCCCTTTATGGTCTCAAGCAAGCTCCTCGAGCTTGGTATGCCAAAATGGACAGCTTTCTTTTAGAATCTGGCTTTTCTAGGTGTCATTCTGACAATACTATCTACACCAAGAAAGTGGGCAAGTCTCTTATCATTCTTGTTCTTTATGTTGATGATCTTATCCTTACCGGTAGTGATCCCAACCTTATCAACCATGTGAAGTCTAGCCTTAAAAGGAAGTTTGAAATGACAGACTTAGGACACTTACATTATTTTCTCAGTCTTCAAGTCTTGCAATCCAAGGAAGGTATTTCCCTTTCTCAATCCAAGTATGCTTGTGATATTCTACGCCACTTTCACATGGAAGAATGTAAGCCAGCCCCTTCTCCCTTTCAGTCTGGAGTCAAACTTTTAGTCACTTATACTTCTCCTAAAGTTGATGCTACCTTATACCGTCAACTTGTAGGAAAACTTTTGTATCTAACCCATACTCGTCCTGACCTTTCCTTTGTTGTTGGACTTGTTGCTCGGTTCATGCAAAACCCCCGTGAAAGTCATTGGAAAGCAGCTAAAAGAATAGTTCGTTATGTTCGAGGTACAGTTCAGTTTGGGATTCATTACAGTGCCGAAGCATGTCCTCTATTGGATGGTTTCACTGATTCCGATTGGGCAGGTGACCCTGATGATCGGAAGTCTACTGCCGGTTATGTGTTCACTCTTGGTTCAGGACCTATTACATGGGCTTGCAAGAAACAAGGTGCCATTTCTCTTTCATCAGCAAAAGCAGAGTATCGTGGTGCCGTAGAAACTAGTAAGGAAGCCTTGTGGCTTCGTCAGATCCTGTCAGAGTTTGGCTTTGAGCAGCAGCATCCGAATACACTTTGGTGTGATAATCAAAGTGCCATTCAGCTATGCAAAGATCCAGTCCAACATCAGCGCAACAAACACATTGAACTGCACATGCACTTCATCAGAAAGCTCATTCACGACCATGTTCTTGAAGTGCAATATTGTTCAACAGATGATCAAGTTGCAGACATCTTCACAAAGGTTCTCACAGAGGCAAAGTTCACTAAACTTCGATTTATGGTTGGAGTTCAGGAAGTTGTCACTAAGGGGGGATAGGCTCTAGTGCCTCCTTCCTTCTCCTATTGTGTCATATTTGTAAATCCTTCAATCCTATCCCAAGTTGTTCTTAAGGGGGGATGTTAGGATATTCTGACACATAGGAAATAGTTAAGTACAACTTGGTCTAGTATAGAGTTAGGTAAAGTGTGTTTCTTTACCGTTGTACATTTTGTAACTTACAATCCGACGGTCACGATATGTAGTGATCCGACGGTTCATTCTCTCCTCGGTATTACCGACACTTGATTCGTGGCTTGACACCCGATTGGTCCATGATTTCTATTTAAAGCGCATGGAGGGTGATTTGTAGGGTAATCCGTGCATGAGAGAAGCATATGTAAATTTTCATTCTTTTATTAATAAATTGCCTGAAGTGGTCACATTGGCTCAGGCCGTGGACTGTTTCCCTCTTTGAGGGTTTTAACCACGTCAAAAATATTGGTGTATTGATCTGCGATTTGGTTGTGAGCGGTGTCCTTTGGTGTTCTGTCTGAGGAACTTACCCTGTAAATTCCTACATGAACAGTTCAACAATCATTAGCAAAGGCATAAAGCAGATCATCAGGTGAACCAGACTCAATTTACTTCAAGGATGAATATAAGTCACAATCAACCTTAGGTAAATCGTACTCAATTTGCTTCAAAGAATATCAATAGAAACTACAATCAACATGGCAGTAGGAGGAACTTCAACTACAATCAACAGGTCAGTAGATTCGAGAATCACTGGAACTTCTTTAATGGTCAATGTTTCTCATGTCATAATTTTGGACACAAAGCTGCTCAATGTTTTGCTTACAAAACTATCATGACTAGAGAAGCACAGAATCAAAGGAATGTGACAGGGATCAAGAAAAGTTCATATAATAACTTTTCTTTTCTTGAAAATGAAATAGAATGCTCAATATGTAACAACTTTAGCCATGAAGAATCTGAATGCAGTAGTAAAATTCGGCAAATATCTCAAAAGGAGCAAACTCCATTAAATCCAAAAATATGGAGAAAGAAAGAACCAAAAACAGAAAGATGTGGTATAGCCTTGTATGCAGAGGGACAAGAAAACTAGTGGTACATCGACAGTGGATGCTCAAAACACATGACAGGTGACAAAGAAAAACTACACTCATATAATGCCTTAGAAAAGGAAAACAATGTCTCATTTGGAAACGACACTCCTGCCGTTATAAAAGGTAAAGGTTCTGTTTTCTTGAAAGAAAAAGCTGGGAATGTTATGTATGTTGATGGCTTAAAGCATAATCTGTTGAGTGCGAGTCAAATGTGTGATCAAGGAAATGAAGTAGTGTTTCGATCAAATAGATGTGTTTTTCGTGAGCTTGATACAAGAGAAATCGTGATTAAAGGGACAAGAAATCCAAATAACCTATACATAATCAAGGGAGGACAACAACAGTGCTATCTAAGCAAAAATGATGAAAACTAGTTATGGCACAGAAGATTGGGACATCTAAGCTTTTCTCAAATAAGAAAAGTGTGTAGATTCCAGGTTGTTCATGATATTCCGAATATCAACATTCCTGAAAATACTATATGCAAATCTTGTCAATTCGGTATGCAAACCAGATCTCAATTCATTGAAAAGGAAGGGTCAGCTAGTAAGCCTCTTGAACTTGTTCATACTGATTTATGTGGTCCATTAAGGAAAAAGTCACCTTGAGGAGAAGAATACTTTATATTTTTTATTGATGATTTTTCTAGATATGTGTTGGATAGGTCTTCTAAAGCATAAAGATGAAGCATTTGAAAAGTTCAAATACTTCAAAGCTTTGGTTGAAAATGAATCAGATCGCAAAATCAAATGCTTCAGATCTGATCGAGGAGGGGAATTTACGTCGGATGAATTATTTGACTTTTGTGAACAACATGGAATAAAAAGACAGTTCTCCATCGCAAGGACTTCTCAACAAAATGGAGTGGTAGAAAGGATGAACAGAACTGTTCGACAAATGGCTCATGCTATGCTAGATGAATCTGGAACTCCTGCAACCTTCTGGGGTGAAGCTGCATTCATCACCGTCACTATTCTCAACCAAGCAAATGTTCGGGTAAACAACACTCAAAATCCACATGAAATTGGGTATGGTAAGACTCCTACTATAAAATACTTCAAAGTTTTTGGAAGAAAATGTTCCATCAAAAGGACTGATGAAAAACTTGGTAAGTTTGAACCCAAAGCAGATGAAGGTATTCTTCTTGGCTACTATTCCCAAAGTAAAGGATATAAATGTTACAATAAAATACTTGGGAAAATTATTGAAAGTATTGATGTTGTGGTTGATGAAGCACACAAAAATCCAAAACAGATAAAAAATGAAGATTATGACAATGAAGAAGATGAGGATCATTATCCCACATCAAATCACATTGATTTTGAAGAAGAAAACAATGAAGCACCGGAAGAAGAGATAACGATAGAAGAAAAGACTTCGTACAGGCATGTTCATAAAAATCATCCAGAAAGTCAAATATTAGGAGAAAAAGGGCAGGTGTGAAGACTAGAATAACCATTGTCGAAGCTTCAAGATATCTAGCATTACTATCTTCCACTGAACCTCAAAATGTAAATGAAGTGTGGAGAGATGAATGTTGGGTCAAGGCCATGAATGAAGAACTTGAACAAATTGAAAGTAATAATACTTGGGAATTAGTTCCTAGACCTCGTGATAAAAATGTCATAGGAACTAAATGGGTATTCAAAAATAAGCTGAATGAAAATGGAGAAGTTAGTAGAAACAAGGCCAGACTTGTTTGTGAAGGATATACTCAACAAGAAGGTATAGATTTTGAACAAGATTTTGCACATGTAGCTAGACTTGAAGCCATCAGAATGTTTCTTGCTCTTTCTAGTTTTCAAATATTCAAAGTATACCAAATGGATGTAAAATCTGCCTTTCTGAATGGAGACTTAGAAGAAGAAGTCTATATTGAATAACCAAAAGGATTCATTCTTGGAAATGATGCAAAACTTGTATGGAAACTCAGGAAAGCTCTCTATGGTCTAAAACAGGCTCCAAAGGCATAGTATTACCGTCTTGACAAATATCTCCACCAACAGGGTTTTTCAAAGGGGTCAACAGATAGCAATCTATATACAAAGATGGACACTGTTAAATTGCTAATAATTGTTGTGTATGTTGATGATATTATTTTTGGTAGCAATGAAGAATCCATGAGTTAGAATTTTTCTTCAATAATGCAGCAAGAATTTGAAATGTCCTTGCTTGGTGAGCTTACCTACTTTCTTTGTCTACAAGTTCAGCAAAATAAAGATGATATTTTTCTCTCACAAACCAAATATCTCAAACAGATCCTGAAAAATTATGGCATGGAAGATTCTAAACCAGTATGTACTCCAATGATAATAGGATGTAGTCTCAGTTCAAATGACGAATCAGCAGCGGTACATCAACCAACTTACAGATCCATGATTGGCATTCTGCTTTATCTAACAGGTACCCGACCGGACATCATGCATGCAGTGGGAATAGTTGGAAGATTCCAAGCAAATCCAAAGGAATATCACCTTCAGGCAGTCAAAAGGATCTTCAAATATCTTCAAGGAACACAGAGCTTTGGTTTATGGTATCCTAGAGATACAGATCTTGCACTTCATGCATATACAGATGTAGATTGGGCAACAAGTGTTGATGACAGAAAAAGAACTAGATGTGGTGCATTCTATATGGGTTCCAAGTTGTGTCTTGGTTCAGCAAGAAACAAAGTTCAATTGCATTATCTACAACTGAAGCAGAATATGTGGCTACAGAATCTTGTTGCACACAATTACTTTAGATGATGCAAACCTTGCAAGATATTCAGAACACATGTACTCCACCCATCTCCATTCTATGTGATAATACAAGTGCCATCAATATTTCAAAGAATCTAGTTATGCACTCCAAGGCCAAGCACATACCCATCAAATATCATTTCCTACGAGAACAAGTGCTTGAACAAAAGGTCAAACTGGAGTATGTTCCCTCCAAAGAACAGGTTGCTGATATATTCACTAAACCACTGCCCAGAGAGATATTTGAATATCTCAGACAGAAGCTGGGAGTAGTTGTTGCATCATCCTGCTGTTAAAATCCATTTTTTAAAGAAAGGTTAGTATACGAGACTTTCATGAAGAAAAGTCACGTACATATCCTGGATTCTATGCATACAGTCGTGTATATGTTGGTATGAAGAAAAGTAGTGGGCCAGACTCAGGAGAAAGGGGTTTGATATGATCTGACAGTAAACAGGTGGCACAGGTTCAGGGGGAGAACATGGTTGATGATAGTTTGGGAACTAATTATGGACATATATAGGTTGTTGGTTTGGATGCTGATTGACAGATGCTGCTAATGGTGCAGATCATATGATAGTTGTTGATGACTATCATGGTCTTGTTTTAGATAGTTGGTCTCTATTATATAAGTCATGTACATCTTTTGAATTTAAAGGTCATGAAAAGACCAAATTTGTAACCCCACTATGCATGGGATGGATGATGTAATGTCTATGTTTTGCCATATATAAACATTTGGTATATCCCCACTTGGTTGGGAGATGGATGTATGTATGAGTCTTTGGTGATAGGAAGGTCATTTGTGATGTATCTATAAAGTCATGTTCTGTTGGGTGTGGAGCATGATTTTTTAGAGGTCTTTGTTTTAGCTGGATGTATAGCCCAGGAAGATTGTACACCCCTCCACGCAGGGGGGTGTGGGTGGGACTTGTGATCCCCCACCGGCTGGGGGGGCCAGGGGCCAGCGGTCCCTCGGCGAGGGTTTTGGGGGCAGTGCCCCTGAAGCTTAAAACAAATGTAAAATTGCCTTGTAAAAGTATAGTAATTTCTAGTCAATATGGGTCGTTGATTAGGCGAATGATATGATAGTAGAACTTATGTTTAGTTTAGGGTTTTTTTCCCTAGAAGGCAACCCCTCTCTTTGTATGAAGGCATTGTATTGAGGCTGTGTAATAGATGTGTATTCTTCGAGCGAGAAACAGATAGGTGAGACTGTGAGAGAAACAGAGGATATTACAGTGGATCTATTGTAGGTTGTGTCTTTCCATTTTGCTAGATAATAGAAAGGAAGGACTCGCTGTTCGGGGTGGACGTAGCCCAAACTGGGTGAACCACGTATATCTGTGTCTCTCTGGTTTTATGTGTTTGTGTTTTTCTACATATTATATGTCTTGCATTTCTCTATCATATATAATATTTCTCTAACAACTGGTATCAAAGCTGAAGGTCTATTTGGTTGATAAACTCGCAGGAAAGAAGGGTTCCTCATTTGAGTGGGAGAAATGATGGAAGATGGTAAGTTTAGGGTTGAGAAATTTAACGGCCAAAACTTCTCACTATGGAAGATGCAGATGGAAGATTATCTGTATCAAAAAGATTTGTACCTACCATTGGGAGGAAAAACAAAGATGCTAACAAGTATGACAAATGAAGAATGGAACCTTCTCGATAGAAAGGAACTCAGAATAGTACGGTTGTGCCTCGTAGCATCAGTTGCCTTCAAAATTTCGAAGGAAACAATGACAGAGGGTTTGATTAAGGCGTTGGCGAAACTATATGAAAAACCCTTAGCCTCAAAAAAGGTATTTCTTATGAAACAGTTATTTAATATGAAGATGTCGGAAGGTGGATTTGTTGCAGACCATTTAAATGATTTTAATACTGTTACAAGTCAGTTAAGTTCTGTAGGGGTAAACTTTGATGATGAAGTTAGAGCTCTGTTATTCTTGTGCTCATTGCCAGAAAGTTGGAATGGTTTAGTAATGGCCATTAGTAACTCTATTTCCGGATCTAGTACTTTAAAGTTTGATAATGTTGTCGGTGCTATCCTTAGTGAGGAAATGCAATGGAAAAGCTTCGGTGAGACATCGGGTAATGCTTTGAGTGTAGAGTCTAGGGGAAGAAAAATGGAAAGAGGAAAGAGCTCAAGATATCGCAATAAATAAAGGAAAGGCAAATCCAAGTCCAAATCGGGGATAGTGTGCTAGAAATGTGGAAAGAAAGGACACCTAAAGAAAAACTGTAGATTTCGGAAGGGAAAAGAAGGAGATGCACAGCAAGAAAACAATCATGAAGCAAATGTGACAGGTGAGGTGTTACAAGATGCTTTGATTTTTTCTTTTGAAAATATTACTGATTCGTGGGTGGTAGATTCAGGGGCCTCATTCCATGCCACACTTGATAAGAAATACTTTCATGACTATGTTCAAGGAGATTTTGGACAAGTCCGTTTGGGTGGTGATAAACCCTGTAAAATTGTTGGAATGGATAAGGTTCTTGTAAAACAGCAGAATTGAAACCAATGGCTACTAAAGGAGGTAAGGCATGTTCCAGATCTGAAGAAAAATATGATTTCAATAGGGTAGTTAGGTGGTGAAGGTTGTGTGACAACTTTCACAGATAAAGCTTGGAAAGTCACCAAAGGAGCCCTGGTAATAGAAAAAGGCGAAAAGGTTGGTACATTGTATTTATGCAATGGTATTTCTAACTCTGTTAATGATTTAACTTCCAAAGGAGAAGATGCAGCATTATGGCATCATAGGCTCGGACACATGAGTGAGAAGGGGATGAAGATTCTTCACTCAAGGAATTTATTGCTGGGTTTGAAGAATGTTGATTTGGATTTCTGTGAGAATTGCATTTATGGAAAACAAAAGAGAGTCAGATTTCTCAGAGTTGGGAAAGAAAAGAAGAGAGAAAAATTAGAGCTTGTGCATACAGATGTCTAGGGACCTGCTCAGGTATCATCTCTCGATGGCTCTCATTATTATGTTACTTTTATTGATGATGCAACTAGAAAATCTTGGATTTATTGTATTCAGAAAAAATCTGATGTATTTGATAATTTCAAGAAATGGAAAGCTTTGGTTGAGATTGAGACAGGAAAGAAATTGAAGTGTCTCAGATCAGACAATGGAGGTGAATATTGTAGCAAAGAGTTTGATAGGTACTATTCAGAACATGGAATTCGCAGAGAGAAGACAGTTTCAAGAACACCACAATAAAATGGTGTGTCAAAAAGGATGAGCAGAACAATCATGGAGCGTGCAGGGTGCATGAGATTGCATGCGAGATTGCCTTTACAGTTTTGGGAAGATGCTATAGATACTACTGTTTATCTAATAAATAGAGGGCCTTCAAGTTCCTTCGATGGTGGTGTTCTAGAGGAAGCATGGACAGGTAAAAAGGTAAACTACTCTTCTTTAAAGCTTTTTGGTTTTGAGGCCTTTATCCATATTAATAAAGAAGATAGAACAAAGCTTGAGGAAAAATCAAAGAAATGTACCTTTATTAGATATGGTATTAATTATTTTGGTTATCACTTATATGATTATGAAAATCACAAAATCATTAGGAGCAGAAATGTAATATTCAATGAAAAGGTCTTGTATAAGAATCAATTGCAGGAAAAGAAACAGGAAAAAGAAAACAAGGAATACACAGTTCTTGATGGGATCACTGAAAAAGTAAAGGTGCTTGAAAATAACAATAATCAACAATCACAACAATAGCAGCCACCACAATAGCAACATGCACCCCAAACACCTGAAAGTGGTGTTAGAAGATCTACTAGGATAAGTATACCCCCTGAACGATACTCTCCTTCATTATATTATTTATTGTTCACTGATTCTGGTGAACCCAAATGTTATGAAGAAGCGATGTAGGTTGAAAACAGAAAGAAATGGGAGCTAGCCATGGAAGAAGAGATGGACTCCTTAATGCATAACTAGACTTGGGACTTAGTCAGGTTGCCTGCAGGTAAAAATACATTACAGAATAAATGGGTTTACGGGCTGAAAGAAGAAGATGGAGGAAAATAGAGGTACAAAGCTAGACTTGTGGTGAAGGGGTTTACACAGAAGAAAGGTATTGATTTTGATGAAATATTTTCTCTTGTTGTTAAAATGACTTCAATCAGAACTATTTTAAGTCTAGTAGCAGTTGAATATTTGCATATTGAGCAGTTAGATGTAAAGATAGCCTTTCTCCATGGGGATTTGGAGGAAGAGATATATATGCAACAACCACAAAGATATGAGGTAAAAGGGAATGAGAAACTAGTGTTCAGGTTGAAGAGCTTGTATGGCTTAAAACAGGCTCCAAGGCAGTGGTATCTAAAATTTGACAAATTTATGTCTAAACAAGGTTATACTAGATTTCACTTTGATCATTGTGTTTATCTGAAAAAACAAAATGATGGTAGCTATATTATATTGTTATTGTATGTAGATGACATGTTTGTTGTAGGGTCTAACATGCAGGAAATAAATGTGCTCAAAAGAATATTAGCAAATTCATTTGCAATGAATGATTTGGGAGCTGCAAAACAAATCCTTGGTATGAGAAAAACTAGAGATAGGAAAAATCACAAATTAACATTGTCTCAGAATTAGTACATACAAAAGGTGTTGAAAAGATTTAATATGCACAATGCAAAACCAGTTAGTACACCTTTTGCTAGCCATTTTAAACTTACTAAGGAGATGTGCCCAAATACCCATGAAGTCATGGATTATATGTCTAAAGTTCCATATGCATCAGCAGTTGGAAGCTTAATGTATGCAATGGTCTACACAAGGCCTGATATTGCACATGTAATGGGAGTTGTAAGCAGGTACATGAACAATCTAGGAAAAGAACATTGGATGGCAGTGAAATGGATTCTCAGATATTTGAGAGGTACCACAAATCAAGCATTATGCTTTGGTGGTTCAAACATTTCTCTACAGGGACATGTTGATGCAGATATGGCAGGTGAAAAAGATAATAGGAGGAGCACTATAGGATATGTATTTACTGTAGGTGGAACAACTTTCAGTTGGGTTTCAAAAATCCAAAGTGTTGTTGCACTTTCAACAACAAAAGCAGAGTATGTTGCTGCTACAGAGGGTAGTAAAGAAATGATTTGGTGACAAAGGTTTATGGGTGAATTGGGTAAGAAGCATGATATGGGCACGTTATACAGTGATAGCCAAAGTGCCATTCACCTTGCAAAGAACTCAGAATTTCATTCCAGGACTAAACACATATAGCTCAAGTACCATTTCATATGATCAGTGTTGGAAGATGGAGAGTTGAAGCCGAAAAGATACACACTAGCCAGAATCTTGCAGATATGATAACAAAAGTTGTAACCAGGGAGAAACTGAGAATATGCTCAGTTCCAATTGTTCTTAAAGGATGATGATGAAGATGAGAGACAGTCAGGTCTAAAGAGGAGTCATTGTCCAGCAAATGAAGCAGCGGTGGAATTGCTACAATCATTCTCCAAGTGGGAGATTGTTGGGTGTGGAGCATGATCTTTTAGAGGTCTTTTTTTCAGCCAGATGTATACCTAAGGAAGATTGTACACCCCTCTGTGCAGCGGAGGGGGGGGGGGGTGCGGGGGCGACTTGTCCCCCCTGCGGGGGTTTGGGGGGGAGCCGATCCCCCCCGGCTGGGGGGTCCAGGGGCCAGTGGTCCCCCAGTGGGGGTTTCGGGGGTAGCACCCCCGAAGCTAAAAATAGATGTAAAATTGCCTTGTAAAAGTATAGTAATTTCTATTCAATTTGGGTCATTCATTAGACGGATGATCTGACGGTAGAACTTATGTTTAGTTTAGGGTTTTTTTCCCTAGAAGGAAACCCCTCTCTTTGTATGAGGGCATTGTATTGAGGTTGTGTAATAGATGTTTATTCTCCGAGCGAGAAACAAAGAGGTGAGACTGTGAGAGAAAACAGAGGGTATTATAGCGGATCTGTTGTAGGTTGTGTCTCTTCATTTTTCTGGATAATAGAAAGAAAGGACTGGCTGTTTGGGGTGGACATAGCCCAAACTGGGTGAACCACGTATATCTGTGTCTCTCTGGTTTTATGTGTTTGTGTCTTGTTCATATTATATGTCTTGCATTTCTCTGTCATATATAATATTTCTCTAACATGTTCTTCTCTTAGAACATCTTTTTGACTTTTCTTATGCTCAAGTGGAGCATGACCCTTTTCCCTTGATGTCAAAGGGGGAGATTGAATTGGTGTGGTTGTCGTTGCCATCAAGTCCAAAGGAGGAGATTGATGGCATTATGATGTATGTGTTATACTTGATGGCAACCCACTTATAGTAGAGAGACCTGCTTGTATATGGTAACTAGATGAAATACAGAAGTGATATCAGATGTGACAAAATGCATGAAAGTAGTGTTTACAGATGTAATGAAATGCAGGGCAGCTTCAAGGAATCAGTTCAGAAAGCAACTCATTCAGATGACAGATCACAGTACTACAGGTTAACAACACAGAGTTATATATCAGACTCAGAGAATGAAGAAAGAGAGGTATACACAAGTTCACCATTGACCAAGCTGCATATACACGAGGGTTAATAGAATAAAAGGAGTGTATAACGTACACACACACTTTCACAGAAAGGAAAGCGCGTATACCTTGGAAAACTAAGTTTTGGTTCGAAGTATTTTGTCCATGGTATTTTGATCCATGGTATTGGTCCATGGTAATTGATCTAAGGTATTGGTCCTAAGTGGTTTTGGTCCATGGTATTGAGAAAGGCATAAAACTATAAAAGGAGGAGAAGATCATTAGGCCAGGAAACTCAAGCATTGAAAATTTGATGAAGAGTGAGATCTAGTATGCAAGTTATTGGGTTATGGTACATTGTTGGATCTGAACCAAGGATGAACCTTAGCGCTTGATGAAGAATAAGATATAATGATGTATTATGATCTTAAGGCTTGAATTGAATTATATTTATGTGGTTTGATGCTTTATCTGAATAACTGGCGCATGTTGTAAGTCTGTAAATATGATGATCTGGGTATGACTGAAGTTTGGAATTGTTGTAATATTTAAATATCATTTATAGATCTGTATGCAGGTTCACTTTAGAAAAGGAACGTATACACATTGGTTCTGCATATCAAAACAACATATACATCATTTACAGATCTGTACGTAGGTTCACTTGAGGAAAGTGCGTATGCACACAGGTTTTACACATGGAAGTAGTGTATACCTTATAAAATATGTTTTAGTTGCTTCTGTTTGCTGTTGTAGTGTTCTGGGTTCTGGTTATTATATTCTGATGACAACGTTATAATTGATCAGATTGATGGAGTGATTGATGGATTCGGTTGTGGTTGGTTTAGAAAGAAATTGGTTGATGAACATATATTTGATCATTGAATGATGTTGTTGATGGATCCAGTTTGAAAATTTATGAAATGTGGTCCCTAGAAGAAAAGAGAAGGTTGTAGCCTTCTGTAGGCCGGCACCTACACACTAGTAAATATATCAGCTAGTACAAGAGCTAGGGGGTTGTAGCTCCCTTCCAGTAGAAGCTGGAGAATGAGAGAAGGTTGTAGCCTTCTACAGGTAGAAGCCTGCATACTGGTATAAGACTGCACCAGTACAAAAATTGTAAATAGAATATTCTTATTATTAAAAGAAGACAGAGACGATTGCAGTAGGTGGTTTTCACCCACATTTGGTTTCCACCTTATATCTTGGTGTTCATGTGTGTTTCTTATGTGTGATGACATGTTCAATTTTTACTGCACTTGGTTACTATTTATATGGTTAATGAAGTTCTGATGCACTGATTAAAGATCCACATATGATGAATTAACTGAATCATAAGTTTGTTGGATATACGCTAGTTGCATTAAACACAGTTTCATGTACATGTGAGTTCCGCTAACTGAAGTAGCGTATATGAATCTGATTATGGAAATGAAAAATTGTTGATTTGCTAATACTAATTCACCCCCCCTCTTAGTATTATTTCCAACATAGAATTGGCAGGTGGTTCAGTGGGTGTGAAAACCTCCATGATATTGACAATTGGTTCATGATTGAACTATGTCTCACTCACATGCTCATCATCATCATCATAAAAGTGCCCTTTAGAAAGGGACATTATACCTTCAGCAGCATCAACATATTCTTGGGCATCAACATGGTCTTGTAAGCTCTCTGCTTCTTGACCTTCCACATCAAATTCTTGGCTACAACCAATATCATTCATAAGAGAATCAACATTAAGTGGCCATATACCAGTCATCCTAAATCCAACTTTGATATTAGAAGGTGTGAGAGCCCTTTTAAATTCTTTACTTGCAAGCTCATCTAGCTCAAACATTTTTACTTCCACCCCTGGATTCTTTTCCATCGCCAAAGCTCGCTCAACCTTGAAATAGTTCTTGAAATACCCAAACACATTGACATCAAAGGGTTACAATCTATGAGTGATATGAGCCGACAATGATAACAGGTCAATGCCCAAATTATTGGCCTCAATTTTCTGCACAACCACGTGGCCTCCATGGACATCTAAAATCAGTAGGTGTATGTTTTTAGGTGAGACACCTCCTGGTATAGATGCAACAAAGTGAGAAAGCCAATTCAGGAATAATTCCTTTGTCATCCATGCATGCACCTGGTTCACAATTATGTATATAGTTTTTTAGTTGATTTTTACCTTTGAATAGATAAAATCTTGGGATTGAAGAACCAATTACATTGACACAACAAAGAATAGTGATCCACTTTCTGCTCTTAGGCACATTTCTGCTCCCTCTCTTGGCAATTACCTGCATATGACAATTCCTTCCTGACTATAAGCTTATTTCATCACAATTCCATACATGGTGTGGCGTGTATGAGTGTTGCTCATATGTAACAAAAGGAATGTTATAGAACTTGGAAAAAATTTCAAGGCATAGATTTAAAGTCATGTCTTTGTCAAGGCCCTCGACTATACATAGCACAAGGTCTGGATGCATTTTTTTAAACCCACTCCACCATGATTTACCAGGAAAACCGAGGTTTGGCCTCCCCTAATAGATTTGAGATACTGTGGATTTAAGTTGTATAAGCTTTGACCCATGTCCCAATTGGGCCATCTCCTTACACCAATCAACCACCTCATCCTCCTCCTCTTTAGTCATAATTGTAACAGTCCCTCTACATTTTGTACTAGTCAACCCATTTATCCAATAATGAATGTTAGAGGCAGCGATACCATGTTTTTTTTGTAAAGGTATGGATTAAATATCCCTTAAAATTGATGTCATCAATTGCAGCTAGCATGTCTTTCTTTGTCCAGCCTCTAATGGCACTGATTTTCTTTGTTGAAATTAGACCTTGCACTGTGGTTGAAGGTGGCTCTATGTTTGATGGTGGGATAACATGATCTACCACCACAGTATCCTTTTCAACGACTTTGTTGGGAGAATTGGGAGCACTCACATCACCCCCCTATCCTCATATGATGAACTGGATTGTAGTTGGGCCCCCTCACCCCTCGCCTCCTCTCGTTCCTTATACAATTTTCAATAGAAACTCTTAGCATGGTTGCAATAATCTGTATATTTAGCATGAAATTATAATTTTAAAAGATGGTATTAGAAAACAAGGTAATTCATTGGCCTTTGTAATCAATTAGAAACAACAATCATGCTTTATCTATATATTGTAACTTCAATCTTACATTTCCTTAACATGAGCCTTACATGTGACTAAATACATCTTTGATATGAAACTCATAATTGGAAGGGTTTTCACACATAAAATTTTATATTACAAGGGACTTGGAATAATTAAATTCACACAAAGGAACAAAAAATCTAAAAAGAAACAGTGAGGATTCACATAAAAGATTCTGTCTAGCTTTCTCTTACATGGTTGTGGGCTCTATTTGATTGATTTCTCTAGGCTGTGAGGATCTTCTAACGAATTTTGCATGTTATTGATGACTGGAGTGTAGTTTTTCAATCACTTGTAAGATTAATTCTCCTCAACAATGACCTATTGCAGACTGTCGAAAAAATATTAGGGGTGAAGCATTATTATTATAGTAGCTTGATATTAAATTGCAGGGGGCAGATTTGAGGTTATAGTGGCATTGAAATTGGTTGCTAAACTGGATTCACACATAAAATTACTTTCTATCTTTCTCTTGCATGGTTGTGGGCTTTATTTGCTTGATTTTTCTAGGTTGTGAGGATCTTCTAAGGTCTCTTACCTATTATTGATGATCGAAGTGTATTTTTTAAATAACTTGTAAGATTACTTCTCCTCAACAGTGACCTATTGTAGACTGTCGAAAAATATCAAGTCTAAAGCATTGCTATTATAGTAGTCTGATATTAAATTGCAGGGGTCAGATTTGAGGTTATAGTGGCATTGAAATTGGTTACTAAACTGGATTCACACATAGAAATTATTTCTATCTTTCTCTTGCATGGTTGTGGGATTTATTTGATTGGTTTGTCTAGGCTGTGAGGATCTTCTAAGGCCTGTTGCATGTTATTGATTATTGGAGTGTATTTTTTCAATAACTTGTAAGCTTACTTCTCCTCAATAGTGACCTGTTTCAGACTATCGAAAAAAATCAGGTTTGAAGCATTGCTATTATAGTAGTATGATATTAAATTGCAGGGGTCGGATTTGAGGTTACAGTGGCATTGAAATTGGTTACTAAACTAGAAGGTATGGTTATTTTCATCTTGAGAATGATTTAAGGGTTGATCTAATCATTTAATTGACTGATATATACTTTCTAGTAAGCTATAGTAGTCCATATTTCATTGACAGTGTTACATTGAAGGACTAGTACTTTCTTGAGTTAGCATATTGGCATTGTTGTTGATTTTCTCCCTAGCCTAGTCAAAGATAGGATAGATTTCTTGGATACTAACTACCTCATTTCATCTCTCATCCATGTCTTACTTCTCAATGGTCCTCTAGAGACTATGGATGGTATATTTTATAGATTTGTAATCACAAAGGTTACTAAGTGTTCTATCCTCAAATCTTGCTAAACCAATCTTGTTGGAAATGGACTGATATCATTGTTATAGTAGTATGATATTAAATTGCAGGGGTCAGATTTGAGGTTGCAGTGGCATTGAAATTGGTTACTAAACTAGAAGGTATGGCTATTTGCATCTCGAGAATGATTTAAGGGGTTATCTCATCATTTAATTGACTAATATATACTTGTCAGTAAGCTACAATAGTCCATGTTTCATTAACAATGGTACATTGAAGGACTAGTACTTTCTTGAGTTAACATATTGGCATTGTTGTTGGCTTTTCTCCCTAGCCTATTTAAGGATATGATAGCCTTCTTAGATATTAACTACCTCATTGCATCTCTCATTTGTGTCTTACTGTTCAGTAGTCCTCTAGAGTCTTTGGATGTTATCTTTTATATATTTGTAATACATCCTTTGAGCAAGTTCATATCTAGTAGATAGAGACTCACACAAGGTTATTATATTCTGAATAGATTGGGGTTCGAAATGACTCATTGTATTGAGTAACAATTTTAGCCTCCAGTGGCATTGAAATTATTTAATAAACTAGAAGTTATGGTTATTTTCATCTTGAGAATGATTTAAGTGGTCCTCTAGAGTCTCTGGATGCTATATTTTATATATCTGTAATCCAGCCTTAAAGCAATTTCATATCTAATAGATAGAGACTGACACAAGGTTATTAGACTCTGAATGTATTGGGGTTCGAATAGACTCAGTGTATTAAGTAATGAGCCTGAACGAATGGTAGTTATAATGGGCCCATATCGCCGAGGAAGGAATAGATTGATTGACATATGGAGAGTGAGGTGGGTTCAAATATAATATCATGCGCCTTAAAGTGCATCTTGAGGAAAAAACGAAATAAATGATTCTCTATTGCATTTCATTTGTCTAATTCCTTGTAAGTTTGCTCTTGCAATCTTGTAGTTATCTTGTCTTGATTTGATAATCTGATCATTAAAAGAGAATTACTAATAAGCATATACAAGTGATAAATAGAAATTGGTATCGTTATTAATTTTAAAATGCTTCTCTAATCAGATCTTGTGATCTATTTAACAAGTGATATTGGCTATAATGGCTTAAATTTACCCTTGTTTCTCAACAAAAATAATGATAAAATAATCAATATGATAACATTATTCAACAAAAACAAACATGTATGTCTCCAATAGCTGATGAATAGAATGAATGTAACACTATGCACACACTCTATTTGTATGTCTCCAACAGTTGATGAATAGAATGAATGTAACAGTGTTTGAACACTCTTATTGTATGTCTCCAACAGCTGATGGGTAGAATGAATGTTTCAAATGAAAATCAATAAGGGTTGATGTTTTATATTTTTTTGATCTAGAATTTAGTTGGTAGGGAAGATTGGAATGGATTGCCATCTCCCAAATTCAAATTTGTGTTCTGGATTGATTTGTACATGATCAAATGGATGATAATCTTTCATGGTTGATCCTTGTGCTTTCATGTGTTTAATTCCTAAATTGAAAAGCCTAGTGTGTTTAATACTTGAATTGAAAGGGTTGGTGTCATTTATTGCATCCTCTAAACTAATTGTTGAATTGAATGATGTCATTTATTGTTTTCAATAGGTTGAATGGTAAAATGCATATGTAGATATGGTTGACACACATTTCACCTATTCTTGTGTAGGTATTACTAAGCAACGAGATATGTTTCTCAATTCGAAATAAATGGATGATTGTTTGATGGGATATGAGTACTCCTGGATAGAATTCAATGGAATGTTTTGTAGTGCATTTTGACTTAATTGGTAATTTAGAACTAGAGGTAGTTGGGACAATATGTCTTGTCAATTTATGATGTTAAGGCTTGGTGTTTGATAGTTGTTGGTCCAATCAATATATGGACCCACTTTGAACATAATTTAATAACTTATATAACTTAATATAAACTATTTATGTGCATCTTTTTAATGATTTATGATTATTTTTTGATGGATGTATGGACCAATACTATAACTAGTAATGCTCCCTACACAATAATAGAAAGCTCTCCCCTAATAATGATAATCAAATAAGATCAATTTTTAAATACATATTTGATTTGTTATAGTATTTTTATGTGCAAATAATTTAGAAATGAATTTTTGTAATTCCTTTTAAATTTATGAATAAAAAATTATGAATTTTAAATTTATTATAAATCATCTTAAATCATGATCAAAACATATTATTTAGGTTTATTATTTAGTAATTTCTTTTTTAATATTTATATAAGATATTTTATATTAAGTAATAAAACACAAAATAAATACACTTTAACACTGGATATTTTAATCACGTTTTTAAAACAAATTATATTTGAATTATGGAAAAAAATATAGTTAATAATAATTTAGAAAAATTGAAAATTTATTTAAATAAATTAAATAAAAGTAAAACACTAGCATTAAACCCTTAAACCCTTCATCCTTGTAATCATTCTAGATATCTCTAAAAATAGATAACATATAACCAAATTCACTAATAAAAATACTATCTTAAAAAAGTTTTAAAGAAAAAATATAATTAATAAAAAATGGAATAAAATACTAACATTTAACCTTGTATATCTTAAATATCATAAAAATATATAATCAAATCAACTAATAAAAAAATTACCAGGGAAAAATTTCAAAATTGTTCCACATGATGTTGACTTAAATATACACCAGAGTTGGAGTGCTTCCCTGTAAAGTGTCTCTTACAAGTCTATAACATTTAGCCTTATAATCATCCTAAATGTCAAAAAGATTAACAAAATATAATCAAATCAACTAATAATAAAAATATCCTTAAAATCTCAAAAATATAACAATATATAATCAAATCAACTAATAAAAAAATTACCACGAAATTTTTTCTAAATCGTTCCATGGGATGTTGACTTTAAATATACACAACCAATAAAGTTGGAGTTCTTTCCTGTAAAGTATCTCTTACAAATCTATAAAAATGAAGAAATTCGTTATCAATGAACAATTACTTTGAAGGTAGAAGTTTCAAGGTCAATACATTTATATTGTGATAGGACCTCAAATGTCGGTCCTTCCATCATTTTGGGGACAATATTAATCTAGTTCCAAAAAATGAAGAAATTCGTTATCAATGAACAATTACTTTGAAGGTAGAAGTTTCAAGGTCAGTACATTTATATTGTGATAGGACTTCAAATGTCGGTCCTTCTATCATTCTCGGGACAATATTAATCTAGTTCCAGTGAGTAAAAAGAATGATGAAATTAGATTAGGTGTGGATTTTAGGAATTTGAATAATTTTTTTCTGTAAGATAATTATACATTACTTGAGATAATTATATATTATCTAAGATAGATCGAGTTTAGAGAATTTCCATATTAGATAGTTTTTTTTATATGTAATCATATTATGGTTAGTCTAGAGGATAGAGAAAAAACTACATTTATAATTTTATGGGGAACATTTATGTATAATCGGATGATTTTTGGATTAATTAATGCTAGAGCCACATTTCAACAATCTATGGACCTTTCATTTGTAGGTAAGATCAACAAATTTGATGTTATTTATTTAGATGATTTAATTGTTTTTTGAATTCTGATGAAACGCATTTGAGAAAGGTTTTTGACAAGTGCAGGAAATTTGGGATTTCTCTTAATCCCAAGAAGTCTTTGTTTGCACTTCAAGAAGGAAAATTACTCGACCACATCATTTTCAAAGGACTAGTCATTGATCCTAAAAGAGTCTTAGCAATTCAAGCACTCATATTACCAAGGAACAAGAAGGAAGTTCAAGCTTTCCTTGGCAAAATCATTTTTTTAAGAAGATTTATCCCTAACTATGTTGAACTAGTTAAGGACATAACTGATATGCTTAAAAAGAATCATGAAATCAAATGGACTTTTCCTGCTAGGTATGAATTTGATCAAATTAAAGAGGCCATTGCAGAAACTCCCATCTTAGACAGTCCAGATTACTTCCAGCCTTTCAGTGTACTTTCTTTTGCTTTTGAAACCACATTAGTTGTTGTTCTTTTCCAAAGGAACAAATATGGAGATGAAAAACCCATTTCCTTTTTTAGAAAGGTTATGAGAGATTCTGAGCTAATGTATGACATCATTGACAAACAAGGCTACTCTTTAGTTCAAGCTCTGGAAGCCTTTAGAGTCTATCTCCTCCGCTCTTCTACCATTGCCTATCTACCTAATAGTGTTGTCAAAATTGCTCTAACTCAGCCTGACATTGATGGAAGGAGAGGGAGATGGATAACTAAAAATTTAGAGTATGATCTCATCATCAAGACTACCAAACTGGTAAAAGGTCAAGCCCTGGCCAAACTCCATGTTGAATCCAATTGCAAGATCTTAGGAATAAATTCTGTTTTTGAAATCCCAGCTGAGAAGAATCCACAAGAACCTTCTGAGAGCCCAACTGAGAAGAATCCACAAGAACCTTTTAAGAGCCCAACTGGGAAGAATCGACAAGAACCTTCTCAAATCCCCATACAGGAGAATCCACAAGAACCTTCTGCATCATATCAGAAAAGTTTGATTCACATTAATGAAAAAAAATTGTTATTAGATTGATACTTTGACATTGTGAATTTTCTTAGAGAATTTGAATGTCCAGCTGAATTTACCAGAAATCAATGTAAAACAATGAAATTGAAAGTTGTAAAGTATTGTATTGTGAATGAAAATTTGTACTAGAAGGATCCTCTTAATATCCTTTTACTTTGCCTAACAGAGAATGAAACAGAGGGGATCATTGATGAATTTCATGCAAGAATTTGTGGAGGCCGCTATGCTTGGAGGGCCATAGCATACAAGATCTTAAGGGCATGATTTTATTGGCCTACTCTTTTTGCACATGTAGGAGCAAAGGTTAGGATCTGTACAAAGTCTCAAATTTTTGTTGGAAAGCAGAGATTAGCAGTGCTTCCATAGGTTCCAGTCTTAATCGAGGTACCATTCCTTCAATGCGGATTAGATTTCATTGGTGAAATTCATCCTCCATCAAGCAATCAACACAGATTGATATTGACTGCTACAGACTACTTTACCAAATGGGTAGAATCCATCCCAATTAGAAATGGAACTGATATTGTTGTTATCAAGTTTATTGAAGAATATATATTGTCTAGATTTGGATGCCCCCAGCAAATAGTGACAGACAATGCACAAGCATTCAACAGTATTAAGATGATTGATTTTTGTCAGAAATATCATATCTTATTGCATCCTTCTACACCATATTATCCACAAGGAAATGCACTGGCGGAGTCCTCCAATAAAATTTTGGTTAATGTAATAAATAAAACATTGGAGGATTATAAAAGGAGTTGGGACATCCATCTTATTTATGTGCTTTGGTCCAACAGGATTTCACCCAAAAGATCAACTGGTAAATTCCCTCTTCAACTTGTTTATGGAAAAGAAGCAATATTTCCCACACGTTTAGCTTTTCCTTTTTAAAGGTTTTTGCAAGAGTCAAATGAAGAGACCGATGACTTATCTCGAAGAATAAATTAGATCATAGAATTGAATGAGGATAGAGATGAAGTACAATACAAGATTAAGAAATATCAGAGTAAAATGAAAATCTTGTTGGATAGGAAAGCCGGGGAAAGAGATTTCATGAAAGGTGATTTGGTACTAAGATGGGATGCTAGGAGAGAAGACAAAGGAAAACATGGCAAGTTTGACAACCTTTGGTTGGGACCTTTTAGTATTCTTGAGGTCAAGTGTAATAACACTTTCATTCTATAGAATTTGAAGGGAGAGTGTTGTAACATATTTTGGCACACTAAATTATTTTATAAATGCAGAGGCTACTAGTTTAAATGTGCTACAAACAAACATCAAATGTGTTTTCATGGCAAAGGAGTAAAAGTTTTTCACTTAGGTTTATATGTCAATTAGTTGATATTAATCCTATTTCTAAGTTTTAAATCCTTATATCACCCCTCCGCTCACATTACTCTCCACCTTCATATCCCTAAGTATTAACACCCTCTTAGTGATCGAAAATGGATTTTTCCTCTAGATAAAAAGTCTTAAAATGTAGGTGAAAGTGGGCTCACATTGAAGTGCTCGTTAACATGAATCCAACGGTGCAAATAGCGTGTAAATTCGAGTCTGGATGAAGAAATTAGAGCCAATTAAAGATTTAGGTCAAAAGTCAATGCCTAAGTCAATAGGACACGTGGAAAACCAGGAATGAGTCATAGGTTCTAGATGATGTCAGTGCAGAAGGTGACGTGGAAATCTATGATTAGTTCACACCACAGTCATTGGATCGTCCGATCAAAGGAAATCAACACATATCACATCGAGACATGCAAGCAAGATAACCTTGAAAACATACGCGATGTGGTTATTCAAAAGAAGTTAAACTTCTTTGAGTTCCGGCAGGAAAGCGGTAAACGGTTTCTCTCGTTCCTTAAAGGATGGAAATGGTTTTTCAAATCCTACGCGATTCCACTCAGTAGTCGACACGTAGCACACCAAAACAACATTTCTCATGTGCTTTCAGAGATTTTCTGCTGACCCCACTGGGTGTCCCGTCACTTCATTAAACTCCATTCACTTCCATCCCTCGCATCTCCCTCCGAACCAATGGCCCATATTCCTCCTCAACCCTCCCTTGCTGCCCAGAGGTTATTAACTATGGGGTGGGGGAGCGGTCTCTGAAATAGGTAGTTTTCTATACCGCTCAGTTAAACAGCCTTATCCACTTTTTAGTGTTTCAGGACTTAAAATCCTGAAACTACTTACCGCCTCACTTTACCCCGAAATGCGGTATAGCAAAGAGTTGTTTATCGCCACTCCCACGTCATCGTCCACGTCTACTCCCATGTCACTCCCTCTGTCTAATCAACCACTGCCACTTATCTCCTCCTGCCTCATCCCATTCCCACTTACCATTCCATCCCACGCCTTATTTCTACGTCCACATCATCTCCTCCTTCCACATCATATACCTATCTCAAGGTCATCATTTAAAAGTGTTTCAAGATTTGAAGGCAACATCTTTGTATTCGAAGAACACCTAGCAATCACTTGAGCATATTTTGGCATCAAAGACCAATAGAACACATCAAAGTATCTCATAAGGTGACAACGAGGCCAATTTAATAGCGGCACAGTTCCACAAGAGGATCCAATCATTAAAACGAATACAGCAGAATAAGCACCAGCATTTCATTCGGTTATCTGTAATTGATATTAAAACAACTTTAGTAATTGTTATTTTAAGCTCTTCCATTCTATTTCTAATAAATCTTGCATTTTGTTGCAAGATATTTTTATGTAAACATTATAAATACTTCATCAATTGAAGTTATAATTGTGGGCTTTTGATGCCAGAACTCTTAACTCTATAATAAAGCTTCCGTTGTAGTTTTTCTAATGAAAGCCTTATGGCTCTAGTTTTGACAGAATTTTGTGTTCCTAGTATGTTTTTCTAGTTTTGCATATCTTATATCTACACATGATAAAAGTGTTTATAGGAAGGTCTGCAAAATCATTATCTTTAGAAAGAGATTTTTTTATTGGATTGTTTGTTCATCATAACTCTTCTTTAACTAGTTTTTGTTTTGTGCTTTTTGACAACCATTAAAAGAGATTAGCTTATTAGGCTATTTTTCTAAAATAGCTCCTTTGAGTATTGGTTTCAGTCTGGCCATTCTGTTTCCCTTTAAATCTATTTTGTTGGGCTGTAGAAATCTTCTACATGCATGAAAATCTTCCTAGTGGTCAATTAATCAATCTGGCTACTCAGTTATTAGGAATCGCGTTACATTCTTCTGCCAAATTCTTATACAAATCAAGTCGTTCTGACAGTCTCGAAGCTGACACTTTCAAAGGGAACCCTGTGAGAGAACCTTTAAATTATAAATAGGAACTATCATTAATCGTCTACCACCCCTGATTAAAACCATAAATCTGGTCATTGTGCTTCAAAGGTTGTTTTTCAGTGACAGGTGAACGATGTTAAACAAAGCCTCGTAACACTGAGGGAGTTCCCTCTGGATCAAGGGCCAGCTTGAGCCTAAAGGCTAGTTGAGTTGGTTTCCTGGTGTAGTTTTTGTAGCCGAGGAGTGCCTATGGGAAATAGGTACAACCTTTGGCACCACTACCGGGGATAGAAGTAAAAATATTTCTCCAGGGAACGATAAAGTTTAGACCTATTTCTTGCTGGTGAACAAGGAATAGGCATTTGCATTTGTTGCATTATTTTCACCTGGCATCTCCACTTTGTCGAATGGTGATTCCACTGGATTACCGATCCCACTCTTGTTTTGAAATTTCAGCTGCCTTTACTGCTACGCAAGGTTTTTTGATAGTTGTAGTAAGCAATATATGTGTCTCCCTCTTAGCATTGATCAGAAATCTAAAATGTCAGCAAAGGATGCAATTTTTAAAGTACACCTATGAGTATAAGTTTTCCATGGGATTTTATGTTCATATTGTATATATTCTTCAGATTTTTAACTGCTGGCAATGTGGTTTGTCATTAGATCCAATCCACAATTGGTTACATTGGAAAACAGATTTCACCTAACAGTGTATCTTCTCAAGTTCAATTAGATAGAAGCGTGGGGATTGGATAGATATTCAGAATTTCAGTATGCGATAGATCAATGTGCTCGTTGTTTAATGAATGGTGTGATTGGAGAGTATATGATAGATCAGTTTATATTTTCAGTCTTTAGAATTTTTCAGTTTTCAGAATCAAAAGAGTATCCGGATTAGTGCTGGCATGATCCGAATTGGATCCTTAAACTCTCTTAAAGTTACCTGAACTCTGTAAAAACTCATGTTGAAGTTCAAAGTCTTATGGATGTTGAGCTTATCAGAAATAACCTCTAAACAATGGCAATTTTTGGTTAGCACAGAGCAACGAGGACCCTCGGTTAAGCACATAGATTGTTGGCCCATGGTAACCATGTGCTGGCACAAAATTGACAAACAGGAGGTCAAATCTCGAAACAGAGGCAGTTTCTGATAGGGTGACCCCCTCAGGAAAGGAAAGCCCCCAAGCGCTCTGTCATGAGGAAAGCATTAAACCATACAGAAATCATCGATTCTGTCAGAAGGAGGGTCCCATGCTAAAACCGATAGGATATTGGAAGGGCTACAAGTGGTAAGCGGGTTCGACTGAGTCCCACCTGATGCCATACACTGGATGACACACGTCCGGCGGATGAGAGAGAAAACCGCTCACATCGGACGAGTAAAGGTCATGCTACTTACCTGCCTGATATGGATGAAGATGGTAGGATCTGGAGGCTCTAGATCAACGGCGGAGAAATGATCTGATGGATGACTGGATTCGAGGGGGAAATACGCTGAGTCGCATGAGATTTGAGGTCCGGTATGACCGATGAGTTGGCAGAGGAATCAGTTTCATGGGAAATATTGGAGCAATGAAAATAATGACCTTTCAAAGATAACGAACACTCAGTTCGTGAGGAAACAGGTGGCCACCTATCTGTGAAGTGTTACACAGTGATGATGACACAAATCAGAGGAATTCAAGCGGACAGGGGCAGGAGATCTAAGGAGCCAAGAAGCGAAAATGAACAGTTAGGGAGTGGATTGGCTTTAAGTCATGAACAAAAAGAGAGAGAGGCAGGCAGAAAGAGAGAAAAGAAAAATTGCAGAGAACAGAGAAGCCGAGCTGACATGCAGAGCAAAGGTAGGATCAAGCAGATAGAGACAGAGAGAGTCTAAGAGTATGTGAACTCCAGAGAGGGCTTGAGAGGTTCAAGCAACTCTTCTATGTATACCTGTCAGGTATTGAGTACCAGATTGGACTCATACCACTGAGACCAGTTGAGGTTGAGATTCAATAAGGAGAGTCTGTGTACTCTAGAGACTTGGGGAATCCAAGTACAATCCTACTGATCATCATCTGTTAAGTGAGACTCAAATTGACCTCATCATTGTAAAAAAATCTGCTTTTAAGACACAATATAAAGGCCAACACTGAAGGTTGGACCAGGAGACATAGCCTAGGAGGATTGGGTGAACTCCTTATTAAGCTTGTTGTGTTTTATGTGTTTTCTTACTGTATTTCTCTTACTATTTTAGTGTATGTGTATTTCACAATCGTATCGATTCGTTGCATAAAATAACATAGGCACACCCCAACACTTGAGTCTGTAATACCTTCATTATTTCTCTGAGGTCACTTACGGGTGATTTCAGATCAAGTGGTATCAGAGCTCCTAGGTTATTAAGGTTAGACAAGCTTGTGTTGGATTTTTTTGTTGAATGCTAACTAGATCAGAGCTCAAATTAGGAGAAGGAGAGTTGGTTGAAACTAACCCGTAAATTGGAAGAGTCTATTCCAAGAAGAAAATTTCAGAAGAAAATCCCTTGGAATCAGATCCCCAGTTCATGGATAGTTTTATGACCCTGAAGTCAATGGTGGAAGAAATGTATAGGGACTTTAGGAAACATAAAGATGAAGATTCGTCAAGCTACAAACAAGACAAATTAGTAGAAGAATCTCTCCTCCATGACAACTCTAAAGGCAAAGGGAAAGAAGAAAAATTTCTCACACCTCCTAATAGCCCTGAAAGTAAAAACGAAGACATCTTTGATTAAATTATATGTTAAATTTGATTTACCAATATATGATGGAGAGTTGAATGCAGAGAAGCTGGATAATTGGATCAGACAGATTGATGTTTATTTCAGAGTGCAAAGCATTGACTCAAAAAAATGTAAGATTCAGCTGGCTAGACTACACCTTGGAGGCACTGCCTTGGTATGGTGGGAAGGTGGGACACAAGCTGACATGAAGAAACATGGTAAGATTCCTTTTGTCTGGAGTGAATTTGTTTCTGCAATCAAAAAGTAGTTCTATCCACTAGCTTACATGCAGCAAGCCATGATGACCTGGCAAACTCTTCGCCAATTGAAAGGGCAAAGTGTACAAGGTTACATCCAAGAATTTAGGAAAAGAGCTTTGATTCTAGGAATTTCAGTAGACTCACCTGAGACTCTGTTGAAGTACATAGGTGGTCTACATAGCTACATGAGGCACACTATCCTCATGTTTAATCCCACTAGTATAGATGAGGTATCCATTCAGGCTAAACATCTCGAAGCTAGAGGTAAGAATGGGAACCCAGAAGTTGGGGGATCATCCCAACCCACTGCAAGCAAAAATAAGAAGAAAAGAAAACAGAAATGGAAATAGAGGAAGACAAACACTGTACAGAAAAGAAATTCTTCATGCGCTCACTGTAAGAAGGATGGGCATGATGATGAGCACTGTTGGATTCTGCATCCAGAGCTAAGGCCTAAGAAGTTCGAGGGAAAGAAGAAGAATATTGCTACACCTATTCAAAAATATTTGGGGTCAGACTCAGGAGATGAAGCAACAATCGTAGCCATAGGTATAAAAGGTAAAAATTCTGAAGCATCTATTAGTAATTTTGCACAATCTACTGATAATGAAGAAAATGAGAGAAAAATACATGAGCTTTTCCATATTCGAGTTGTTTCCAAACATCAAAAGATTGATACTTTGTTTGATAGTGACTCACAAGTAAATTTAATTTTTGAAGCAATTGTAAAGAAGTTGGGATTACTGACTACACCTCACAAGAAGCCATACCCATTAGGTTGGTTATGTGATAAAGCACAACTACAAGTGACTAGACAATGTAAACATAAGTTTTCTTTTGGGTCAACATTTGTAGATGAGGTTGAGTTACATATAGTTCCTTTGGATATATGTGGAATTGTTTTAGGAAGTCCTTACTTGTATGATAGAAAAGCTATTTTCTATAGAGCTCAGAACAAGTATCTACTCATTAAAAATGGAATCGAATATATTGTAAGGGCTCATAAGCTCAAGAATAATTATACTCTCATAAACTTAGGGCAGATGAAATGAATTGTAAATTCATGCAAACAATTTTTACTGATGGTTGTAAAGGAAAAGAAACCTGATAAAACCAATGTATTTGAGGGTTGTGATGCTAAACAACAAGCTGATTTAGAAAAAGTTGTTTCAAAATATGATATCTTATTTCAAGAACCTAAAGGTCTGCCACCCAAAAAACAAATAGCGCATGATATTAATTCTCAGCAAGATGCTCCATTGCCTAACATCAGAATGTATAGGTTTTCTACTTTAGAGAATGCATAAATCAAGAAGCATGTGCAAGAGTTGCTTGAGAAGGGGCTCATCAGACCTAGCACATCACCATGTGGGTCTCCAATTGTCTTGGTGAGAAAGAAATATGGCTCGTGGAGAATGTGCATTGATTACCGAGCAATGAATAAGATAACGATAAAAAAAATTTATCCCCTTCCTCACATAGATGATCTATTAGATCAATTAAAAGAAGCTGTTTATTTTTCCAAGTTAGACTTGCATAGTGGACATCGTCAAGTCAGAGTTGCAGAGCAACATGCATGGAAGACTGCTTTCAAAACAAAGCAGGGATTGTATGAGTGGCTGGTTATGCCTTTTGGGTTAACTAATGCTCCTGCTATTTTCATGAGAGTAATGAATGATGTACTCAGACTGTTTCTTGATGATTTTTTTATTGTATATTTGGATGAAATTCTTATATTCAGCAAAACATGGGAAGAACATTTAAAGCATGTTAAGCAGACCCTAGATGTTTTGAAAAGAGAAAATATTTATGTTAAACTCTCAAAATGTGAATTTGGAAAAACATCTTTGAATTATTTGGGACATGTAGTAGGGGGTGGTTAATTTAAGATAGATCCCTCTAAGGTTGCAGTCATTGTAAACTGGCCTAAACCCAAATCTGCTATAGAAGTTAGAATCTTCTTAGGAGCAGCAGAATATTAGAGAAAATTCATTTCTAACTTTTCCTTAATTGCACCTCCCTTGCATGCTTTAACAGGATTGAACAAGGTGTTTCAGTGGGGAGGCAAACAACAGAGAGCCTTCGACACCTTGAAAGAAAATATTAGTACAACACCAGTACTAGCACTGCCCGATCGTCAAAGACCGTTTGAGATTCAAATGGATGCCACTGACTATGATATGGGAGCAGTGTTGATACAGCACAATAAACCCATATGTTATCATTCTGAGATATTTAATTCTGCAGTAGTTAACTATCCCACATATGATAAAGAATTGTATGCATTCGTATAGAGTGTGAAAAAGTGGAAACATTATTTAATGGGAAAAGATACAATTATACATACTGATCATCAACCACTTCAATATCTACACTCCCAAACTAAGTTTCAACAATCAAGACATTATAGATGGATGGGTTTTCTACAACAGTTTCATTTAGTCATCAAATATAAGAAGGGCATACACAATAAAGTTGCAGATATGTTGTCTAGACCAAATATAAATGCATCTACTATACTTAAGCATAATTTAGTATTGCATGAGAGCTACATTGAACAATATGCTCAAGATATAGATTTTAAAGATGTATATGCAACTTTAAGTCAAGGCAAACGAGCAGAAGAATTCGATTATCATGTTAAGGACCAACTCTTGTATCATTTTGGGAAGCTATGCATTCCACAAACTGAAAGAGTGAAGATAATTCAAGAAGCACACACTTCTCTAATATCAGGTCACTTTGGTGTAAGTAAAACAGTTGCACAGCTGCAAAGATTTCGTTATTGGCCAAAAATGAATGAGACAGCTTCTAGATATGTAAGAGGATGTACCATGTGTGCTAAAAGCAAGCCCAGCAATAGAAAAATAGGCTTGTACACTCCACTACCAGTTCTTTTACATCCCTGGGAAAGTGTTTCCATGGACTTTGTTGGAGGACTGCCTAAATCTAGGAAAGGTCATGACTATTTATATGTTGTTGTGGATAGGTTCAGCAAAATGTGTATTTTGATACCTTGTAACAAACAGATTATAGCTAAACAAACTGCAAAGTTGTTCTTTCAGCATGTATGGGTTCATTTCAGCTTACCCACTTCCATTATATCTGATCGAGACACCTGATTTGTTGGGAAGTTTTGGTCGAGTATGTGGGAATTGATGGACACCAAACTAAAGAAGAGCACAGCCTTTCATCCACAGATAGATGGCCAAACAGAAGTGGTCAACAGGAAAGTGATCCAGCTGCTTAGAGGCTATTGTAGCAAGCATCCTAAACTTTGGGATGAAAATTTATGTTATGTGCAACATGCTTGCAATCGAGCTAAACATTTTTCTACACAGAGATCTCCTTTTGAGACTTGTTTTGGTTTCACACCTAGGTCTCCCTTGGATTTTGTCTTTGGTAAAGACATAATAGTTGATGGACATAGTGATGTGGACAAAGCAACCAAGTTCATTGAACAAATCCAAGAGATTCACTAGGCAGTACAGGAACAGCTGGAAAAGAGCCAAGCCAAATACAAGGCAAGGCATGACAAGCATCAGATGGAGCATAGTTTCGAAGTTGGTGATCAAGTCTGATTATATATCAACAAAGATAGAATGCAAGGTGAAGGCAAAAAGCTAAAGCCAAAAAGGTATGAACCTTTCATGATACTTGAGAAAATTGGTGAGAATGATTTTCCCCTTGATTTACCAGCTTACATGCACATCTACTCAGTCATTAATGCAGAAAGCTTGATACTATTTGAACCTTCATTAATTGAAGATCTTGAAGAAAAGAGTCAATTGCCTTCCATTGATGATCTATTACCTGAATATCTCAATGAATTGCAGGAAAACATAGTTCTGGACAGGAAGGTGAGGACGATGTGCAAGGGAGAGGTTGAGTACGTCACGATTGGACTCAAGGGTTCAAAGCCAAGCAGTGCAAAGTGGATAGAGATTGGACAAGTGAGACAGTTATACCTTCACTTAGTCTATGCTTGAAAACCAACTTTTGGTGGTCCACAAGCATTTTCAGTGGGAAGGCCGTGATCTGAATTAGATCCTTAAACTCTCTTAAAGTTACCTGAACTCTATAAAAACTCATGCTGAAGTTCAAAGTCTTATGGATGTTGAGCTTATCAGAAATAACCTCTAAACAACGGCAATTTGTGGTTAGAATGGAGCAACAAGGACCCTCGATCAAGTGCATAGACCGTTGGCCCATGGTAACCACGCGCTGGCAAAAAATTGATAAATGGGAGGTCAAATCCCAAAACAGAGGCAATTTTTGATACGGGATTACTGTTAAGTGCTAATCGCATATTGCAGGGCGACCCCCTCAGCGAAGGAAAGCCCCCAAGTGCTCGGTCATGAGGAAAGCATAAAACCATACGGAAATCGCCGATTTCGTCAGAAGGCGGGTCCCATGCTAAAACGAACAGGATATCGGAAGGGCTACAAGTGGTAAGTAGGTTCGACTGAGTCCCACCCGATGCCATACATAGCGTGACATCCGTTCAGTGGATGAGAGAGAAAACTGCTCACATCGGACAGGTAAAGGTCATGCTACTTACCCGCCCAATATGGATGGAGACCGTAGGAACTAGAGGCTCCACATCAACGATGGAGAAATGATCCAATGGATGACCAGATTCGACAACGAAATAGGCTGAGTCACATAAGATTTGTGGTCCGGTATGACGATGAGTTGGTAGAGGAATCAGTTTCACTAGCAATCTTGGAGCAACAGAAATAACGATCGTTCAAAGGTAACTAACACTCAGTTCATGAGGAAATAGGTGGCCACCTCTTTTTGAAGTGTTACACAGTGATGATGATGTAGAGCAGGGGAATTCAAGCAGACAGAGGCACGGGATCCAGGGAGTTGGGAAGTGGAAACAAATAGTCAGGGAGCGGATTAACTTTAAGTCAAGAATAGAAAGAGAGAGAGGCAGGCAGAAAGAGGGAGAAGAAAAATTGCAGAGAACAGAGAAGCCGAGCTAACCTGCAGAGCAAAGGCAGCATCGAGCAGACAAATACAGAGAGAGTCCAAGAGTCTGTAAACTCCAGAGAAGGCTTGAGAGGGTTAAGAAACTCTTCTGTGTATACCTGTTAGGTATTGAGTACCAGATTGGGCTCATACCACTGAGACCAATTGAGGTCAAGATTCAGTAAGGAGAGTCTATGTACTCTAGATATTTGGGGAATCCAAGTACAATCCTATTGATCATCATTTGTTAAGTGAGACTAAATTGAGCTCATCATTGTAAAAAACTATGTTTTTAAGACACAATAGAAAGGTCGCCACTGAAGGCTGGACTGGGAGACGTAGCCTAGGAGGATTGGGTGAACTCCTTATTAAGCTTGTTGTGTTTTATGTGTTTACTTACTGTATTTCTCTTACTGTTTCAATGTCTGTGTATTTCACAATCTTATCGATCCGTTGCATAAAATAACATAGGCACACCCCAACACTTGAGTCTGTAATACCTTCATTAATTCTTTGAGGTCACTTATGGGTGATTTCAGATCATGGAATATGGTTGCATTTCACAGTTACAGGTCGTAGCCTGCACTAGCAGACTATTGAAATGACAAGGTTGATCTAGGAGAGTTGGTTATGGCAGATGATGGTTGATAATTAGGTTTACAGTATGACTCCATTCCCAACGCTAAAGGCAACTGATATGCTTGTTCTATGCATCCCACAGGGGAAAGCAGTCCCCATTTGAGTTGATGTTGTTGTTACACTAAAAAATGTCACCATGACTATTTGCAGTTAGTATGGCTCCATCCACTGTCATACTATCCTCCTTGGCAAGTCTCATGCCTCTGCTCTCCATGTCAAACTTCAAGAAAGAGAGAAAGTCATTAAAAGTCAATTATCTCTGGTACGCAGTTTCTCTTAGCCTTACCTGCGTGTACGCAACCCAATTTCACAATACCTGCGTACTTGTACGCTCTGTATGTAAAGGGCTGGGTGCATACTCCTGTAAAGGTCAAAAGGCGCAAGTTTCACTCCAAAAAAGTTACTTGTGGTCATTTCTAGAGTCTTCTAGAAGCTTGTTTGACGTGTATGAAGCACCTCCAGATGGTTCATGTATCCCTACCTAAGAGGAACTTATCCCATCAAGAGGGGAGCTATCCCATCCAAAGAGGGGCTTATCCCATTGATGGTGGACCTGAATAACTTCCTCTAGAGCACTATAAATACAGGCATTGGGCCAGAGGGAGGAGAGGTCGAGAGCTGAACATTCCTAAGGGTAGATGCTGCTGGAATTAGGACTTCCTTGTAGAAGCTTGTGAGGAGAGATTACCATCTTTACTTGTTTCCATTGGGAGGTGGGTGAGCTGATCAGAGTAAGGGAGAAATCTTGTGGACCCTGGGAGGAGCTTGCACAACACCAAGGCTCAGGTTGTAACGGTTCCTTTTGTTACCTTTTAATACAAATTAGTCCATTCTTCTCAACAATTTGTTATTTATGAGTTGTTTCATATACTCCTTGGTCTATATGTTAAATATGTTTTATTTTATGTGATATTCAGGTGCTATTTAATCGTTTGATTGTTAGTGAATGCAGGTTTCGAAGGGAAGGAGGAGCTCATCCGGATCAACGAAGCTGGACTACTACAACAGCGTTGGATTACAGGTAGGATCTAAACACTTGATTTCTCATATTGCAAAAGCATATTTAGGGAAGGATTGCTCTTATTTGTCTTGTTTGTCATTAGAAAGTCTTAGGCTTCTAGGAAGGTCGGTTGTGTCCGCACTAACGACTCTTTCCGCGTGACAAAATGGCGACTCTGCTGGGGAATCCATGAATGTGTTTGAGTTCTTTTTGATTTGATATTTTGGTCTGAGAAAAATCGCTTGTTTTCTGATTTTTGACTGTCTAACTGTGTATTTGGGTGGGTTAGCTTAGAGTCAATTTAGATTTTTATTTTTCTTAGTTTTGTCAGCAGTACGCAGTCTCTGAGTTTGACACAGTGCGTACTTGTACGCACTGCGTCTTTGTGCACAGGGCGTACCCGCGCCTGTGTCAACAGATCACCTGCGTACCCCTGTCAAATTTGAGAAAATTCCATTTTTCCCCTTTTGCTCTTTAGATTTTGTTTTTACTTTGTTTTTACTGCCCAGATCCATTAGTTTACTGTCAAAGATCTTCACCTGAACTTGTCCCGTTAGTGTCGAGGGTTTTGGTGGAATTCATAGGGATTTTGCCTTAGGGTTCGATTTTTTAACTGGTCTTGTAGTGACTTTGGCGTTAGAGGTTGTCAAACTTTGGATCTCCTTGGTTTTGGTCAGTCCTCTTAGGAGTCGGGCCTGTCATAGAAGTCACCCTTGTGAGAGACCTACCTTTGCGTCTTCTCTTTGCGAATCTCGAAAAGTTTGTTTGTTAAAACCTTGAATTCCATTCTTGAGAAAAAAGAACAAAAAGATTTCGATTTTGTTTTTTGGTTAGTTTATGATTCTGCATGAACTGATCCTTAGTTGCATATTGACTGAGTAAAACATCCAGGAATTATCCTTGTAGGCTTTTGTCCTCGTTATTTTTTTCTTTTAGGTAAATTTACTTTTGATTTGCTTTTGAGTGAATTTGATTTGATTGTATTAGATTTGTTAAATTTGATTTGATAAAATAGTTTTTATATGCTTTATTAATATAGAAAAAACACAAAAAATTCTTTTGGAAAAAAGTTTGCTTTGGTAGCATTTGTAGACTTTTGGGAGAAAAAGGAAATTTCGTAGAGTAATTAGTGGTCATGAGTTGTGTGTTTTGAAAAGATAAAGAGAATTGTTTCTTTGATTGTCTTTACTAAGAAAGTTGTTTTCTATAAAATTTGCATTTTCCAACTCTCTTAGTTAGGAGATTCATTGAAAAAAGGAAAGTAGTGTAAATCATCTGAGGTGCATCTTTGTAGTGGTTGCGAGTCGAGTCTACACACCACCAGTTTCATCTCCACTACCTTTTGTCTTTAAGAAAAACCATAAAATTAACGCTTAAAGTAAAATCAACTTAGTAACTTTTATTTACTAGGGCTCTAAAACACCAATTTAGATCAGGCTAGTGTCTTGGAGTAGGAGAGTAATTAACTCTCCAAGACAACAAAACCAAACAAGTAGCTTATCTTGTGATAGAATAAATCCAATTGTTTCATTTGTACTCTGGAAAGCTCCTCTTAAAGGAGAAGCACGAGCTCATGTCCGAACCAGTGAGGCGATCAATCCTCCCTCATTGGGAACGACGCCAGACACGCACGTATTACAAACGGTAAACCTCGGATTAACCATTGTCGAGGAGCCAGGGGTCACTTGTCGGTAAACCTTGGATTATTGTCAAGGAGCCGGCAAGGGGATTGAGCTTGATACTCTGCCCTTGCGTGATGTCGGAGTGTAGACTATTCCCCAAGGTGCATTTGTTGCGGTTGGTAACCTTAGTGACCATTATCTTTAGGATTCTACCGAGGTGACGGTGGAGGGAAGATCCCACTGTACCTGGAGCAGACGTCGGCTAGACTCACTTGGATTTTCCGGGGGGTTCACTTCACTCGAGATGGTTAAAGTGGAGGAACTTGTGCCGGTCTATTCATTAAGCAGGTTGCCGGGGTAACTGTTCCACCCGCCACTTCTGTACTGAATCCGGCGATGTTGGGTTTCATCTCCAACAAGCGTTTTCGGTCTGGAAGGCTACTGTTTGTGCTTGGTTTGATGCCCTAGATTCTTTAGGCGTGTGATTCAAATTTGTTTGGTTCTTTAGAGACTTTAGGTGATTTGCTTTGAGATTTTACTTTGTTTGCGTGTGCAGTAGTTAAAAGTTTTTAACTGTGGCGGAATTATCGAGACAGTCTCGTAGACTTCGGGGCAAGTCTCCTGAGGTTGTTTCTGTGGCCGAATTGTTGAGGAAATCCCGTAGACTTCGGGGTGAACCTCCTCAAGACGTCCCGAGTCATTACGAAGGTTTAAAGGTCCTTGTAACTCCTCCTAGTGGCAGTAGAGTAGGTTCACCTGAAGAAGGAGAGTCTTCGTTGGTAGTCCATCAAGATTACCAAAGTCTAGAAACAGGTTATAATCCTGAAGCAGTTGCAGTTTCTGAGTTTGCTGGTAATTTTTCATCTACTAGTGATATAGGCGAAGAACCTGAAATATCTGAACCTATTACTCCAACTTCTAGTGTACCAGATTCACCTAGGGTAGAAAGAGTCATCACCGAAAATCTTCCTACTGGTTTGATAGCTATTGAAGAACTTGCTCCAGAGGAAGAATTAGGCGTATCTATCCTTGAAGATCAACCTACTATTGATCTAAGGGAGCGTGAATCTATCTTTTACAGTCCTCCTAGAAGTACTACTTGGTACCTTTCGTTAACCAATTATTTAGACAACTCAGGGGTAGGTTTTTCTCCACCTCGTACTCCTTTTCCACCTGGAGGTATTTATACTCCTGTAAATATGTCTGGTCAGTTGTCTGTGTTCACTCAATCTCCTGAATCTTTCTTACAGGGCGGTCCTTCTGTTCCCACCGGGTATCAGTCACTTTCTGGTACCTTTGCGGGGGCATCTCCTCAATCCATTGATCATGGATTATTAGCTGGAAACAATGGTAATAAACCGTTGGGTGTAGGGGACATTTACATGATGTCAGGTTCAGTTCCCGTTTCTCAACCTCAAGGTGGTCAATTACCGCCTGGGGGGCAGCCTCAATTAACGCCTGGGGGGCAACCTCAAGGTACACTAATTGTGTCTGGGAGTCAACCTCAAGGCCAGTATGTACCCATAGTACAATACATGCCTCAAGGTCAACCCCAGCCTCAATATGTACCCCAGGGTCAACCTCAATATCAATATTTACCTCAAGGGTATCAACCCCAAGGGTATCAACCTCAAGGGTATCAACCTCAAGGTCAAGGTCAACCCCAGTATCAGTATTTACCCCAAGGTTATCAACCTCAAGGTCAATACTCAAGTCAAGGTTATCAACCACCTCAAGGTCAGTCATATGTTCAAGGTATGGGAACTGTTCCTTTCAGTTATCAATCCTATCCTCAATCCGGTTATGGATCTCAGTATCCTCAACCTGTTACGGGTCAATACCCCGGAATGATAGTGTGGGATCCATCACAAGGTCAACAGGTGTTGCCGCCAAGTATACAGTTGTTACCTCAAACTAGACAACCCATAGTTTCTGGTTCACCCCAGCAACCGCAACCTGTCCAGTCAAATGTTCAAACTTCTGTAACTTCGGTAGTTACTCAGCCGCCAATTGCACCTAGTACTCCATCTCAAATGACTGCTGCAACTACCGCAACATCT
Source organism: Pinus tabuliformis (assembly GCA_031772625.1). Classification (NCBI taxonomy): domain Eukaryota; kingdom Viridiplantae; phylum Streptophyta; class Pinopsida; order Pinales; family Pinaceae; genus Pinus; species Pinus tabuliformis. The sequence continues at coordinate 91,979,019 of CM062812.1, forward strand.
ACCGCACTTACTTCTGGAGTATCGACAACTCCGGTTTCTACTGTCTCTGCAACCACTCCTCAGACATCTTTACCGTTGTCTGGATCTATGATTGAAACCACGGTCCAGATGCCTGTAGGGCAGCCTGGTTTAAGTACTGTTGTAACAAGTCAACCTCAATTTACCTACCAATAGTACCAGGGATAGTACCAACTCGGTCCTGCTGTCCAACAACCGGTTTACCAGTATCAACCATATCCTGGGTACACTTATCAACAACCTTAGCAACCCCAGTACGGTCCGGTTAATCCTGGTTTTCCAGGAGGATATAATATCCTGAATGCGATTCCTGTTCCAAGTTATCCTGGATATCCTCCTCCTGGGACTGGTCTTGTGACCCAGAGTTTTAGAGATCCTAACCGGCAGTTACCATTTATCGCAACTTTGGATTTACCAGACTTGACGCGCCTAACGAACGATCCAATTCAATATCTTCCGTTCTGGCCGCCAATGCCAAATAAGTTGCCCAGTGATATACCCAAGTTCGAAGGTAAGTCTGGAGAGGATCCGTCCAATCACGTGATGACTTACCACCTCTGGTGTGCTTCAAATTCTATCTCGGATGATTCGATCCACTTACGTCTTTTCCAGCGTACGCTCATTGGTCTCGCGGCCAAGTGGTACATTGAGTTACCACGGGCCTCTTTTTACAATTTTAGCCAGTTAGCCACCTCGTTCCTAACTCATTTTCAGTTGCCGGTCAGATACGATAACGGCACGGAGCTATTAACTTCATTAAAACAGTCGACCTCAACTTATATTTCCGATCATATTCACGAATGGAGACGTCGAAGACGTTTAGTGAAAGTTTTTATCCCGGACCAACTCTTAGCTGAATGGTTTGTAAAATCATTATTACCGAAGATTACTGAAGATGTAGCTAAGGCCGGAGTAGTTACTGAGGAGCAAGTCATTGCTCAAGCCCAGTACCTTGACTTAGTTTACACTCAGTCGGGTACGTTGCACGAGAAGATCCCAGATCTTCCTAAGTCGAATCAAATCGCTGCTGCTCCTTCGGGGTCTCATGCTACTGATGGCATGATTGGTACGGTGAATACTAAAAGTAAGAAGAAATCCTCAAAGAATTCTTCTCCAATAATAACCTTACCAGACTCCCCGACAGGAGAGTCTTCTCCTGAAATTACCGCCGACATTCACGCTGTAGAGTCATCTATGGCTAAATCAAAAAACGGTGGTAAGAAGAAAGGCAAGAAGAAGGATAAAGCAGACAAGGCTCAAAAGGAGAAAAAAGAGAAGTCGGAATCTAACGACGAAAAGCGCAAACCTCGCTATCCTTGTTTAATTTGTGAAGAAGATCATTTCACAAGAGATTGCCCTCATCGGGCGGAGGTTGTGAAAATCGTTAAAGGTTCCCCAACTCCTGCTGTTTTGAAAGATCCATTTCCAAAGCAGGAGAGTAAAATGATAGGTTCTTCCTTGAGTGCCAGTGAAGAACCCATATTGATGATGTCTCATGTACGGATTGCAACTCAATCGCAAGATTATGGTAGTAAGAATCCTGTTGATGGTAAAGAAACAGAATCTTCTCATTCCAATCCATCAACCTCAGCTCTCGGTTCCGATCCACTACAGATCGAGAAACCTAACCCGGACTTGGTAATCAAACCGCCCACCAAGGGTATACTTTGAAAGTCTGCTTTCAATCCACATGCGAGAGCAGCTCAGAATTATAACATTGTTGAGGATTTAGCTATTTCACCCTCAGCAATGTCGGCTTTGGAAGTGCTGCAATCATGCCCAGCACAACGAAAATTACTCTTGTCGGCTATAGGAACTGTTGATGTTCAGGACCCGAACCTGATAATCTTTGATCTAGAAAATAGTACACCACGTCTCCCTCATCAAATGGCTTTCCAGATTCCAGTGATAGTCAAAAACAGGCCTATTCATCGGACTATAATTGATGAAGGAGCTTCTACGTGTATTATGTCGATTCAGTGTTGGAGATCGCTTGGTTCTCCTTCACTGAACCAATCCCCGACGATTCTTAAGGCCTTTGATGGCCGTGGGTTCCATCCGTTTGGAATTCTACAGGATTTGCCTATAGGGGTTGAAGGAAAAACCGTTAGTCTGGATGTGGAGGTGGTTGATGCCCCTCTAGACTACAACCTTCTTTTGGGTCGCAGTTGGTCTTACGCTATGACAGCGGTCGTATCATCGGTCTTCAGAGTTATAAAGTTTCCACATAATGGTAAGATCATGACGATAGACCAGCTGGCTTACTTTTCATCCGACCCAGCCTCTTCAGAGAGTATCCAGCATGTTGGTAAAACGACTATCCCTTACAAGGATGTTGGTGTAGGATTAGTTAAAGATTTCGGTTTACTGGGAACTTTTCCTTTTCATTCGATCAATGCAGACCCTTCATTCGCATCCATTCATATGATTACTTCAGACACTATTATTTACGATGATCATTGGATTGTCCCATCTGAATCTGAGATAGACTCATTCGGTAATGCAATGCCTTTGAGTCCATATGAAATTGCTTATGAGGTCGTGCAGTCTTTTTCCGACTCCAGTTCAACCCAATTCGACCAAATGAATGTGGTCCGTGAGGAATCACTTTTCACATCAGCCTCAGAACGGATAACGTTTCCTAAAGTCGTGTCATCTGACGAACAACTTCGCGAAATCCTAAGTGTAGACGATCTACCATGGGAAGATCTTCATCATAGATCTTCGTTTTTACCTGAGAGTGATGACTTTGAAAATGATTTTTAATCAATTTTTACAGTTGAATATGTCAAGGACGCTCAGAATCCCACGAAACATCCTGATTCAGAGTTGAATTTGGGAAACATTTCCCAAACTATTGCCATCGACATTTCAGTCAAAACCAGAGTTATTGAAAACATTCATATAGGTGCCTCGTGTACAGATAACGAAATTCAAGCATACAAGGTCCTATTTCAAGAATTCCGCGACGTGTTTGCCTGGTCCTATGAGGAAATGCCAGGAATTGATCCCTCCATTGTTGTTCATGAAATCAAGACCTACCCGGACGCTAAACCCGTTCGGCAACGTCTGCGTCAGATACACCCTAAGAAAGCGGCTGCGATTAAAGCAGAAGTCGAGAAGCTGTTGAAAGCAGGTTTCATTTATCCGATCCCGTTAACGGATTGGGTATCAAATATTGTTTCGGTCAACAAGAAACAAGGAACAATAAGAATATGTATCGACTATAGGGATATAAATCGTGCTTGTCCAAAAGACAACTATCCTACGCCCTATATCGATCAAATAATTGATGATTGTGCCGGCAGTGAAATATTTTCCTTTATGGATGGTTTTTCCGGTTACAACCAAATCAATATTCTACCTGCCGATCAACCAAAAATGACTTTCATTTGTCCTTGGGGGACATTTGCTTACTGCAAATTACCTTTTGGACTTAAGAACGCCGGAGCCACTTTCCAACGGGCAATGTCTTATGCGTTTTATGACATCAAGCACATTGTGCAACCGTATCTCGATGATTTGCCTGCTCATTCTTTACATCGAGCTGATCACCTTGTCCACTTACGCACTATTTTTATGAGGTGTCGGCATTATCGAATTCGGTTGAACCCACACAAATGTGTCTTCTGCATAGAAGTGGGACGATTGCTAGGATTTTTCGTTTCAAAAGCCGGTATCCGCGTCGATCCCTCGAAGGTCGAAGCCATCATCAAATTGCCTCCTCCTTCGAGTCTGCACCAACTCCAAAGTTTGCAGGCGAAAGCAAACTTTTTACGTCGATTCATTCCTAACTACGCTGAGGTTACAAAGGGTTTCACCCGGTTGTTGAAACAAAACGCTCAATTTTCTTGGGATGAGATAGCTCAGAAATGTTTTGATGCACTTAAGCACGCATTAACCCATTCACCGTTGCTGCATCCTCCCAACTACAACCAGGATTACTTTTTGTATCTCGCCGCCTCCCACTCCACCATTGGAATGGTCTTAGTTCAGGAAGACGAATTCGGAACGGAACATGTGATATATTATCTTAGTAGGACGTTAAATCCCACTGAGCTAAAATATTCGCATGTGGAGAAATTGGCCCTGGCAGCTGTTCAGGTTGTCCAGCATTTTCGTCATTACATTCTTCTCTGTAAAACTACAGTGATTTCGGATTGCAACCCTATGATCTATATTTTGACTAAACAATTGCTAGGGGGCAAGTACTCCAAATGGATTGTTATCCTGCAGGAGTTCGATTTGGAGTTCGAGAAGTCCAAGTCTAAGAAATCCTTAGTTTTTGCGGAATTGATGTGTGACTTCCCGCGTGTTGACACGGAAACTGTGGCAGAGGAACCCATTGCGGACGAATCTCTGTTTCTTATCAGCACTTTAGATCCGTGGTATGGGGATATAATCGTCTATCTCCAAACCCAATCCTTTCGGCCCGAAGCTTCAAAGTCGGAACGCCGGAAAATTCGATTCCAGTCCCAACAGTACAGAATTATTGGAGACACTCTTTATCGTCGTGGGGCGGACTTGGTTTTTTGTCGTTGCTTAACTCACAAAGAGGCAGAAAGGGTTCTGAATGACTGCCACTCTGGAGCATGTGGTGGTCATATGTCTGGGTATGCCACAGCTCAGAAGGTGTTGCGTGCTGGCTATTTCTGGCCGTCCATGTTTAAAGATTGTATCATTGCGGTCCGGAAATTCCACAACTGTCAAGTGTTTGATCGCAAGATGCACGCACCACCTGCTCCTCTCCACCCTATAATTGTCGTTGGTCCTTTTGCTAAATGGGGTATCGATTTTATTACATGTAACCCTCACTCGGCCGGGGGGCATGCGTATATCATCCTTGCGGTTGATTATTTTACTAAGTGGGCCGAGGCGATGCCTACATTCGAGGCAAGCGGCAAGACAGCAGCGATTTTCGTATTCAATCATATTATTACTAGGTTTGGTGTCCCACAAGCAATAATCACTGACCATGGGCGCCATTTTCGAAACATTATGATGACAGAACTTACAAGCCAGCTTGGTTTACGTCATGATAGTTCTACTCCTTATTATCCTCAAGCAAATGGTTTGGTTGAATCCATCAACAAAGTTCTAGTTATCATGATCCGACGAATCATTGGTATTCATCGGTCGAATTGGCATAACATGTTATTTTCAGCACTTTGGGCATACCGAACCTCAGTAAAAACATCAACAAGGTTCACTCCTTTCCAACTAGTTTATGGTTTGGAAGCAGTGTTTCCCATTGAATGCGAAATCTCATCACTTCAAATGGCTATCGAATTACTTCCAGCTACTTCCGAAGAGGAGAAGCGTCTGTTATACTTAGCTAAATTAGATGAGACTCAACGTGATGCTGCTTTGGCAATCGAGACTCACGCAAAAAGGATGAAAGCTCAGTATGATCGTAACGTGACCCCTCGTAATTTTTCGGAAGGAGACCTAGTGCTATTATATGATCAAGGTAACGATAAATTAGGTGCTCGAAAATTCATTCCCATGTGGCATGGGCCCTACATTGTCAAGCGAAAGCTAGCAAAAGGGGCCTATGAGCTGGTAGATTTTGATGAGGACTCTTTGTGTAAGCCCAGAAATGGACTTTACCTAAAGAGGTATTATGCTTAAATGGTGGGTATGGAGATTCAGTTTGTTTTAGTTAGGTTACTTTTTTCTTTATAGCTGGTATGTTTGCTTAGTTTAGACTGTGTGCTTAGTTTAGAGAGTGTGTTTTTGTCGTTATTCTGGCTTATCTTGGTTTTACTCTTGATATTGCAGATGTCGACGCCTCTCCAAACGTACATTGGATTTGCTGATGGTGCTTGTCGTAGTACACGGAATATCTCTTCCGCAGCTTGGGTTATCTATTCGCCCTCTGACGAGTTAGTTTCTATGCATGGGGTGAGCCTCGGTCAAACAACAAACAACATTGCAGAATACAGTGCAGTGATTGAACTATTATCTGAATCTATTTCATTTGGGATTCGGAGTTTGATAGTGAGGTTAGATTCTGAACTCGTTGTATTACAGCTTAATAGAGTCTATGCCATTAGAAATCCAGTGTTATTAAGATTGTTTTTGAGAGTGCGTCTCTTGGAACGTGAATTTGATTACATTGAATATCAGCATATTCCAAGGTCTTTAAATACATTAGCAGATGCAATGGTGTCTCGAATGTTAAATAGACATTTGTAACAATCATAAATGTAAATTTATAGACATTTCATCACACATGTTTAACAAAATAAGCCGGTAATAATGATATATATAGATAGGAGTGTGTTAAAAATATACATCGTCTTCGATCATAGGTTGAAAAACACCTTATGATCGGCAAAAATGATAAGTACAAAAAACAAAAAATGTCACATGTGTCTACAAAAGTGACTAGCCAATCACTGGCGGTGCTCTCTATACGAGACCACTGCCCGCACTACCCTACACAGGAACCTCCTGAAAGGTCCTGGGACTGCGACCACGTAGCGATGAAGTCGGATAGGAATGTCATCTATAGTGGTCTCTGGTATACCCGCTGTCAGACCCTCTAGATCCTGTTCTAGCTCGGCTAAGGTCTCTGCGGCCGCATCCTGTGGGGCTGGTGCTAGTACAACTGGTAC